>OU342737.1:450862033-452062033 GCA_910589765.1 Avena atlantica | reverse complement strand
CGAAGTCGGCCGGTCTCCGAGACGGACTCAGGGTTTGCGTCAGTGGCTGTAAACGACAGCAAATCCCAAAACTGGGACTGTCGATACCGCGAAAACACTCCGCTTCCTAAACAGTACATCGTGCTCCTCACACAATCGTAAATAAAGCAGTAAAGCATGGCATAGGTACAGGATAGTAAATAAAACCTCAAACTAGTTGTGGCCCCCAGTACAATACTTTGAAATAAGGTACTAATCGATGGGGGGCCCATATCTCCCCACCTGTGGTTAGCGCGCTCGATCTCGGAACAGGTGTAAAGAACTCGGGGTCCTACGGGACACAAGTGGGCGGTCGGAAACCAGATATTATCTATCACCCACCGGTGCCTCTGCTTACCTACTTCAATTTTGGTAGTTAAACAGTAATTAAAGTGAACAATAATTAAAGCCATGATCATCTCCAACAATTAACTTGCGGCAGTACTCCAACAACTGTGGTACTTGACGACACGCAACAGCACTTGAGCGAGCGACTACGACACGCAAGTCCAACTATCTACCAATCAACAGGTAATAGGATGTGTCCAAGGCAATATAAGGCTGCAGGGGATATCACGGGTACGGAAACTAGAGCATCGCAACACAGATAGCAATAGATCAACAGGAGGAAATAAAGACTATAAAAGTAAGATAGGTAGAAAGGGGGAGATGCTCGCCTGAAAACATTGCCGAAGGTTCAACCGAAGATCGGGTCGACACTCGCATCAACTCAACGGCCTTATCCGCGAAGAAGCAAAACACTAGAACAAACACCGGATGCACTATTTAATTACTACGGCAAAAGATCGGGCATGATGCATGTATGATGGATGACATGGCAAAGGTGCGATGCAATTAGGCCAGATTAAGCGGAACCGGGGTCCCGACAATTAATTAAATGGTTCATGTTATTTAGATACCCCGCAATTTAAATGTTGTAATAACAAGGCAAGAGGAGTTACCGGTTCGCTACACAAATTTAAATGAGGCCAATATGAGACTAGATTTGCCCGCATATGGGCCCCATATTTAATTATAAGGTGAATCGGCATAGGGCCCCCAAACCACAGACAAGGATGCATGCATGAACAATTTAATATGCAACAAGTTGTTATATAGCATTTATAAAACAGGGCTCGAAAAAAGGGGCACACATTGGGGTTCGGCAGATCTTGGGGTTCCGGGGTTCGGGGTTCGGTCTCAGGGTTCAGGGTTCGACGGGACCGTTCTCGGACTCCGGGATTTAGGGTCTTCGGATCGGGGAAGTAGATCTTGTCGCATACGCGGAGAAGAGCTTGGTTCGGTGTCGGGGCGCATCGGATTCGCCTTGGTCGATGTCGTTCTTGTCGTCGTGAAGACCTTGTCGGGTCTGCGGTTCGGGTCGGACTTGGCGTCCAGGGTGAAGTGCTTGTCGTTACCTGGCGATCTTGGAGGCTTCGGCTCCGGAAAGGAGCACTCGACGTTCCGGGGAGAAGACCTTGGCGTCATATGTTGAGGTTGTCGGGTGTCGGTGCCGGACTCGGGTGTGGCGTTGATGGTCTTACGTGGCCCGTTGGTTCCATGTAGGAGATTCCCGGGTACCGCGGCGGAGTTCTCGGGGTTTCGATGGAGATCTCGGCGGGGTTTCAGGGTTCGGGTTCGGCGAGATCGGCCTTCGGGGTCTCGGACGCCGGGATCGGTCTTCGGAACCGGGAACGGGTCTTAGCGTTCCGTCTTCGATGTCGATGGCGAACTTGGGCTCGACACCGGGGGTCCATCGGTTTTATCTTGATCGATGTCGATCTTGTCGAGGCATTACAACACGGTGCAGATCTTGGCGTGCCACCAGATGAGAAGAACTTGAATTATTATTGTCGGTCTTGTCTCACAGGCTAACTTGCTCCATCGCCCCAGAACAACCACAACTTGACACCAGGGAGACACAAACGAGGCACATGCCTCGAGCTGGCCCTGAACACGCAGACACGCACGGGTGGGTGACGCGGCCGCGCTGCCGGGCGACTCCAGCGGCGGGCGGCGCACAGGCAGGACAGGGCGACGGGGGGAACCGGATGGAGGCGGCGGCCCAGGCGAGGTCGGCGCGAGGCCCGGCGAGCTCGGGGCGGTTGACGGCTCGGCTGGGACGGCCGCTGCAGAGGAGGCACGGGGCCGGGCCGGCGCAGGCGAGGGGCAGACGGCGACGTGGTCCTGGCCGGATGCGGTCGCGCGGAGGGCGACGGGTCGGAGCAGAGGTCGTAGGCGGCTTGCTGGCGCGGTGGCGTCCGGGCGCTATAGGGCCGGGGGAGAGAGAGGGCCGGGGGTGGCAGCTCGCGTCGACGGCGGGCGCCGGTGGCGGCGGGGAACAGGACGAAAAGGGGGCGAGGCTGGGGGGTTCGGGAGCGGCAGCGCCACGAGGTGGAGAAGGGCGGCCGTCGAGGGCCGACGGTAGGTGGGAGGAGCAGGCCGGGTGGGGAGGTGCCCTGGCGGCGCGGGGAGGTTGACGGGGAGAGGAGAAAAGCCGAGGGAGGAAGGAAGAGAGCGGGGAACCGTGGGGGTGGGGCCGGGCGTGGGGTCAGGCGTGTGAGGGTGCGTCGGTGTGTGGAGTTGGGGGTGGGGGGCTGGAGGAAGGGAGTGGGGTGGTGATGTGGAGGCGGGGCAGGGACCAGGGGGTAAGGTGGCGCCCCGGGGTTGGTGAGGGGATAGGTCCAGGTTGAGGTGGCGACCGACGATTGGCTGGGGTGAGGTGGAGGGGATTTGGGTAGGATTAGGTTGGGTGCAAAAGGGGTTTAGGATGGACCGATCTGTTTTGTACGGAGGTGGTCGACTGGGTCGAATCGGCCCGTTCGACTGCCCCCTAAAATATTATAACTTTTAATTCATTTGCAATAAACTTTGGTAAATAGTTTTTAGGCAAACAAAATATCCGGAAGCATCCGGGGGTTTAATTTGAAATAGAAGGAGGGCTAGTTTCAGAAAACAGTAGACTTTCGCAACATAGTTTCAAGTGAAATAATATGCATGATGATGACGATGCTCAAATGCAACGTGGCATGATGACATGAGCATGCGGTCATGATGATGCAATGCACAAGAACAACGCGATTTTCTAGTAGTGGTTTTGCGGGATGCCACAATTCGACACCACTAACAATGGATCTCGCCCTCGAGATCCGCCTCATGGTACCGGAAAGAAGGTCGGCGATCTGCGTCTTCTCGCTTCGTGTAGATCTTCGCGACACCACTAACAATGGTCGTTGTTCCGTCTTGAAATCGGCGACACCACCAACAAAGGGTCGTTGTTCACGTTCGTCAAGAGGGCACTCCGGATAAACAACGGACGAAGTTAAAGGTAAGGCCACCTCTATCTATCGTGGAAGGAGTAAAATTGCATCGATCCACCGTTCAATATACAAAAGCGAATGATAAGAGTAGTGGTATGGTCGCGACTCCATCCTGCACTCAAAGCATTACTTTGTACACGAATAGACAGATTATGCAACCAACCCTCAGGATTAGACTGAAGATCTCGACAATGAGGTTCGGAAACACAGTAGTGATGCAGACCCTGCATCGGATCTGGCGTAGATGATGTCGTCGCGTCGGAAAACACCGGAAGGCACAAACAAGGAACAAAGAATGGTACCACAGATAAAGGAGCACTCAGATAGCATGAAGTTCGGATGGTAGAACACCGTTATCAAAGGAGGAAGGGAAACCCTGAAGGTACGACGGAACCCAACCACGAGAACTCCTGGACTCGAAGAAAGAGAGAAGAGAGCGGATTCAAAACACGTAGGGGTAAGAGGAGAATAGTAGAGGTGTAAGGAATAAAAATCAGACCTAATCAGAACTATCCAACCGATTTTGCAAAAATAGTTTTGACACTCTACTTCGGCCGTTAGCTAGGTTATCCTACAGGCTGGACTTGTGGGGTATCGCAACTGCTGAGCTCTGATACCACTCTGTAACACCCTCAGAATCGGCCCTATGCAATTTTTAGCGGAACCCGCCAAACCCGCATAGAAACGATTCAAAGGTGCCCACCAGGCACTTTCGTGCGGGTGGAAAACGAAGTAATACATTACACAACAGTCCTCGATGGGACCCACAGAACAGATATATACAACAGCGACTCAAAGAGTCAAGAATACAGATATAATATACAAAGATCCAAATCACCTTGAAAACGATAGAGCGTCCAGCTACGGACAAGATGCAAATGGGGCTAAGAGCCCTGAAGAACAACCAATGGCGTCCATAACCCTGCCCAGGCCAAGCCGGAAGGGTAACCCTGCTAATGACGTCGATCTCAAAACCTGCTTAAACAAAAGGGGTGCCGACAAAGGGCAAAGGAAAAAGAGGAGCGTCAGTACTGAGGCCAGTACACGGCGAGGCTAGAAGTCGGCGGTCCTCGCCTACATAGGTATGGTGGACTGCAGCGGCAGCGCAGCATGCACTAAACAACCTATAGAGACTCGATAAAACAGGCGGCTATCAGAGGGGGTAAGAAAGACCTATCCGGAACCAACCTGATACTAACACCAAACAATCCCATCCTGGTTTTCCCCCTCGAAACCAAACGATGAAGTCAACCGAGGAACTCACACCGTTGGCAGTTTTATTTATTCAGTTATCGTTGCAGCAATTACTAGTCAGGTTTAGATAATCATCCTGATAAAAATAAGCAGTGGGCACTTTTAGTTGACCATTCCGTGATAGTTGCAACACTTACTAGTCAGATACAATTAGCACGAGATAACCCCACAACCCAGCAGTTGTTGGTACTTTTACTTAGCCATTCCGTTGTAGTGAAGCTGATTACTAGTCATATCGGATACAAGTCAATTTATAACAATAAACTTTAGTTATAGTTGTCTATGATCAAGCACTGTGCTCCAAGTCGTCCATAACCGCAGACACGGCTTCTCGAAAAGATTTAACCCTGCAGGGGTGCACCAAATTATCCACAAGCACTTCGACCCTTTTTGCCAGATCAGTTAACATACACCCATCGGTATGTCGGCGGGGCCTAAGTCACGACGTTTCCAGACCCAAAGAAAGCACGGGGGGGGGGGGGCACCCCACTAAGTACACCCGGAACGAAGTCGGCCGGTCTCCGAGACGGACTCAGGGTTTGCGTCAGTGGCTGTAAACGACAGCAAATCCCAAAACTGGGACTGTCGATACCGCGAAAACACTCCGCTTCCTAAACAGTACAGCGTGCTCCTCACACAATCGTAAATAAAGCAGTAAAGCATGGCATAGGTACATGATAGTAAATAAAACCTCAAACTAGTTGTGGCCCCCAGTACAATACTTTAAAATAAGGTACTAATCGATGGGGGGCCAATATCTCCCCACCTGTGGTTAGCGCGCTCGATCTCGGAACAGGTGTCAAGAACTCGGGGTCCTACGGGACACAAGTGGGCGGTCGGAAACCAGATATTATCTATCACCCACCGGTGCCTCTGCTTACCTACTTCAATTTTGGTAGTTAAACAGTAATTAAAGTGAACAATAATTAAAGCCATGATCATCTCCAACAATTAACTTGCGGCAGTACTCCAACAACTGTGGTACTTGACGACACGCAACAGCACTTGAGCGAGCGACTACGACACGCAAGTCCAACTATCTACCAATCAACAGGTAATAGGATGTGTCCAAGGCAATATAAGGCTGCAGGGGATATCACGGGTACGGAAACTAGAGCATCGCAACACAGATAGCAATAGATCAACAGGAGGAAATAAAGACTATAAAAGTAAGATAGGTAGAAAGGGGGAGATGCTCGCCTGAAAACATTGCCGAAGGTTCAACCGAAGATCGGGTCGACACTCGCATCAACTCAACGACCTTATCCGCGAAGAAGCAAAACACTAGAACAAACATCGGATGCACTATTTAATTACTACGGCAAAAGATCGGGCATGATGCATGTATGATGGATGACATGGCAAAGGTGCGATGCAATTAGGCCAGATTAAGCGGAACCGGGGTCCCGACAATTAATTAAATGGTTCATGTTATTTAGATACCCCGCAATTTAAATGTTGTAATAACAAGGCAAGAGGAGTTACCGGTTCGCTACAAAAATTTAAATGAGGCCAATATGAGACTAGATTTGCCCGCATATGGGCCCCATATTTAATTATAAGGTGAATCAGCATAGGGCCCCCAAACCACAGACAAGGATGCATGCATGAACAATTTAATATGCAACAAGTTGTTATATAGCATTTATAAAATAGGGCTCGGAAAAAGGGGCACACATTAGGGTTCGGCAGATCTTGGGGTTCGGGGTTCGGTCTCAGGGTTCAGGGTTCGACGGGATCGTTCTCGGACTCCGGGATTTAGGGTCTTCGGATCGGGGAAGTAGATCTTGTCGCATACGCGGAGAAGAGCTTGGTTCGGTGCCGGGGCGCATCGGATTCGCCTTGGTCGATGTTGTTCTTGTCGTCGTGAAGACCTTGTCGGGTCTGCGGTTCGGGTCGGACTTGGCGTCCGGGGTGAAGTGCTTGTCGTTCCCTGGCGATCTTGGCGGCTTCGGCTCCGGAAAGGAGCACTCCACGTTCCGGGGAGAAGACCTTGGCGCCATATGTTGAGGTTGTCGGGTGTCGGTGCCGGACTCGGGTGTGGCGTTGATGGTCTTACGTGGCCCGTTGGTTCCATGTAGGAGATTCCCGGGTACCGCGGTGGAGTTCTCGGGGTTTCGATGAAGATCTCGGCGGGGTTTCAGGGTTCGGGTTCGGCGAGATCGGCCTTCGGGGTCTCGGACGCCGGGATCGGTCTTCGGAACCGGGAACGGGTCTTAGCGTTCCGTCTTCGATGTCGATGGCGAACTTGGGCTCGACACCGGGGGTCCATCGGTTTTATCTTGATCGATGTCGATCTTGTCGAGGCATTACAACACAGTGCAGATCTTGGCGTGCCACCAGATGAGAAGAACTTGAATTATTATTGTTGGTCTTGTCTCACAGGCTAACTTGCTCCATCGCCCCAGAACAACCACAACTTGACACCAGGGAGACACAAACGAGGCACATGCCTCGAGCTGGCCCTGAACACGCAGACACGCACGGGTGGGTGACGCGGCCGCGCTGCCGGGCGACTCCAGCGGCGGGCGGCGCACGGGCAGGACAGGGCGACGGGGGGAACCGGATGGAGGCGGCGGCCCAGGCGAGGTCGGCGCGAGGCCCGGCGAGCTCGGGGCGGTTGACGGCTCGGCTGGGACGGCCGCTGCAGAGGAGGCACGGGGCCGGGCCGGCGCAGGCGAGGGGCGGACGGCGACGTGGTCCTGGCCGGATGCAGTCGCGCGGAGGGCGGCGGGTCGGAGCAGAGGTCGTCGGCGGCTTGCTGGCGCGGTGGTGTCCGGGCGCTATAGGGCCGGGGGAGAGAGAGGTCCGGGGATGGCAGCTCGCGTCGACGGCGGGCGCCGGTGGCGGCGGGGAACAGGACGAAAAGGGGGCGAGGGTGGGGGGTTCGGGAGCGGCGGCGCCACGAGGTGGAGAAGGGCGGCCGTCGAGGGCCGACGGTAGGTGGGAGGAGCAGGCCGGGTGGGGAGGTGCCCTGGCGGCGCGGGGAGGTTGACGGGGAGAGGAGAAAAGACGAGGGAGGAAGGAAGAGAGCGGGGAACCGTCGGGGTGGGGCCGGGCGTGGGGTCAGGCGTGTGAGGGTGCGTCGGTGTGTGGAGTTGGGGGTGGGGGGCTGGAGGAAGGGAGTGGGGTGGTGATGTGGAGGCGGGGCAGGGACCAGGGGGTGAGGTGGCGCCCCAGGGTTGGTGAGGGGATAGGTCCAGGTTGAGGTGGCGACCGGCGATTGGCTGGGGTGAGGTGGAGGGGATTTGGGTAGGATTAGGTTGGGTGCAAAAGGGGTTTAGGGTGGACCGATCTGTTTTGTACGGGGGTGGTCGACTGGGTCGAATCGGCCCGTTCGACTGCCCCCTAAAATATTATAACTTTTAATTCATTTGCAATAAACTTTGGTAAATAGTTTTTAGGCAAACAAAATATCCGGAAGCATCCGGGGGTTTAATTTGAAATAGAAGGAGGGCTAGTTTCAGAAAACAGTAGACTTTCGCAACATAGTTTCAAGTGAAATAATATGCATGATGATGACGATGCTCAAATGCAATGTGGCATGATGACATGAGAATGCGGTCATGATGATGCAATGCACAAGAACAACGCGATTTTCTAGTAGTGGTTTTGCGGGATGCCACAGTGGTCACGGAGATCTAAGTTCCTATTAAAACAAGTAGGTCGGGTAAACAATCAAATACCAAGATTTGAGAGTTAAATCATTATTTGACAATAATAATCCGACTACATGCAAAGAAGCGATGATGGGCCCTTACTCCGTCAAATGGCTTGAAGCCATAAAATCCGTGATAGTTCCATATACGAGAGATCAAGGTTTGAACTTGAAAGACCCTCTGGAAAGGTACAAGACCTTACAGTCGTATTTGGATCTATAAAGAAATAAACATGGATGTTTCACATCTATGAAATAGTCGACATGTTGGGAAAGAGTTCACAACTATGTTCAAAGGTTGACTATGACAAGATCTGATCTTTCATAGCGATATTTGTTGGAGATATGCCCTAGAGGCAATAATAAATGTAGTTATTTTTATATCTTTGTGTTTATGATAAATGTTTACATTCATGCTATAATAGTATTAACAAGGAAACATTAATACTTGTGTGATTTGTAAACTTAATTTGAAGTCCCTAGTAAAGCCTCTATATAATACTAGCTTGTTGGTTAATAGATGATTGTGGTTTCCCTATCATGAACATTGAGATGTTATTAACAACAAAATCGTATCGTTAGGAGAATGATATGGTGGACATACTCCTATAGATAAGCGTAGCATAAAGATCAAGTCATTTTAATAGTTCAATTGCTATATGCTTTCTCATACATAGTAATCTAATTCCTTTGACCATGAGATCATGCATATCACCTTTACCGGATGGATGCTTTGATGACATCAAACACCACACCGTAACTGGGTGGCTATAAAGGTGGCATTGAGTGTTCGGAAAGTATTGGTTGAAACACATGGATCAAGAGTGGGATTTGTCCATCCATATGACGGATATATATACTCTGGGCCCTCTCGGTGAAATGTCATCAAATTAGCTTGCAAGCATGTGACTAGCTCACAAGGGATCACATATCACGGGAACGATAAAAGAGTACTTATCGGTAACGAGGTTGAACTAGGTATGCAGAGATACCAACGATCATAACCTCGGATAAGTAAACTATCATGAGACAAAGGGAAATTGATATCGTATGTATGTGGTTCATTCGATCGCAAAGTAATCGTAGAAATATGTGGGAGCCATATGAATTTCCAGATTCCTCTATTGGTTATTGTTCGGAGAAGTGTCTCGATCATGTCCGCATAATTCACGAACCGTAGGGAGACACACTTAAGGATTCGATGGTGTTTGAGTAGTTATGGAATGATGAGAAAGAGTCCGAATGTTGTTCGGAGTCTCGAATGGGATTCGGGATATCACGAGGAGATCCGGAATGGTCCGGAGAATAAGATTCATATAAGGAAAGTCCCGTTTCGGAGTTGGAGAATGGTTTCGGTGTTTTCATCGGGAATGTTCTAGAAGGTTCCGGAATGTCCGGCACTCCGGGGGGGAAGGGTACATGAATGTGTTATATCAAGTTGGTATGATTGCATCATGTACTCGGTGTCATCGCTGATCAAAATAGAGGGTTTATTCAAATCCTAGTTTGAAAAGTCAAACGGCTAGTTTGAAAGTCAAACGGCAGTTTTTGGAAAGAGGAGGAGGAGTGGGAAACCGAGTTGGGGAGGAGTTCCCTCCTCCAACCGGCGGCACCCACCCAAGCCGAGTTGGGGAGGGACTCCCCTCCCTCCCCTTGGCCGGCCGGCCCCCTCCACCTATATAAGGAGGGGCAGGGCTCCCCTCCTAGACACACAAGATCCTCTCCTCCAAACCCTAGCCCCAAGCCGCCGTCGCCTCCATAGCCGCCGCCGGCCTTAGGGCAAACCGCCTCCGCCGCCTAGCTAAACCCTAGCCGCCGGCTTGCTCCTCCTCGGCGTGTCTAAACCCTAGATCGTCGAGGGACTCTCTCATACTCCACCATACTCGCTCCGGCTTAAGGCGAAGCCCTGTGAGATCTCACCTCTACTTCCGGTACCACGCCGTTGTGCTGCCGGAATCGCGAGGAGAGTGCTACAACCTCCGCTGCCTGCTGGAACAAGGGATAGGAAGGTCTTCATCGAGTACCGAACGTGTGACCGACTACGGGAGTGCTGCCGGAACGCAGCGCCGGAAGGATCGTCTACGCGATCTTGAGATCGGGAAGAGTACGACTACATCACCCACGAGAATCCGCTCTCGTTAAACACTTTGGAATCTTCGAGGGTGAGTTATTCTATCGACTCGTTGCTACAATCTAGTAGATATATCTTGGCTTGTTTGTTTGTATGCGGTAGAATTTTTTTGTTTTCCATGCTATGAACCCCTACAGTGGTATCAGAGCCGTGTCTATATGTAGATCTGTTGCACGAGTAGAACACAATGGTCATTGTGGGCGGTAGTGCTTTTATTATCAATTGCCTTTTGTGTACTTTGCATCTTGCGGTATGATGGGATGAAGCGGCCCGGGCTAACCTTACATGACATCGTTCATGAGACTTGCTCCACGCTCAACATGTAACTTGTATTGCATAAGTGGCTTTGCGGGGGCCTGTCTCTCCCATCATAGTATAGATCCAATTTACAACGGGCACTTGATAGTTCAAGCATCAACGTTGTGGTTCTTGTTCGTAAGTTAGAACGACACTTATTGAATGCCCCAAACCACATAAATTATGTAAAGAAAATTAGAGGCGTCTAACTTTGTTTTGTAGGGGTGTGCCATGATGTGATATGGCCATGATTGTGATTATATTTGATGTATGCAATGTTCCTTATTGTAAGTTGGCAACCGGCAGGAGCCATATGGTTGTCTTTAAATTCCGTTAAGACCTGTGTGTCTATTCAAAGTAGTTGTAATAGTTGAAGCTGGTGGATGACAACCATGAAACGGCGCCATTGACCTTGACGCCATACCGGTGATGATGTTTGTGCTTGAAGATGGAGATCAGAAGCACAAGAAGAAAGGCCATATCATATCACATATTATGAATTGCATGTGATGTTAATCCTTTTATGCATCTTGTATTGCTTAGTTCACGACGGTAGCATTATAAGATGATCCCTCATGCACAAAATTTCAAGTTTTAAAGTGTTCATCCATAGTAAGCACCGTTGCTAAAGCTCGTTGTTTCGAAGCACCACGTGATGATCGGGTGTACTAGATTCTGCGAGTGTATACAACATGAGCAAGCCAGATTTGCTCATGCGGAAGCTAAGGTTTAATCTTGACGAGCCTAGCATGTACAGACATGGTCTCGGAACACGGATCACCGAAAGGTAAAGCATGAGTCATATAGTAGATATGATGAACATGTTGATTGTTCGCGATTGAAGCTACATCAACTCTCGTGATGATCGATTTTGATGTGGTGGATTTGGTTCGTTTGATCACAAAAACAATGTGAGGGATATTGTTTTGAGTGGGAGTTCACCTAGATTAATTTAACTATTAATTAGAACTCAATTTGTCATAAATTTAGTCTAAACTATTGCAAATATGTTGTAGATCAATGGCGGCCCCTACCATCAATTTTAATGCGTTCCTAGAGAAAGAAAAGTTGAAAAACAATGGAAGAAACTTCGCGGATTGGTTCCTCAATTTGAGGATTGTCCTCAATACTGGTAATTTGACCTATGTGCTGGATGCACCGCTGGGTGACCCGCCTGCAGCTACTGATACCGATGAAGTAAAGAATGTTTACTTCACTCGGAAGAATCAGTACTCCACAGTTCAGTGTGCTATCTTGTATGGTTTGGAACCGGAGCTTCAGAAAAGTTTTGAGAACCATGACCCACATGATATTGTCCGTGAACTCAAAATTATATTTTAGGCTCACGCGACAGTTGAGAGTTATGAGGCTTCTAAAAAGTTCTTTCACTGCAAGATGGAAGAGGGCAGCTCTGTCAGTGAGCACGTGCTTAAGATGTCTGGATACGCAAACAAACTCCAAAGTTTGGGTATAGTGATTCCTAATTCTTTGGGGATTCACCGTGTCCTCCAATCACTACCACCAAGTTACAAGAACTTTGTGATGAACTACAATATGCAAAACATGGACAAGACGTTGCCAGAACTCTTCTCCATGTTGAAATCTTCAGAAGTGGAGATCAAGAAAGAGCACCAAGTGTTGTTGGTCAATAAGACCACCAAATTCAAGAAGCAAGGCCAGTCTAAGAAAAAGGGAAACTTCAAGAAGGGCGGTAAGAAAGTTGCCGCGCCGTCGAAGAAGACCAAGGTTGGGCCTAAGGCTGATACTGAGTGTTTTTACTGCAAGGGGGAGGGTCACTGGAAGCGGAATTGCCCAAAGTACTTGGCGAATTTGAAGAACGAAAACATCAAGAAGAAAGGTATATCCGATATACATGTTATTGATGTGTACCTCACTAGTACTCATAGTAGTGCCTGGGTATTTGATACTGGTTCGGTTGCTCATATTTGTAACTCGAAACAGGTACCGCAGAATTAACGAAAGCTAGCGAAGAACGAGGTGACGATGCGCGTTGGAAATGGATCAAAGGTTGATGTGATCGCGGTCGGCACGCTACCTCTTCAACTACCATCGGGATTAGTTTTATACTTAAATAATTGTTATTTGGTGCCTGCGTTGAGCATGAACATTATATCTGTATCATGTTTATTGCGAGACGGTTACTTGTTTAAGTTAGAGAATAATGGTTGTTCAATTTATATGAGTAATATGTTTTATGCACATGCACCTTTGATAGATGGTCTATTCTTATTTAATCTCGATTGTGGTAATACACACATTAATAATATTGAAGCTAAACGTTTGAAATTGAGCGATAACTCGACCTATATGTGTCACTGTCGTCTTGGTCACATTGGAGTGAAGCGTATGAAGAAACTCCATTCTGATGGACTTCTTGAATCACTTGATTTCGAATCACTTGAAAGATGCAAAGCATGTCTGATGGGTAAAATGACTAAGACTCAATTTTCTGGTATGACGGAGCGAGCTATGGACTTATTGGAAATCATACATACCGATGTGTGTGTGGTCCAATGAGTGTAGCATCGCGCGGTGTTTATCATTATGTTCTTACCTTCACAGATGACTTGAGTAGATATGGGTATATCTATTTCATGAAACATAAGTCTGAAACTTTCGAGAAGTTTAAGGAATTTCAAAGTGAGGTAGAGAATCAACATAACAAGAAGATTAAATTTCTACGATCTGATCATGGAGGTGAATATCTAAGTTACGAGTTTGGCGAGCATTTGAAGAAATGCGGAATACTTTCACAATTGACACCGCCGGGAACACCACAGCGTAATGGTGTGTCCGAACGTCGTAATCAAACTCTCTTAGATATGGTTCACTCTATGATGTCACTTATAGATTTACCGCTATCATTTTGGGGTTATGCATTAGAAACAACCGCATTCACTTTAAATAGGGTACCATATAAATCCGTTGAAACGACACCGTATGAATTATGGTTTGGGAAGAAACCTAAATTGTCATTCCTTAAAGTTTGGGGTTGCGAAGCCTATGTAAAGAAGTTATAGCCAGACAAGCTTGAACCCAAAGCGGAAAAATGCGTCTTCATAGGATACCCGAAGGAAACTTATTGGGTATACCTTCTATCATAGATCCGAGGGCAAAATATTCGTTGCCAAGAATGGATCCTTTCTAGAGAAGGAGTTTCTCTCAAAAAAAGTGACTGGAAGGAAAGTAGAACTCGACGAGGTTGTTGAACCTTCTTTCTCGCAGCACTGGAAGTAGTTCCTGTGGCGCCTACACCAATAAGAGAGGAAGCTAATGATGATGATCATGAAACTTCGATTGAAGTTGGTACGGAACCTCACAAGTCAATGAGAACTTGTACCACTTTGATTGGTATGATCCCGTTATGAGTGTCATGTTGGTGGATAACACCGATGACCCTGCGACATATGAGGAAGCGATGATGATCCCAGATTCCAATAAATAGCAAGAAGCCATGAAATCCGAGATTGGATCCATGTACGAAAACCAAGTATGGACTTACCGGATGGCCGAAAGGCTGTCGAGAACAAATGGATTTTCAAGAAGAAAACAGATGCTGATGGTAATGTTACTGTCTATAAAACTCGACTTGTCGCAAAAGGATTTCGACAAATTCAAGGAGTTGACTACGATGAGACTTTCTCACCGGTAGCGAAGCTAAAGTCTGTGAGGATAATGTTAGCAATCGCTGCATATTATGATTATGAGATATGGCAGATGGATGTCAAAACGGCGTTCCTCAATGGAGACATTGATGAAGAGATGTATGTGATGCAACCCAAAGGTTTTGTCTATCCTAAAGATGCTAACAAGGTATGCAAACTTCAACGGTCCATATATGGATTGAAGCAAGCATCCCGAAGTTGGAATCAACATTTTGATAAGGTAATCAAAAGTTTTGGTTTTATACAAACTTATGAAGAAGCTTGTATTTACAAGAAAGTGAGTGGGAGCTCTGTAGCATTCTTAATACTATATGTAGATGACATATTGTTGATTGGGAATGATGTGGACCTTCTTAATAGTGTCAAGGATTATTTGAATAATAGTTTTTAAATGAAAGATCTTGGCGAAGCAGCTTACATATTAGGCATAAAGATTTATAGATATAAATCGAGATGCCTAATATCATTGTCACAAAGTACATATTTGGACAAAGTTCTGAAGAGGTTTGGAATGGGAGATAGCAAGAAAGGGTTCTTGCCCATGTTGCCCAATACGACCTTGAGTAAAACTCAAAATCCAGCAACGACAGAAGATAGAGAAAGGATGAGTAAGACTCCCTATGCCTCAGCCATAGGATCTCTAATGTATGCCATGCTATGTACTAGACCCGACATTGCATATGTTGTTAGTTTGACTAGCAGATATCAAAGTGATCCAGGAGTGGATCATTGGACAGTGGTCAAAAACATCCTTAAGTACTTGAGAAGAACTAAGGATATGGTTATTTCTTATGGAGGTGATGAACAACTTGTTGTTAATGGTTACACCGATGCTAGTTGGAACACCAATCCGGATGATTCTAAATCTCAATCTGGATACATATTTACTTTGAATGGTGTAGCAGTTAGCTGGAGGAGTGCAAAGCAAAGCATTGTGGCGAGATCTTCAACTGAATCGGAATACATAGCTGCTTCGGAGGCTTCACAAGAGGCGATATGGATGAAAGAGTTCATTACAGAGCTCTGTGTGGTTCCAAGTGTGCTGGACCCAATGTCTATATACTGTGATAACATGGGCGCCATAGCCAATGCGCAAGAACCAAGGTCACACAAGAAGCTGAAGCATATCAAGCTACGTTTTTCACGCTATTCAAGAACATGTCCAAGATGGTGACATAAAGATTTGCAAAGTACACATAGATCTGAATGTGGCGGATCCGTTGACTAAACCTCTCCCGAGGACAAAACATGACCAGCACCAAACTGCCATGGGTGTTCGGTATATTACCATGTAATCTAGATTAGTTGACTCTAGTGCAAGTGGGAGACTGTTGGAGATATGCCCTAGAGGCAATAATAGATGTAGTTATTATTATACCTTTGTGTTTATGATAAATGTTTACATTCTATGCTATAACAGTATTAACCGAAAACATTAATACTTGTGGGATTTGTAAACTAAATTAGAGTCCCTAGTAAAGCCTCTTTATAATACTAGCTTGTTGGTTAATAGATGATCGTGGTTTCCCGATCATGAACATTGAGATGTTGTTAACAACAAGATCATATCATTAGGAGAATGGTATGATGTACATACTCCTATAGATAAGCGTAGTATAAAGATCAACTCATTTTAATAGTTCAATTGCTGGGAATGATTCCGGTGTTTTCACTAGGAATATTCTAGAAGGGTCTGGAAGGTCCGGCACTCCGGAGGGGAAGGGTACATTGATGTGTCATGACAATGTGGAATGGTTGCATCATGTACTAGGTCACTTGGCTGGGCAATATAAAGAGAGAAATCAAATCGAAGTTTGAAAGTCAAACGCCAATTTGAAAAGTCAAATCTGAAGTTTGCTTGGTGGAGGGAGAGTAGGAAACCTACTTGGGGAGGAAGTCCCACTCCCTCCACCCGCCGACCATGAGGAGGAGTAGGAGGAGGACTCCCTCCTCCCAAGCCGCCCCCGCCCACCTATATAAGGAGGGGTAGGACGCCCCTACCCCTCACACCTAAACCCTAGCTCCTGGCGTCTCCACACAAGTGCAGCCGCCGCCACCTAGGGATCTCCCAACTCACCGAGTTAGGGTTTCCCCAAACCTAGACGCCGGCCACACCCTTACCTTGGTGCCCTCTAAACCCTAGATCACCAAGGCCTCTCTCATACTCCACCATACTCGCTCCGGCTTAAGGCGAAGCCCTGCGAGATCTCCCCTCTACTTCCGACACCACGCCGTCGTGCTGCCGGAATCACGAGGAGAGTGCTACAACCTTCGCTGCCTGCTGGAACAAGGGAGAGGAAGGTCTTCACCGAGTACCGAACGTGTGACCGACTGCGGAAGCGCTGCCGGAACGCGGCGCCGGAAGGATCGTCTACGCGATCTTGAGATCGGCAAGTGTACGACTACATCACCCACGAGAATCTGCTCTCGTTAACCGCTTTGGAATCTTTCAGGGTGAGTTCCTCTATCGACTCGTTGCTACAATCTAGTAGATAGATCTTAGCTTGTTTGTGTGCATGCGGTAGATTTTTTTTGTTTTCCATGCTACGAACCCCTACAGCATCTCACCTCTATGGTCGCCGATCGGGCCATCTTGTGAAGCCACGTCATTGGGCGTATGCATCATCACACACCCACAATGACGTGTCACCCCCTTGACCTGGTATTAATACAAGTACATGCTTAAAAATCTCTGATAACATGGATTTTTTTTGAATTAATCGCTATTCGCTGTGTAAGGTCATTTGTTAATTTGTGATTGAATTCAATTAATGCTAAGCGTCCATCGAAGGATGCAAAACTCTCAACCTCTGGCTCCTGTGGCTGACACGTGTCCAACCAGGGGCCACCACTTGAGCCCCAATGCTCCCGAGAAAAGGCAAGGGCGAGCGTGCGCGTCCTTGCTCGGAGCCCCGCCCGTTGCCGGAGATGACGACGCCACAGCTTCGCCGTCAGGTCGTAGCAGCGCTGGCGCTCGCCCAGAGCATTGCCGTTGGTCCCGTAGCAACTCCGGAGAAGCTCAGGAAAGCGGCCGTTTACAACACCGTCCGTGGCGTTTGCAACTCCGGCGAGAGGTCTCGCCGATCACCTTATTGCATCCTCAACTCTCGCTTGCAACCTTCTCACTCACGCCTGACAACATCACCAACCACCTCTGGTAGTGGTTGGTAGCAACATCGGTCGCCGTTGGTAGGCTAGTCTTTCGTGTGGGTTCGATATAGCCCGCGGAATCTCTTTTTAATACTACGTGAGCATGGTCTTGAACTTGAAACCACTTGGATGTGATACCAATATTGAATTAATGCATTAGCCAACTCAACCATCAGTCCAAACTTTTGAAACAGCCATATAGATTTATCTATTCTTACATAATATCAGAAGGGTTAGTCTCACGACACCCGATCCTAAGTTTTCAACCACTTGTGCATCACGCGCCCAAACCTTGCAAATGGTACCATATGGTAAGCATGATTTTTTTTTCTTTTTGCGTAGCGATGGTAACATACGGTAAGCATGAGTTGGTAGAAGTTCGAGATGGCTTACAATGTATAATAATCATGACTTAGATTATTGTGACGTCCTGAAACTGAGAAGCAGCTCCGACGAGAAACTTCTTGTGTCCCCACTGGAACACTCTTCAATGCAGCCTCCCTTTAATTTCTTCTCAGTTGGAGGGAAAAAGATAGTTCTGTGTGCTTTTATTCAAACAAACAAAGAACAGAATCCCCCTGATTTTGTATGACCAAACAGAAAGAAAAAGCTGCTGAGGACTGAGGGAGGGAAGGAAAGACGACAGGGGGTAAAGAAAAGCTATGCATTGCATGGCATCATATGCTTTTGTCTCCCGCCTCACTTGAAACCGAATCAACACAAACTAAATGAAGGATTGAGAACAAGAGAAACAGCCATGAGAAACTCATGCATGAACGGGTAGTTTTAGCACCTGCATGGCATGAAACGGTGAAAACAAAATACTCAACACTTTTTGCTCTCTTAGTAGAGGTTAATTTGGTTATTTTCTAATTTAGAACACCATACCTTGCTCTCAGTATGTTAAACAATATAAAACCACAAGAAAATATTGTGGGGGACAAAATATAGTCAAACTAATCGCATTTTCGTGCGCGATAGTCAGAATACGGTGAAAAACTAAAAATCAAATGTCAGTGGGAAAATGTTTGATGAAAACTAAGACCAAGAACCAATTAGCTAGATGAGAGCTTTTGTGTGGATATGGGCCCCAGAGTCATATGGCTATCACATATATGAGCCGGCAGGGCAGGCCTCCAGCTTGAGAAGCCATGGTAGCTGCCCTGCACCGCATCAGCATCAGCTCCATCTCCATGGATCACCTACTCAACGTCAAGCCTCCTCTCCCAGCCGCTCCTCCCACCTCCACGACCGGCAACCTCAAGGCCAGGGCGTCAACGGAGGCCGTCCTCAAGGCCAAGCATCTCCTCCACGCCTACGTCGTCAGGCACGCCGGTCGCCTCGTCGGAGCCCTCGCGGGCGCGAGGTCGGCGCTCCTCGGTTTCCTCGACGCCAACGCCGGCCTCGTCGCCACCAAGCTGAGGAGGAGAAGGCCGACGACCAAGGTCAGGAAGAAGAGCAAAGAACCGTGCTGCTACGTCGGCGGCGGTGACGGCAGTGCCACCCCGACGCAATTCCTCAACCTGCTCCCTGACGGCTCCGTGCCGTCGTGGTCTTTAGGGGAGTCTTCGCCGACCGATCCCGGTGGCGGCGGCATAGCCTACTACTACGACTCGTCGTGGAACTCCGTGATCCCCGCCGAGCAGCTGTCGCCGATGATGACCGCCGGACGGTATCTCGAGTGGCCCGAGGAGGACGGGGTGGAGGAGGAGGCCGCAGGTTGCAACGAGATCGACAGGCTCGCCGAGAGGTTCATTGCGAGGTGCCATGAGAGGTTCGTGCTGGAGAAGCAGGCGTCCTTCAGGAGGTTCCAGGAGATGCTGGCTAGGAGCTTCTAGATTTACTTTTTCCTCCACCTTGCATTAATTCATGACTCTGGTCATGATTTTTCCTAGTACTAGTACATTTTTGTCAAAATCTTTCTTACTGAAAAGATTATTTTGTAGCCTTGTAAGAGTTCATTTCTTGATGAACGATGAATGTAGTTGGTGGTGGTCATCAGTAAGGTGTTGATTCATGTCATCAAGTCCTTATTTCTAGTACATTTAACCCACATGTTTAGTTCCTACTAGTACTACATATGTAACATGTCTATCCCACGAGTCAGAACTCAGCACATTTTGCTATGTGTGCTGTTTAGCTTGGTTCATTGCAATATCTACTCTCTCCGTTTTAAAATACTAGCACAAAACCCGTGCGTTGCTACGGTGGCACTCTAAATCAAATAAAATAATATTTTATATGTTTAATTTGCATGTAATCAAATATGAATTTCATAAAATCCTTAATTTACCTATTTTGTATCGTGCAATAATGGTTTATCACGAAACATAAACTTTAAAGCGTATGGTGAAAAATACATTAGGATTTAAGTCATGTAACAACGAAATCATACGATATCAACTTGATGATGTTAATAAAAATAAACCATCAACTACCAGAAGAAACACGCTAAGGCCTATCTATGACCAATCCAAAGAAGAACAACATCATTATCTGCTAAATGCATCGATAGCGTTAATTCTTATGGAGGCCTTCGACTTGATATATATAGTTTATATTCTGCATCGAAGCATGGCCGTCTCCAGAAATTTGGGACCCCGGACATAGCGGTATGAATCCATTGACAGATTTATCTAAAATTAGAACGTCGGCCATCGTTACGAGCATGAGAAACGTGAGGCCAAATGGGGCTGGCCACATCCAAGGTCAGGGTTCAGGACCAACGGTTGAATGAACTCAATTCATCAATTGATTCCTCTTTTGGGGTTTTATTGGCAAAAACAAAAATCACTGTATGTACTTCATATATACTACTATAATACTTTCTGATGTTGAGAGTAACACAGCAAACCCATCCAAAGGGCAAAACCCATACCTACATGTTTAAGATTTCTAACACAGCACAAAGAGCAAACCCACCCAAACCAACGGCAATTGTCTCCAACCGACCCAAAAACGAAAAGAAAAGGACGCAACCCAGCTGAACTGGATCGCCCAAGGTACAGACTGTGTTGGTAAAAACAAATACTCAAACGTTTGAGCAAATCATCTGTGTTGACTCTTCTCCTCTTTGTCATCATTGTCGATGGTGGTCACGGTTTCTTCCTATTTATGATGAACATGTAATAAGCATACCCATAAGATTAGATTGCAAACCCCTTTGCTACACTGACTTATAATATCACATACTTGTAATAATGGTGAGCGTGATCCTTAATTTTTATTTCATAACCCTACACAGTCCAACGAAGCGTTAAAATTAAGTCTTTCATTTGCACTAATATTTTAATGAACTCTCTAAATTGTGTATATTATTTCTTAATTTCCTGTGACTACCCAAACTATATAACATGAGTCCATTTTGCCAAAAAATTGTCTCCAATATGCTAGTTTCTTGATGAACAATCGCTTTTCGTTTTAGATTTGTTAGATCCAATCAGCAAATCATCTAGACAAAAAATGCAAATTTGTCAACCAGCAAAGAATTTTATTTTCATTATGTGGAAGGATCTAACAACTTTATAAAATAGTCTCTATATAATTTATCGAGTTTGACAAACGTTTAACTTGTAGTCACCATATATACTGCCTTTTTTGGATAACACATGTGAACTGTTATTTCGATCAAATTAGCAGAAACATGTGCATGTATTTGGAATTGCTCGATTGTGATTCAACGTGAAAACCAACCGAAGCAGCTCACATGTGTCACTGCAACTTGTGAATAAAAATAGAAAAGGGCCTTGGGCGCTCATTTGTCCCACCCGTCAGGTATAGAAAAAAGATAAGCCTCCTTTCCTGACAACGCACGGAAAGAACGCCCCCGTCGTCCCCAACCTCTCCCCCAGAGCCCGAGTTCCACCGTGCGATCCCCGCAGAGCACCCGCTCCCCCGCACGCGTTCAGGACGCCCTCCATGCCTGGTCTCTGCTTCAATCTTGCCCCAACTCTCAAACTCCACAATATCAACTCCACCGACACGCCCATACATCCTTCTTCATTGCGTCCCATCGCCGTTCCATTCTTGTATCTTTCTCGATGTCCCAGGCATCATCAAATTTCAGAGAGGCGACTTGTTAATTTCATAGGCAGCTTGTTGATTCTGGGCAATTTACAAAGTATATAAATTGGTAGATCTCAGTTTAAAGAAGCGATGTGGGACTATATTAGATAAACACAACAGAGGATTCTATGGAAAAGCTAGCGTTGGGTTGGGCCGGTAAGAAATCTGAACAAGGCTGGAGCGACCGTGATAGACACAAATCAAGAAAATGCAACAGATTTTTAGCGAGCGTTGGGTTGGGCCGGTAAGAAACCTGAACAAGGCGAGCGACCGCAATAGACACAAATCAAGGAAACGCAACAGATTTTTAGCTTAGCGGTGGCTTAGTGGTAATACATGGTTTTATGGGAGGGTAAAAAGGTCCAAAAAAGTGTTGGACCGGGAGAAACACTTCGTGCTTTATTATTAGGTATAGATATAGATATAGATATAGATATAGATTATATTATATATTATATATTATATATATTATTATTATTATTATAGCAAATAGACCCGTGCGTTGCACCGGAAAAGAAAAAAGATAAGATTTTAGCACCGCCAAAATTTTGCACTAATATCACTCGTCCGCATATCTGTGACCTTATTTTGCTCTTATCTTTAATTATTTATAAATTTGATCCATGCCAATTTCTCGTGAATGAATAAAGTTCTTTTTTACGAATTTTTTCATCCATTTTTTCTATTCTCAATTTCTTTGTCATTTTATATACTACCTTAGAAAAATAAATTTTCAAAACGAATCTTAGACTGTAGATTTTACATTTCACTATGCATGGCAACAATCATCTAGCATGAGTGTCTTGTTACTGCCGTATTAATCACTCTATAAGATCAGTCCCTAGACCCGTGCTTCTTCTCATCCTGGTTTAAGAGAGCTTGGACCTTTGTTCGCAACGAGACTCTCATCCGAATCTGCACACTCGTGCTTATCTTTTTATTCGCCCCCACTCTGGTCTACAAACACCACACCATTGACCCCTCCTTATATCCAGACATCCTGCAAGCCGCAAGCCATTCTCATTCTCAAGCGGCCATTCGTTTCTGTTGGCTCTGCTGCTCCGATCTTTGTATCCCCTCAATTGATTTCAAATTACGGTGGTGGTGGTGATGCTGATTCCTATCAATTTACCGGTGTATATAAACCGGTGGATCTTGTTTGAAGGAAGCGAGGTGGGACTATTCAACCCATATGCATCTCTCTTTACCCGGTATAAACGGAACTGCACATATAGTTGACATCCTAACTCACGGCCCATAGGAGAAAGCCTAGCAACGTGGTACCCTGAGCCAATTACAAAGAATCAAATAACGTGGCCATTTTCTCTGTGCACATCTTAGAAAACGAAGAAACATAACATGCGTTCTCCCAGCCAAAAACAGACACGGACGACGAACTCCTCTAAGCACAGGCCAACATGTATAGCCATGTTTTTGTGTACACCAAGGCCATGGTCTTCCCATGAGTTGTCGAGATCCTCATTGCCCGACGCCCGCCTGCACCTCTACATCTGCTTATTAGAAAAGTTAATCACAAGATCCTAGGATAAGGACCGGGACGAGCGTGATGGAGGAAGGTGGGAGGGACCACGCTAGACGAAGGAGGTCGGACGGCTAGCCGGAGGTTCGCCGGAGGTGGAGGAAGATGGCATGTAGCTGATGTCGAGGTCGTGCTCCGGCGGCTAACCGCTTCTCCCCGCGCGTGCAGCTCGTGCTCCGATGGATCCAGCATGGGACGTGCCTTGACGGCTGAGGCCGCTCTCGGCGGCTACAACGCGAGACGCAGTCTGGCGGCTGCTGCTCCTGACGCGCCAGCGAGTGGCCCGCCTTCCTCTCTTCTCCCATAATAAACAAACCGGTATTTTACTTGTAGATAGATGTCATTGGCCGAGATTGCATGCCTAGATTGAGTTGGCCCAGTCTTTCTATCGCTCAGGTTCGGGCAGGGATGAGCTCGCCGACTTATGGGTATTAATTTTCTGTTAAACTGTTTTTTACTTAAGGGTGGCGTTATGGGTAATATGTGGTTTGGTGGGAGGGCAAATCGGTCCAAAAAAGTGTTGGACCGGGAGAAACACTTCGTGCTTTATTATTAGGTATAGATAAGATGTTTTAGGTTTGTGAAGAAAATGAATCTAGACTTGTTTTAGTATGTAGGTTCACTCAAGTTTAGAATAAATCTATATACTAAAAGAAGTCTAGATTTATTTTCTTTACAAACCTCAAACGTCTTATATTTTGAAACAGAGGGAGTACTATACTAGCATTAACAGATTTAGTAATGCTTCTGTCATATTTAGCATGCAATTTTTTCTTCTGCAGCCTCAGAGACATTCTGCGACTTTTGTACCTTTTGAGGCCACCTAGCTTGGAATGAAACTTGAAAGTTTACGAATGGTTCGACTATTATTCCCTGTCAATTTCACAGGAAAGATACAAAGACACGTATCTAAAACAACAAAAATCAGTGTGTGAGAAAAAAGGTTGCTTGAGTACTATAGTAAAAGCCACACAAAGTGGACAAGCTGATGATCAATATTTGTTGCTGTTGACGCCCTGTCTTGGTGTCCTTTACACAAGGTGGACAAGATCTGATGATTGCATATTACTCTCACCGTTCCAAATTATAAGATGTTTCGGTCTGTTTTTAAAACATGTATCTAAACGACTTTTAGTGCATAGGTTTTAGGTTTTGGTGTTTTAGAAAAAGACTAATTTATATCTTGGAATGCATGGAGTACTTTGCAGATGTCTAAGAGAATCAAATTTTGTAGTGGTTATTTTTCTAAAAACTGTTTGTCGCACATGCACACCAACACGCACTCTCGTTTTTGCAAAAAATGGAAAACATTATTTCTAGATATAAACAATATAGAAAGTAATATACAACTACATATACTTTCTTCATCTGTTAAATGATGTGTCTAAATTCACATGTATCTAGACATGTTTTAGTGTATAGTTATATACAAATATATACAAATCTGAAACATTCTTTTGCCGGCGGAGGGAGTACATATATGGCAGAAGTTCCGTTGAAAGACCCATTGTATTTTGAGCTAAAAAGAAAAGTTTTAGAATAAATAAGAGTTTGTTATTCCTTTATGCATTCACGTCTTCTTTTGCATCCTAAAGTAGCGCACTCTTTTTTTAAGAAAACTTTGTACAAGTATACAGAACATGCGTACATATTCCCAGAACCTTTTCCTTGATTTTTTTGAACCTTCACTACCATTTTCAAAATGTTCAAAAAGGAAGCTCCAGTTATCTTGGGTGCCACAGATTCTCTCTATTTTCCAACCTTTAGTTTGAGGTAGATAATAAGCAATTTTATCGTCTATTTTGAGTTGATTTTTTTAGAACATCAAGTGTTTTCCCTTCCGAAGAGCACTAGCCGTCGGTTGACCTATTGATCCCATCAAATCAGTCGTTTTCTCCGCCGTCCGATCGGGCGATTGGATGGATGGGATTCATCCCATGTTTTGCAACAAATCCTCATCTCTTGGTAACAAAAAATTTACTTTGACTACAAATCATTGTAATATTTTTCAAGAGATGTTACACCAAAATGCAAAATAGTTTCGCAACAATCCGAATAAGAAAGCAACAAATCGATGGTTATACAACAAATTTTCACAATATTTTTTATGAATATAGTGTAACCGTGCAAAATAATTTTGCAACATTATGAAAAAAGTATGCAACAAAAAGTGGTTATGCAACAAATCATTTGCTGCAGATTAATTTACAACAAAAATCATGAATGATTACAACAAAATAAACATGTGTTTGCAGTATTTTGAAAAGCACGTAAACAACATAAAAAATCCGAGAAAACACAAACTTGTTACAAACGACTAGAAAACCTTCCAGTAACTTGCGTCTAATTAAAGGGCTTTCCCTTCCTGAGTTGATGATGTAATTGTTTGTGCTAGAGCTAAAAACAAATTGTTAGCCGGGCAAGGCTAAAGAGAGAGCGGACTCTGATGTCCACTAGTGAGCTAAGGTTCACCAATGCATAGGTATAGAAAGAGTTGCACTTGTGTTGGCAGGGTTGTGGCCCCTCGCGTGGCTCCAAAACTAGTAATAGTGGTGTAACTTTAAATCCTCAAAATCCGAGGAAAGTTCATCTTTGAACCATGCACTATTTTTTCAATTGTAGATTATTGCTCGCCTTCCCTCTTCACAAATGGTTTTGAGTGATGTGGTCTCCACATCATTGGCATGTCGCCACCACCAACAAACAGATGCAAAAAAAACACGAACCCACTCATAAAAAGTTACTAGAATTAGAATAAAAATGGTAAAAGAAAATTAATTAATGAGATTGATGGCATGCCAACAACGTGACATTGAGTTGCCACAAGGGTAGCATCCACATTAGTCAAAACCACTTGAGGTTGGCAAGTAGTTTGTTTCAATAATTTAAGGTCGTAATGAACGGTTCTTGAGTTCAGGATCAAGGTTGAACTTTGACCATAGTTCATGATTGAAAAGTTGGATTTTTCGCTTAATAGTGGTTGGCACATTTTAAAAAGTAAGATAACACGCATCCCATTATGAACTCAAGATTTTTTATTAATTCTCACAAGAAATAAATCTATTATGTAAAATTATCGTATTTATATTCAATATATGGAGAACACTCCAACAAAAAGATCACTATGGGATCAAAAGACTCATCAACGACCGAGCAATAATGGGATATGCATTTTCTATGAAAGGTGAGTAGTTCCGATGTTGAAAGGAAGTTCTCCGTTTTGTTTTTGGCACATCAGATTCAACTTTTCCCAAATTCCACCACTCATTTCGAACAAAGAAAAGAAAAAAAACAAGGAGGAAAAACAACAGAACACATAACCAACACATGCAAAAACGTATTCTTCATACATTTACTTCCATTTGATAACTTCCGTAGAGAAGTGTTCTTACATGTGGGATTTTTTTAGATCCCCTCGTCCTATGGTCTCCATATTGAGAACCAAGCATTGTCTTGGTGGCTAGAGCTCAGGGTGTTGAGTCAGCCCACCCGGGTATGATTCACAAGCGAAGCGCTCGGACTAAACGGGGTTTTATCCCGTGTTAAATTCACGCCGGAGGGGTCTCGTCTATTTGAGAATGCATAGCCAAGGGAGGGATCCTTTACCCGTTGGAAAATGTTTCATGGTCTTTATAAAAAGCCTTCTCCACACCTCACTTTCATATGTTCTCCTTTGCTCTCATAGTTTTAGGAGACGAGATGCATATTAGGTTACTTTGCCCAAAGAAAACATTTAAGATGGTTAGTAAGGTGGAATTTGTAAGTTTTATAACGTTTGATCCTTCTCTTCAGTTTGCAGTCTTTGGCCATGTTGATGGTACAACAACAGTGTTGTGGTGGTGTCATAGCAGATGCCTGGGGTAGGATTATGTTAGGGTCGATGGACACTGGAGGATCTAAGGAGGGATGATGCAGTGAAGACCGCATACGGATGAACACACGATGTACCCAGGTTCAGGGCTCTCCTATTGAGATAAAACCGCTACTCCTGCATGCTATATCTCATATATCATCTAGTTATTGTAGCTTACAATGGCTCCTTGAGTTGTATCTTGCCTCCTAGAGGTCTTCTCTATATGCTTGATAGCTAGAGGAAGAAGAATAAGAGAGTTCCTGAATGTAGAGGGGAGAAATGAGCCCCCAAGAGGGTGTCCTGGGAACGATTCCCTCGGTGCTCCTTATAAAGGGAAGCCTAAGGGACAAGGTATGTCCCACGTGTTATGTTCCTGAGTTTACTAATGGGGTCTTGTCCAATGTTCATGGCGTGACTACTAGGGTCTTGTCAACTAACAATACATAGTGAAGGGAATATGCCCTGAGAGTCAATAATAAAGTGTTTATTATGTATATTCCAAGTATATGATAGATGTTTATTTTGCATGCTATAATTGTATTAATACAGAAACATTAATATATGTGTGTTTAATAAACAAACAGAAAGTTCCTAGTTATGCCTTGATACGTCGGAAACGTATCTATAATTTTTTATGCTCCATGCTTGTTTAGTATGTACTTTGCTATGTTTTGTCTACACTTTGAGGTATTTTTATACACTTTCTGGTACTAACCTATTAACAAGATGTCACGGTGCCAGTTGCCTATTTTCTTCTGTTTTTGGTTCCAAAAGGGCTGAAAATTAATATTCTCGGAATTGGACGGGACAAAAGTCAAAGTCATTATTTTCTCAGACCAACACGGAACCACGAAGCAAAGACGGAGTAGGGCACCAGGGTGGCCGCATCCCCCAGGCGTGGGCAAGCTCTAGTGGCACCTACAGGGGTGTGGGACCCCTGGCCCTCCACCGACCTTGCCTCCTTTGCCTATAAGAAGCCCCCGAGGAGAAGACCCTAAATCATCCATCATACTTCCATAAAAAAGTTCCGTTGCGCCGCTGCCACCGAAGAGGAGATTTGGGGGACATAAAGTCTCTGTTCCGGCACACTGCCGGGACGGGGAAGTGCCCCCGGAGCTATCTCCATCACCATCTTCATCATCGTTGATGATTCCCATGACGAGGAGGGAGTAGTTCTTCCTCGAGGCTAAGGTCTCTACCGGTAGCTATGTGTTCATCTCTCTCTATGCATGGTCATATTGTGATCATGAGCTTTGTAATCAAGTATATCTACCTTGCTACTCAAGTGCTTTAATAGATCTCTGCTCTCCCCATGTGTGTGAAAGTGACAACGTGCACGCCATGGTGGCACTTAGGCTAGAGGCTACATAAATACTCATCGTGCTTTAATAGATCTATGTTTTTCCCACGTGTGTGAAAGTGACAGTGTGCACACTGCGTGTGTCACTTAAGCTAGGTTACATATATATATATTCATGAGTTATATTTGGAGTTGGATGTCTCTATGAAATTGTGGTATTTGTTGGATCCATCTAGCGGTCAAGGTGACAGTGTGGGGTTATCTAGATTGGGAAAGGCGGACTTTGAGGTGTGTTGTTATAGCCCTACCATGGATTAGAGTGTCCAACCGGACATTAGTTAAGAGTAGTATCATTAAGAGAAGATATTAATATGAGAGAGTGTTCACTAGTGAAAGTATGATCCCTAGGTCTTCTTTCTAAGCATTGAAACACCATTCACAACTAGATCTGTTACATGTTTGCTTGCTTCCAGTCTTTACCTCACCATCAAGCTCCATCAAAGCTATTTTCTGGCACCGTTACCACTTATATTTTACTATCTCTTCGCCGAACTAGTGCACCTATACACCTGGCAAGTGTATTGGGTATCTTGATTGAAGGATTGCTTGAGAGGGGATACCTTTGACCACTTCCTCCCTGAGTTCGATAAACCTTGGGTGATCCACTTAAGGGAAACTTGTTTCTGTTCTACAAATCTCTGCACTTGGAGGCCCAACAACTGTCTACAAGAATAGAAGTGCGTAGACATCAAGCTATTTTCTAGCGTTGTTGCCGGGGAGGAAAGGTAAAAGGCACTCACACACGTTACCCCGCGACAACAGCAAGCCAGAAAGCTATTTTATGGCGCTGTTGCCAGGGAGGTAATGTAAAAGGTACTCACATCCTCCGGTGTGAGTGCTCGAAGTTATTTCCTTTAGATTCTGCAATTTTGTCTTTTTGTTTCTTGTTTTCACTAGTTAGGCTTAACGGAAAACAACAACAAAATTAGAGAGCTTTATAGTGTTTATCTTAAGCTAGGACATGAAGTGTTTGAAGATAAAATTAAAAAACCTATGGAACTTTATTTTCATGCTAATAGCAATGCTATTAGTATGAACTCTTTGGAAACCATTATTGCTAATGCTATGGAAAAGTCTAAGCTTTGGGAAGCTAGTTTTGGTGAAAATGATCTTTTTAGTCCCCTAGCTTTGGAAGATAGCTATTCTATTGCTTATGATGATACCAAACCTCCAATACATGATGATTACAATGATGAATATGATATTCAGTCCACCTACTATTGAGGAGAAAATTTATTGTGATTACAATATGCCTCCTATATTTGATGATTATGGTGATGAGAATAATAGTGATAGCTATTTTGTTGAATTTTCTCCCACTATAATTAATAAGAATGGCTATTCTTATGTGGATACTAATAATTGTTTTATGCATGTGGCTCATGATAAGAATGTTTTATGTGATAGTTATATTGTTAATTTTATTCATGTTGCTACTGAAAGTTATTATGAGAGAGTGAAACATGGTTTTATGCATCTCAATAATATTAAGTTTCCCCTCTTTATGTTGAAATTTTTGATGTTGTACTTGTTTTGCTTTCCTATGCTTGTTGCTTTGTGCTTCCATGACTTGTTTATTTACAAGATTCCTATGCATAGGAAGTGGGTTAAACTTAAATGTGTTTTGAAATTGCTCCTTGATGCTCTCTTTTACTTCAATTCATATTTCTTATGTGAGCATCTTCTCAAACTATCAAGCCTAACTTAAAGGCGTTAAAGAAAAGTACTTGTTGGGAGATAACCCAAGAGTTTTCTTGAGTCTTGGAAGTTATTACTTCTGTAATAACCTCTCCTTATATTTTTTTTTTGCTTTTTGTGCCAAGAATGACCTCTAATGAGAGGGAAGTAAGATTTGGGGAGTTGTTGTCCCGAAACAGATTTCTATCCTCCACCATAAAAAATCGTGAGGAGTCTCTATAAGTCGAATTCAGCTAAAAATTTATGAATAAATCCCCCAGTATGTTATCTAACTTTCGTTTGTTCAACACTTTTTGATTTGAGCAACATAAGGTCTTCGAAAAAATAGGTTTCTTCCTGCTGATCTGTTTTGACACATTTATGCCATTATTTGCATTTGCTTCTTATTGATTCCTTTTTGGGTTCTTTTTGGGAAATTGAGATTTTTGAGGGAATTGCTACTGTAGCTTGTGTTTTTAATGAAACTTTTGCTATTTTTAAACTAAACCTAATGTTGAAGTTTTGTATGAAAGAAAATTTCAGGTGTAGAGAGAGAATGATGTAATGAGATGACGAATGGACAAAATCTCAAGCTTGGGGACGCCACCCGGTGTCACCTCAATAAATATCCAAGAGGTACAAGCGTCAAAGTGTAAGATCCCACCCTTATAAAGGTAAGGATCCCTGTGATTGCAATGCTAGTCCCTGGATCAATAGCTAGCATCCACAGTTAAGATGTAATATTAATAAACAAAGGTCATATTACAACTTTATAACCAGGAATAAAATAATTTATTACATCTTACATAGCTCATTTGGCTATCTCAATATAATGCAGCAGAATATATTATAGCATGGAGTCCTTCATCTTCAAAGTGCCACAGGCAAACATGTTGGTTGTAGACTTGTAATCCTAATCAACACACTTCACTAACATCAAACAAACCTGCAACATAATAAGTTACATCCACAAGGGTCAATACATTTGAATTGTATTGGCAAGTGATACTATGGTAGTATAGTGGAGTCTATCATCTATATGCATTTGGCTAGGTGGAGCTTAGGCTTGCTTTGCTCAAAATAGATTTTCCTTATCATTTGAAAACACTAAGTTTTTGTTTGGCAAAAATCACCCAAGGCATCTCCCAATAGAAATTGGTGATCCTTTAACCCTTGTTCAACCACAAGTTTTTATCTTAGAAATTGGGATGAGGAGATTCTTGATAGCTTCCATGTCTTGATGCTCAAATTGTCCTTTGCCAGGGACATGGCTAAGTACTTAGATTTTACACTCTGCAGAGGTGGTGCACTTACCCCACAAGACTTGGTTTCACCAAGACAAGGTCTTTCAGAAGCCTTCCCTTAGGCCAGAATGGACGCGTTCCAACCTATCATCGCCTACCACCAACTGTCCATTTGGCTAAGTTATTGCAACCTATATGATCCAGGCAGAGCCCATAATGCCAAGTGGCTGCACTTGAAGATTCTCAACATTTGACATCTCAAATCTCTTTGTTCCTGGGTGGCATTCCGCAAGTGAGATACACAAGGTAAACCATAGAAATGGGCCTTGTGTAACCACTCAACCAAAAACCACCAAGCAAGTCCTTTTCCACCCAGGTGATTCATTTAGTTAGTTGTTTTATTAAACAAAACACAAGTCCTTGACCTAGAAATATTCCATTGCATGAATATAAACCACCCTTGTTTTCTACTAGCTAAGCTAAGCTAAGCATGATGGTAGTAGGAATCTTAACTTAGGATAATTCTACTAAGGTATCATCTACTAGGATTTCCCATGGCATAGTTTATACTTAGCAAAAATTCCATGCATGTCCTACTTAGAAATATCACTAATGCATAGTGAAAATAATGGGACAAAATTATGGAGCACCACTTGCCTTTTTGGTAGAGAATTATAAGTTTCACACCTTGATCTTGCAATAGTCACACTCTTCAAATTCCACTACAATTCAATCAAGCAAGCAAATATTCAATCTACCATTCAATCAAACATCACATAAGATAATAAAAACAAGGCAATGTATGCAAACATGCCAAAGATTGTTTTATTTGGAAAAGTGATTTATAATAGGTTATAAACATTTCAAAACACCTATTGGTCATTTAGAAAAGTAGTAAACCATTTGATATTAAGTTAGTGAAAAATGGCCACTTTAAATCATTTTTGTTTTGCTAGAAATGGTTCAAACCAAAGTAATATCTTCTAGTGTTTAACAAATACATTTTTAAACACAAATGTTAGTGTTTTATGGTCAAGTGTTCAATATTGAAACTATTTGCAAAAGGTTTTACCTATAAACCATTTTTATACCAAATCAATATTTTATGTTGTTGAAAATGCTTTTTAGCAAAGTAATAATTTATATTCATCAAATATATTTTTAGATCCTAAAACTTGGTGTTTAGGGCCAGAGAGTTTAAATCAAATCATTTTCCAAAGGTTTTACTCAAAAAGCCTTTTTAACACATAAGCAATATTTGTGTTTAACTAGTAATCCTCTAATTCAAAGATTTATTCTTTTGCTTCACAAAATGTTTTTGAATCCACAAGTTGGTTTCTATGGTCAGTAGGTTCAAAACAATCCATTTGCCAAAGATTTTACCATAAAATATTGCTAGAATAATTTTTATATTCAATTTATGCCTACACAAGTTTCTGCAAAAACCAACAAATTAACAAAGCAAATTACTAAACAAAGCACATGGTTGGAAAGTACTTGTTATGCTGATTCCATTGATATAAGATTTATAAAATTTGGATGTGTAGATTTAAAGTTATGCAATTTACAAATTTGAACATCTAATAGAACAAATTCTGTTTTAAAACTAGAGTCTGGCCACGCGTCATGTTCTGGTTGGCCGAAAACGGTTCGTGCGGATCGCGTAGTGTGGAGCTTTGGATTAAAATAGATCGAGCGGCACAGGATCACTCGTACCCCTTCGTTTAAGTTTCTATCCTATCCAAACGATTCAGATCCAACGGCTGTTGTGAGCTTGACCAAGAATGAGCGGCGCTGGCGGCGGCGAGTGGCGGCGTTGCGGTCAGATGGTGCACTTTCCGGTGATTTAGGAAGCAAGGGAGGGAGAGGAGTAGCTCACCAGAATCGCAACGACGAGAGGATGCTCAACGATTCCACGGTTGTCGAAGGGGCGCTCGGGTTCGTCCTGAATCGCTTGCCGGAGTTGCGTTCGAGCTCGGGTACGGTCAGACATTGTCGGAAACGACGCTACGGGGCATGCGAAGGCACGAGGTGAGTACGTTTAGATGCACAAGGTTGCAGAGAGTGCACGCGTGTGAAAGAGGGGGAGAGGGGCGGTCATGATTACCGAGGGGAGGTCGACGGAGCGGAGGCAGACGGCAGCGGTGCTCAGACGTGGTCGTTGCCGAGCATATGGGGCACGCGCGAGTGAGCTGAGGTTGCTGGGATATGCGTCTGGTTCTTGTGAGCACGCTCGAGTGGTCGAGGGGGCAAGGGGAGGCGAGGAGCTGCTGGAATTTGCTCGGAGGTTCGTCGGAACAGAGCGTGGTCTCGGGCAAAATTAGCACAGCCCGGTGGCGGAGGTGAAATGGGGTCTGAGAGGAAATATGGAGGAGGCATGGGTGGTTAAATGTGCATGGTCAGGGGGCGAAAAATCACGCGGCATTGATGCGAATTAAACACGCGAAATCAACGCAAAAACTGGCGAGGAGAGGAGGAAGAAGGGGTCCGCGGGTGAGGAAGATGGTCTGACTGGTGGGGTCGCTTCGTCGGCGAGAGAGAGAGAGAAATGAGGTGGGGTCCGGTCGTCAGGGACAGTGCGGGTGAGATCTGCGGTGTGAAGCGTTTTTCCTGCGGAAAGAGGAGATGGGCTAACTGGGCCAGTGGGCTGGGTTTGCTGGGCTAGCTGCTTTGTTTTATTTTTTTTCCTTCTCCTATTTATTTTTCTTTTTTCCATTTTCAATTCTGTTTTGAATTTGTTCAAACAATCAAACAACCATTTGAATTTCAAATCTTTGCTAAACCCTGAGCATAATTCAATACTGTTTATTAACATATTCTTAGGTCCAATTTATAATATTTCATTTATTATTTTAGGGCCTATTATATATTTAAAAATAGACATTTGTTTTTATTTCAAATAAGATTTTAATTTTTTTTCAAACTCCATTTGAATTCTAAATTTTTCTAAACCTTTTTCAGTAGGTTTTATTAATTTAAAAGGGTGTTTAAATAATTCATTTTGAATTATAATTTAAAATACTTTAATAATTTTTTATGCTCATTTAAATTGGGGAAATGTCTTTACTTATATAAAAATGGATAATAAATCCTTATGATTTTATTTAAATAATCCTTTACTCTTTTTACTAAACAAAAATATTTTATTTTGTTTGCTTGGCCAAGTTTTAATTTGGCTTTTTAAAATAGTCCTTGTTTATTTCTTTCTTTCTTTATCTTATAAAATCCATATCTTTTTATTTAAAGATCCAAACTTGGTGATTCCAATTATTATAATTTTATTTATTATTTTTAATCTTTTTAAATCCTTTTAGGATCCTATTTGATCAAAATAGGTTTTGATGTTTCCAATTGGAATCAAAAAGTTTCTTTTTACCCTAAATTTCAACAGATATTTATTTATTTTTCACATTTCAAAATTTGGAAAATTTTGGGATGTGACTAAAAAGCTTGGGGATGCCCCAGGCATCCCCTTCTTCATCAATAAAAATCTCAGGTTTTACTAGACACTTCATTTTTATTGTTTCATGCACAGTTGTGTTGTTCTTGGAGCGTCTTAGTTTTCATTTTTGGTTTTGTTTGCTTAGTTTGCTTGAATAAAGTTGGTTGATCCCAGCACACTTATTTTGGAGAGAGGGACACACTCTGTTTTCATTGCCTAGAACACTCTAGTTTTCATTCTTATTGTTTTGCGAGTGTTCTCTTTTGCTAGCACTGCGTTGAGCCTTAGTTTTCATGTGCTTTCAGCTTAGAACTTTTTAGTTCTTCTTTGTGAATTTGTGAGACAAGCTCACTGATCTTTATTGATTATTATCTTTGTGAGTTCTTTCAAATAAGTTCTTTGGTGTTGGAAGAGAGTAGAAAGTTTTATGCTTATAGTGGTACAAAAGGGAGCTTGTTTTGACTACGGCTTAGACTTTATCATGTCATGCTAGATATTGTTTTGACCTTATGCTTAGTGATTATTTCTGTAGCATGACTTGTTCCAAACAATTAGGATTGCTTAATGTGCCTTGAAGGAATCATGCGTTGTTTTAGCATACAAAAGCATAGCATTGTGGTATTCTCCTTTGATGCTTTGTTTGGGTTGACTTGGCACATGCTCACACCATGTTATGACTATGAACAAGTCACCATAGCCTCTTTGATCATCTAGTCCTTGACTTGTAGTACCACTCTATGCTTTGATTAGTATTGTTTTGTTGCTCTGCATGATTATGGCCATTATTGCTCTCTTAGTTGGTTGCTCCCAGTCTTTTGCTAACCTCCATTTGTATGAGTAAGTTATACTCATGCTTCCAACTCCCAAGAAACCAAGTTATTCCAAAGTGTGCACTATAAACTCCTATGCATGGTGTCTTACACCAATCCAAGTATATTCTTGTTTTCAGCTATCTTCCAATTAAAAACTATTTTGTTATGTGAAAACTTAGTGATTAAAGCCCTCACAAACTTGATGGCACACTTTATATTCTTTGCCCCTAATAAACTTGAACCATTGTGTCATCTATGTTGTCTATGCTTGCACTTATATGTTGGAATTAGCAGAACCATGTTGTCATGGGTGATACGTCGGAAACGTATCTATAATTTTTGATGCTCCATGCTTGTTTTATATCATTTTTAATGCTTTGTCTACACTTTGAGGTTTTTTTATATCTTTTCTGGAACTAACCTATTAACAAGTTTCCACAATGCCAGTTGCCTGTTTTATGTTGTTTTTGGTTTCAGAAAGCTAAAAAATGACTATTCTCGGAATTGGACTGGACAAAATCTAAAGTTCATATTTTCCGAAGCGATACAGAAAATAGAAGACAAGACGGAGGAAACCAGGGTGGCCACACCCTAGGTGGGCACAGGCCCACCCTAGGCCGCACCCATAGGGGGTGTGGGTCCCCTGGCCCTCCACCGACCTTGCCTCTGACCCACAAGTATAGGGGGTATATCATAGTACTTTCGATAAATAGGAGTGTCGATCCCAACGAGGAGCAGAAGGTGCTGAACAGTGGTATGGAGCAGGAAGTCCGTGTGAATACTTAGCAAACGGTTTTTAGTGGTTTTCTGACAAAGGAACAAAACAAGGAGCAAGTAACAAAAGTAACAAATAAACGGAGCAAGTGGCCCAATCCTATCTTAGCAAAGGACAAGCCGATGGAAATACTTATAAGGACCAAACGTTCTTGAGGACACATGGGAATTCTGTCAAGTGCTTTCGCTTCAAATAGCTGAGTACTCTTCTCTGGTGTTGTAAGTGTTGTGTGGGTGAACCTGTGCTAATGTACCGATCGTACTTGGAATAATACATACTTGTGATTAAACCCCCTGCAAACGTCTGTAACTACAGGAAAGTAATTAAGATATAGATCTAACCATAGCCTTAAACACTGAGATCCTACGCTCCCTTGTGCAAAGGTGTCCTAACGGGGGTTCAGGTTTCTGTCACTTCGGCAACCCCACGATTAGTAGCCAAATACACAATGCATCTCCCTAGGCCCATAAATGGTGAAGTGTCATGTAGTCGACGTTCACATGACACCACTAGAAGAATAGCACCACAACTTAAATACTAAACCATTGAATAATAACTCATCACGAATTCACTACTAACAACATGACTTCTCCCATGTCCTCAAGAACTAAACGAACTAATCACAAGACATCATATGGATCAAGATCAAAGATGATATCGTAATGGATAACAATCGGAAAATAAAACAATAATCCAATGGTTCCACTCACAAGCATCAACTACAATAGTAATCAACACCGGGAAAGTTTCCCCTAAGAACTAAAGAAATATCCAACACAATTGTTACAACGGGACAGAGTGGTGATGATGGTGCTGGTGGAGATGATGGTGTGGATGATGATGATGATGATCCCGATGAAGCCTAGCTTGATGACGGTGTTGATGGCGACAGTCTCCCCTCTCTAGGAAGGAATTCCCCCAGCAAAAATCTGTCTGCCGGAGAGATCTTTCTCTCTCGGTGTTTTTCTCCCCAGAGGCAGCGGAAATCTATCTATGGTCGCTCCCCGAGGCTTAGGGTCCCGTAGGTAAGATATAGGCGAATGGGCGGAGTTGGAGGACGGGCAAGTGGGCCACATCTGCCCTAGGCGCGGGGTCAGGTGGGACCGCGCCTAGGGGTGTGTGGGCCCCCTGAGGCCCTTCTTTGTCCCTCCTTCTGTCTCCCTCATTCTTCTCGAGAAATAATATGTTTCCATATTTTTCTGGTATTTTTACGATCTTTGCGAAATTGCACCAATACGCCTTCTTTTCCATCAGAATCCAGACTCCGGCAGTCCATCCTCCAAGAATCATCCAACATGCATAAACATATGAAAAAACCATAAGTAATACGTCATAATAAGACAAATATCAATGAATAGAGGTAAATTATGATATAGAATGGTGATGCAAATTTGGTGTATCAACTCCCCCAAGCTTAGACTTCGCTTGTCCCCAAGCGAATACTAAGCTCAGTAAACATGTCCACATGTTTATGGAGTGAGGTGTCGATAAAATAATACGAACAAGAAGCATCACACTTACCATTGCACAAATCATAGAAGAAAGCAACTCACCATTATATAACTTAGCTTGCAACCAAGTACAGCAGTCACAATAGAGGTGCATAAAGATAAATCATAATTGGAATTGGCAAACTTGTTCTTGGTCAGAGAACAACTGGCAAACAGTTTCACAAAAGCTTTTGTAGAAGTTTCAAATACAAGAACACACTTTGCTCAAAAAGGTTTTTCACAAGTGAAGGCTTTCAAAGTAATACTCAATAGATAAGAGTTTTGTGCAAACAAGGAAGATGAAGAACATGATTGAATAAATCACCATATGAATGCTTGAAACACAACAACTCAAATGCTTGCTGGAGATAGAGATGAAGTAGGTTTACTGACTCAACTTGGAAGTAGGAGAAAGGTCCCTTCATAGAGGGTAGCAAGGATTACAAGTCGTAAAGAGCTTTCAAAAGATTATGGTACTTACTAGGTTTGAGCCCTCATTTCCCCTATCATAAGCATCTTGAGATTATTAAGGTTAAAGTGAACAAATATGGAGTATATGCTTGACGAAATATAAGTTGGCAATCTAATGTCCCTTGAATATGAGGGCCACTCCTCATGCTGCTCAACTTTGGTCACGGGTAAGTTCTTGTCATTGTAAGTATTTGCATATCATTGAGAACCGCCAACGGGGTACCCCTTGCACATGGTACAGGAGCTTTCCCATAACCAAAATGACAAGGCAAGCAGACAATCAGCATCTCAGCGATCTTTTTATTTACTATGTGCATAGATTTTTATCGAGGATGCTTCATAGATGACTCACTATGGTGATGCTGCAAGTTTCCACCATGATTAAGCACGGCTTAGGCTAGCGGCCCAGGCGTTTCTCTAACACAGGATACAAACTCCATGGACTTACAAGTTCCCTCTTTATTTCACACCATTGACATCCATAGACAAAAGAGCACGATATCAACTGTGTATAGAGTACAAGTGCAATGTTGAAAACGTTCCCCGTGATAGCACGGTTCTACTAATTCCAACGTATAGATGCAAGCATACACAACTTCGATGTTCACAATGGTTCAAGTCTATTAGGGGCAAGAAAATAAGGTGTTCCATCAAGTTCGTGAGATCTTTACTAACTAGTTTTCTCATAACAAAATTGTCACATCCCAAAAAATTTCCAAATTTTGAAATGTGAAAAATAAATAAACAAAAGAAATAATTGTTGAAATTTAGGGTGAAAATAAACTTTTTGATTCCAAATGGAAACATCAAAACCCAACTTGAACAAACTTTGAATGAAAAGGGAATCCAACAAATTTCAATCAAGTGAAATGCATTCATCAATGAATGTATCTTGAAATTTAAACACTTGGAAAAGTTAAACCAAAACCCTAAAAACCCTAATGGAAGAAATCATTTCCAAGATCACTCAAAGACTCTGGATTTGATCCATATAAAAATTTAGCAACAAACATTTATAAATGATCAAAATGACAAATAAAAATATTATAAAACCATAGGAATTGATTTCATTTAATTTGGAGCCATGGATAAAATCTTATGAATTTAATAAGATAAAGAAATATTTTCCAAAGCTAATAAATCTCTTATCTAAAATCCATACCAAAATTGTGAGAAAAATAATCCTAAGGAGATTTAAAAGGATAAACAAATATTAAATAAAAATATACAAATTGGAATCACCAATTTTGGAACTATAAATAAAAAGATATGGATTTTATAATACAAAGAAAGAAAGAAATAAATAAGGAATATTTAAAATCCAAATTAAATCTTGGCCAAACAAATGAAATGAAATATTATGGAATAATAAAAAAGAATTAAAGATTATTAAAATAAAATCATAAGGATTGAACAATATCCAATTTTATCTAGATAAAGATAATATGCCTAAACTAAATAATAAATCCTAATAAAATTATTTAGGAGACAATTTAAACCTTGAATTAAATCCATAAGCAAATAGAACAAAGATAATCCAAATCAAATGAAAAAAAGGGATAAAGAGTATTCAAATAAAATTATATGGCATTAACCAAATTCAATTCCATTTGAAAGAAGACAAAATCCCTAATAGAAATGATTAATTAATCATGAGAAAATAATAAAAAGAAATTACCCAAGGTGGATATAATAGTTATTTAATTAACTTAAATGGAATAAAAGAATCTTTTGAATAAAATCTATATGAAATTAAAACCATATTTAATTTTATTGGAATAAAGACAAATGCCCAATTTAAATAATTAATAAATCATATTAAAAATATTTCAAATAATTCAAAGTGAATTATTTAAAACCCTATTAAATAAATAAAACCTACTGAAAAAGGTTTGGTAAAAATTAAGATTCAAAATAAGAGTTGGAAAATATAAATAAAATCTTATTTGAATAAAAGACAAGGGCCTATTTTTCAATAAATAATAAACCATAAATGAATAAAAGAATTATTCTAGAATGGAATTTAAATACATTGATAAACAATATTAAAAGCTTAGTGAAAAGTTTGGAATGTTCTGAATTCAAATGTTTGTTTGAATTGTTTGAACAAATTCAAAACAGAAAATGAAAACAAAAAAAGAAAAAGAAACAGGAAGGAAAAAAATAAGAAAAACCAGCCCAGCCCAACTAAGCCCAGCTAGCCCACTCCCTCTCCCGTGAACCGTTTTCTTTCTCACTCAGACCCACACCCGCGTAGCCACTGATCGCCTGACCCCACCGTTTTCCCTCTCAATCACTGACGATGTTGCCCCTCCGCCAGGTCATCGTCTCCCTCACCCGCCCGCTAACCACGCCCCCTCCCGGCCGTTTCTGCCATGAACTCCCCAACATAAATTCGCGGTAATGGCTCAGTGATTAACGCTCACGGCCACGCTCGATTTAGCGTCTATCTCTCCTCCCCATTGCCCCTCACTCGCCCCTCCCTCTCTGCCTCCAGGTCGTTCTAATTCGAGCTGAAACCACCTCTGCCTCGACGACCTTCCGGCGACGATTCCGGCCACCCCCACCTCCCCTTGCTACCTGACACCTACTGGCTTTCTCCCCATTGCCAGGCACACACTCCAGTACTAGCCACTCGCCTGTGCGTGCCCCTAACGTCGGCAACGTCAATGCTAGAACGCCACCGCCTCCTGCTCCAACTCAGGCGACACCCCCTGGTAGCATCTGACCGCCCCCTCCCCTCTGACTGTTACTCACGTGTTCGCCTTTCTTGCACGCATCTAACAACATCGTTTATTTGACTTGGCGTGCACTGTACCCTCGCCTCCGACGACGAACAGACGAGCCCGACGCCTTCATGAACTCCGGCGAGCAATACCCGTCGACACCGTGCGCCCCTCGAGTAACGGAGACCACATTGAGATTCACTACGACCCTGCGAACTCGGTGAGCTTTTCCCCTCGCTCTCTCGCCTCCTGTATCACCGGCACCATCACCGCCCGAGCGGGCCACCTCCAGCCACCGTCGCAGCGCCACCCATCCTTGGTCACAGCACCCAGAGCCGTTAGATGTTGATCTAGTGGTCATGATAGAATCACTTAACGAAGGGGTACGAGATCATCTGTGCCGTGCGTTGTTAGTTAGATCTGACGGCTATAGTTTCTCGATCTGCACGAACCGTTTTTAGCCAATAGAAACATGACGCGTGGCCAGTGATTTGTTTTAAAAACAGAAATTTGATCTATTTGATGATATGATTTGTAAAATTCATAACTTTAAATCTACATGTCCAAATTTTGCAAACTTTATATAATTGGATTCAGGAAAAAGAATTCTATCCAACCATGCCCTTTGTTTAATGATTTGCATCTGTAATATTGGTTGTTTTTGCAGAAACATGGGTAGGCATATTTTGAATATAAAAATTATTCTAGAAATATTTTTGGGGTAAAATCTATTGTAAATGGATTGTTTTGAACCTACTGACCATAGAAACTAACTTGTAGATTTAAAAGTATATTTTGTGAAGCTAAAGAATAAATATTTGAATAAAAGCATTTCTAGTTAAATAAAAATACTGTTTATGTTTTAAAAATGCTTTTTGAGTAAAACCTTTGGAAAATGATTTGATTTAAACTCTCTGACCCTAAACACCAAGTTTAAGTATTTAAGAATATATTTGGTAAACCCTAGAAAATTATTACTTTGTTTAAAGGCATTTCCAACAAAATAAAATGTTGCTTTGATTTAAAAATGGTTTTTAGATGAAACCTTTGGCAAATGGATTAATATTAAACACTTGACCTTAAAACACTAACATTTGTGTTTAAAAATATATTTGTCAAACACTAGAAAGTGCTACTTTGATTTAAATCAATTCTAGCAAAACAAAATGACTTAAAGTGGCCATTTTCACTAACTTAATATCAAATGGTTTTGCCACTTTTATAAATGAACAATAGGTGTTTTAAAATGTTTATAACCTATTAGAAACCACTTTTACAAATAAAACAATCTTTGGCATGCTTGCATGCATTGCTTTGTTTTTATTATTATGTGATGAATTGTTTGAATGCTAGTTTTGAATTTGTGCCTTGCTTGATTGAATTGTAGTGAACTTTGAAGAGTATGAATATTGCAAGATCAAGGAGTGAACTTATATTCTCTACCAAAAAGTCATGTGGTGCTTCATACTTATGTCCTAATATTTTCACTATGCATTAGTGATGTTTTGAGTAGGACTTGCATGGATTTTTTTACTAAGTATGCTATGGCATGGGAAATCCTAGTAGATGATGCCTTAGTAGAATTTTCCCTGAGTTAAGATCCTTACTACTAACATGCTTAGCTTAGCTAGTAGAAAACAAGGGTGGATTATATTCATGCTATGAAATATTTCTAAGTCAATGACTTGTGTTTTGTTTAATAAAACAACTATGTGAATGAAACACCTGGGTGGAATGGTGAGAATGGATTTATGTTGAGTGGTTCGACAAGGCCAGGGGACTGGTGAACCTTGTGTATCACACTTGTGGAAAGCCACCCAGGAACAAAGAGATTTGAGATGTCAAATGTTGAGAAGCTTCAAGTGCAGCCACTTGGCATTATGGGCTCTGCCTGGATCATATAGGTTGCAATAACTTAGCTAAATGGACAGTTGGTGGTAGGGGATGATAGGTTTGGGAACACGTCCATTTTGGTCTAAGGGAAGGCTTCTGAAAGATCTTGTCTCGATGCATGTCGAGTCTTGTGGGGAAAGTGCACCACCTCTCGAGAGAGTAAAATCTAAGTACTTAGCCATGTCCCCGACAATGGATAATTTGAGCATCAAGACATGGAAGCTATCAAGGATCTCCTAATTCCAATTTCTAAGTTAAAAACATGTGGTTGAACAAGGGTTAAGGGATCACCAATGTTTATTGGTAGATGCCTTGGGTGATTTTTACAAACAAAAACTTAGTGTTTTCAAATGATAAGGAAAATCTATTTTAAGCAATGCAAGCCTAAGCTCCACTTAGCCAAATGCATATAGATGATAGATACCACTATTCTACCAAAGTATCACTTGCCAATACAATTCAAATGTATTGACCCTTGTGGCTATAACTTATTATGTTGCAGGTTTGTTTGATGTTAGTGAAGTGTGTTGATTAGGGTTACAAGTCTACAACCAACATGATTTCCTGTGGCACTTTGAAGATGAAGGACTCCATGCTACATAGTTATTTCTGCTACATTGTAATGAGATAGCCAAATGAGCTATGTAAGATGTAACGAATTATTTTATTCCTGGTTATAAAGTTGTATTATGACATTTGTTTCTTGATATTACATCTTAACTGTGGATGCTAGCTATTGATCCAGGGACTAGCATTGTAAACAGAGGGATCTCTACCTTATTAAAGGTTGGGACCTCTACATATGGTATTAGAGCACTGTGTTGCATGTAGGATTGTAACCCTAGGATTGGACAAAACCCCTTAGAAAAATAGGAGTTGTATTTGTTCAAAATTTATTTACAAACAATCTTGTATAATGTTTCCTCAACCTTTTGGTTTTGATTCTACAACTCTTCCTTTTTAAACTTGATGGACAAAACCTCAACATGATCAAAGACTTCAACTTGAGTAAAAGAATTCAACATCACCAATGACTTCAACTTTAGTTTCATCAAGGACTTCAAATTAGACATCACTAAGGACTGCAAATGAGGCAAGAACAATACTCAAGACTTGAAGACTAAGGAAACAGAACTTAGAAGGAACTATCATCACCTTTGAAGTTTTGTGACCAAGATGCAAGAATTTTTCCAAAGATACAATGATCTCATTCAAGAACAAACAACTAAGAAGAATGAAATGATCTCAAGTGAACCATATAGTTGGACCACCATACCAGTGTTTAGTTTAGATCATATATTGATCACACCAACTTGTGTGGTGTAGCAAAAATATTTTGTTGCATACAAATGTGTTTGAACCTTGTTATTTGAGTGGAATGCTTGTTTGTGATCTCTTGCACATTGTTTGTGTGTGATTAGACTTCTTTCCTAGAAATATTTTGCCTACTCTAATCCCAATCCAACCCAAACAGATGACTTCTCCAAGAAACTCCAACATCAAGGATGGTGACAACAACAACCAAGAGATGCTTCTAGCAACCCAAGCCCAGTTGAATCAAGTGACAACTCAGTTTTTAGCCAACAACAATGAGTTAAACCCAACGATGCAAAAGTTTTTTGAAACCTAATCTCAATTGTTGCAAAGGATGACAAATCAAATGATCAACATGATAAGCAACTCTTCCCAAGGAGATTGTGACAACAATGATGTCAAGGATGAAATTATAGAAGGAACTCAAGCTTGCAATATTTGTGGATATATAGAACACAATTCTAAAGGGCATGTGGATCAATGCCCTAATTGTGAAGAGAAACATCCAACTAAACAATGCCCCACATCTCAAGTGACTTGCTTCCTATGTGAAGGAAATGATCATGTCCCTATTCAATGCGCCATCTATCATATAGTTCAACAAATGAAAGAAGGTGGAATGCATCAAAAGCATGGAAACCCCCATGAGGAAACAACTTCTATCAAGAAGGATGAAGACAAAGGCAAACCTCAGATTGCACCTCCATACATTAGGAATCACCTTGATGGACAAAAGAGGAAACATAGGTATTATCCAAGGAATCATTAAAGAAACCGAGGTAGTTTTCCCACCTTTATTGTGAAATATGAAGAACATGAACTAGAAGAACTCCTAGCTTTGGAGAAACCCAAGAAGAAGAAGAAGAAGAAGAAGAAGAAGAAGAAGAAGGGAAATAACCAAAGAAGAAGGGAAATAACCAAGTGAAATGCATTCATCAATGAATGTATCTTGAAATTTAAACACTTGGAAAAGTTAAACCAAAACCCTAAAAACCCTAATGGAAGAAATCATTTCCAAGATCACTCAAAGACTATGGATTTGATCCATATAAAAATTTAGCAACAAACATTTATAAATGATCAAACCTATAAATAAAAATATTATAAAACCATAGGAATTGATTTCATTTAATTTGGATCCATGGATAAAATCTTATGAATTTAATAAGATAAAGAAATATTTTCCAAAGCTAATAAAGCTATTATCTAAAATCCATACCAAAATTTTGAGCAAAATAATCCTAAGGAGATTTAAAAGGATAAACAAATATTAAATAAAAATATACAAATTGGAAGCACCAATTTTGGAACTATAAATAAAAAGATATGGATTTTATAATACAAAGAAAGAAAGAAATAAATAAGGAATATTTAAAATCCAAATTAAATCTTGGCCAAACAAATGAAATGAAATATTATGGAATAATAAAAAAGAATTAAAGATTATTAAAATAAAATCATAAGGATTGAACAATATCCAATTTTATCTAGATAAAGATAATATGCCTAAACTAAATAATAAATCCTAATAAAATTATTTAGGAGACAATTTAAACCTTGAATTAAATCCATAAGCAAATGGAACAAAGATAATCCAAATCCAAATGAAATAAAGGGATAAAGAGTATTCAAATAAAATTATATGGCATTAACCAAATTCAATTCCATTTGAAAGAAGAAAAAATCCCTAATAGAAATGGTTAATTAATCATGAGAAAATAATAAAAAGAAATTACCCAAGGTGGATATAAAATTTATTTAATTAACTTAAATGGAATAAAATAATCATTTGAATAAAATCTATATGGTATTAAAACCATATTTAATTTTATTGGAATAAAGACAAATGCCCAATTTAAATAATTAATAAATCATATTAAAAATATTTCAAAGTGAATTATTTAACACCCTATTAAAAAAATAAAACCTACTGAAAAAGGTTTGGTAAAAAATATGATTCAAAATAAGAGTTTGAAAATATAAATAAAAATCTTATTTAAATAAAAGACAAGTGCCTATTTTAAATAAATAATAAACCATAAATGAATAAAAGAATTATTGTAGAATGGAATTTAAATACATTGATAAACAATATTAAAAGCTTACTGAAAAGTTTGGAAGGTTCTAAATTCAAATGTTTGTTTGAATTGTTTGAACAAATTCAAAACAAAAAATGAAAATAGAAAAGAAAAAGAAACAGGAAGGAAAAAAATAAGAAAAACCAGCCTAGCCCAACCTGGCCCAACTAAGCCCAGCTAGCCCACTCCCTCTCCCGCGAACCGTTTTCTTTCTCACTAAGACCCGCACCCGTGTAGCCACTGATCGCATGACCCCACCGTTTTCCCTCTCAATCACTCACGATGTTGCCCCACCGCCAGGTCATCGTCTCCCTCACCCGCCCGTTGACCACGCCCCCTCCCGGCCATTTCTGCCGTGAACTCCCCGGCGTAAATTCGTGGTAATGTGTCAACACCCGGATTTTTAATCCCAAATGCTTGTTATGCCATACATCACAATCCCAGGATTACCATTTTTGCGAGACATAACAGAATTGGATACCATAGTACATCATCCATTACAAACGATACATAAGTTCTTACATAAATAGGGATCTCAGGATCCAGTTCTTAATACAACATCAAGCAGCGGAATACGTCATAATAATGGTAGCGTAGGCAAAGCTCCATCTTCGGGGTCACAGGCAATGCTGACGATGGGAGATGATCCTAGTTGTCGTAACCTTCCTGGGGTCCATCCTCAAGGTACTCCTCTTCATAGTCTGGCCATGGGAATAGCCAGGGACAAAGCCATGAGTACTCTTTAAGTACTCGCAAACTAATACTAACAGGTAAAGGGGTTTTTGGATAATAGGACACTAGGCTCTAGGGTTGTTTTGCAAAACGATTTACCTCTACTAAGTTCCAAAACTAGTCACAATTTTATAACTCCTAACTGGGATCTTGTAACTCATGTCACAACTCTGTTGTGGTCAAGTCAAAGTCTCAATTCATTTCACAAGTCAATTTTGAAAAGTCTGACGGGGGAACAGTATGGCCACTCCAACTGTCCATAACCGCGGACGCGGCTATTCAAATAGTTTGACACTCTGCAGAGATTGTACACTTTCACCACAACATTCGATACATCCGTCAGGAACAAATCCTGAATTCACCATACTCAGTATGCGGATAATCAATCCTAACCTTTCGATTACACACCCTAGTATAAGCACCTCTCCTGTGAGTTTGGCCTCCCAACCATGACCAACTGTCATCTTGGGTACTGCACATGTGGACAATCTTCACAAGGTAGCCTCAGCTCAGACCTTGCTCGTGAGGGAACTAATACTAAGGTATATAAGTTTCCAGTCAAGCCCTACCCAATCTTCGGGTATTGTGGTTGTACTATAAAATTGGAATGGTATCGCATCCATACAACCATCAGTTTTATAAAGGGCTAAGGCTCATGCCTCAACATTTTCATCACCAAAATCATCAGGTGTTCGGAAACACATGTCCAAAACATTTCAATAGAATGATCCATCATTCCAAGGTTTTCATAACCATTTTTCCACCAAGTATTCCCATCTACAAGTTGATCAAGTTTTATGCTTAGCACTAGCATCTATAAGTGGGGGTAGGCACTAATGAGGGGTGGTGGACTAGTGGAGTTTCAACTAAGTACAACCTCATGTCTCAGGCTGATATCAAGGTTTCTAACTTAGGCCAAAATTTATGCTCTTTAGGCAACCTTCAAATATCTTTCTAGTATCTACCAATCTCTTAAGTAAACTCTAAGCAAGCTTTGATAAAGAAATAAAGTAAGAAGCTTGCAAGTAAAGCTAGGATTGGTTTATCAAGTGGGTATGATCACATATGCTTAAGGCATATAGTCGGCATAGTAACAAGTATTGGCTTGCATAGGTATAGTCTCAGCTTGCTAAAGTAGAGTATCTTGCAAGTTTTAGCTTGCTAAAGTAGAGTATCTTGCAAGTTTTAGCTTTCCTTGTGCAGAGCAGTGGTTGAAGTTCTCCTCGGCTTCTTCTTCGTAGTATCCTCCTTCCTCCTCGTATCCTTGGTCGGTACTAGCGTCTATGAATAAATACGAGGTACACAATCACCAAACAATACTTAACTACTTGCAATCATCACACACAAGGTCCTATAGATGATCTAGCATCATCACTAATATTACAAGGTTAAAGCTTGGTTTAATTCCTTCTATTTTTAGAAAAGTAATTTCTACTCATTGAAAAACTACTTAAGATTTAATATTCTCCAAACCAAACATGGGATCATGTTGACACATGTCATCACTACATATTTTAGTCCATGGGAATATGATTTAAAGTGGTGTCACAATTTAATAAGGTTTTACCCTTTTATTTTAATTAAATAAAGTGACTAGAAATGCCTATGGGGCATTATTTTATTACTTGAACATTATTTCTGTAAGTAATCCTATATATTTTTATATTCTGAAAGGTATGGTTAAATGTGATTTTTGAGAGTTGGAATCAACTCAAAAGCTATTATGGTATAAATTTGAAAAATGTTTGAATGCATAAAATCTTCTGCCTTGTTATTTTTACCATGGGTGATCTATAGATCCAAATGACTTGAATCCAACGGGCTTGGATTCAGCATTCTCACACCTTTCTAACAAAATTGGTTTCATTCAATTTGATGGACTGAATCGATCTGGGTTGATTTTTGAAGTTGAGTACAGAAGTGAGTTTGAAAAAAAATGAAAAAGGTTTAATTCAAATAACTGGGCTGCGCGGGAAAAGTTAACGGGTCGGCCTGCTAAGCGCAGTGCTCCCGCGGGCTGCTTAAGTGGGTGTCCCCACTCGTCAGTGAGACAGGGAGGGGCGAAGCGGTACGGGGCAACGTGGTCGATCTGATTCTAATCCAACGGCTGGGAGTCATCGTCGACGCGAGACAACACCGGCGAGAAAGAAACCTAGCGCGGCCAGTGAGGGGTCCTGGGGGCTCACCGAGGTGCTGTCGAGGGTCGGCGAGGCGGGCGAAAGACGAAGTCGATGACGGCGAACTCAGGGGTGGTCGCGGCAGCTCCTGGGGTGGACGAAATCGATGGCGCCCTTCTTCTCCAGAGGCGGCGGGCTCCAGTGAAATTTCGGCGAGGTGGTGCTCGCCTTGCTCCGGGAACGGTGTGGCACGATCAGTGAGGAGAGGGGAGTGAGATGGTGTGAAGAAATCGACTGGGGGTGGCCTCTATTTATAGTCGAGCGAGGGGACCGACGGGGCGCACGGTGAGCTCGTCGGGGACGATGTTACATGCCGCTATTGGCATGGGCAACGGTAGGGGACGGTGCGGTGTTACCTAGCGATGCTCAACGACATGGTTTCGAGGCGTGGGGCGGTGCGGCTTGGTCTAGACCATGTGACGCTCTGCGCGGCAGAGGCGGCGTCTTCGACGTCGAGCGGTGGCTGTGCGACACGGGGCGGCGAACGAGGATGTCTGGCGGTCTCCTAGGTTGGTGGGGATTGTGTATGCACGCGGCGAGGGCGGCGCGCGGTTTGTGGGCTTCGGTCGAGGGTGGCGCTCTGGCGCACGCTCGGCATGGTCGCTGGCGGTCTAGGCGCGGTCTAGGCGTGTGGTCCAGTGGGTGGCAAGGTCCGAGCGGTGGACATGGAGTGGCGGTGGACGGTGGGCTGCCTCCCAGACATGCTGGCTAGGCTTGTGTCTCCTCCTAGCTTGCTGTCGACATGGGGGTGACATGGGTGTGCTCAGCTGTTCACCATTGATGGCAATGCCAAGCTTACAGTGGTGCTAGTGCTTGGTTAATCTTGCTAGATGATCTACTGAGCTGGTTGTGAGCTAGATAGGGAACCAGTTAGGCAAGAATCACTGCTCACAATAGTGTTTAGGATTTGGATGATTTGTGTCTGCAACCTGTTTGATGAAATGGCCGCATGAAATCAAGTTTTGAATTTTGAAAAGATTTTTCTTGGGTTTGCTATATTGGTGCTGGTGAGTCTGCAGATGCTTGGGTTTTGAAAGTTGAGCTTGTTTGAGTGGCTTTTGAAAAAGTGGGATCTTCCCATATGATAAAGATTCAATTTTGAATTGCCATTTAAACTATGCCTTTAAAAGTTTCTGGATGATCACAAAGTGGGCCTTGATACTTTGTTATGAGTACATTCAAGGGGTGCAAAGATCCAGAAAAGTTTCCATTAGGTTCTGAAAGTTTGAGACAGCCAAAGTAGGCATGGGAGTTAAATTGGTCAAAATGACCATTCCTTTATTTTATTGGTTTTGACTTATTTGTCTTTAGGAAAAGTTTGGGAAATGTTTAGATGATGTTTATTTCACCTAAGAAACATTTTACAAGAAATGAAACAAACAAACAAGGTGGTTTAAAAGAATTTCAAAATCCATGCATACACATATGCATGCCTTCATAATTTTATTTAGCAAAGTTTTTGTTAACTCTAAATTTTGATGATTAGTGTTTGATGATCCAAGCTTATTATTTTTGGGATGTTACAAACCTTCCCCCCTTAAACAAAATCTCGTCCCGAGATTTGAAAAAGGACGAAAAGATTACCTAAGATTTGAAGAGATCGGGAAACTCCGTCCTGATGTGATCTCCATGCTCCCAGGTAGCTTCCTCTTCTGTGTGGTTGCTCCACTGAATCTTGAGAAACTTGATGCTTCCGGTTCGGGTAGTTCGAAAAGCTTCTTCCAAAATAAGGATGGATACTTCGGGATAGGTCAGGTCATCGTTGATCTCTATGCTCCGATGATCGATATTCTTGAACACTTCGGTCTTCTCGGGGACTTCGAGACACTTGCGAAGTAATGAGATATGGAACACATTATGCACGGCTGAAATCTCTTCAGGTAGTTCCAATTTGTAGGACACTTCTCCTCGACGGTTCAGAATCTTGAAAGGTCCGATATATCTAGGGGCTAACTTTCCTTTGAGTTGGAAACGCTGCATTCCCTTCAATGGCGACACTTTCAGATAAACAAAATCTCCTATGTTGAAGGCGAGATCTCTACGTCTCTTGTCGGCGTAACTCTTCTGTCGGGATTGGGCGGTCTTGAGGTGCTCATGAATCTTGTGAACCTTCTCTTCTGCTTCTCGTAGGATGTCGGGTCCGAAGATCTGACTCTCTACTACTTCCGACCAGTTCAAAGGGGTGCGACACTTCCTTCCGACATAAATTCAAATGGGGCCATTTGCAAACTGGCTTGATAATTGTTGTTGTATGAAAATTCTGCAAACGGCAGACAGTCTTCCCACTTGGATCCATATTCTAACACGCATGCTCTCAGCATATCTTCGAGTATTTGGTTTACTCGCTCTGTTTGTCCATCGGTCTGAGGGTGATACGCGGTGCTGAAATCTAGACGGGTTCCTAAACCTTCTTAGACTTTCTTCCAGAATCTCGAGGTAAACTGAGTTCCTCGATCCGATACTATGTTCTTGGGGACTCCATGCAAACTAACGATTCTAGCGATGTATAACTCCGCTAGCTTCAAACTCTGATAGGTGGTTTTGACGGGCAAGAAATGGGCGACTTTGGACAATATTTCCACTATGACCCAGATAGAGTCATTTCCCCTACTAGAAGTAGGTAGTCCAGTGATAAAGTCCATTCCTACAGAATCCCATTTCCATTCCGGAATCTGCAAGGGTTGCAACAATCCAGCGGGTCTTTGATGTCCTGCCTTGACTCGCTGACATATATCACACTTGGCGATATAGCTTCCGATTTCTCTCTTCATCTTATGCCACCAAAATTTCTCTTCCAAATCTTGATACATCTTAGTTCCTCCGGGATATATAAAATAAAGAGTATCATGAGCCTCCTTCAAAATAATTTCTTTCAATTCATAATATAATGGTACACAAAGGCGTCCTTTGTACCACAGAACTCCTTCTTCGTCTTCGGTGAATCCGGGTACTTTGCCTGTACCGATACGACGCTTGATTCCTTCAATACTAGCATTTTCCTTCTGCACCTCTTTAATCTGACTGATCAAAGTGGGCTGAAGTTCTATGCTAGCCAAAAATCCTTCACTTACTAATTCCATTCGAAAATCTTCCATCTCTTTGTGCAAACTTGGTTGCTCCTTCAAAATCATGGAGTTCAAGCGGCATGGCAATCTGCTAAGGGCATCGGCTACTACATTGGCTTTACCAGGGTGATAGTGAATGTCCAGATCGTAATCCTTGATTAGCTCAATCCATCTTCTCTGCCTCATATTCAGCTCCTTCTGAGTGAATATATACTTTAGGCTCTTGTGATCCGAATAGATCTCACAACGGTTTCCCATCAGGTAATGTCTCCATGTTTTCAGGGCTAGAACTACGGCTGCGAGTTTGAGGTCATGGGTTGGGTAGTTTTGCTCATGTTGCTTCAATTGTCGAGATAGATAAGATATAACTTTGCCTTCTTGCATTAGCACACATCTGAGACCGATCTTGGATGCGTCACAATACACATCGAAGGGCTTCGTGATATCTGGCATGATCAAGATTGGGGCTGAAATCAATCTCCTCTTGAGTTCTTGAAAACTCGCTTCACATTTGTCGGTCCATTCAAACTTCTTGTCCTTCTTCAGCAATTGGGTCATGGGCCTGGCGATACTCGATAATCCTTCTACGAATTTGCGGTAATATCCCGCCAATCCGAGAAATGCATGAACTTGGGTTTGAGTGCTTGGGGCTTGCCAATCTTCTACATCTTTCACTTTGGCAGGGTCAACAGCAATTCCTCCGGCTGATACAATGTGACCGAGGAATCCTACCTTCTGTAACCAGAATTCACATTTGCTAAACTTTGCATACAACTGATGCTCTCTAAGGGTTCCAAGAATGGTCCTTAGGTGTAGCTCATGTTCTTCTTCTGATTTGGAATAAATCAGAATGTCATCAATGAAAACAACGACAAACTTATCCAGGAAGTCCATAAAAATCTTATTCATGAGATTCATGAAATAAGCGGGGGCATTGGTTAATCCGAAAGACATGACCGTATACTCATACAATCCATATCTGGTGGTAAAGGCAGTCTTTGGAATATCCTCTGCACGAATTTTGAGTTGATGATAGCCAGTTCTAAGATCAATCTTAGAGAACACTTTGGCACCGGTCAACTGATCAAACAAATCTTCTATCTTGGGCAAGGGGTACTTGTTCTTGATGGTGACATCATTCAATTTCCGATAATCCGTACACAAACGGTTACCTCCATCCTTCTTGTCCACAAACAAGAAGGTGATCTCCATGAGGATGCACTTGGTTGAATTAATCCTATTTCCAACATGGAATCCAGTTGCTTCTTCAGTTCTGCTAGCTCTGACGGGTTCATACTATAGGGTCTCTGGGCTATGGGTCCAGTTCCGGGGATTAGTTCGATGATAAAATCGATATCCCGATCTAGGGGCATACCGGGCAAAACATCTGGAAATACATCGGGGTATTTACAGACTATCCGGACTTGGTCAATGGTAGGTTGGGCTATACTCTTGTTACACTTGAATTGACGAGGTAAGGTTTCAGATATATGCTCGACTGATATTCCGGCGGTACTGGTCATGGTTATGGCTTTCTTGGCACAGTCAATCAATCCTTTATGTTTGGACATCCAATCCATTCCTAGTACTACTTCCGAACCTTTAGTTCCGAGTACTATCAGATTTGCATAAAAATCTATGACATGGATTCGGATAGGGACGGCTTTGCAAATTTGCCTAGCCTTGGTGGTTGATCCGGGAATTTGCAAAATCATAACATGCTTCAGTTTGGTTGGTTGAATTTTACTAGTGCATGCAAATTCTTCGGTGACAAATGAATGCGAGGCACCAGAATCAAACAACACTCTTGCAAGTACTGAATTAACAGAAAACATACCCAGCACGACATCTGGCGCTTCTTGAGCTTCTTCAGCATGCATGAGAAAAAGACGGCCATTGCGGTTGAGCGAATTCCCTGGGGCAAATCTTCTCCCTCGCTGAACACGGCGCTGCTGTTGAGCTGGGACATTGGCGTTGGGGGCTATAGCATTCTTCTTGTTGGGGCACTCGTTGGAATAGTGGCCTTTATTTCCACAGTCATAACAGGTCACTTGCGACTTGTCCTTGGCTGCTACAGGCACAGCATTGCTTCCAGTCCTCGGGGCAGTGTTGGTGTTGGCGGTAACATTGTTGTTGTTGAACTTGGGTGGGGCACGATTGAAATTGCTAGAGTTGCCGGGGTTGTTGTGATTTCCTCCGAGTCTAGGGTTTCCACGGTTGGGGTAGGTCGGACGGTTCATCGGGGGTCTGTTGGTTCTTGGGGCAAATCCTGGAGATGGGTTAGGGCGATACTTTGGGGTCTGATGAGTTCCTGGCTGATGCATCATGCGACGCTTGCGGTTCTCATTGGCTTGGTTTATCTTTCCTTCCATCTGGATAGCTGAGTCGACAAGGGCTTCAATATCCGCAAAGGGGATATTGACTAACACTGTCTGCATCTCATCATGCAGACCATTCAGGAATCTTTCTTTCTTCTTGGCTTCAGTGTCTATTTCATCCGGGGCATACCTAGCTAATGACAAAAATTTGTCACGGTATTCCACTACAGTCATACTTCCTTGCTTCAGCTCTCTGAAATCATCTCTCGTTCTCTTGATCAAATCCGGTGGCACATGGGTTCTGCTAAACTTGACCTTGAATTCCTCCGAGGTCATCATCTGGCCTCCGGTCATTGCACGAACACTGTTCCACCATGCTCTGGCATCTCCGGCTAGATAGTGGGTGGCGAACAAGACTTTCTCGTTGGCTTCCACTCCGGCTACTTCTAAGTTATTTTCCATGGTTTGCAGCCAATCATCGACGTCTAGGGGTTCTTCGGACTTAGTGAACACAGGTGGGTTGGTATTATGGAAGTTCTTGAGCTTAGATCCATGGTTGTCCTAATTTCCGTGGCCTTGGTTGTTGTGGGCTAGCTGGGCTATCTGCTGAAGGGTGGCTAGGTTGGCTTGACGTTCCGCTCTTTCAGCTTCACGGTCGGAAGTCAACATTTGCAGTATCTGCAACATCGGGTCCTGGGATGAACCACTTCCTCCGCGTGGCATCTGAAGATTGAGGTAGATCATGAGAAAAGAGGGAAATTTCTAAGGTTCTGGGACTTTGAAAAGTTTTTAAAGTTTGACTCAGATTTTTTTCTAGCAACTTGCTTTTTCATTCATTCATTCATTCATTCATTCATAGCACCCAGTACAACACACATCACAACAAAGAAAAACAGACAGTTTTAAGAACCATTCTGGAAACTACGATACAGTGGGACCGAATACTACTCACTACGCTAGTGCTCAAGTGCTACTACTCCTCGGAATCTGTGGCTTCATCATCCTCATCATCATCGATGAAGGCGAAATCATCCTCATCGGTGAAGAATTCCATAGCCTGATCCTCCAGAAAATCGTCATCATCGCTGAGATAGGAGTAAGGGTCTCCACGAAGATCCTCTCCGGCATTCTCTCTTTCCTCCAACTGCATGTCTCTCTCGTGGATGGTCTCATCCAGAGATGAGATGCGGTGGCGAAGACGGGCAATGATGCGCTCCTTCTTGTCGAGCTGACGGCGGCGAGACTTGCAATCCTTTGCTAGCATGGCGATGGTCTGGTCCTTCATCTTGATAATGGCAGACTTGTGGTTGCAGTAGTCACGGCAGTTGTCCAACTCTTGCTGACGATCGTACATCATGAAGCTAAGGTGGTGCAATTGTGTCTTCAGCTCGGGTTGGTATGGGGCTTCCAGGGGTTGTCCATTAGCATCACGCCTTGGGCAAAACTCAAAGCGAGTACCCTTGATCTGATTGATGCTCTGCCTACACAGAAGGGAAAGAGCTTCTTGCATGGCTCTAGCAAGTCCATCGAGCCAGTTGTTTTCCCTCAAGGTAAACTGAATTCCTTCCGCAGTGGGAGGTTCAATCTTTCCTCGGAGACTTGCAACAATTAGTCACTGCAGACCTTATCCTCCTTGATCATTGAGATGAGCCCCGAAGAACTCAGGGTGCGGATGCTCCAGAAGTTCCGAAAGCTGGTCCAAATCCCTCTCAAAGATATGGTCTTCTCCATTCCCCAACTGATAAAACTTGCTGTACTTCACGTCCATCTATAATAATAGAGGATGATTAAGTTAGCAGAGTGATTAAGTGTGTCAAAACTTTTATGTATTTTGCAAGAGTTTTTGAGGAACATGAATTTTCATGAAAGAATCAAAGGGATAAGAATGAGAATAGGTTTTTGTAAATATTTGTTTTCTTTGGTTTTGAAACTAAGTTTTTGGTTCAAACATCCAGTCTAACTAGGGTCTCCTATGGTCAGGACGGCTCTGATACCAACTTGTCAACACCCGGATTTTTAATCCCAGATGCCTGTTATGCCATACATCGCAATCCCAGGATTACCATTTTTGCGAGACATAACAGAATTGTATACCATAGTACATCATCCATTATAAACGGTACATAAGTTCTTACACAAATAGGGATCTCAGGATCCAGTTCTTAATACAACATCAAGCAGCGGAATACATCATAATAATGGTAGCGTAGGCGAAGCTCCATCTTCGGGGTCACAGGCAATGCTGACGATGGGAGATGATCCTAGTTGTCGTAACCTTCCTGGGGTCCATCCTCAAGGTACTCCTCTTCATAGTCTGGCCATGGGAATAGCCAGGGACAAAGCCATGAGTACTCTTTAAGTACTCGCAAACTAATACTAACAGGTAAAGGGGTTTTTGGATAATAGGACACTAGGCTCTAGGGTTGTTTTGCAAAAGCTAGATTTATCTCTACTAAGTTCCAAAGCTAGTCACAATTTTATAACTCCTAAGTGGATCTTGTAACTCATGTCACAACTCTGTTGTGGTCAAGTCAAAGTCTCAATTGATTTCAAAAGTCAATTTTGAAAAGTCTGACGGGGGAACAGTATGGCCACTCCAACTGTCCATAACCGCAGACGCGGCTATTCGAATACTTTGACACTCTGCAGAGATTGTACACTTTCACCACAACATTCGATACATCCGTCAGGAACAAATCCTGAATTCACCATACTCAGTATGCGGATAATCAATCCTAACCTTTCGATTACACGCCCTAGTATAAGCACCTCTCCTATGAGTTTGGCCTCCCAACCATGACCAACTGTCATCTTGGGTACTGCACAGGTGGACAATCTTCATAAGGTAGCCTCAGCTCATACCTTGGCCGTGAGGGAACTAATACTAAGGTATATAAGTTTCCAGTCAAGCCCTACCCAATCTTCGGTTATTGTGGTTGTACGATAAAATTGGAATGGTATCGCATCCAGACAACCATCAGTTTTATAAAGGGCTAAGGCTCATGCCTCAACATTTTCATCACCAAAATCATCAGGTGTTCGGAAACACATGTCCAAAACATTTCAATAGAATGATCCATCATTCCAAGGTTTTCATAACCATTTTTCCACCAAGTATTCCCATCTACAAGTTGATCAAGTTTTATGCTTAGCACTAGCATCTATAAGTGGGGGTAGGCACTAATGAGGGGTGGTGGACTAGTGGAGTTTCAACTAAGTATAACCTCATGTCTCAGGCTGATATCAAGGTTTCTAACTTAGGCCAAATTTTATGCTCTTTAGGCAACCTTCAAATATCTTTCTAGTATCTACCAATCTCTTAAGTAAACTCTAAGAAAGCTTTGATAAAGAAATAAAGTAAGAAGCTTGCAAGTAAAGCTAGGATTGGTTTATCAAGTGGGTATGATCACATATGCTTAAGGCATATAGTCGGCATAGTAACAAGTATTGGCTTGCATAGGTATAGTCTCAGCTTGCTAAAGTAGAGTATCTTGCAAGTTTTAGCTTGCTAAAGTAGAGTATCTTGCAAGTTTTAGCTTTCCTTGTGCAGAATAAATACGAGGTACACAATCACCAAACAATACTTAACTACTTGCAATCATCACACACAAGGTCCTATAGATGATCTAGCATCATCACTAATATTACAAGGTTAAAGCTTGGTTTAATTCCTTCTATTTTTAGAAAAGTAATTTCTACTCATTGAAAAACTACTTAAGATTTAATATTCTCCAAACCAAACATGGGATCATGTTGACACATGTCATCACCACATATTTTAGTCCATGGGAATATGATTTAAAGTGGTGTCACAATTTAATAAGGTTTTACCCTTTTATTTTAATTAAATAAAGTGACTAGAAATGCCTATGGGGCATTATTTTATTACTTGAACATTATTTATGTAAGTAATCCTATATATTTTTATATATTCTGAAAGGTATGGTTAAATGTGATTTTTGAGAGTTGGAATCAACTCAAAAGCTATTATGGTTTAAATTTGAAAAATGTTTGAATGCAGAAAATCTTCTGCCTTGTTATTTTTACCATGGGTGATCTATAGATCCAAATGACTTGAATCCAACGGGCTTGGATTCAGCATTCTCAGACCTTTCTAACAAAATTGGTTTCATTCAATTTGATGGACTGAATCGATCTGGGTTGATTTTTGAAGTTGAGTACAGAAGTGAGTTTGAAAAAAAAATGAAAAAGGTTTAATTCAAATAACTGGGCTGCGCGGGAAAAGTTAACGGGCCGGCCTGCTAAGCGCAGTGCTCCCGCGGGCTGCTTAAGTGGGTGTCCCCACTCGTCAGTGAGACAGGGAGGGGCGAAGCGGTACGGAGCAACGTGGGTCGTTCGATCTGATTCTAATCCAACGGCTGGGAGTCATCGTCGACGCGAGACAACGCCGGCGAGAAAGAAACCTAGCGCGGCCAGTGAGGGGTCCTGGGGTCTCACCGAGGTGCTGTCGAGGGTCGGCGAGGCGGGCGAAAGACGAAGTCGATGACGGCGAACTCAGGGGTGGTCGCGGCAGCTCCTGGGGTGGACGAAATCGATGGCACCCTTCTTCTCCAGAGGCGGCGGGCTCCAGTGAAATTCCGGCAAGGTGGTGCTCGCCTTGCTCCGGGAACGGTGTGGCACGATCAGTGAGGAGAGGGGAGTGAGATGGTGTGAAGAAATCGACTGGGGGTGGCCTCTATTTATAGTCGAGCGAGGGGATCGACGGGGCGCACGGTGAGCTCGTCGGGGGCAATGTTACATGTGGCTATTGGCATGGGCAACGGTAGGGGACGGTGCGGTGTTACCTAGCGATGCTCAACGACATGGTTTCGAGGCGTGGGGCGGTGCGGCTTGGTCTGGAACATGCGACGCTCTGCGCGGCAGAGGCGGCGTCTTCGACGTCGAGCGGTGGCTATGCGGCACGGGGCGGCGAACGAGGATGTCTGGCGGTCTCCTAGGTCGGTGGGGATTGTGTATGCACGCGGCAAGGGCGGCGCGCGGTCTGTGGGCTTCGATCGAGGGTGGCGCTCTGGCGCATCCTCAACATGGTCGCTGGCGGTCTGGCGCGGTCTGGGCGTGTGGTCCAGTGGGTGGCAAGGTCCAAGCGGTGGACAGGGAGTGGCAGTGGACGGTGGGCTGCCTCCCAGACATGCTAGCTAGGCTTGTGTCTCCTCCTAGCTTGCTGTCGACATGGGGGTGACATGGGTGTGCTCGGCTATTCACCATTGATGGCAATGCCAAGCTTACAGTGGTGCTAGTGCTTGGTTAATCTTGCTAGATGATCTACTGAGCTGGTTGTGAGCTAGATAGGGAACCAGTTAGGCAAGAATCACTGCTCACAATAGTGTTTAGGATTTGGATGATTTTTGTCTGCAACCTGTTTGATGAAATGGCCGCATGAAATCAAGTTTTGAATTTTGAAAAGATTTTTGGTGGGTTTGCTAGATTGGTGCTGGTGAGTCTGCAGATGCTTGGGTTTTGAAAGTTGAGCTTGTTTGAGTGGTTTTAAAAAAGTGGGATCTTCCCATATTATAAAGATTCAATTTTGAATTGCCATTTAAACTATGCCTTTGAAAGTTTCTGGATGATCACAAAGTGGGCCTTGATACTTTGTTATGAGTACATTCAAGGGGTGCAAAGATCCAGAAAAGTTTCCATTAGGTTCTGAAAGTTTGAGACAACCAAAGTAGGCATGGGAGTTAAATTGGTCAAAATGACCATTCCTTTATTTTATTGGTTTTGACTTATTTGTCTTTAGGAGAAGTTTGGGAAATGTTTAGATGATGTTTATTTTACCTAAGAAACATTTTACAAGCAATGAAACAAACAAACAAGGTGGTTTAAAAGAATTTCAAAATCCATGCATACACATATGCATGCCTTCATAATTTTATTTAGCAAAGTTTTTGTTAACTCTAAATTTTGATGATTAGTGTTTGATGATCCAAGCTTATTATTTTTGGGATGTTACATAATGGCTCAGTGATTAATGCTCGCGACCACGCTCGATTTAGCGCTTGTCTCTCCTCCCCATTTCCCCTCACTCGCCCCCCCCTCTCTGCCTCCAGGCCGTTCCATTTCGAGCTAAAACCACCTCTGCCCCGACGACCTTTCAGCGACGATTCCGGCCACTCCCCACCTCCCCTTGCTCCCTGAGACCTACTGGCTTTCTCCCCATCCCCAGGCGCACACTCCAGTACCAGCCACTCTCCTACGTGTGCGCCCTAACATCGACAACGTCAATACCAGAACGCCACCGCCTCCTGCTCCAACTCCGGCGACACCCCCTGGTAGCATCTGACCGCCCCCTCCCCTCTGACTATTACTCACGTGTTCGCCTTTCTTGCACGCATATAACGGCATCGTTTATTTGACCCCGCGTGAACCGTACCCTCGCCTCCGACGACGAACAGACGAGCCTGACGCCTTCGTGAACTTCGGCAAGCAATACCCGTCGACACCGTGCGCCCCTCGAGTAACGGAGACCACCTTGAGCTTCACTATGACCCTGCAAAATTGGTGATCTTTTACCCTCGCTCTCTCGCTTCCTGTATCGCCGGCACCATCACCGCCCGAGCGGGTCGCCGCCAGCCACCATCGCAGTGCCGCCCATCCTTGGTCACAACACCTAGAGCCGTTAGATGTTGATCTAGTGGTCATGATAGAATCACTTAACGAAGAAGTACGAGATCATATGTGCCGTGCGTTGTTAGTTAGATCTGACGGCTATAGTTGCTCGATCCACACGAACCGTTTTCAGCCAATAGAAACATGACGCGTGGCCAGTGATTTGTTTTAAAAACAGAAATTTGATCTCTTAGATGATAGGATTTGTAAAATTCATAACTTTAAATCTACACGTCCAAATTTGGCAAACTTTATATCATTGGATTCAGAACAAATAATTCTATCCAACCATGCCCTTTGTTTAATTATTTGCTTCTGTAATATTGGTTGTTTTTGCAGAAACATGGGTAGGCATATTTTGAATATAAAAATTATTCTAGAAATATTTTTGGGGTAAAATCTTTTGTAAATATATTGTTTTGAACCTACTGACCATAGAAACTAACTTGTAGATTTAAAAGTATAATTTGTGAAGCTAAAGAATAAATCTTTGAATAAAAGCATTTCTAGTTAAATAAAAATATTGTTTATGTTTTAAAAATGCTTTTTGAGTAAAACCTTTGGAAAATGATTTGATTTAAACTCTCTGACCCTAAACACCAAGTTTAAGGATTTAAAAATATATTTGGTTAAAGGCATTTCCAACAAAATAAAATGTCGCTTTGATTTAAAAATGTTTTTTAGATGAAACCTTTGGCAAATGGATTAATATTAAACACTTGACCTTAAAACACTAACATTTGTGTTTAAAAATATATTTGTCAAACACTATAAAGTACTACTTTGATTTAAATCAATTCTAGCAAAACAAAAATGACTTAAAGTGGCCATTTTCACTAACTTAATATCAAATGGTTTTGCCACTTTTATAAATGACTAATAGGTGTTTTAAAATGTTTATAACCTATTAGAAACCACTTTTCCAAATAAAACAATCTTTAGCATGCTTGCATGCATTGATTTGTTTTTATTATTATGTGATGAATTGTTTGAATGCTAGTTTTGAATTTGTGCCTTGCTTGATTGAATTGTAGTGAACTTTGAAGAGTGTGACTATTGCAAGATCAATGAGTGAACTTATATTCTCTACCAAAAAGGGAAGTGGTGCTTCATACTTATGTCCTAATATTTTCACTATGCATTAGTGATGTTTTGAGTAGGACTTGCATGGAATTTTTTACTAAGTATGCTATGCCATGGGAAATCCTAGTAGATGATGCCTTAGTAGAATTTTTATTGAGTTAAGATCCCTACTACTATCATGCTTAGCTTAGCTAGTAGAAAACAAGGGTGGATTATATTCATGCTATGAAATATTTCTATGTCAATGACTTGTGTTTTGTTTAATAAAACAACTATGTGAATGAAACACCTGGGTGGAATGGTGAGAATGGATTTATGTTGAGTGGTTACACAAGGCCAAGGGACTGGTGAACCTTGTGTATCACACTTGTGGAAAGCCACCCAGTAACAAAGAGATTTGAGATGTCAAATGTTGAGAAGCTTCAAGTGCAGCCACTTGGCATTATGGGCTCTGTCTGGATCATATAGGTTGCAATAACTTAGCCAAATGGACAGTTGGTGGTAGGGGATGATAGGTTTGGGAACACGTCCATTTTTATCTAAGGGAAGGCTTCTGAAAAATCTTGTCTCGATGCATGTCGAGTCTTGTGGGGAAAGTGCACCGCCTCTCGAGAGAGTAAAATCTAAGTACTTAGCCGTGTCCCCGACAATGGATAATTTGAGCATCAAGACATGGAAGCTATCAAGGATCTCCTAATTCCAATTTCTAAGTTAAAAACATGTGGTTGAACAAGGGTTAAGGGATCACCAATGTCTATTGGTAGATGACTTGGGTGATTTTTACAAACAAAAACTTAGTGTTTTCAAATGATAAGGAAAATCTATTTTGATCAAAGAAAGCCTAAGCTCCACTTAGCCAAATGCATATAGATGATAGATACCACTATTCTACCAAAGTATCACTTGCCAATACAATTCAAATGTATTGACCCTTGTGGCTATAACTTATTATGTTGTAGGTTTGTTTGATGTTAGTGAAGTGTGTTGATTAGGGTTACAAGTCTACAACCAACATGATTTCCTGTGGAACTTTGAAGATGAAGGACTCCATACTATATAGTTATTTCTGCTGCATTGTAATGAGATAGAAAAATGAGCTATGTAAGATGTAATGAATTATTTTATTCCTGGTTATAAAGTTGTATTATAACCTTTGTTTCTTGATATTACATCTTAACTGTGGATGCTAGCTATTGATCCAGGTACTAGCATTGTAAACACAGGGATCTCTACCTTATTAAAGGTTGGGACCTCTACAAAAATACTTTTTAATTCAAAAGGTATATGAAGCTTGATAATTTGCTTGGAATAGCAAAAGCTACTAGGTAGATATGGTGGACACAAATGGCAAAAGTTTTGGTTCAAAGGGTTTTGGAAAACATGAGAAGTATGCCTTCTCAAAACAGGTTTTTGGCTAGCAAGGCTGGGTAGCAAGCAAGAGAGTTGAAAGAAACAAGCAAACATACAAGTAATAAAGCCAAACATGCAATCCTCCTTGAAGACACAAAAGATCTTAAATAAAGAATACTAAGCTTATGAGCCCACAAGAAAGAAAACAAATGATACAAAATACCTGTAAGCTTTTTTCTTTCTTTTTTTCTCTTTCATAGTAATGTTACTGAACAGAACTCGGTTTGCCAAAACCAATTTAGATCCGCTTGATGATCCCAAAGTGGTGCCAATCCTGATCAACAAGATCCATCATATAATAGAGATTGTAAACTAAAATAAGAAGTGCAAAAAGTAAAAGATGAGACTTCTCATTAATATTCAATAAAGGCACTCACACCAAGGGATACAAAGATAATCGACAAAAGGAGAGATACTTTCACACGCAAACCAAACTATAAGATAACCCCTCTACCACAGATATGAATCCACTAAAAAGGTAAAAGATAAAATATAACGGTGGTGATACCGCGACACTCCCCCAAGCTTGGAACAAGCCAAGGGGATGCCAAACCTGATGACGAATTACTCCTTTGGTGGTGGTGGTGTTCTCTTGATAAGATCTTCAATAAGTTTCTTAAAATCCTCCATATCGAAGGTCAGAGTACGAATTAACTCCGAATTATGCTCAATGCAGACCATGATCAACTCGGACCGAGGATCCCAGTCCTTGTTATTCTCTCTCCATTCTTCCAAATTATAGTGTTTCTTCCCTGCACGGTTAGAACAAGGGGTACTAGGAGGAAGTGTGCGTGGAGCGAGGATATGACGCGGAGTTCTCCCTCCTGTAGACATCCGTGTTGTCCTCTTAAGCATGGTAGGTCGTGCCACCAAACCAATGCTTGCGACGGTAGCGCGAGGGTCCGGTTGCTTGTCCTCCTCCATGTCACCTTCATACCCTACTTTAATCTCATCCTCCTTGGGGACTTGAGGTTCTTCTTTCTCGGGCTCCTTGCCTTTGTCGTTGACGGAGGCCATGGCGCTCTAAACTTGAGAAGTTTTCCTGACAGAAACAGATCGAAACGAAAACACGACGAGAACACGATGCACGAACCTCGGGGAAACCGGGGGGTTATATATTACGAAGTTTCAATGCATAAGAAAGGTTTTGACATGGAAATGAGGCGGAAATGAAGTTCGAGGGGGGAACACCCCCCTCAGGCGCGACCATGTTGGGCCCGCGCCTGGGGTGGGTTTGTCCACCCCGGGATCCGTTTCCTCTTCATTTTAGTCTCGTAACTTCCCTTATGTATTAAAAATATTAAAAGATTGGGGTTTCACGAACCTTCTGTTTTCACCACTTTTACCTATTCAAAGAAAAATTTTGTAGATTTCTTTTCTCTTTCTCCTGAAAATTTCCTTCTTACAAAACCCTTGCATAAACTCAATGACAACATTAGTGTAAGCAAAAACAATAAACCTTTGGTAAACACTTTCAACTGAAAACCCATCAAAACAAAAGCTTCTGTAAGAGGCAAATGCAAATGATGGCAGAAATCTGTCAAAACAGACCAGCAGGTAAAGATTGATTTTTTCGAAGACCTTCTGTTGCTCAAATCAAAAAGTGCAGAACTGATGGAAGTTGGGTAACAACCTGGAGAACAAGCTTAGAAAAATGCAGCTCCATCCAAAGTACTGTGCTCCCTCAGGAATTTTTACAATGCAGCACAAAAATTTGTCCCAGGACTGCCACTTTTCACTACTCCTCTACTTCACAAAAGTAGTTGAACTTGACATAAAAACCAAAACAAAAAGGATAAGGAGCGGTTATTACAGAGGTAATAACTTCCGAGACTCGACAAAACTCATGGGTTATCTCACAACAAGTACTTTTCTTTAATGCCTTTAAGTTAGGCTTGAAACTTTCAAAGATGCTCACAAAGGAGATATATATTTGAAGTGAAAGAGAGCACCAAGAAGCAAATAACCAACACACTTGAGTCTAACCCACTTCCTATGCATGGGGGTATCATGAGAAAACGAATTGTTGAAACAAAAAGCCACAAGCATAGGAAGACAAAACAAATGCAACTTTAAAGCTTTCAACATAAAACGGGGAAACTTAACATCATTAAGATGCATAAAACCATGTTTCCCTCTCTCAAAATAACTTTCAGTAGCACTTTGAATAAAGTTGACAATGTAACTGTCACTAGAAACAACTTTATCATCAGAATAAGTATACTTACAGTCAACAAAAAGAGGTCCAAGGTCATAGATCGGATAAATAGAAGCAAGTTGTTCCATCCTGAAATCTTTATTAGGCAAGCTATTTTCACAAGGATCTTTAGCAAATTTGGAAAATTTGAACTCATAAGAATCTCCATCAAACTTAGTTAAAAAAATTCCTTCTTACAATCAATAATGGCTCCATAAGTGTTCAAGAAAGGTCTAGCAAAAATGATAGGACAAATTTTGCTAGCTGCTGAATTAAGCACTAGAAAATCAGCAGGATCTTTGATGTTACCACAGAGAACCTCCACATCTCTTACAATGCCAATGGGGCAAATGGTTTCCTTATTAGCAAGGTGGATAACCACATCAATGTCCTGTAGCTCACAAGGACCAATCTCATGCATAATTTCCCTATAAAGCTCATAAGGAATAGCACTAGAACTAGCACCAATATCACATAAACCATAGTAGGAATGATCACCAATTTTAAAAAAAAGCACGGGAACACTAGCTTTTATAGCCTTACCAGGGTGAGAGATAATATTAGAAGCATCTTCAAAGAAGACAATGTGTGCATCCTCTATATTTTAGTGACAGTGTCTTTCACAATAGCTACCACAGGTTCAATATTCAATTGCTTAGCAGGATCCACAGTTTTCATTGTACCTTTGTTATTTGCACTAATTATCATAGAATACTCCTTTACCTTAGCTGGGAAAGGTAATTTATCAACATGGGGTTTAGGCACAATATGATTAGTAGTACAAACTTGAGTACTTCTAACTGGAACATGACTAACAACATCTTTATAAGGAGCATGGTACTTATTCCACTTCTTCTTAGGAATTTCTATGTAAGAGGCAAATGCCTTAAAACAATTGGCAGTACTTTGGGAATCAATACCAAACTCATTACTAATATCACGGAAGTCATCAGTTCCCATAAAAGATTTAATGCATTCATAATCATAGTTTATACCTGACTTTCTTACTTTATCATTCTCCCAAGCTTCGGTGTTATCTTGAATACGGTCTAGGAGCTCCCATTTAGCTTCTTCCTTCATACGTGTGAATGATCCAGCACAAGAAGCATCTAGTAAATCTTTATCATGAAGAGAAAGCCTAGCATAAAAGTTATTGAGAATAATATTGTTAGGGAGTTCATGAATAGGACATTTGAGCATTAGTAACTTCCATCTCCCCCAAGCTTGAGCTGTACTCTCTCCATCAAGAGGCCAAAAGTTATATATAAGATTTCTATCCTTATGAATTTCACTGGGAGGATAAAATTTAGAGTAAAAGAGAGATGCCATCTCCTCCCATTCCATGGATTGTCCATTCTTCAGCTCTCCCTTTCAAGGATATGGAGAGTAACTTCTTCTTCACCTGTTCAGTTGTGATACCTGCACACTTAAACAACCCGCATAATTCATGGATAAAAAGCAAGTGATCACCGGGATGGACGGTTCCATCCCCAAAATAATAATTATCCATAACACGATTAAAAATACTTGTAGGTATCTTAAAAGGATCTATCTCAACAGGAGGTGGTTCATCTACTACCCTAGCAGTGGTAGTAGTTTTCCCAAACAGAAAACCAAGTGGGTTATCCATATTGCAAACAAAGTAACAAGCAGTAACAAAAGCAATACTCACAGCAAAAGTTTCCCTTACCAGTTCCACTCTTCAATAGCGCTTCACTCCCCGGCAACGACGCCAGAAAATAATCTTGATGACCCACAAGTATAGGGGGTGTATCGTAGTACTTTTGATAAATAGGAGTGTCAATCACAACGAGGAGCAGAAGGTGCTGAACAGTGGTATGGAGCAGGAAATCCCTGTGAATACTTAGCAAACAGATTTTTAGTGGTTTTCTGACAAAGCAACAAAACAAGGAGCAAGTAACAAAAGTAATGAACAAACGGAGCAAGTGGCCCAATCCTTTCTTAGCAAAGGACAAGCCGGTGGAAATATTTATAAGGACCAAACGTTCTCGAGGACACATGGGAATTCTATCAAGTGCTTTCGCTTCAAATAGCCGAGTACTCTTCTCTGGTGTTGTATGTGTTGTGTGGGTGAACCTGTGTGAATGTACCGACCGTACTTGGACTAATACATACTTGTGATTAAAACCGCTGCAAACATCTATAACTACAGGAAAGTAATTAAGATATAAATCTAACCATAGCCTTAAACTCAGAGATCCTATGCTCCCTTGTGCAAAGGTGTCCTAACGGGGGTTCAGGTTTCTATCACTCCGGCAACCCCACAATTAGTATCCAAATACACAATGCATCCCCCTAGGCCCATAAACGGTAAAGTGTCATGTAGTCGACGTTCACATGACACCACTAGAAGAATAGCACCACAACTTAAATACTAAACCATTGAATAATAACTCATCACAGATTCACTACTAACAACATGACTTTTCCCATGTCCTCAAGAACTAAACGAACTACTCACAAGACATCATATGGATCAAGATCAAAGATGATATGGTAATGGATAACAATCTGAACATAAACAATAATCCAATGGTTCCACTCACAAGCATCAACTACAATAGTAATCAACACCGGGAAAGTTTCCCCTAAGAACTAAAGCAATATCCAACACAATTGTTACAGCAGGACGGAGTGGTGATTATGGTGATGGTGGAGATGATGGTGTGGATGATGATGATCCCGATGAAGCCTAGCTTGATGAGGGTGTTGATGGCGACGGTCTCCCCTCTCCGGGAAGGAATTCCCCTGGCAGAAATCTATCTGCCGGAGAGATCTTTCTCTCTCGGTGTTTTCCGCCCCTAGAGGCGGCAGAAATCTATCTGTGGTCGCTCCTTGAGGCTTAGGGTTCCGTAGGTAAGATATAGGCGAATGGGTGGAGTCGGAGGCCGGGCAGGTGGGCCACACCTGCCCTAGGCGCGGGGTTAGGTGGGCTCGCTCCTAAGGGTGTGTGGGCCCCCTGAGGCCCTTCTTCGTCCCTCCTTGTGGCTCCCTCATTCTTCTGGAGAAATAATATGTTTCCATATTTTTCTTGTATTTTTCTGATCTTTGCGAAATTGCACCAATACGCCTACTTTTCCATCAGAATCCAGACTCCGGCAGTCCATCCTCCAAGAATCATCCAACATGCATAAACAGATGAAAAAACCATAAGTAAAACCTCATAATAAGACAAATATCAATGAATATAGGTAAATTATGATATAGAATGGTGATGCAAATTGGGCGTATCATCCTCCTTCGCCTATAAGAAGCCTCCACCAAAAAACCCTAAATTGTCCAGAAGAAATCCAGGAAAACCTCTATAGCGCCGCCACCACCGAAAGGGAGATTCGGGGGACAGAAAATCTCTATTCTGGCACCCTGTCGGGACTGGGAAGTGCCCCCGGAGCCATCTCCATCGCCATATCCATCGCCGTTGCTGATTCCCATGATGAGGAGGGAGTAGTTCTTCCTCGAGGCTAAGGGCTCTGCCGGTAGCTATGTGTTCATCTCTCTCTCTCTCTATGCATGATCTTATTGTGTTCATGAGCTTTGTAATCAAGTAGATCTACCTTGCTACTCAAGTGCTTCAATAGATCTCTGCTCTCCCCATGTGTGTGAAAGTGACAGCGTGCATGCCATAGTGGCACTTAGGTTTGAGTCTACATAAATACTCTTTGTGCTTTAATAGATCTATGCTTTTCCCCACATGTGTGAAAGTGACGGTGTGCATACCGTGTGTGGCACTTTGGCTAGATTGAATATTTGTTATGAGTTATATTTGGAGGTGGATGTCTTATGAAATTGTGGTGTTTGTTGGAACCATCTAGCGCTCAAGGTGACAGTGTGGGGTTATCTAGATTGGGGAAGGCGGACTTTGAGGAGTGATGTTATAGCCCTACCGATGATTAGAGTGTCCAACCGGAGAGTAGTTAAGAGTAGTATCATGAAGAGAGGATATTTATATGAGAGAATGTTCACTAGCGAAAGTATGATCCTTTTGCCTTGTTTCTAAACATTGAAACACCGTTTGCATCTAGATATGTTGCATGTTTGCTTGCTTTAGTCTTTACCTCACTCACCCACGTTACCCCACGCCAACAACAAGTCAGAAGCTATTTTCAGCACTGTTACCACTTGTATTTCACCATCTCTTCGCTGAACTAGTACACCTATACACCTGACAAGTGTATTGGGTGTGTTGGGGACATAAGAGACTTCTTGTATCTTGATTGCAGTATTGCTTGATAGGGAATATCGTTGACCACTTCCTCCCTGAGTTCGATAAACCTTAGGTGATCCACTTAAGGAAAACTTGTTGTTGTTCTAAAAACCTCTGCACTTGGAGGCCCAACAACTGTCTACAAGAATAGAAGTGCGTAGACATCAAGCTCTTTTCTAACGCTGTTGCCGGGGAGGTTTTGGTCCTTTTACCTTCCTCCATGTCAAGCTCCATCAAAGGTCTTTTCTGGCGCCTTTGTCGGGGAGGTAAGGTAAAAGGTACTCACATCCTTCGGTGTGGGTGCTCGAAGTTATTTCCTTTAGATTCTGCAATTTTGTCTTTTTGTTTCTTGATTTCACTAGTTAGGCTTAATTGAAAACAACAACAAAATTATAGATCTCTATAGTATCTATATTGAGTTAGGACATGAAGTGTTTGAAGAGAAAATTAAAAAACCTATGGAGCTTTATTTTCATGCTAATAGCAATGTTATTAGTATGAATTCTTTGGACACCATTATTGCTAATGCTGGGAAAAGTCTAAGCTTGGGGAAGCTAGTTTATATGAAAATGATCTTTTTAGTCCCCCAGCTTTGGAAGATAGCTATTCTATTGCTTATGATGATACCAAACCTCCAATATATGATGATTACAATGATGAATTTGATATTTTCAGTCCACCTACTATTGAGGAGAAAGTTAGTTATGATTACAGTATGCCTCATATATTTGATGATTATGGTGATGAGAATAACAATGATAGCTATTTTGTTGAATTTGGTCCCACTGTGATTAATAAGGATGATTATGCTTATGTGGAGAGTAATAATCATTTTATGCATGTGGCTCATGATAAGAACGTTTTATGTGATATTTATATTGTTAATTTTATTCATGTTGCTACTAAAATTTATTATGATAGAGGGAAACATGGTCTTATGCATCTCAAAAATATTAAGTTTCCCCTCTTTATGTTGAAAATTTTGAAGTTGCACTTGTTTTGCTTTCCTATGCTTGTTGCTTGTGCATTCAAGACTTGTTTCTTTACAAGATTCCTATGCATAGGAAGTGGGTTAGACTTAAATGTGTTTTGAATTTGCTTCTTTATGCTCTCCTTTACTTCAAATCATATTTCTTATGTGAGCATCTTCTCAAACTATCAGGCCTAACTTAAAGGCGTTAAAGAAAAGTACTTGTTGGGAGATAACCCAAGAGTTTTCTTGAGTCTTGGAAGTTATTACTTTAGTAATGACCTCTCCTTATCCTTTTTGTTTGCTTTTTGTGCCAAGAATGACCTCTAATGAGAGGGAAGTAATATTTGGGGAGTTGCTATCCCAAAACAGATTTCTGTCCTCCACCATAAAAATTCGTGAGGAGTCTCTGTAAGTCGGATTGAGCTGAAAATTTACGAATAAATCCCCCAGTATGTGAGCTAACATTCATTAGTTCAACACCTTTTTATTTGAGCTACAAAAGGCTCTTCAAAAAAATCGGTTTTTACCTGCTGGTCTGTTTTGACAGATTTCTGCCATTATTTGCATTTGCTTCTTATTGATTCTTTTTTTTTGGAAATTGAGCTTTTTTAAGGAGCTTCTACAGTAGCTTGTGTATTTAGTGAAAGTTTTGCTGTTTTGAAACTAAACCCAAAGGTCTATTATCTTTTGAATACACTAATGTTGCTAATGAAGATTATGTGAAGTTTTGTATGAAGGAAAATTTGCAGGTGTAGAGAAAGAATGATGTAATGAGATGAAGAATGGACAAAAGCTCAAGCTTGGTGATGCCACCCCGGTGTCACCCTAAGAAATATCCAAGAGTTATAAGCGTCAAAGCTTGGGGATGCCCAAGGCATCCCCTTCTTCATCATTAAAAATCTTAGGTCTTTCTACACACTGTTTTTATTGTTTCATGCATTGTTGTGTTTTCTTGGAGCGTCTTAGTTTTCGTTTTTGGTTTTTGTTTGCTTAGTTTGCTTGAGAAAGTTGGTTGGTTACAACACACTTCCTTTGGAGAGAGACACACTCTGTTTTCATTGCCTAGAACACTCTAGTTTTCACTCTTATTGTTTTGTGACTGTTCACTTTTGCTAGCACTGCGTTCAGCCTTAGTTTTCTTGTGCTTTCAGCTTAGAACTTTATAGTTCTTCTTTATGGATTTGTGAGACAAGCTCACTAATCTTTATTGAGTATTATCTTTGTGAGTTGTTTCAAATAAGTTGTTTGGTGTTGGAAAAGAGTAGAAAGTTTCATGCTTATAGTGGTACAAAAGGGAGCTTGTTTTGACCATGGCTTAGACTTTATCATATCATGATAGATCTTGTTTTGACCTTATGCTTAGTGATTATTTATGTAGCATGAATTGTTCCAAACAATTAGGATTGCTTAATGTGCCTTAAAGGAATCGTGCGTTTTTTAGCATACAAAAGCATAGTATTGTGGTATTCTCCTTTGATGCTTTGTTTGGGTTGACTTGACACATGCTCACACCATGTTATTACTATGAAAAGTCATCATAGCCTATATGATCATTTAGTCCTTGACTTGTAGTACCACTCTATGCTTTGATTAGTAATGCTTTATTGCTCTGCATGATTATGGTCATTATTGCTCTCTTAGTTGGTTACTCCCAGTCTTTTGCTAGCCTCCACTTGTATGAGTAAGCTCTACTCATTCTTCCAACTCCCAAGAAACCAAGTTATTCCAAAGTGTCCACTATAAAGTCCTATGCATGGTGTGTTACACCATTCCAAGTATATTCTTGTTTTCAGCTATCTTCCAATTAAAAAGTATTCTGTTATGTGAAAACTTAGTCATTAAAGCTCTCACAAACTTGATGGAACACTTTATATTGTTTGCCCCTAATAAACTTGAACCATTGTGCCATCTATGTTGTATATGCTTGCACTTATACGTTGGAATTAGCAGAACCATGTTGTCACGGGGAACGTTTTCAACATTGCACTTGTACTTTGTACTCAGTTGATATCATGCTCTTTTGTCTATGGATGTCACCGGTGTGAAATAAAGAGGGAACTTGTAAGTCCATGGAGTATGTATTTTGTGTTAGAGAAACGCCTGGGCCGCTAGCCTAAGCCATGCCTAATCATGGTGGAAACTTGTAGCATCACCATAATGAGCTATCTATGAAGCATCCTCAATAAAAAACTATGCACATAGTAAATTAAAAGATCGTTGAGATGCTCATTGTCTGCTTGCCTTGTCATTTTGGTTATGGGATAGCTCCTGTACCGTGTGCAAGGGGTACCCCGTTGGCGGTTCTCTATGATACGCATGTACTTACAATGACAAGAACTTACATGTGACTGAAGTTGAGTAGCATGAGGTGTGACCCTCGTATTCAAGGGACTTGAGATTGTCAACTTATACTTTGTCAAGCATATACTCCATAGTTTGTTCACTTTAACCTTAACCACTTCAAGATGCTTATGATAGGGGCAATGAGGGATGAAAGCTAACAAGTACCATAATTTTTGGAAGCTCTTTTTGAAACATGAAATCCCTGCTTCCCTTTATGAAGGGCCTTTCTTCCACCATTATTTGAGTCTCCACCTTCTACCTTTAGGCACCATTAAGATGTCATAGTTGTCATTCTGTGTGCAGTGCCACAAAACTTATTGATTGATGCATATTGTGATATTAATTGTTCTTGTGCAACTTGTTTCTAGTCACCCTTGTGAACTTTGAAGGTGTCCTATGCATCTATTTGCTACTCTATGAGGGACAAGCTAAATGCCACTATGCCATGTTTTCTGTATGTGAAACAAACAAACGTTTTTCAATGCATGTTATTCATGATCTTTGTTTGGAGCCTTTCATGTTGCATGCATAGTTACTATGTCTTATTGTTAGAACTCTATCTTTCATGCACATGTTTAGAGTTCTTTGTTCCTAGCTTTCAATGCTTTCAAATGGTTTGATCTTGGTTTTAACGGTGCATGTCACCTCAAAAATTATTCTTTTATCACTTACCTACTCGAGGACAAGCAGGAGTTAAGCTTGGGGATGCTTGATACGTCGGAAACGTATCTATAATTTTTGATGCTCCATGCTTGTTTTATATCATTTGTCTTATGCTTTGTCTACACTTTGAGGTGTTTTTATATCTTTTCTGGAACTAACCTATTAACAAGTTACCACAGTACCAGTTGCCTGTTTTCTGCTATTTTTGGTTTCAGAAAGCTAAAAAATGAATATTCTCGGAATCGGACGGGACAAAAACCAAAGTTCATATTTTCCCCAGAGCGATATAGAAAATCGAAGAAGAGATGGAGGAGGAAACCCGGGTGGCCACACCCTAGGTGGGTGCGGGCCCACCCTAGGCCCAACAACTTGCTGTTGTTCTACAAACCTCTACACTTGGATGTCAACACCCAGATTTTTAATCCCAGATGCCTGTTATGTGAACACCTGGATTTTTAATCCCAGATAAGGTCTCCTCCATTCCCCAACTGATAAAACTTGTTGTACTTCACGTCCATCTATAAGAATATAGGATGAGTAAGTTAGTATAGTGATCAAGTGGGTCAAAATTTTATGTATTTTGCAAGAGTTTTTTAGGAACATGAATTTTTATGAAAGAATCAAAGGGATAAGAATGAGAATAAGTTTTTTTTGTAAATATTTGTTTTCTTTGGTTTTGAAACTAAGTTTTTGATTCAAACGTCCAGTCTAACTAGGGTCTCCTATGGTCAGGATGGCTCTGATACCAACTTGTCAACACCCGGATTTTTAATCCCAGATGCATGTTATGCCATACATCGCAATCCCAGGATTACCATTTTTGCGAGACATAACAGAATTGGATACCATAGTACATCATCCATTACAACCGTACATAAGTTCTTACACAAATAGGGATCTCATGATCCAGTTCTTAATACAACATCAAGCAGCGGAATACGAAATAATAACGATAGCGTAGGCGAAGCTCCATCTTTGGGGTCACAGGCAATGCTGACGATGGGAGATGATCCTAGTTGTCATAACCTTCCTGGGGTCCATCCTCCAGGTACTCCTCTTCATAGTCTGGCCATGGGAATATCCAGGGACAAAGCCATGAGTACTCTTTAAGTACTCGCAAACTAATACTAACAAGGGAAAGGGGTTTTTGATAATAGGACACTAGGATCTAGGGTTGTTTTGCAAAAGCCAGAATTAACTCTACTAAGTTTAGAAGCAACGAATGCTAGTTGAAGTTTTATAACACCTAAATGGGAACTTGTATTTCAGATCACAACCCTGTTGTGGTCAAGTCAAAGTCTCAAGTCATTTCACAAGTCATTTTGAAAAGTCTGACGGGGGGATCAGTATGGCCACTCCAACTGTCCATAACCACGGACGCGGCTATTCGAATAGTTTGACACTCTGCAGAGATTGTACACTTTCACCACAACATTCGATACATCCGTCAGGAACAAATCCTGAATTTACCATACTCAGTATGCGGATAATCAATCCTAACCTTTCAATTGCACGCCCTAGTATAAGCACCTCTCCTGTGAGTTTGGCCTCCCAACCATGACCAACTGTCATCTTGGGTACTGCACAGGTGGACAATCTTCACAAGGTAGCCTCAGCTCAGACCTTGGTCGTGAGGGAGCTAATACTAAGGTATATAAGTTTCCAGTCAAGCCCTACCCAATCTTCTGGTATTGTGGTTGTACGATAAAATTGAAATGGTATCGCATCCAGAAAACCATCAGTTTTAAAAGGGCTAAGGCTCATGCCTCAACATTTTCATCACCAAAATCATCAGGTGTTCGGAAACACATGTCCAAAACATTTCAATAGAATGATCCATCATTCCAAGGTTTTCATAACCATTTTTCCACCAAGTATTCCCATCTAAAGTTGAACAAGTTTTATGCTTAGCACTAGCATCTACAGGTGGGGGTAAGCACTAATGAGGGGTGGTAAACTAGTGGAGTTTTCACTAAGTTCAATCTCATGCCTTAGGATGACATCAAGATTATCTAGCTTAGGCCAAATTTTATGCTCTTTATGCAACCTTCACATATATCTTTCTAGTATCTACCATTCACTTAGGTAAAGTCTAGGTAAGAGCTTTGATAAAGAAAATAAAGTAGACAGCTTGTAAATAAAACTAGGATTGGGTGTCATCAAATATGTCTAACCAAGCATGCTTAGTGCATTGCATAGGTTATCTAACTTTCATAATTGCAAGTGTTAGCTTGCATTGGTATAGTATCAGCTTGCTAAATTGCAAGTGTTAGCTTGCATTGGTCCACTTAGTTAATAAAGCTTGCCTTGTGCAGAGCAGTGGTTGAATTTCTCCTCGGCTTCTTCTTCGTAGAATCCTCCTTCCTCCTCGTATCCTTGGTCGGTACTAGCGTCTATGAATAAATACGAGGTACACAATCACCAAACAATACTTAACTACTTGCAACCATCACACACAAGGGTCCTATAGATGATCTAACATCATCTCTAACATTACAAGATTAAGGCTTGGTTTAATTCCTTTTATTTTTAGAAAAGTAATTTCTACTCATTGAAAAACAACTTAAGATTTAATATTCTCCAAACCAAACATGGGATCATGTTGACACATGTCACCACCACATGTTTTAGTCCATGGGAATATGATTTAAAGTGGTGTCACAATTTAATAAGGTTTTACCCTTTTATTTTAATTAAATAAAGTGACTAGAATGCCTATGTAGCATTCTTTTATTACTTGAACATTATTTCTGTAAGTAAACCTATATTTTTTTTATATTCTGAAAGGTATGGTCAAATGTGATTTTTGAGAGTTGGAATCAACTCAAAATATATTATGGTTTAAATTTGAAAAAAATTTGAATGCAGAAAAGCTTCTGCATTGTTACTTTTACCATGGGTGATCTATAGATCCAAATGACTTGAATCCAACGGGCTTGGATTCAGCATTCCCAGACCTTTCTAACAAAATTAGTTTCATTCAATTTGGTTCACTGAATCGACCTGGGTTGATTTTTGAAACTGGGTACAGAATTGAGTTTGAATCTAAATAGAAAAATCTAAATTCAAACGAGTGGGTTGCGCGGGAACTGTTAACGGGCCGGCCCAGTGACACTCTGTGGTGCGGGGCTCAGCTGACAGGGGGTTCCACCGGTCAGTGGCTCTTTAAACGCGAAGCGGTACTGAGCAATATGGGACGTTCGATCTGGTTCTAAGCCAACGGCTGGGAGTCATCGTCGACGTTGAGCAATGCCAGCGAGACAGAAACCTAGCGCGGCCAGTGGGGGTTGCTAGGGGCTCACCGGGGTTCAGGCGAGGGTCGGCGAGGCAGGCGAACGACGAAGTCGAAGATGGCGAACTCAGGGGTGGTCGCGGCAGCTCCTGGGGTGGACGAAATCGACGGCGCCCTTCTTCTCCAGAGGCGGACTACTCCAGCGCAATTCCGGCGATGCGCTGCTCGCCTTGCTCCGGGACTGAGGTGGGGTGGTTTTGGGTGAGAGAGGAGTGGAATGGTGTGAAGAATTCGAGTGGGGGAGTCCTCTATTTATAGTCTCGACGGTGAGACCGAACGGCATGGGCGGACGACGGTGGCGACATGGCTACGGGCTGCTAGAGGCATGACCGGCGGTGGCGATCGCTTGGTGGTATCCTGGCGATCCTCTATGGCTTTAATGCGTTTGTAGGGGCAGTGCGGTTTGGTCTGGAACACGCGGCGCTCTGCGCGGCAGAGGCGGCGTCTTCGATGGCGAGCGGTGGCTGTGCGTCACGGGGCGGCAAACGGGGATGTCTGGCGGTCTCCTGGGTCGGTGGTGATCGTGTATGAACGCGACGAGGGCGGCGCGCGGTCTGTGGGCTTCGGTCGAGGGTGGCGCTCTGGCGCATGCTCGGCATGGTTGCTGGCAAGCTGGGCGCGGTCCGTGCGTGTGGTCCAGTGGTTGGCAAGGTTCAAGCGTTGGACAGGGAGTGGCGATGGACGGTGGGCTGCCTCCCAGACATGCTGGCTAGGCTTGGTTGTCCTTCTAGCTTACTGTAGACATGGGGGTGACATGGGTGGCTTCGGCTGTTCACCATTGATGACATTGGCAAGCTCACAGTGGTGCTAGTGCTTGGTTTAGTTAGCTAGATGATCTACTGAGGTTGTTGTGAGCTAGAGAGGGAACAAGTTAGGCAAGAATCACTGCTCACAATAGTGTTTTGATTTTATTTTATTTGTGTCTGCCAAGTGTTTGATGAAATGGCCGCATGAATTCAAGTTTTGAATTTTGAAAAGATTTTTGGTGGGTGTGCTAGATTGGTGCTGGTGAGTCTGCAGATGCTTGGGTTTTGAAAGTTGAGCTTGTTTGAGTGGTTTTTGAAAAAGTGGGATTTTCCCATATGATAAAGATTCAATTTTGAATTGCCATTTAAACTATGCATTTGAAAGTTTCTGGATGATCACAAAGTGGGCCTTGATACTTTGTTATGAGTAAAATCAAGGGGTGCAAAGATCCAGAAACATTTCTGTTAGTTTCTGAAAGTTTGAGACAGCCAAAGTAGGCATGGGAGTTAAATTGGTCAAAATGACCATTCCTTTATTTTATTTGTTTTGATTTACTTGTCTTTGGGAAAAGTGTGGGAAATGTTTTAGATGATGTTTATTTCACCTAAGAAACATTTTACAAGTAAGGAAACACATAAACAAGGTGGTTCAAAAGAATTTCAAATTCAATGCATACTTATATGCATGCTTTCATAATTTTATTTAGAAAAGTTTTTGTTAACCATAACTTTGATGATTAGAGTTTGATGATCCAAGTTCAATATTTTTGGTATGTTACAAACCTTCCCCCCTTAAACAAAATCTCGTCCCGAGATTTGAAAAAGGACGAAAAGATTACCTAGGATTTGAAGAGATCGGGAAACTCTGTCGTGATGTGATCTTCGCGCTCCCAGGTAGCTTCCTCTTATGTGTGGTTGCTCCACTGAATCTTGAGAAACTTGATGCTTCGGGTTCGGGTAGTTCGAAAAGCTTCTTCCAAAATACGGATGGGTACTTCGGGATAGGTCAGGTCATCATTGATCTCTATGGTCTAATGGTCGATATTTTTGAACACTTCGGTCTTCTCGGGGACTTAGAGACACTTGCGAAGTAATGAGATATGGAATACATTGTGCATGGCTGACATCTCTTCGGGTAGTTCCAATTGATACGACACTTCTCCTCGACGGTTCAGAATCTTGAAAGGTCCGATATATCTAGGGGCTAACTTTCCCTTGAGTTGGAAACGTTGCATTCCCTTCAATGGTGACACTTTCAGATAAACAAAATCTCCTATGTTGAAGGCGAGATCTCTACGTCTCTTGTCGGCGTAACTCTTTTGTCTGGATTGGGCTGTCTTGAGGTGCTCACGAATCTTGTGAACCTTCTCTTCTGCTTCTCGTAGGATGTCGGGTCCGAAGATCTGACTCTCTCCTACTTCCGACCAGTTCAAAGGGGTGCGACACTTTCGTCCGTACATGAATTCAAAGGGGGCCATTTGCAAACTGGCTTGATAACTGTTGTTGTATGAAAATTCTGCAAAGGGCAGACAGTCTTCCCACTTGGATCCATATTCTAACACACATGCTCTCAGCATATCTTCGAGTATTTGATTTACTCGCTCCGTTTGTCCATCGGTCTAAGGGTGATATGCGGTGCTGAAATCTAGACGGGTTACTAAACCTTCTTGGACTTTCTTCCAGAATCTCGAGATAAACTAAGTTCCTCGATCCGATACGATGTTCTTGGGGACTCCATGCAAACTAACTATTCTAGCGATGTACAACTCTGCTAGTTTCAAATTCTGATAGGTGGTCTTGACGGGTAAGAAATGGGCGACTTTGGACAATCTGTCCACTATGACCCAGATAGAGTCATTTCCCCTACTAGAAGTACGTAGTCCAGTAATAAAGTCCATTCCTACAGAATCCCATTTCCATTCCGAAATCTGCAAGGGTTGCAACAATCCAGCGGGTCTTTGATGTCCTGCCTTGACTCGCTGACATATATCACACTTGGCGATATAGCTTCTGATTTCTCTCTTCATCTTATGCCACCAAAATTGCTCCTTCAAATCTTGATACATCTTAGTTCCTCCGGGATGGATAGAATAAAGAGTATCATGAGCCTCCTTCAGAATAACTTCTTTCAACTCAGAATCTGCTGGTACACAAAGGCGTCCTTTGTACCACAAAACTCCTTCTTCGTCCTCGGTGAATCCGGGTACTTTGTCTGTACCGATACGACGCTTGATTCCGTTAATACTAGCATTTCCCTTCTGCGCCTCTTTAATCTGACTGATCAAAGTGGGCTAGAGTTCTATGCTTGCCAAGAATCCTTCACTTACTAATTCCATTCGAAAATCTTCCATCTCTTTGTGCAAACTTGGTTGCTCCTTCAAAATCATGGAGTTCAAGCGGCACGGTAATCTGCTAAGGGCATCTGCTACCACATTGGCTTTACCAGGGTGATAGTGAATGTCCAGGTAGTAATCCTTGATTAGCTCAATCCATCTTCTCTGCCTCATATTCAGCTCCTTCTGAGTGAATATATACTTTAGGCTCTTGTGATCCGTATAGATCTGACAACGGTTTCCCATCAGGTAATGTCTCCATGTTTTCAGGGTTAGAACTACGGCTGCGAGTTCGAGGTCATGGGTTGGGTAGTTTTGCTCATGTTGCTTCAGTTGTCGAGATAGATAAGATATAACTTTGCCTTCTTGCATTAGCACACATCCGAGACCGATCTTGGATGTGTCACAATACACATCGAAGGGCTTCGTGATATCTGGCATGATCAAGATTGGGGCTGAAATCAATCTCCTCTTGCGTTCTTGAAAACTCGCTTCACATTTGTCGGTCCATTCAAACTTCTTGTCTTTCTTCAGCAATTGGGTCATGGGTCTGGCGATACTCGAGAATCCTTCTACGAACTTGCGGTAATATCCCGCAAATCCGAGAAATGCACGAACTTTGGTTTGAGTGGTTGGGGCTTGCCAATCTTCTACATCTTTCACTTTGGCAGGGTCAACGGCAATTCCTCCGGCTGATACAATGTGACCGAGGAATCCTACCTCCTATAACCAGAATTCACATTTGATAAACTTTGCATACAACTGATTTTCTCTAAGGGTTCCAAGAACGGTCCTTAGGTGTAGCTCATGTTCTTCTTCTGATTTGGAATAAATCAGAATGTCATTGATGAAAACAACGACAAACTTATCCAGGAAGTCCATAAAAATCTTATTCATGAGATTCATGAAATAAGCAGGGGCATTGGTTAGTCCGAAAGACATGACTGTATACTCATACAATCCATATCTGGTGGTAAAGGCAGTCTTTGGAATATCCTCTGCACGAATTTTGAGTTGATGATAGCCAGTTCTAAGATTAATCTTAGAGAACACTTTGGCACCGGTCAACTGATCAAACAAATCTTCTATCTTGGGCAAGGGGTACTTGTTCTTGATGGTGACATCATTCAATTTCTGATAATCCGTACACAAACGGTTACCTCCATCCTTCTTGTCCACAAACAAGACAGGTGATCTCCATGGTGACGCACTTGGTTGAATCAATCCAATTTCCAGCATGGAATCTAGTTGCTTCTTCAGTTCTGCGAGCTCTGACGGGTTCATACTATATGGTCTCTGGGCTATGGGTCCTGTTCCGGGAATTAGTTCGATGATAAACTCGATATCCCGATCTGGGGGCATACCGGGCAAAACATCTAGAAATACATCGGGGTATTCACAGACTATCCGGACTTGGTCAATGGTAGGTTGGGCTATACTCTTGTTGCATTTGAATTGGCGAGGTAAGGTTTCAAATATATGCTCGACTGATATTCCGGCAGTACTGGTCATGGTTATGGCTTTCTTGGCACAGTCAACCAATCCTTTATGTTTGGACATCCAATCCATTCCTAGTACTACTTCCAAACCTTTAGTTCCGAGTACTATCAGATTTTCATAAAAATCTATGCCATGGATTCGGATAGGGACGGCTTTGCAAATTTGCCTAGCCTTAGTGGTTGATCCGGGAATCTGAACAATCATAACATGCTTCAGTTTGGTTGGTTGAATTTTACTAGTGCATGCAAATTCTTCGGTGATAAATGAATGTGATGCACCAGAATCAAACAACACTCTTGCAAGTACTGAATTAACAGAAAACATACCCAGCACGACGTCTGACGCTTCCTGAGCTTCTTCAGCATGCATGAGAAAAAGACGGCCGTTGCGGTTGAGTGAATTCCCTGGGGAAAATCTTCTTCCTGGATGCACATGACGGTGCTGCTGAGCTGGGGCATTGGCATTGGGGGCTGTAGCATTCTTCTTGTTGGGGCACTCGTTGGAATAGTGGCCTTTATTTCCACAGTCATAACAAGTCACTTGCGACTTGTCCTTTGCTGCTACAGGCACAGCATTGCTTCCAGTCCTAGGGGCAGTGTTGGTGTTGGTGGTAGCATTATTGTTGTTGAATTTGGGTGGGGCACGATTGAAATTGCTAGCGTTGCCGGGGTTTTTGTGCTTTCCTTCGGGCCTAGGGTTTCCACGGTTGGGGTAGGTCGGACGGTTCATCGGGGGTCTGTTGGTTCTTGGGGCAAATCCTGGAGATGGGTTGGGGTGATACTTTGGGGTCTGATGGGTTCCTGGTTGATGCATCATGCGATGCTTGCGGTTCTTGTTGGGCTTGGTTGATCTTTCCTTCCATCTGGATAGCAGAGTCTACAAGGGCTTCAATATCTACAAAGGGTATATTGACTAACACTGTCTGCATCTCGTCATGCAGACCATTCAGGAATCTTTCTTTCTTCTTGGCTTCGGTGTCGATCTCATCCGGGGCATACCTAGCTAATGACAAAAATTTGTCACGGTATTCCACTACAGTCATCCTTCCTTGCTTCAGCTCTCTGAACTCGTCTCTCATTCTCTTGATCAAACCTGGTGGTACATGGGTTCTGCTAAACTTGACCTTAAATTCTTCCCAGGTCATCATCTGGCCTCCGGTCATTGCGCGAACACTGTTCCACCATGCCCTGGCATCTCCGGCTAGATAGTGGGTGGCGAACAGAAATTTCTCGTTGGCTTCCACTCCGGTGACTTCTAGGTTATTTTCCATGGTTTGCAGCCAATCATCGGCGTCTAGGGGCTCTTCTGACTTAGTGAAAACAGGTGGGTTGGTATTCGGGAAATTTTTGAGCTTAGATCCATGGTTATCCTGATTTCTGTGGTCTTAGTTGTTGTGGGCTAGCTGGGCTATCTGCTGAAGGATGGCTAGGTTGGCTTGACGTTCCGCTCTTTTAGCTTCACGGTCAGAAGTCAACATTTGCAGAATCTGCAACATCGGGTCCGGGGATGAACCACTTCCTCCAGGTGGCATCTGAAGATTGAGATAGATCATGAGAAAAGAGGGAAATTTCTAAAGTTTTTGGGTCTTTGAAAAAAAATAAAGTTTGACTCAGATTTTCTAGCAACTTGCTTTTTCATTCATTCATTCATAGCACCCGATACAACACACACCACAACAACAAAAAGCAGATGGTTTTAAGAACCATTCTGGAACTACGATACAGTGGGACCGAATACTACTCACTACGCTAGTGCTCAAGTGCTACTACTCCTTGGAATCTGTGGCCTCATCATCCTCATCATCATCGATGAAGGCGAAATCGTCTTCATCGGTGAAGAAGTCCATAGCCTGATCCTCCAGAAAATCATCATCATCGCTGAGATAGGAGTAGGGGTCTCCATGAATATCCTCTCCTGCATTCTCCCTTTCCTCCAACTGCATGCCTCTCTCGTGGATGGTCTCCTCTAAAGATGAGATGCAGTGCCGAAGGCGGGCAATGATGTGCTCCTTCTTATCGAGCTGACAGCGGCGAGACTTGCGATCCTTTGCTAGCATGGCGATGGTTTGGTCCTTCGTCTTGATGATGGCAGACTTGTGGTTGGAGTAGTCATGGCAGTTGTCTAACTCCTGCTGACGATCGTACATCATGAAGCTAAGGTGGTCCAATTGAGTCTTCAACTCAGGGTGGTATGGGGCTTCCAGTGGTTGTCCATTTGCATCATGCCTTGGGAAAAACTCAAAGCGAGTACCCTTGATCTGATTGATGCTCTGCCCACACAGACGGGAAAGAGCTTCCTACATTGCCCTGGCAAGTCCATCGAGCCACTTGTTCTCTCTTAAGGTAAACTGAATTCCTTCCGCAGTGGGAGGTTCAATCTTTCCTCTGAGACTTGCAACAATTAGCCACTGTAGATCTTCTCCTCCTTGATCATTGAGCTGAGCTCCGAAGAACTCGGGGTGCGGACGCTCCACAAGTTCCGAAAGCTGATCCAAATCCCTCTCAAAGATAAGGTCTCCTCCATTCCCCAACTGATAAAACTTGTTGTACTTCACGTCCATCTATAAGAATATAGGATGAGTAAGTTAGTAGAGTGATCAAGTGGGTTGTATTTTGCAAGAGTTTTTGAGGAACATGAATTTTTATGAAAGAATCAACGGGATAAGAATGAGAATACGTTTTTTTGTAAATATTTGTTTTCTTTGGTTTTGAAACTAAGTTTTTGATTCAAACGTCCAGTCTAACTAGGGTCTCCTATGGTCAGGATGGCTCTGATACCAACTTGTCAACACCCGGATTTTTGATCCCAGATGCATGTTATGCCATACATCGCAATCCCAGGATTACCATTTTTGCGAGACATAACAGAATTGAATACCATAGTACATCATCCATTACAACCGTACATAAGTTCTTACACAAATAGGGATCTCATGATCCAGTTCTTAATACAACATCAAGCAGCGGAATACGTAATAATAACGGTAGCGTAGGCAAAGATCCATCTTCGGGGTCACAGGCAATGCTGATGATGGGAGATGATCCTAGTTTTCGTAACCTTCCTAGGGTCCATCCTCCAGGTACTCCTCTTCATAGTCTGGCCATGGGAAAAGCCAGGGACAAAGCCATGAGTACTCTTTAAGTACTCGCAAACTAATACTAACAACGGAAAGGGTTTTTTGATAATAGGACACTAGGCTCTAGGGTTGTTTTGCAAAAGCCTAATTTATCTCTACTAAGTTTAGAAGCAACGAATGCTAGTTGAAGTTTTATAACACCTAAATGGGAACTTGTATTTCAGATCACAACCCTGTTGTGGTCAAGTCAAAGTCTCAAGTCATTTCACAAGTCATTTTGAAAAGTCTCACGGGGGATCAGTATGGCCACTCCAACTGTCCATAACCGCGGACGCGGCTATTCGAATAGTTTGACACTCTGCAGAGATTGTACACTTTCACCGCAACATTCGATACATCCGTCAGGAACAAATCCTGAATTTACCATACTCAGTATGCGGATAATCAATCCTAACCTTTCAATTACACGCCCTAGTATAAGCACCTCTCCTGTGAGTTTGGCCTCCTAACCATGACCAACTGTCATCTTGGGTACTGCACAGGTGGACAATCTTCACAAGGTAGCCTCAGCTCAGACCTTGGCCGTGAGGGAGATAATACTAAGGTATATAAGTTTCCAGTCAAGCCCTACCCAATCTTCGGGTATTGTGGTTGTACGATAAAATTGGAATGGTATCGCATCCAGACAACCATCAGTTTTAAAAGGGCTAAGGCTCATGCCTCAACATTTTCATCACCAAAATCATCAAGTGTTCGGAAACACATGTCCAAAACATTTCAATAGAATGATGCATCATTCCAAGGTTTTCATAACCATTTTTCCACCAAGTATTCCCATCTAAAGTTGATCAAGTTTTATGCTTAGCACTAGCATCTACAGGTGGGGGTAAGCACTTATGAGGGGTGGTAAACTAGTGGAGTTTTCACTAAGTTCAATCTCATGCCTTAGGATGACATCAAGATTATCTAGCTTAGGACAAATTTTATGCTCTTTATGCAACCTTCACATATATCTTTCTAGTATCTACCATTCACTTAGGTAAAATCTAGGTAATATCTTTGATAAAGAAAATAAAGTAGACAGCTTGTAAATAAAACTAGGATTGGGTGTCATCAAATATGTCTAACCAAGCATGCTTAGTGCATTGCATAGGTTATCTAACTTTCATAATTGCAAGTGTTAGCTTGCATTGGTATAGTATCAGCTTGCTAAGTTGCAAGTGTTAGCTTGCATTGGTCCACTTAGTTAATAAAGCTTGCCTTGTGCAGAGCAGTGGTTGAAGTTCTCCTCGTCTTCTTCTTCATAGAATCCTCCTTCCTCCTCGTATCCTTGGTCAGTACTAGCGTCTATGAATAAATATGAGGTACACAATCACCAAACAATACTTAACTACTTGCAATCATCACACACAAGGGTCCTATAGATGATCTAACATCATCTCTAACATTACAAGATTAAGGCTTGGTTTAATTCCTTTTATTTTTAGAAAAGTAATTTCTACTCATTGAAAAACTACTTAAGATTTAATATTCTCCAAACCAAACATGGGATCATGTTGACACATGTCATCACCACATATTCTAGTCCATGGGAATATGATTTAAGGTGGTGTCACAATTTAATAAGGTTTTACCCTTTTATTTTAATTAAATAAAGTGACTAGAATGCCTATGTAGCATTCTTTTATTACTTGAACATTATTTCTGTAAGTAAACCTATATATTTTTATATATTCTGAAAGGTATGGTTAAATGTGATTTTTGAGAGTTGGAATCAACTCAAAAGCTGTTATGGTTTAAATTTGAAAAATGTTTGAATGCAGAAAAGCTTCTGCATTGTTATTTTTACCATGGGTGATCTATAGATCCAAATGACTTGAATCCAACAGGCTTGGATTCAGCATTCCCAGACCTTTCTAACAAAATTAGTTTCATTCAATTTAGTTCACTGAATCGACCTGGGTTGATTTTTGAAACTGGATACATGATTGAGTTTGAATCTAAATAGAAAAATCTAAATTCAAACGAGTGGGCTGCGCGGGAACTGTTAACGGTCCGGCCCAGTGACACTCCGTAGCGCGGGGCTCAGCTGACAGGGGGGTTCCACCGGTCAGTGGATCTTTAAATGCGAAGCGGTACGGGGCAATATGGGACGTTCGATCTGGTTCTAATCCAACGGCTGGGAGTCATCATCGACGTTGAGCAACGCCGGCGAGACAGAAACCTAGCACGACCAGTGGGGGTTGCTGGGAGCTCACCGGGGTTTGGGCGAGGGTCGGCGAGGCGGGCGAACGACGAAGTCGACGACGGCGAACTTAGGGGTGGTTGCGGCAGCTCCTGGGGTGGACGAAATCGACGGCGCCCTTCTTCTCCAGAGGCGGCCTGCTCCAGCGCAATTCCGGCGATGCGCTGCTCGCCTTGCTCCGGGACTGAGGTGGGGTGGTTCTGGGTGAGAAGGAGTGGAATGGTGTGAAGAATTCGAGCGGGGGAGTCCTCTATTTATAGTCTCGACGGTGAGACCGAACGGCATGGGCGGGCGATGGTGGCGACATGGCTACGGGCTGCTAGAGGCATGGCCGGCGGTGGCGATCGCTTGGTGGTCTCCTGGCGATGCTCTATGGCTTTAATGCGTTTGTAGGGGCGGTGCGGTTTGGTCTAGAACACGCGACGCTCTGCGTGGCAGAGGCGGCGTCTTCGACGGCGAGCGGTGGTTGTGCGTCGCTGTAGGGTTTCATAGCATGGAAAACAAAAAATTTCTATCGCATACAAACAAACAAGCCAAGATCTATCTACTAGATTGTAGCAACGAGTCGATGGAATAACTCACCCTCGAAGATTCCAAAGTGTTTAACGAGAGCGGATTCTCGTGGGTGATGTAGTCGTACTCTTTCCGATCTCAAGATCGCGTAGACGATCCTTCCGGCGCTGTGTTCCGGCAGCGCTTCCGCAGTCGACCACACGTTCGGTACTCGACGAATACCTTCCTCTCCCTTGTTCCAGCAGGCAGCGGAGGTTGTAGCACTCTCCTCGCAATTCCGGCAGCACAACGGCGTGGTACCGAAAGTAGAGGGGAGATCTCGCAGGGCTTCGCCTTAAGCCGGAGCGAGTATGGTGGACTATGAGAGAGCTCCTCGATGATCTAGGGTTTAGACACACCAAGGAGGAGGTGCTAGGGCCGGCGGCTAGGGCTTGGGGCTTGCCCAAGTCGGCGGCTAGGGGAGCCCTAGGCGGCGGCAACAGGAGGTGGCGGCGCCGGGCTAGGGTTTTGGGGTGGAGAACTTGTGTACTAGGATGGGCAGCCCTGCCCCTCCCTTTATAGGTGGGAGGCGCCGGCCAAGGGGAGGGAGTCCCTCCCCAACTCGGATCCCTAGTGGGCCAGCGGTGGAGGAGAAACTCCTCCCCAACTCGGTTTCCCACTTCCCTCCACTTCCCAAAATAGCCGTTTGACTTTTCAAATTGGCGTTTGACTTTTCAAACTAGGATTTGATTAAACCCTTTATTTTGTTCAGCGATGACACTTAGTACATGATGCAATCATTCCAACTTGGTATGACACATTCATGTACCCTTCCCCTCCGGAGTGCCGGACATTCCGGAACCTTCTAGAAAATTCCCGATAAAAACACCGGAACCATTCTCCAACCCCGAAACAGGACTTTCCTTATATGAATATTATTCTCCGGACCATTTCGGATCTCCTCATGATATCCCGGATCCCATCCGAGGCTTCGAACAACATTCGGTCTCTTACTCATCATTCCATAACTACTCAAACAACGTCGAATCCTTAAGTGTGTCTCCCTACGGTTCGTGAATTATGCGGACATGATCGAGACACTTCTCCAAACAATAACCAATAGAGGAATCTGGAAATTCATATGGCTCCCACATATTTATACGATTACTTTTGATCGAATGAACCACTTACCTAGGATACCAATTTCCCTTTGTCTCACGATAGTTTACTTATCCGAGGTTATGATCGTCGGTATCTCTGCATACCTAGTTCAACCTCGTTGCTGATAAGTACTCTTTTCTCGTTCCCGTGATATGTGATCCCTTGTGAGCCAGTCACATGCTTGCAAGCTAATTGGATGAAATTTCACCGAGAGGGCCCAGAGTATATATATCCGTCATATGGATGGACAAATCCCACACTTGATCCATGTGTCTCAACCAATACTTTCCGAACACTCAATGCCACCTTTATAGCCACCCAGTTACGGTGTGGTGTTTGATGTCATCAAAGCATCCTTCCGGTAAAGGTGATATGCATGATCTCATGGTCGCAGGAATTAGGTTACTATGTATCAGAAAGCATATAGCAATTGAACTATTAAAATGACTTGATCTTTATGCTACGCTTATCTATAGGAGTATGTCCACCATATCATTCTCCTAACGATATGATCTTGTTGTTAATAACATCTCAATGTTCATGATAGGGAAACCACAATCATTTATTAACCAACAAGCTAGTATTATAAAGAGGCTTTACTAGGGACTCTATTTTAGTTTACAAATCACACAAGTATTAATGTTTCCTTGTTAATACTATTATAGCATAAATGTAAATATTTATCATAAACACAAAGATATAATAATAACTACATTTATTATTGCCTCTAGGGCATATCTCCAACAGTCTCCCACTTGCACTAGAGTCATCTAATCTAGATTACATGGTAATATACCGAACACCCATGGCAGTTTGGTGCTGGTCATGTTTTGCCCTCGGGAGAGCTTTAGTCAACGGATCCGTCACATTCAGATCTGTGTGTACTTTGCAAATCTTTATGTCCCCATCCTGGACATGTTCTCGAATAGCGTGAAAACGTAGCTTGATGTGCTTCAGCTTCTTGTGTGACCTTGGTTCTTGCGCATTGGCTATGACGCCCATGTTATCACAGTAGATAGACATTGGGTCCAGCGCACTAGGAACCACACCCAGCTCTGTAATGAACTCTTTCATCCATATCGCTTCTTGTGAAGCCTCCAAAGCAGCCATGTATTCCGATTCAGTTAAATATCTCGCCACAACGCTTTGCTTTGCACTCCTCCAGCTAACTGCTGCACCATTCAAAGTAAATACGTATCCAGATTGTGATTTAGAATCATCCGGATCGGTGTTCCAACTAGCATCGGTGTAACCATTAACAACGAGTTGTTCATCACCTCCATAAGAAAGAACCATATCCTTAGTTCTTCTCAAGTACTTAAGGATGTTTTTGACCGCTGTCCAATGATCCACTCCTGGATCACTTTGATATCTGCTAGTTAAACTAACAGCATATGCAATGTCGGGTCTAGTACATAGCATGGCATACATTAGAGATCCTATGGTTGAGGCATAGGGAGTCTTACTCATCCTTTCTCTATCTTCTGCCGTTGTCGGACTTTGAGTTTTACTCAAGGTCGTATTGGGCAACATGGGCAAGAACCCTTTCTTGTTATTTTCCATTCCAAACCTCTTTAGAACTTTGTCCAAATATGTGCTTTGTGACAATGATATTAGGCGTCTCGATCTATCTCTATAAATCTTTATGCCTAATATGTAAGCTGCTTCGCCAAGATCCTTCATTGAAAAACTATTATTCAAATATTCCTTGACACTATTAAGAAGGTCTACATCATTCCCAATCAACAATATGTCATCTACATATAGTATTAAGAATGCTACAGAGCTCCCACTCACTTTCTTGTAAATGCAAGCTTCTCCATAAGTTTGTATAAAACCAAAACTTTTGATCACCTTATCAAAATGTTGATTCCAACTTCGGGATGCTTGCTTCAATCCATAGATGGACCGTTGAAGTTTGCATACCTTGTTAGCATCTTTAGGATCGACAAAACCTTTGGGTTGCATCATATACAACTCTTCATCAATGTCTCCATTGAGGAATGATGTTTTGACATCCATCTCCCATATCTCATAATCATAATATGCAGCGATTGCTAACATAATCCTTACAGACTTTAGCTTTGCTACCGATGAGAAAGTCTCATCGTAGTCAACTCCGAATTTGTCGAAACCCTTTTGCGACAAGTCGAGCTTTATAGACAGTAACATTACCATCAGCATCTTTTTTTTCTTGAAAATCCATTTGTTCTCGATAGCCTTCAGGCCATCCGGTAAGTCCACCAAAGTCCATACTTGGTTTTCGTACATGGATCCAATCTCGGATTTCATGGCTTCTTGCCATTTATTGGAATCTGGGCTCATCATCGCTTCCTCATATGTCGCAGGGTCGTCGGTTTTGTCCACCAACATGACACTCATAACGGGATCATACCAATCAGGAGTGGTACGAGTTCTCGTTGACCTGCGAGGCTCTGTAGCAACTACAACCGAAGTTTCATGATCATCATCATTAGCTTCCTCTCTTATTGGTGCAGGCACCACAGGAACTTCTTCCGGTGCTACGCTACTCGCAAGTTCGAGAGAAGGTTCGACAACCTCGTCGAGTTCTACTTTCCTTCCAGACACTTCTTTCGAGAGAAATTCCTTCTCTAGAAAGGATCCATTCTTGGCAACGAAGATTTTGCCCTCGGATCTATGGTAGAAGGTATACCCGATAGTTTCCTTCGGGTATCCTATGAAGACGCATTTTTCCTCTTTGGGTTCAAGCTTGTCCGGCTGTAACTTCTTTACATAGGCTTCACAACCCCAAACTTTAAGGAACGACAATTTAGATTTCTTCCCAAACCATAATTCATACGGTGTCGTTTCAACGGATTTATATGGTGCCCTATTTAAAGTGAATGCGGCTGTTTCTAATGCATAACCCCAAAATGATAGCGGTAAATTTGTAAGTGACATCATAGAACGAACCATATCTAAGAGAGTTCGATTACGACGTTCGGACACACCATTACGCTGTGGTGTTCCCGGCGGTGTCAATTGTGAAAGTATTCCGCATTTCTTTAAATGCTCGCCAAACTCGTAACTTAGATATTCACCTCCACGATCAGAACGTAGAAATTTAATCTTCTTGTTACGTTGATTCTCTACCTCACTTTGAAATTCCTTAAACTTCTCGATAGTTTCGGATTTATGTTTCATGAAATAGATATACCCATATCTACTCAAGTCATACGTGAAGGTAAGAACATAACGATAACCACCGCGCGATGCTACACTCATTGGACCACACACATAGGTATGTATGATTTCCAATAAGTCCATAGCTCGCACCATCATCCCAGAAAATGGAGTCTTAGTCATTTTACCCATTAGACATGCTTCGCATCTTTCAAGTGATTCGAAATCAAGTGATTCAAGAAGTCCATCGGAATGGTGTTTCTTCATACGCTTCACTCCAATGTGACCAAGACGACAGTGCCACATATAGGTCGTGTTATCGCTCGATTTCAAACATTTAGCCTCAATGTTATTAATATGTGTATTTCTACTATCGAGATTCAATAAGAATAGACCATCTATCAAAGGTGCATGTGCATAAAACATATTACTCATATAAATCGAACAACCATTATTCTCGGACTTAAACAAGTAACCGTCTCGCAATAAACAAGATCCCAATATAATGTTCATGCTTAACGCAAGCACCAAATAACAATTATTTAAGTATAAAACTAATCCTGATGGTAGATGAAGGGGTAGTGTGCCGACCGCGATCACATCAACCTTTGATCCGTTTCCCACGCGCATCGTCACCTCGTTCTTCGCTAGCTTCCGTTTATTCTGCAGCACCTGTTTCGAGTTACAAATATGAGCAACCGAACCAGTATCAAATACCCAGGCACTACTACGAGTACTAGTGAGTTACACATCAATAACATGTATATCAGATATACCTTTCTTCCTTATGTTGCCGTTCTTCAAATCTGCCAAGTACTTTGGGCAATTCCGCTTCCAGTGACCTTCTCCCTTGCAGTAAAAGCACTCAATATCAGGCTTAGGTCCAGCTTGGTCTTCTTCGTCGGCGCGGTAACTTTCTTACCACCCTTCTTGAAGTGTCCCTTTTGCTTAGACTTGCCTTTCTTGAATTTGGTGGTCTTATTGACCATCAACACTTGGTTCTCTTTCTTGATCTCCACTTCTGCAGATTTCAACATGGCAAAGAGTTCTGGCAACTGCTTGTTCATGTTTTGCATATTGTAGTTCATCACAAAGTTCTTGTAACTTGGTGGTAGTGATTGGAGGACACGGTAAATCCCCAAAGCATTAGGAATCACTATACCCAAGCTTTGAAATTTGTTTGCGTGCCCAGACATCTTAAGCACATGCTCACTGATGGAGCCGCCCTCTTCCATCTTGCAGTTAAAGAACTTTTCAGAAGCCTCATAGCTCTCAATCGCCGCGTGAGTCTCAAAGATCAATTTGAGATCACGGACAATATCATGTGGGTCTGAATTCTCAAACCTTTTCTGAAGCTCCGATTCTAAACCATACAAGATAGCACACTGAACTGTGGAGTACCGAGTCTTCCGAGCGAGGTAAACATTCTTTACTTCATCGGTAGCAGTAGCTGCAGCTGGGTCACCTAGCGGTGCATCCAGCACATAGGTCAAATTACCAGCTGTGAGGACAATCCTCAAATTGCGGAACCAATCCGCGAAGTTTCTTCCATTGTTTTTCAACTTTTCTTTCTCTAGGAACGCATTAAAATTGATGGTAGGGGCCGCCATTGATCTACAACATATTTGCAATGGTTCAGACTAAGTTGATGACAAATTGAGTTCTAATTAATAGTTAAATTAATCTAGGTGAACTCCCACTCAAAACAATATCCCTCACATTGTTTTAGTGATCACATGAACCAAATCCACCACATCAACACCGATCATCACGAGAGTTGATATAGTTTCAGTGGCGAACAATCGACATGTTCATCATATCTACTATATGATTCATGCTTTACCTTTCGGTGATCCGTGTTCCGAGACCATGTCTGTACATGCTAGGCTCGTCAAGATCAAACCTTAGTTTCCGCATGAGCAAATCTGACTTGCTCACGTTGTATACACTTGCAGAATCTAACACACCCGATCATTACGTGGTACTTCGAAACAACAAGCTTTAGCAACGGTGCTAACTAAGAGTGAACACTTTATGACTTGAAATTCATGTGCATGAGGGATCATCTTATAATGCTACCGTCGTTAACTAAGCAATACAAGATGCATAAAGGATTAACATCACATGCAATTCATAATATGTGATATGATATGGCATTTCTTCTTTGTGCTTCCGATCTCCATCTTCAAGCACGAACATGATCTCCATCATCACCGGCATTGCATCAAGGTCAATGACGCTTCTCCATGGTTGTCGTCCACCAGCTTCAACTATTACAACCACTTTGAATAGACACGCGGGTCTTAACAAAATTAAAGACAACCATATGGCTCCTGTCGGTTGCAAACTTATAATAAGGAACATTGCAAACATCAAATATAATCACAATCATGGCCATATCACATCACAGCACACCCCTGCAAAACAAAGTTAGACGCCTCTACTTTCTTTGCATGTTTTACGTGGTTTGGGGCTTTCAATAAGTGTCGATCTAACTTACGAACAAGAACCACAACATTGATACTAGTATTGACAATCACTTGTTGTAAATTGAATCTTAACTATGCTGGGAGAGACAGGCACCCGCAAAGCCACTTATGCAATACAAGTTGCATGTCAAGCGTGGAGCAAGTATCATGAACGATGTCATGTAAGGTTAGCCCGGGCCGCTTCATCCCAACATCCCGCAAGATGCAAAGTACACAAGAAGCAATCGACAATAAAAGCATCAACGCCCACAATGACCATTGTGTTCTAATCGTGCAACAGATCTACATATAGACACGACTCTGATACCACTGTAGGGTTTCGTAGCATGGAAAACAAAAAAATTCTATCGCATACAAACAAACAAGCCAAGATCTATCTACTAGATTGTAGTAACGAGTCGATGGAATAACTCACCCTCGAAGATTCCAAAGTGTTTAACGAGAGCGGATTCTCGTGGGTGATGTAGTCGTACTCTTCCCGATCTCAAGATCGCGTAGACGATCCTTCCGGCGCTGCATTCCGGCAGCGCTTCCGCAGTCGGTCACACGTTCGGTACTCGACGAAGACCTTCCTCTCCCTTGTTCCAGCAGGCAGCGGAGGTTGTAGCACTCTCCTCGCGATTCCGGCAGCACAACGGCGTGGTACCGGAAGTAGAGGGGAGATCTCGCAGGGCTTCGCCTTAAGCCGGAGCGAGTATGGTGGACTATGAGAGAGCTCCTCAGCGATCTAGGGTTTAGACACACCAAGGAGGAGGTGCTAGGGCCGGCGGCTAGGGCTTGGGGCTTGCCCAAGTCGGTGGCTAGGGGAGCCCTAGGCGGTGGCAACAGGAGGTGGCGGCACCGGGCTAGGGTTTTGGGGTGGAGAACTTGTGTACTAGGAGGGGCAGCCCTACCCCTCCCTTTATAGGTGGGAGGCGCCGGCCAAGGGGAGGGAGTCCCTCCCCAACTTGGATCCCTAGGTGGGCCGGCGGTGGAGGAGGAACTCCTCCCCAACTCGGTTTCCCACTTCCCTCCACTTCCCAAAATAGCCGTTTGACTTTTCAAATTGGCGTTTGACTTTTCAAACTAGGATTTTATTAAACCCTTTATTTTGTTCAGCGATGACACTTAGTACATGATGCAATCATTCCAACTTGGTATGACACATTCATGTACCCTTCCCCTCCGGAGTGCCGGACATTCCGGAACCTTCTAGAACATTCCCGATGAAAACATCGGAACCATTCTCCAACCCCGTAACAAGACTTTCCTTATATGAATCTTATTCTCCGGACCATTCCGGATCTCCTCATGATATCCCGGATCCCATCCGAGGCTCCGAACAACATTCGGTCTCTTACTCATCATTCCATAAACTAATCAAACAACATCGAATCCTTAAGTGTGTCTCCCTACGGTTCGTGAATTATGCGGACATGATCGAGACACTTCTCCGAACAATAACCAATAGAGGAATCTGGAAATTCATATGGCTCCCACATATTTCTACGATTACTTTGCGATCGAATGAACCACTTACATACGATACCAATTTCCCTTTGTCTCATGATAGTTTACTTATCTGAGGTTATGATCGTCGGTATCTCTGCATACCTAGTTCAACCTCGTTGCTGATAAGTAATCTTTTCTTGTTCCCGTGATATGTGTGTAGGGTTCGCAGCATAGAAAACAAAAAATTTCCTACGATGTGAACTATATACCAAGATCTATCTACTAGATACAAACAACGGGCGGATGTATATCCGTAGAGAACATACCCTTGAAGACCGACAAAGCTTAACGAGTTCAACTCGTGGTTGATGTAGACGATCTCTTGCCGATCTCAAGATCGAGAGGAAGTCCTAGCGCCGCAAATCAGCAGCGCATCCGTGCTCGCACACACGTTCGAGGCACCGAGCAACCTCCGCCTCCTCACTCCAGCAATGCAGCGGAAGCACAACTCTTTCTTGCCGAATAGCCACCGGGAACATGTATCTCGCTAGTCCGAGACCATGGGGGATAAATTCTAGAGGGGGAGAGAGATCCTTCACGAGGAGGTGTGAGAGACAAGTGAGGAGGGGGGCTCCTTTTATAGGAGGAGGGAGGGCACCCAAGGGGGTGGCCGCCGGCCATGGGGGCTGCCCCCTCCCCTCCTTCATTCATGTGGGTGGACACTCCACTCACAAAATGCCCTTTAAAATCCCTCCACTCAAAAGTCCACTCAAATTCCCATTAAATTTCCACCAAATTTAATGCAAACTCTCATTAAATAAAACTCTTTTATTTTATTCAGAATTTTGTCAATTACTTTAATGACAAACATTCACAAATAACCCCTTGCTAGAATTCTATTTCACATGCATAACCACTTTATGCAATTTCACCCGAAAACCTGTTTCGGTATCTAGTGAAATAAATTCCTGCGCTTGTTCATTCTTTCGGCATGAAACATTTGCTCCAATTGGATGTCGGTGTCTCTTAAGTGTGTCACCCTACGGTTTGTGAATAATGCGGACATGATCGATACCCCTCTCGGATCAATAATCAGAAGCGGGATCTGAAGACCCATACTGACTCCCACACATTCAACGATGACTTTCTTGTGATCGTCGGAACCTTTTACGCTAGTATCTTAACCCCTTTGTTTCACGATATATTACATGTCCGAGATTCGATCATCGGTAACTCCATACCTAGTTTGATCTCGTTACCGACATGCACTCTTTTCTCGTTCCTGTGATATAACATTCTAGTGATCAAATCACTTGCTTGCAAGCTAATCAATGTGATATCACCGAGAGGGCCCAGAGTATATCTATCCGTCATCGGGATGAAAAAATTCCACTCTCGATCCATGAGCATCAACATAACACTTTATTAGTTCTGAATCCATCTTTATAATCACCCTGTTACGGTGTGACGTTTGATGTTATCAAGAAACTCTTCCGGTGTTAGTGATTGACATGATCTCATGGTCTAAGGATTAGGATCACTTCGTAAGTTGTTATAGCAATATAAACACAATGACTTTGATCGTAATGCTATACTTCGGATGAATGTTCATCACATCATTACACTAATGTTGTGATCCCGTTATTAACAACATCCAATGTCCATGATCAGGAAACCTTGATCATCTTGTTAATCAACGAGCTAGTTTATGAGAGAGGCATAACTAGGAACTTTCTGTTTGTTTATTAAACACACATGTATTAACGTTTCCGTATTAATACAATTATAGCATGCAAAATAAACATCTATCATATACTTGGAATACACATAATAAACACTTTATTATTGCCTCTCAGGACATATTCCCTTCAGTCTCCTACTTGCACTAGAGACAATAATCTAGTTACATAGTGATAAATCTAACACCCATTGAGTTCTGGTGTTGATCATGTTTTGCTCTAGGGAGAGTTTTAGTCAACGGATCTGCTACATTGAGATCCGTATGTACTTTACAAATCTTTATATCTCCATCCTTGACATGCTCGCGGATGGAGTGAAACCGGCGCTTAATATGCTTGGAATGCTTGTGAGACCTTGGCTCTTTGGCATTGGCAATGGCACCATTGTTGTCACAATAGATCACCATTGGGTCCAACGCGTTTGCCACTACTCCTAGTTCGGATATGAACTCCTTCATCCAAACTGCTTCCTGAGCCGCTTCTGAAGCAGCAACATATTCGGCCTCCGTTGTTGATCCCGCTACCACAGGTTGTTTGGAGCTCCTCCAACTAACTGCTCCACCATTCATGAGAAATACGTATCCGGATTGAGACTTAGAGTCATCCGGATTGGTGTCAAAGCTAGCGTCGACATAACACTTAGCGACGAGCTCTTCTTCACCTCCGTATACAAGAAACATATCCTTAGTTCTTCGTAAGTACTTAAGGATAGTCTTGACCGCTATCCAGTGTTCCGAACCTGGATCCGACTGGTACCTACTAGTCAAACTAATAGCATGTGCCACATCCGGTCTTGTACATAGCATGGCGTACATTATAGAGCCTATGGCTGAAGCATAGGGGACTTTGTCCATTATCTCTCTTTCTTCTGCCGAAGCCGGACTTTGAGTCTTACTCAATGTCTTGCCTTGCAACATAGGTAAGAACCCCTTCTTACTTCCGTCCATTTTAAACTTCTTTAAAATCTTATCAAGGTATGTACTTTGTGATAGCCCTATTAGGCGCCTAGATCTATCTCTATAGATCTTTATGCCTAATATGTATGACGCTTCACCTAGGTCCTTCATTGAAAATTTGCTGTTTAGATAACCTTTAACACTGTTTAAAAGATCTATATCATTTCCGATCAATAATATGTCATCCACATATAATATCAGAAATGCCACATTGCTCCCACTCACTTTCTTGTAAATACAAGCTTCTCCATAAGTTTGGACAAATCCAAACTCTTTGATCACCTCATCAAAGCGGAGATTCCAACTTCGTGATGCTTGCTTCAATCCATAGATGGATCGCTGAAGCTTGCACACCTTGTTAGCATCCTTAGGATCGACAAAACCCTTTGGTTGTATCATATACAACTCTTCTTCAATATTACCATTGAGAAACGCGGTTTTGACATCCATCTGCCATATCTCATAATCGAAATATGCAGCAATTGCTAACATAATCCTAACTGACTTTAGCATCGCTACGGGAGAGAAAGTCTCATCGTAGTCAACTCCTTGAATTTGTCGAAACCCCTTTGCGACAAGTCGAGCTTTATAGACGGTCACATTACCATCAGCATCAGCTTTCCTTTTGAAAATCCATTTGTTCTCCACGGCCTTTCGGTCGTGAGGTAATTCCACCAAGTTCCAAACTTGATTTTCATACATGGATTCCATCTCGGATTTCATGGCTTCTAACCATTTGTTGGAATCTGGGCTCATCATCGCTTCTTCATACGTCGCAGGGTCATCATTTTCATCAACCATGAAATTCATGACAGGATTTCCGTACAGCTCGGGAGCTGCACACGTCCTGTTTGACCTGCGAGGTTCGGTAGTACTCTCTTTCGGAGTTTCATGATCATTATCATTAGTTCCCTCTTCAACAGGTGGAGCCAACTCCGGAACAACTTCCGGCGCTGCGCTACTCGCCATACTTTGAAGAGAAGGTTCCACAACCTCTTCGAGTTCTACCTTCTGACTACTCACACCTTTCGCGAGAAACTCTTTCTCTAGAAAGGATCCATTCTTGGCAACAAAAACCTTGCCCTCGGATCTGTGATAGAAGGAATACCCAATATTTTCTTTAGGGTATCCTATGAAGACGCATTTTTCCGCTTTGGGTTCGAGTTTATCCTGTTGAAGTTTCTTCACATAAACATCGCATCCCCAAACTTTAAGAAATGACAGCTTAGGTTTGTTTCCAAACCACAATTCATACGGTGTCTTTTCAACGGATTTAGATGGTGCCCGATTTAAAGTGAATGCAGCAGTTTCTAGTGCATAACCCCAAAATGACAACGGCAAGTCCGTCAGAGACATCATAGATCGAACCATATCTAATAAAGTACGATTACGACGTTCCGACACACCATTTCGCTGTTGTCGTGGGAATGGCCACGGCAGATGCTGCAATCGGCAGCGAATAGTAGAACGAGGGGCAAGGGCGGCCAGCCATCTGCGGTGCGAGATGAGGGCAAAGACACAGGGTTTTACCCAGGTTCGGCCCCCCGGAGGGTAAAGACCTACTCCTGCTAGATTGTATTATGGAGGTGATTACAATGGGCGAACTCGGCGACTAGGCGGCGAGTTGCTTGGGTGTATGAGGGAACGTGTCTCTACTCACCCTTTAGGGAGGTTTATATAGGCTTACCTCCCCTAGGGTTTACATATCTCAACCGAATCGGTTACACCTTTGGCAATCGTTTAACCTAGACCGACTGGGCCTATCTACTCGCCCGGGCCTTCAACTTCCAGTCGCCTGATACCTTGCTGGGCTTCGATCCACTCGCCGTTCTGCAGGCCCACTCGCCAGCCCTTTGGGCCAGTCGGAAACGTCCCGCTGAGTATACCCCACTAGGCGTATCCCCATCAGTAGTCCCCGAGGCCGTCGTTGATTAGGCGTGGGTGGCTGCTGGCGGTCGGAGTATACGGCTTCAAGTTGGCATCCAGTCGAATCGTCGGCGGGCTCCTGCATGAAGGAATAAATCCGGCGAACCGAGTTGCGTCTTGGGCGAGTCGAGCTAACGGGACGCGGTCTCGGCGAGCGACTTGGCGAGCCGAGTGGCAGGAGATGGACCGTCGGGCGTGGTCAAACTAGCCGTTAAGGTAACTCAACGGTAATTTTTGGCGTAATCATTGCGCGGTAACGGCCCCCTAATTTGGCGGGCAACTCCCGCTATATAAGAGGAATGGTAGGCTATCGCAAAGCCAACCGCCCACCACTTCTTCCGAGCGCACACATCTTCCTTCCTTCGATTCCGCGATCCAATCGACCCGCAATCCTCCGACCTCCAAACAAATCCTCAGCCATGGCCCTCTCCACCGAACTTTGGGGTAGATCCAAGTGCACCAGAGCGCAGCTGGCCTCCTTCGAGGAGGCCGGAATCCTGCGGGCCGGCTGCTGGCGTATCCCCGCAGCCGGAGAAACGACCCCAAACCCGCGAGAGAGAGAGTTCATCTGTTTCACTAGTCACCTCGAGCGGGGGTTAGGGTTTCCCTCATCCTTGTTCTTCCGGTGTTTCTGCGCCTACTACGGGATCCAGCCCTCAGATCTGGGTCCCCATAGCATCGAGCAGCTCGCCATCTTCGTGGCGTTCTGCGAGTGCTACTTGGGCTGCCGGCCCTACTTTCCCTTGTGGCAAGATCTGTTCCATGGACGGATCAGCCGCGAGGAGGCGGGCGGCCCAATGCTAGCCGCGGGCGGCTTAACTTTCCAACTCAAATCCAAAGCTTCCTTCTTCGACCTGATGCTGCCGGCCAAAGCAGCAAGCGACTGGAAAAAGTCATGGTTCTACGTGACCGAGGCGACTCCGGAGGACGAGGCGGCGATCCCGCGGTACTCGGCCAACCGTTCCGAGCCACGCCATCTCCAGGTCGGCAAGCTCCCCGACGACCAGCGGATGGTCGTCGATGAGATGCTCCAGACCATCCGTGGTCTGAAGAAGAAGGGGCTCCAGACGGTGAACTTGTACAAATGTTGGCTTGGGCGGCGGCTCGTTCCGCTCGCCCAACGCGAGCATTACATGTACCAGTACACGGGCCGAGGAGACTCGACGAAGGCCTGCCTCGCCGAGTGGAAGCTGGAGGACTACCTCTCGGCGCTGAAGAAGATCACCTAGGCGGCATACACGGATGCTCAGGCCGGGGTCCCTCCCTACACCGCAAAACGTCCGGCTCCGACGGTAATCTTTTTATCTTGTTCGCAGTCGCAGCGTGTGCAGTCGCGGTAATCCTAACTTCGTTTCGTGTTTAACGCAGCTGTTCCAAGTGGTGGAAGGGTGGCTACCACCCGCCGATGACGAGAGCCCCGGGCCATCCGCTCAGGACACAAGCGAGTCGCCACCCGCCAAGGGTAACGAGGACGACGAGGACGAGTCCGAAGAGGAGATTGCCCCACTGGTCCGAAAGACCCGCGGGCAACGTCAGCGCGATATCGAAGCGAGCAGGAGCCTCGAGCGTCATGACGATGACGAGGAACTCCCAGAATCCACCTCGCGCCGTCAGGCCACTCCCGCGAAGAAGAAGAAGAAGAAGGAAGCGAGGGCCCCCCTGAGGAGGAAGACGAAGCCGCCGAAGATGGCCTCACCGCCGCATTCAGCGAGCAGCTCCGATGCTCATAGCTCGTCCGGTGACGGCGCGGCCCCGGTGACAACCGCGCTAGATGCGCCATCCGTGGAGGCACCGCTGGCTTCAATGCCTCCGCCCTTTGCGCCGGTCTCCGGGCTAGGGAAGGCTCCGGCTGTGGCGACTTCGCCTCGCAAGGAGGTCCCGAGCGTGGCGGTCTCGCCTCGCAAGGAGGCTCCGGCCGCGGCAGCTCCACCTCGCGAAGAGGCCTCTGCCGAAGGCGTCCTGGAGGCGCCAACCGCTACCTCAACATCAAAGAGGCCATCCGTGTCCTGGGCCCCTGACGTCTTGGAACTGGGGCTTAGGCGCCGATTGGGCCCTGAGCTGGAGAAACCGGCCAGCCTTCGTACAGGGCTGCGTTTCATTCCAGTCGCCAAGTGAGTGCATTTGGCCTTCTCTTTTTCCTTTTAGTACTTCGATTGCCTTTTATTGATTTGACTCGACGTGCAGGACCGGAGTGAAAAAGATGGGCCACCCGACGGTGGCCAAGGTGCCCTCCGCCACTAGCGAGGAGGATCCTTCCCGTAAGAGGAAGGTGGACGAGGTCGCCGCCTCCACGGAAGGCAGCAAGAAGGCCAAGGGCGACGACATCGTCGCTGTTTCTGATGACGCGGCGACCGCGCCGGCTAGACCCGCAATGGAAGCAACCGCGTCCACGAAGGAGGGCATTTCCTTGCCTAGACCGGAGGAAGCGAGTTCCTTTGGTGCGGGTGCCTCGATTGCTACCTTCCCCCGCTTCGTGACCAAGGCGGCCACGGCAAGCGGGGCTGCGCTTCCGAGCCTCACTCCAGGGACCGCCGACGCTGAAACCGACCAGCGTCGCGGGCACACGCCGGCGCTGCTCACGTCTGTGGACGCAGTACAGCTTCATGGCATGCTTGGTGCGGCCATCCAGGTACCTCCAGTCCCCGAGGATCAGGTCGGTGCTTAGCAGCGGCTTGATCCTTATAATTTCTCGTTTTGTACTTTCGAATCCAGTCCCCGAGTGCATATGCGCTAAATTTTAGCGGGTATGCACTGAGGAATTTTCGTGGTTGCCAGTCCCCGAGTGCGTACTCGCTAAATTTTAGCGGGTGGGCACTGAGTAATTTTCATGGTCGCCAGTCCCCGAGTGCGCACTCGCTAAATTTTAGCGGGTGGGCACTGAGTAATTTTTATGTGTACTGACTTTGAAGGTGTACAGGGTCTGCAGCTGGAGTCGGCAGAGCGATTGGCTGCGAAGCAGCGTGCTGAGAAGGAGCTGGCCACTCTCCAGGAAGCAAACAAGGAACTTCAGGCTGCTGCTGCACAGGCGGAGGTAGCTCGCCAGGAGCTTATTCCTGCTGGGGAGCTGGTGGTGGTGCGATCTGCGTTAAGTGCTGCTGAGCAGAGGGTCGCCGACCTCGAGCGCGAATTGCGGGAGGCAAAAGAAGAAGCGAATTCGGCGAATGGGCGAGCTAAGGCCGCCATTGCGGCCGCCGAAGAAGACCGCAAGGTGTCGGAAGCCCTCATTGTTGGGCTTCAGGACGATCATACGTCGCTTCAAAGCTTCATCACGGGACTCGCCCGCCCGTTACTTGGTGAGTGCGTCTTCCCTGTCTTTCAATTGTATTGTTTGTGGTTTCTGTGGTACTCATAACTGTCTCCTTCTAGTAGGTCGTGTGATTGGTAGCCACGAAGAAGCGAGCTCTCTTGACGCGAAGCAGTGCGTAAGCATGCTCGTCGACTCGGCGACGCTGTCGGCGACGTGCATCCGCGCCTACCTTCAAGAGATGTCGCCCACGGAGGTTATTCCCAGTGACCTCGTTGAGGTGTGGGAGTACTTGGAGAAGGCGCCCGCGGTCGTAGAGTTCATGACGCGGTCGGCGTTTCGGCGCGGAGCGTCGACAGCGCTAAGCCTTGGGCTCGCCCACTTCCCCGAGGACTTCGACCTCGACGATGTGACGAGTGGGTACCCTTCGTCGACTGGCGCGGTGGATCTGTCCGAAGTTCTGACGTTGCAGGAACGTGCCGCCGCGTACTCGGAACGCGTCTGGGCGATGGACGACCTCCTCCCCTACCAGGAAACGGTCGTCGCGCCAAACGACCCCGAGCCGCCGCATCGTGACTTCAAGGTTGAACAACCTTTCCGCGCGGCGATGGCGGGTGAGCTGACGACGTATCCGTCGAACCCGTACACCGCGTTCATCCGGAAGCGCCGGGATTCTGGTGCGTCGACGTCAAAGCCTGCAGAATAGTGTAGTGTTTCTAGATAAGTTAGCAGCAGTTCTGCCGAACAGGCATAGTTTGTAATGTAAGACAATGCGATGTGCGATTGAATTGGATGTTGTGTCCATTTTGCTAATAATTTTCGTGTTTTGGATTGATTTTGGATGAGTCCCCGAGCGCGTCCGCCCTTTTGTGGGGTTCACCTTGTACATGATGTTTGTTGTTATCGTGTGTTTTGTTAGTTTAGTCGACTCGCCCGAGCTCGTAGAGCCAGTCGCAAGGCGACTCCCTTGAGCGCTCTGTATTTTACCGTTTTCCCGGACGCGAACGGGGTCGGGTGGCCGAGTCCCCGAGCGTGGTACTTGGTATTTCGAGGCGCGACTCGAGGGTGGTTGAGGACTGAGCGCGTTGGTATGGGCGCGTCACTCCTGCCTGGCCCGGGGGGTCAGTCGCGTGGCGAGTCCTGGGCGTGCTCTCTTACTTGACGTTTTCCCTGACCGATCGCGACGAACTGGTATTCAGTCCCCGAGCGTGGTACTTAGCCGTTCGAGTCGCTACGCCGAGGATGCGGAGGACCAAGGCCGCTGTGAGAAGCGAGGGCAGTTGTCTTGGTTTGCAAAACCAGTCGAGCTAGGCGACTCCAATGGGGCTCCGGATTGGCGTTTTTCGTGGACGACGCAGGACCTGAGATGACTCAGTGCTCTTACATCGCACTACTTGGCCGTGCCGGTCGCTGTACCAAAGGTTGACTTCTGCATGTTAGCATGACGCTGTTATTACGAGTGCGAGTGGCACAAGGCATGGAGAGTAGACGCAATTTGCGGTAGCTGTTTCTTTTATTTCATAGCGACTGGAGAGTACATATGTGGGGTTCTAGGAGTAGAACTTCCGGAGGAGATTTACATTCCATGGCCGCTTGACATCGAGTTCGCCGTCCCCGCGGACGTCGATGAGGTAGTAGGCGTCGTTGCCGAGTACGCGCCCGATAGCGAACGGGCCTTCCCATGGAGGGGAGAGCTTGTGCATGCCCTTCTTGTCCTGGATGAGGCGTAACACCAGGTCGCCTTCCTGGAAGGTGCGGGTTTTCACCCGTCGGCTGTGGTAGCGGCGGAGCCCTTGCTGATAAATGGCGGTGCGCGATCGGGCGAGGTCGCGTGCTTCGTCGAGTTGGTCGAGCCCATCTTGGCGTGCCAGCTCGTTTGCGGCCTCCGTATAGTGGACGACCCGCGGCGAATCGTGTTCTAGGTCGTTGGGCATGACCGTGTCGGCGCCATAGACCATGAAGAAGGGAGTGAATCCCGTCGACCTGTTGACCGAGGTGCGGATTCCCCAGATGACGGAGGGTAGCTCTTCGACCCAGCATCCAGCGGTGCGCTCAAGTGGTACTTGGAGTCGCGGCTTCAGCCCGTGGAGGATGCTTTGGTTGGCTCGTTCTGCCTGGCCGTTGGATTCCGGATGTGCGACTGACGCGAGGTCGAGCCGGATGTGGTGCTCTTCGCAGAATTCGGCCATTGCTCCCTTGGCGAAGTTTGTGCCATTGTCCGTGATGATGCTGTTGGGGAACCCGTAGCGGTATATGAGCTCGCGTAGGAACTTAGTGGCGGTCTTCCCGTCGCATTTCCGGACTGGCTTGGCCTCAACCCACTTTGTGAATTTGTCGACGGCGACCAGCAGGTGGGTGTAGCCGGAGGGGGCCTTCTTGAAGGGGCCTACCATGTCCATGCCCCACACGGCGAATGGCCAGGTGATGGGGATTGTTTTGAGCGCCGAACTTGGTACGTGCGTCTGGTTGGCGTACTTCTGGCACCCGGCGCATCGCTGGACGGTGGGTGCCACTGTCGTGGGAATGGCCACGGCAGATGCTGCAATCGGCAGCGAATAGTAGAACGAGGGGCAAGGGCGGCCAGCCATCTGCGGTGCGAGATGAGGGCAAAGACACAGGGTTTTACCCAGGTTCGGCCCCCCGGAGGGTAAAGACCTACTCCTGCTAGATTGTATTATGGAGGTGATTACAATGGGCGAACTCGGCGACTAGGCGGCGAGTTGCTTGGGTGTATGAGGGAACGTGTCTCTACTCACCCTTTAGGGAGGTTTATATAGGCTTACCTCCCCTAGGGTTTACATATCTCAACCGACTCGGTTACACCTTTGGCAATCGTTTAACCTAGACCGACTGGGCCTATCTACTCGCACGGGCCTTCAACTTCCAGTCGCCTGATACCTTGCTGGGCTTCGATCCACTCGCCGTTCTGCAGGCCCACTCGCCAGCCCTTTGGGCCAGTCGGAAACGTCCCGCTGAGTATACCCCACTAGGCGTATCCCCATCAGCTGTGGTGTTCCGGCAGGTGTGAGTTGTGAAACAATTCCACACTCTTTCATGTGAGTGCTAAACTCGTAACTTAGATACTCACCTCCACGGTCGGACCGTAGAAATTTGATCTTTCTATTATGATGATTTTTCACTTCATTCTGAAATTCCTTGAACTTTTCAAAGGTTTCAGACTTGTGTTTCATCAAGTAGATATAACCGTATCTACTCAAATCATCCACGAAAGTAACAAAATAACGATATCCACCTCGCGCCGACACACTCATTGGACCACATACATCAGAATGTATGATTTCCAATAAATCTGTCGCCCGTTCCATTGAACCGGAAAACGGCGTTCTAGTCATCTTGCCCATAAGGCATGGCTCACATGTATCAAATGATTCATAATCAAGTGATTCCAAAAGTCCATCCGAATGGAGCTTCTTCATGCGTTTAACGCCAATATGACCTAGACGGCAGTGCCACATATATGCGGATGTATCATCATTAAGTTTAATCCTTTTAGCATCAACATTATGAATATGTGTAACATTATCATCGAGATCTAATAGAAATAAACCATTCATCATCGGTGCATGACCATAAAAGATTTCATTCATATAAATGGAACAACCATTGTTCTCGGATTTAAATGAATAACCACTTCGCATCAAACACCATCCAGATACAATGTTCATGCTCAGTGCAGGCACCAGATAACATTTATTCAAGTTTATAACTAATCCCGACGGCAAGTGGAGAGGCAGCGTTCCGACGGCGATCACATCAACGCTTGATCCATTGCCGACACGCATCTTAACCTCACCCCTTGCTAGCGGTCGCTTGTTCCGCAACCCCTGATTCGAGTTACAAATATTAGCAACTGAACCGGTATCAAATACCCAGGTGCTACTGCAAGCACTAGTCAAGTACACATCAATAACATGTATATCATATATACCTTTGTTTGCCTTGCCGGCCTTCTTGTCTGCCAGATACTTGGGGCAGTTGCGCTTCCAGTGGCCAGTCCCCTTACAATAGTAGCACTCGGAATCAGACTTAGGTCCAACTCGGGGTTTCTTTTCAGGCGCGGCAACCGGCTTGCCGCCCTTACTTCCCTTCCGTTTTCCCTTCTTGTCTTTCTTGAAACCAGTGTTCCTATTGATCATCAACACTTGATGTTCCTTTTTTATCTCCACTTCTGCAGTTTTAAGCATTGACAGAAGCTCGGGGAGAGACTTCTTCATGCCTTGCATATTATAGTTCATCACGAAGCTCTTATAGCTAGGTGGCAGAGACTGCAGAACATGATGGATGCCTAAGTCAATGGGAATCGATATTCCCAAGGACACAAGCTTATCGGCGTAACCCGACATCTTGAGTACATGCTCACTAACGGAGTTGTGCTCTTCCATCATGCAGCTAAAGAACTTTTCTGAAGCGTTGTAGCTCTCTACAGCAGCATGTGTGTCGAAAATCATTTTCAACTCACCCATTGTATCAAATGCATTGCCGTTTTCGAAACGCTTTCGAAGTTCCGGCTCTAGCCCATACAATATGCCGCAATGAACTAAGTTGTGGTCCTCCTGACGAGTCTGATAGACATTCTTCTCCTCGTCAGTGGCATCATCTAAAGGTGGGGGGCCTAACGGCGCTTCTAGCACATATTGCTTTTGTGCAGCAGAGAGGAGAATCCTCAAATTCATGGCCCATTCGGTAAGTTGCTACCGTTCGTTGCTAGTTTCTCTTTCTCCATGAACACATTGAAATTAAAAGCAGGTGGTGCCATCTACAACAGAATTTGTAAAGTTTAGACTAAGTGTATGATAGATTGAGTTCAACTAATCGAATGAACTCCCACTCAAAAACGACATCCCTCGTGCCTTTTTGGTGATTACATGAACCAAATCCACTACACCAAGTCCGATCATCACGTGAGTCGGTATAGCTTTAAAGGCGAGCATCAAATGGGCATCATATCAACTATATGACTCATGCTTAACCTTTCGGTCCGTGTTCCGAGGCCATGTCTGTACATGCTAGGCTCGCCAAGTTAGAACCTTAGTATTCGCGTGTGTAATTGTTTTACACCCGAAATATGGTCGTGGATCCAAGAACACCCGATCATCACGTGATGTCTTGGAGCGACGAAAACATAATCGGTGCATACTAAAGGAAGAACACATTCTTATCTTGATATTTAAATGAGGGATCATCTTATTATGCTAACAAAGCGCTAAACAAGCAACATGAGATGCTATCAAACATCATATGTTTATTAGTGAAATTATATGGTTCCCGCAGATGATCTCTATCATGTGCATCGTGGTATGATCACTATCATACCTATATGTGTAAATCCAAGGTCTATGGATTTTACACGCTATGTGTGTTGTAAGAGTATCATCTCATACTTCTACTTACAACACTACCATATCATAACACTAGCCCAGCAACAATCTAAACTAGACGCCTCTAATTTATCCATTGCAAGTTTTACGTGGCTTAGGCTTTCGATATAGAACCGTTCTTACCTACGAACATGAACCACAACGAGGATAATCAAATTGTTGACAACTCGCTTGCAAAATAGATATTGACTATAGTAGGAGAGACAGACACCCGCTAGCCACTTATGCAAACTAGTTGCATGTCAAGCGTGGAACAGGTCTCATGTGCGAGGACATGTAAAGTTTGTCTGGGCCGCTTCATCCCACTATGCCACCAATATCCAAAATTACAACAAAGGAGCAACAACATGATCATCATCGCCCACATACTCATATGTGTACTACCCGTGTAAAGTATCTACGCATAGATCCGGCTCTGATACCACTGTAGGGTTCGCAGCATAGAAAACAAAAAATTTCCTACGATGTGAACTATATACCAAGATCTATCTACTAGATACAAACAACGGGCGGATGTATATTCATAGAGAACATACCCTTGAAGACCGACAAAGCTTAACGAGTTCAACTCGTGGTTGATGTAGACGATCTCTTGCCGATCTCAAGATCGAGAGGAAGTCCTAGCGCCGCAAATCAGCAGCGCATCCGTGCTCGCACACACGTTCGAGGCACCGAGCAACCTCCGCCTCCTCGCTCCAGCGATGCAGCGGAAGCACAACTCTTTCTTGCCGAATAGCCACCGGGAACATGTATCTCGCTAGTCCGAGACCATGGGGAATAAATTCTAGAGGGGGAGAGAGATCCTTCACGAGGAGGTGTGAGAGACAAGTGAGGAGGGGGATCCTTTTATAGGAGGAGGGGGGCACCCAAGGGGGTGGCCGCCGGCCATGGGGGCTGCCCCCTCCCCTCCTTCATTCATGTGGGTGGACACTCCACTCACAAAATGCCCTTTAAAATCCCTCCACTCAAAAGTCCACTCAAATTCCCATTAAATTTCCACCAAATTTAATGCAAACTCTCATTAAATAAAACTCTTTTATTTTATTCAGAATTTTGTCAATTACTTTAATGACAAACATTCACAAATAACCCCTTGCTAGAATTCTATTTCACATGCATAACCACTTTATGCAATTTCACCCGAAAACCTGTTTCGGTATCTAGTGAAATAAATTCCTGTGCTTGTTCATTCTTTCGGCATGAAACATTTGCTCCAATTGGATGTCGGTGTCTCTTAAGTGTGTCACCCTACGGTTTGTGAATAATGCGGACATGATCGAGACCCCTCTCGGATCAATAATCAGAAGCGGGATCTGGAGACCCATACTGACTCCCACACATTCAACGATGACTTTCTTGTGATCGTCGGAACCTTTTACGCTAGTATCTTAACCCCTTTGTTTCACGATATATTACATGTCCGAGATTCGATCATCGGTATCTCCATACCTAGTTTGATCTCGTTACCGACATGCACTCTTTTCTCGTTCCTGTGATATAACATTCTAGTGATCAAATCACTTGCTTGCAAGCTAATCAATGTGATATCACCGAGAGGGCCCAGAGTATATCTATCCGTCATCGGGATGAACAAATTCCACTCTCGATCCATGAGCCTCAACATAACACTTTATTAGTTCTAAATCCATCTTTATAATCACCCTGTTACGGTGTGACGTTTGATGTTATCAAGAAACTCTTCCGGTGTTAGTGATTGACATGATCTCATGGTCTAAGGATTAGGATCACTTCGTAAGTTGTTATAGCAATATAAACACAATGACTTTGATCGTAATGCTATACTTCGGATGAATGTTCATCACACCATTACACTAATGTTGTGATCCCGTTAGTAACAACATCCAATGTCCATGATCAGGAAACCTTGATCATATTGTTAATCAACGAGCTAGTTTATGAGAGAGGCATAACTAGGAACTTTCTGTTTGTTTATTAAACACACATGTATTAACGTTTCCGTATTAATACAATTATAGCATGCAAAATAAACATCTATCATATACTTGGAATACACATAATAAACACTTTATTATTGCCTCTCAGGGCATATTCCCTTCAATGTGATCCCTTGTGAGCCAGTCACATGCTTGCAAGCTAATTGGATGACATTTCACCGAGAGGGCCCAGAGTATATTTATCCGTCATATAGATGGACAAATCCCACTCTTGATCCATGTGTCTCAACCAATACTTTCCGAACACTCAATGCCACCTTTATAGCCACCCAGTTACGGTGTGGTGTTTGATGTCATCAAAGCATCCTTCCGGTAAAGGTGATATGCATGATCTCATGGTCGAAGGAATTAGGTTATTATGTATCAGAAAGCATATAGCAATTGAACTATTAAAATGACTTGATTTTTATGCTACGCTTATCTATAGGAGTATGTCCACCATATCATTCTCCTAACGATATGATCTTATTGTTAATAACATCTCAATGTTCATGATAGGGAAACCACAATCATTTATTAACCAACAAGCTAGTATTATAAAGAGGCTTTACTAGGGACTCTATTTTAGTTTACAAATCACACAAGTATTAATGTTTCCTTGTTAATACTATTATAACATGAATGTAAAAATTTATCATAAACACAAAGATATATTAATAACTACATTTATTATTGCCTCTAGGGCATATCTCCAACAGTCACGGGGCGGCAAACGGGGATGTCTGGCGGTCTCCTGGGTCGGTGGTGATCGTGTATGCACGCGGCGCGGGCGGCGCACGGTCTGTGGGCTTCGGTCGAGGGTGGCGCTCTGGCGCATGCTCGGCATGGTTGCTGGCAAGCTGGGCGCGGTCCGTGCGTGTGGTCCAGTGGTTGACAAGGTTCAAGCGTTGGACAGGGAGTGGCGGTGGACGGTGGGCTGCCTCCCAGACATGGTGGCTAGGCTTGGTTGTCCTCCTATCTTACTGTCGACATGGGGGTGACATGGGTGGCTTTTCGGCTGTTCACCATTGATGACATTGGCAAGCTCACAGTGGTGCTAGTGCTTGGTTTAGTTAGCTAGATGATCTACTGAGGTTGTTGTGAGCTAGAGAGGGAACAAGTTAGGCAAGAATCACTGCTCACAATAGTGTTTTGATTTTATTTGATTTGTGTCTGCCAAGTGTTTGATGAAATGGTCGCATGAATTCAAGTTTTGAATTTTGAAAAGATTTTTGGTGGGTGTGCTAGATTGGTGCTGGTGAGTCTGCAGATGCTTGGGTTTTGAAAGTTGAGCTTGTTTGAGTGGTTTTTGAAAAAGTGGGATCTTCCCATATGATAAAGATTCAATTTTGAATTGCCATTTAACTATGCATTTGAAAGTTTCTGGATGATCACAAAGTGGGCCTTGATACTTTGTTATGAGTACAATCAAGGGGTGCAAAGATCCAGAAAAGTTTCTGTTAGTTTCTGAAAGTTTGAGACAGCCAAAGTAGGCATGGGAGTTAAATTGGTCAAAATGACCATTCCTTTATTTTATTTGTTTTGATTTACTTGTCTTTGGGAAAAGTGTGGGAAATGTTTTAGATGATGTTTATTTCACCTAAGAAACATTTTACAAGCAAGGAAACACAAAAACAAGGTGGTTCAAAAGAATTTCAAATTGAATGCATACTTATATGCATGCTTTCATAATTTTATTTAGAAAAGTTTTTGTTAACCCTAACTTTGATGATTAGAGTTTGATGATCCAAGTTCAATATTTTTGGGATGTTAATTGGAGGCCCAACAACTGTCTACAAGAATATAAGTGCGTAGACATCATGCCTCTCTCATAAACTAGCTCGTTGATTAACAAGATGATCAAGGTTCCCTGATCATGGAGATTGGATGTTGTTAATAACGAGGTCACAACCTTAGTGTAATGGTGTGATGAACATTCATATGAAGTATAGCATTACGATCAAAGTCATTGAGTTTATATTGCTATAACAACATACGAAGTGATCCTAATCCTTAGACCATGAGATCATGTCAATCACTAACACTGGAAGAGTATCTTAATAACATCAAACGTCACACCATAACAGGATGATTATAAAGATGGGTTCAATACTACTAAAGTGTTATGTTGAGGCCCATGGATCAAGAGTGGAATTTGTTCATCTCGATGACGGATAGATATTCTCTGGGCCCTCTTGGTGATATCACATTGATTAGCTTGCAAGCAAGTGATTTGATCACTATAATGTTATATCACGGGAACAAGAAAAGAGTACATGTCGGTAACGAGATCAAACTATGTATGGATATACCGATGATCGAATCTCGTACATGTAATATATCGCGAAACAAAGGGATTAAGATACTAGCGTAAAAGGTTCTCGTGATCACAATAAAGTCATCGATGAATGTGTGGGAGTCAGTATGGACCTCCAGGTCCTGCTTCTGATTATTGATATAAGAGGGGTCTCGATCATGTCCGCATTATTCACGAACCATAGGGTGACACACTTAAGAGACGCTGACATCCATTTGGAGCAAAAGTTTCATGCCGGAAAGAATAACAAGCGCGGGAATTTATTTCACTAGATACCGAAACGGGTTTTCGGATGAAATTGCAGAAAGTGTTTTTGCATGTGAAATGAAATACTAGCAAGGGGTTATATGTGAATGCTTGTCATTAAAGTAATTGACAAAATTCTGAATAAATAAAAGGAGTTTTATTTAATGAGAGTTTGCATTAAATTTGGTGGAAATTTAATGGGAATTTGAGTGGGTTTTTTAGTGGACGGAATTGAAAGGGATTTTTGTGAGTGGAGTGTACACCCACATGAATGAGGGGAGGGCAAGGGGCAGCCCCCATGCGCCGTCCACCCCCTTGGGGTTCCCCCCCCTCCTATAAAAGGAGCCCCCCTCCTCACTTCTCATACACACCTCCTCGTGAAGGATCTCTCTCCCCCTCTAGTATTTATCCCCCATGGTCTCGGACTAGCGAGATACATGTTCCCGGTGGCTATTCGGCAAGAAAGAGTTGTGCTTCCGTTGCATCGCTGAAGCGAGGAGGCGGGGGTTGCTCGGTGCCTCATACGTGTGTGCGAGTACGGATGCGCCGCTGATTTGCGGTGCTAGGACTTCCTCTCGATCTTGAGATCGGCAAGAGATCGTCTACATCAACCACGAGTTTAACTCATTAAGCTTTGTCGGTCTTCAAGGGTATATGTTCTCTACGGATGTACATCCGCTCGTTGATTGTACCTAGTAGATAGATCTTGGTACATAGTTGTTCCCATCGTAGGATTTTTTTTGTTTTCTATGTTGCGAACCCTACACATAGTCCTTGTCAGGTCTTGTTTGTCCTTTGCTTTGTCTTCTGGTGATTGTCCTTGGCATCTCCTAGTCATTGGTCTTATCCCTTCCTAAGAACCAGGGAGCATCTCCTGATATCTAGGGAGCATATTCTGAGAACCTAGGAGCATCTTGCAAGTAACGATGCTGCATGTGCCAGTCTGAGCCAGGGGTCTCAAGACTGGCATACGATGGAAGGGCTTGCGGTATGTCAAAGTAGATGATGATCATTGTCGTTGCAGTGCAGGAGGTCGAGGTAGCACTACATGGGGTCATTGGAGCAAGAGGAAATAGCTTAAACTCGACCTGGAGGGTTGAAACTCGGCCTAGAGGGTAGCTGATTCAGCCCAGGAGAAGAAAAGGGGGCCAGTCGGATTACCCAAACTTTGCCTGGGGAGAGAAAGGGGCCCATTGGGTCTGCCAAATGATCTCATTCGGGTTTGCTTTGACTCGCCCTAGGAAGAAGGTGCTGAAGAGGCCCAGCCGAGAAAATAACTAGGGGCCGGATCGGGGAATGTCAGCCTATAGTGGGCCGGCTTAGTCGCTGAAGGTGTCGGCCCACCCGGGACAGAGGCGGTGGCAAGGTTGACCGTGTGTGGGCCGATTTATCCCAATCTCGGCCCACCCGGGGAGGCGACATAGAGCGGTGTGTGGCTAGGGCGCTGAGGTGGAGCTGGCGTCGGGGTGACGGCGTTGACTCGACGGGAGCTGGCGATGGGTAGGCGATCCAGATGAAACGTCACTGGGAGGTTGGCCTATGGTGGGCCGAGTTAAATTTATCCCGGCCCACCTAGGAGAAGTGGCAACTTTGGCCTAGGGGTCTACCTGTGGTGGGTCGGATCTCCTCAATTCCGACCTATCCATGTAATACTAGGTCGTGTGAGATATTTCCTGCCCAGGTGGGTTTATTCAGGCCGAATTTTCTTTATGTCAGCCCAAGTAAGCCAGCTTCTGTCTTCTTTATTTATGCCACTCTTTATTTATTCACATTAAACATATCAAGTGATTTCTCCTTCTTCTCATCAGATAAATGACTAATTCTGGGGTACCCGGGGTCATATCCCTGACAAACAAAGGTTTTGAAAGGTGATCCTGGTGAACTCCTCTTCGAGGCATTATTCCCCATAGTATCATTTATTTACCCTCTTAGGACAGGTTCAACGCTGCTGAACTTTTGAGATGAGAAAAACGGAAATTAATCCTAGCGTTCCGGCGTGAGAGTCTAGAGCTCTAACGCTGGCCTCCAATTGAAGCCCTTATTTTTCCAACAGATGAGATCCGATTTTCGTGCTGCAAGCCAGAAATTCCAAGAAAGCGTCTGGTGCAAAATGTAACCTTGACGCCTATATCTAAGCGCCTATAGGCCGTGGCGGTGCAACATGTAACCTTGACGTCTATATCTAAGCGCCTATAGGCCGGGATTCCTTGAGGAAACTAATGATTCGCTGGGATTTGGACCTTGGCGCCCGCGCTTAGCGCCATCCGTTGTACATGCCCTTACTTCCACTATTGGCTATTGTTATTCACACCTTACTCAGAGCATTTCTAGAAGTACCCGTAAATAGCAAACCGTAAATGTCCGAGTTCGAGACGCTGAATCCATGATTCCTCACTTCGCAGGCGGCGGCACCGAGCAGTCCCCGTAAAACGGAACCGCAAAACAGAATATTCGCATATTCTGTTTTACGGTTCCGGTTTACGGAGACTTCTCGGCGGGGTGAAGTGCAAACAAAATCAAAAACATTGTTTTGACAGTTTCGACATGAAAAGACAGTTTGAACAGCAAATACGACAATTGTTCAAATCAAATAATATAACACAAGAAATTATCCAAATTACAATATTCAACGAATTAAATTACAACAATTGTTTAAATCAAATACTATAACAAATAAATGAATGGTTCAAATTACATATGTTTTACAAGTACAATATTTTTTTTGGGACATCACCTCTTGCCGGATAGCATCCAATGGTGCTCGATGAGATTATTATTGAGTTGGAGATGAGTGCTTGCATCTTCAATTTTCCTATGGGTCTCAAGAAAAGCTAGCAATTTTCCTATAAGTGTTTGCATCTTCAGTTAGCAAACCTGGATGACTGTTTTGGCAAACATCCGACACTAGCAATAGTGGTATCTTCTCCAATGCGAAGATATTTATCCGTATAATCGACCGAGATGCCATACGCAGTGACACACATGTCTGCCAAGATTTTTTGGTAAGCAGTAAAGCCCATTGTGCCGGCGGTATTTCTTCAGCGAGTAAAATAGGGGCAATTTGCTTCACAAGCTTATACTATGCTCACGAACAAATTATGGCACATTCGGAACCTTTCACGAAAGAGATACGACGGGTATGTTGGTACCTCAACAAAGTAATCTTGCATGACCATGGCATGACCGAGAGCTTGGTTCCGCGGGATGCAAGCGCGGCCGAACTGCGAACCGCGGTGCCGGCGCATGAAGCCGATCTTGTCTTGGATCTGCTTGGCAGCGAGGATCATGACCATCATCTTCGTGTCGTCACCGTTAAGCTCCTCGAGGTCCGAGTCGGAGGAGGACGACGACGAGTCGTCCATCAAGAACTCCATGGTCAGCGAGGTCGACATCTCGTCGCCTAGCTCGCCGAATCCGATCGCCTAGCTCACCGAATCCGGTCGCGGCGCGAGATCCAAGATTCCACGGACGCGATGAGGTGCGGGGCACTCGGGCGTGGTGACCGCGTGGCGGCTGCGTCCTGAATCTATGGCGGCTGTCGACAACGGCGACGCGGGAGAAATGAATTTGGGAGAGTTGGAAAGAAAGAAGATAGGGGCGATTGAAACTTCAGCGCGCCAAAGCTCCCACGCGGATAGAGACTGCCGCTCGGTTCGTCCTCTCGCTCCCGCATCACAGGTTCCGTGGACGATATTTGACGCGTCCCGTAAAACTTTTTCCGGGCCGGATTTTTCCAAAATACCAGTAAACGATGGTTATTTTACGGTTTTAGACTATTTACGGGTACTACTAGAAGATGCTCTCAGTCCACACTAGTGAGTGTTGCTTGAAGTTATGTTCGCGTCTCATTCGTTTTTTTAGCAGCCGGATTATATACGTAGAGCTTCTTTGATTTGAATATAATTTTTTCTTATCTTACAAAGCTTTGACTATTCTGTCAAATTTCTTCCTTAGACTAACCTGATCTCAAAACAAACAAAAATAAAGATACTAGTGATTGTGCTAAGCAAGCTCCATGCGACAGTGCAACAACTCCCCTTTTCCCCAGCGACCAACGCGGAGTCGCAGAACGTGCGAGCGAGGGAAACTGTCGCCCTCGCCACGCGTCTCCACGGCGAGAGACTCCGTCGCGACGGAACTGGGAAGCGACCAGACTCATCCCACTTGCCTCGCCGCCGTAAAAAACAAACAAACCATTCCTCTCCTCCCCCTCCTGCTCCCCGTCAGCCCGCCGCGAACCCCGAGGAGCAAGCAACCCCGCCGCAGAGGACCCCGTCGAGCAAGGCCTCTAGATCGAAGCTGACTGAATCTTGGATCTTAATTCCTACGCCTGAGGGAGGCTGCCCCGGGGTTGGTTGGTAGCTTGCTGGTCCACCCACGATCCGTTTCTTGATCCCTGACTGCTTCGAGCAGACCAGGTTTGGTCGTCTCTCACCCATTGGTTAACGCTGACGGGGTCTCCCCGGATCTCTGCTTCCATTCTTGCTTCGCGGTGTCGGCTGCGCATTGGAGACAAGCTGTTTGGTGTTTGGTGGCACAGGGGCAGAGGACGCTGAGCTAGTTAGCTTATAGCTCCATTGGCATTTCTGAATAGATTGATAGGTAGCCAGATTGCTGGATCTGTTCCAAGAGAAGGCTGTTTGGTAGCTGCGGTACCAGCGATAGATAGATCGGTAGAATCTTGCGAGACGCCGATTGATGTTCTGCTCTTGCTTGCTTGATCATATGCTTGGATGGTTTCTGTTGATGCGTAGCTCTGAAGCTTTGCCATGTTGAGGAATCCCTGTTAGGTCTGGACAACTTCCACATAGCAGATTTTCATCAAGGCTGAGCCAGACTCTTCTTACTTGTGAGTTATCAGTAATTCAGTCATGTGGAGACCGTTCAAGCAGCTCTTGCCCAAAGAGCACTCCGGGCCTTCCGGCGGCCTCGAGGGCCGGACCATCGACGTTGGCAATGTCAAGGTGCACGTCCGGGAAGCCATCGCCGAGGGCGGGTTCTCGTGCGTATACCTCGCCAGGGACTTGGCGAACCCGACGAAGCAGTACGCGCTCAAGCACGTCATTGTCCAGGACAGGGAGTCGCTGGACCTGGTCCAGAAGGAGATCACCGTGATGAGGTCGCTCAAGGGGCACCCGAACGTGGTCACGCTTGTCGCGCACGCGATACTGGATATGGGCCACGGGAGGGAGGCGTTTCTGGTGATGGAGTTCTGCGAGAGATCGCTGGTTTCCGCATTGGAGAGCAGAGGTGCGGGGTTCTTTGATGAGGAGAAGGTTGCTCTGATATTCCGCGATGTTTGCAATGCGGTCTTCGCGTTGCACTGCCAGACGCCGCCTATTGCTCACAGGTCTGCCTTTCATATTCCAACCAGTTGATCTGCTGCGATTATTTTATGCATAGCCATGAACTGTACAGCTATCTGCTCTACAGCCTTAAAACTAGATAGGACACAGGTACTTACCACTCATATCCATCGCGTGGCAGCTTGGTTTTGCATAATTTCATATATCTTTTCCAGTCTTGATTGCTTTGCTTCATCTATTGCATTACAACTCCAGTTGGTTGTACATCGCAATTGATATTTCATTGTTACCCGTCCTTATTTCAGCGTTCTCAGTCTGAACCCTCAACAAATTGCTACGTTGAGTTTTCATTTCAGAGACATCACATCAAATATATTCTGTGCGCAGGGACCTAAAGGCTGAAAATGTGCTTCTTGGTGCTGACGGGGCTTGGAAATTATGTGATTTTGGTAGTGTATCAACTAATCATAAATGCTTTGATAAACCAGAGGAGAGGGGCATTGAAGAAGATATCATCAGAAAGCATACCACTCCTGCTTATAGAGCTCCCGAGGTTTAAATAAATAGCTATTATGGGCTCTTTCTCAAGTCTTTCACATATTTACTTACTGTAAGCTTGTTTGCTGACTGCAGATGTGGGACTTGTACAGGAGGGAAGTTATTAGTGAAAAAGTAGATATATGGGTATACCATCTTTGCAGCCATTACACTATATTTTTTCAGTTTCATGTATTACCTATCTTATTCTTGAGCTAGTGTTACTTTGTTGTATCTGATAGTCCTTATTAACTGCATATGCTAAGGTGTTTGATTTTTTTCAGGCTCTTGGATGTCTCATGTATAGAATCTGCTACTTCAAATCAGCTTTTGATGGAGAATCAAAGCTCCAGGTACTCAATGGGAACTATCGTATCCCCGAATTGCCGAAGTACAGCTCTTCCATTACAAGTCTAATTGAAGAGATGCTTCAGTCATCTCCAGATGCCAGACCAGACATTACACAGGCAAGGGCTTTGCTTGATTGGCCATTCACTTCCATGAATTTAGGTTGGTCTTAATTAGTGCATATGACTGAAATTTAAATTCCTTCTGTCTCTCTAATATTGATTCATGAACTGTTATAGGTATGGTTTCGTGTCAATGAATTACTGCCTTTGGAGCTGCAAAAGGATTTACCTGATGGATCCCCATCTGGATCAGCATTTGAATTACATACTACTGAAGATGAAGGTTTGACTTCTTCGATTTTGTCCTTTGGAAGAATGGAAGCCACTGCTGTTAGCATGGTTTCTTGTTTTCATGTTACTTGTTAGGTTTAGTTATAGAAAGAAATGTGTAAGGAATGCTGCAGTTCTAAAGCTTATCTACTTAGATAATGCAAGGTGCCAAGGAAAAGCCATATTTGTAGCTATTGCTAGGATGCCAAGGAAAAAGCCATGTTGTTATAGTAGTTTCTCAGATCTTTCTTTTCTAGGATTTGTGTGAGAACAATTCCATCCACTTTTAATGTTTTCTCATAATGTAAAACTATGTATTTCAGCGCCAAGGCGGTTGGCACATGGGAGGTCCCCGTCACCGTCAAGAGACAACGTGAGGAGTACACCACCTAAAGATCCTTCCAGTCTGAGGTCACAAGTTCCTTTAACAGCTATGGGGAGCAAGGGTTCTGTGGGTGCATTTTGGTCTACTCAGCATGCACAAGAACTAGCTTTTGTGGATGACAAGGGGTCAGCTTTAGATCAAGAGCCCGTATGCGAAGCCACATCAAAGCAACCACAGGCAAAGAACCAGAAGACAACCCAGAGCAAGCAGTCTCTTTCTGCATCTATTGATAGTTCTCCTGGGGATTTTGAAATTAGGTTTTCTCCAAATGGTTCAGAATATGGTCTAGAGAAAACCAAAATCACGAAAACAGATAACAAACCCACTGTACAGACTGCCGCTTTTAATTCCTTTGTAGCGGACTTCGATAATGTTAAAGTGGGCTCACAGGATAACACCAGTAGATTAAAAACTTCAAGTCAATTAAAAGAGCAACAGCTGGAAGCTGAAGTGAACTTACTAAAGGAGCAATTGAAGATAGCAAACTTGGAGAAGGATGAAATTTCAATGAAGTTTGATAAGTTATCAACCATTTGCTCCTCTCAGAGGCGAGAGATACAAGAACTTAAACAAGCCCTTGCCACAGCTTCTGCAACACAGTCACTTAAGGAGTTGAAAGAAAATTCCAAGGTTGAATTCTCCCCACCCAGCACAAGCCTTGACACTCCGGTATGATTTATCCTACATGCCTAACTAACCTTCCCACCATAGTCGATAGTATCCAGGGTTCAGCTTTTCATTTCCTGGCTGGGGTTAACTGGTCAATGAGAATTCATTGTGGAGATGCATAATTAAGCTGGCCACCTTGGCCAAGTTTGTATGATTTTAACTTTTAGCCTCATGTTTTGGTCCACTGTTCCAATTAGCACAGCAAATCACCCCTTACTGTAAAATTCTTAACCCTTTGTATCATTTCTCATTTTATATACATATAAGGAAGCTGATATAGTACTGCATTGCTTTTCACAGCCAAGGGAGAAGATTGCAGGAACCCCACCAGAGCTCCGCCAAGGTCTATTTACATCAAGTCCAGGGACACCAAGTCCAGATCTGAAGCCATGGTCAGCTTCTCCTGAAGAGCCGAAAGCTCAACCAGCTACGAAGAGTGCCCACCCGAGGTCAGTCAGAACTCTGAGGGCATCAAACAGCAACAAAGTCAGCTCACTCGGTCAGTCGAACACGAACTCTGGTGCTGACCCCTTTGCCTTTGGTCAAGATAGCTTTAAGGCTGTACCATCTGGAACTGTACCTTCTGAGATGTCAAAGTTGGGGAATGCTTCTCAGTCTCTCAACGGTCGGAAAGCTGAAGCGAAGAAAGATGCACCCTACCAACCAGCTGGTTGGACTGGATTTTAATGCGCCACCGTCAAGAAGGATATCAGATATCGGATGAGACTATACTCCAATAGAATTACAGAAATATGGTCCACCCACTGTTCATAATCACATAAATTTTTGTGGTGTTGAGAGGGAGCATAATGAGCCCAACCTAGTAGTTCCAGAATTGACATAGGTACGTCCGCCATTGTTTTTGTGTAGTGGTCTTGGTACTGAGTTCGTATTGTAAAAGCATCCTACTGTAATTTAGATCACATGTATGTTGGTATTTGCAAATAATTTACTGGAACCTGTACTTTCAGTCGAACAATAATTTGCCAGATATCAGAAATACAAAAGAATAGTTATCTTTTCTTTAGTCGAACCTTCTTGGTGCTACATTTACAATATCTACAATCAATTCTGGACAGATGTGACATGCTATATCTATATATGTTCAAGTGCAGTACTATCAATGGCTGGACATATTTCGCACACATACCAATCTCGGTGATTTCTTGTTGTCTTTTGAAATGATTATTCCATAATAATATTTAATGTTGAGAATCCTTTTCTATTTCGGGGTCAAGACATACATCTTGCAAGCATGAGAATCCACATTTCTCTTCAGGCTTCCTTGCACCGATGATGTAACCTCATCCTGCAAGCACAAAAAAAAAAACACAGACAAAAAAGGAGGTTGAATAACACTTTGTATGTAAATCAGAGAACATTTTATGGGTTTAACCATGGGGCTCATATGATTAGACAAAGTACTTACTGTCCACAGATCATGAGCATCAACAACAGCTGACAGACTTAGACCAATGTTGCTCCAGCTAGCACTAATAGATGCTCCAGCAGGCCCTCTGTTCCACAGCACAATAACCACTCTCCCTCCACTTAATCGCCCAGCCCAAACCTAAACCCAAGTTAATCAAGTATCTATTTCTAGCACTAAGTTTAAACATGACATGGTACCATATTTTTTTTGCCAACCACATGATACAAGAAAGCTTATGTTCTATCCTTGTACTTACTTCTTGATATCCATCTTGTTGCACTTTGTGCCCTTGTACCCCAAGCTCGTCTGATCATGAATCTAAGCTTAGTATCATCTTTAGTTTTCACATGACCATTTTGGAGAAACGACTAGAGTTCCTACCTTGGTTAACTGCTATGACATTCTTGTTGCTGAGGATTTCCTTGGTTTCGTTGCTCATCGAGCGGATGTCGCAACCAATCAGCAGAGGTGCCTGGTTCAAATCCAGATCAACACCATAATCTTGTCTAACACTGCAGTTCTGATGGTTTACATTTTATGTCTGATGCAATAAAAGGTATCTTATCATTACCTTGACTAGAGCCCATATGCTGAAATGGGAGCGGTATTCTTCTGTTGTCATCCCCCCGTTTCCTACTTCCAGCATGTCTGGGTCTGAAGCAGAAGCATTCAAGAGAGGTCACTGTGAATTGTCATCACAAGCTTTCGAACTTTTATCGAGAACAAACTCCAGATCGTACGTTCATCTCCCTGCACATTTGGCATGCTCAAATTTTATCGTAGGTCCGAAAAAGACTAACCATTCCATCCACCAGGCCCTGCATATGACGCCCACTTGTTGCTCTGGTCAGCGTTGCTCGTCATGCTGCCCAATTTGTCATAGTATTTCAGGACATGAACTAAAATCTCCATCTAAACTTTGAAAACATTTGTAGGGACAGTAAAAGTTTGCCAGGATGAGAACTTCTTCACCTGTCCCATGTGTCCTTGATGTCCACTGTTGTCCTCCAGCTGTTTCCTATGCCACCTGCCCATGTTGCCGGATCATCCACACCCCTGCACAACAGTTTTTTTTTTTTTTGAACAGATGAATCAAACTCAAACCCTCAATTTGATCAGTTGAAAGATAAGAATCAGTTACCATTCACAAAGGGAAAAGAAAATGCTCCTTCCAGAATTTAGTAACGCTTCGCTCATCTTGGTATATCTGCATTTTTGTCATGAATATGTTGATCCGTTTGAATATCTGAATTCAGACAGTCTGATAAATTTGTATAAGTTCTTGCAAAAGCTACCTTGTTATTGGGCTGGTTTTTCTGTTGTGGCAGTTGTCATACTTCAAGTAGTCAATCCCCTTGTAATACAACAATTTGCAAAAATCAGTTTTGGATTCTTCGGAGAGTGTATCAGGAATGCTGTTTTTTACATGTGTAAGTCTTAGATAGTCTAATAAACATTTAAAATTGGATTACCCAAGATGCGTATGTTCTTGCATCTTGCTCTTCGTATCCTAGCGAGCCAGGCATCAACTTGCTGCAAGTTCGCACTCTGAAAGGAGACGGAATAGTGTGATTTGAGCTAGAGATCCGTTAAGGTTGGGCAGTTCTTTATTTGAACAGATGAATCAAATGCATACCCTGCATCGCCGTAGATTCCAAGTTTGAGCCTTTTCCCGTGCACATAATCTGCCAAGGCCATTATTCCTGATGGAAATGTTGATGCATTTGCAACTAGATTGCCCTGTAAGAGAGTAGCCAGATTGTTTTTACCAATTGAATGAAACTTACACAAAATTCACCCTTCTAACGTTGCAGCTCAAATATATTTGTGCCGGTTTTATATGCTTGAACATAAAATGATTTTATATTTAGGTTTGCCTTTTCTGTTTGCACATATATTCTAGTATTAACATTTAGTCACCTGGGAGTCTCTGTTAAAGTCTGCCCAACAGTCATCTGCAGTTTCAGAGAAAACACATCCTTGAGAAAATAACAATAAACTATCCAATTGTGGATGGTGCAGTTCTGATTTCTAAACATGAACATTCGAAAAAGGAAAACCGGACAGAGTAAGAAATGTGAAGAGATTACCTATGTTGATATACTCGTAACCCAGCTTTGCAAGACCAGTTTCCACCATGGCATCAGCTACACAAAACATAATAGGATTTGCAGCAAGGCAAGGTTCATTAAACACACATTTTGCTGTATTGATTTGCTTGGCTAAAACCTGGAGTATAAAACCTGGAGTATTTAAGACAGAGCAAGTGAAAGATACTCTTACCGATATCTCGGATTATCGTCTCGTTTATCCCGCAGCCGAAGTGGTTCCAGCTATTCCACCTGAATATACATCATGTTGTCAGTTCCAGCAAAACTTCACCGTTGGAGAAATCTCGAGGAGAAGTATATCATCCAGTTTCTCATCAAAGGCAATGATGGGAGTTAATTAATTCAGCACTTCAAGAGGCACTCAAGATTCAGAATATCTATACACACATTTGTATCATCTCGTTCCAGAGGGAGATCCAGGAGTTTTAGCAAAGAACATGAGACCCAAACCATATGAACCAGATTACCAAAGACCGCATTTATATGGAAATGGCCACAAAAACTGACGGAAGACCAAGGAGGTGGCAGATCCATTACCCCATCTGGGGAGTCCGGCCAAGGCCGTTCTTCAGGATGGCGCCGACACGGGCCGCCGGCGACGTCGCCGACAGCAAGAGGAAGAAGAACATGGGGAGCAAGGGCGCCATTCTCGCCATGACAAGGGATCAATGTGTTTAGAGAGTGTGTGTGCGACTGAGTCTCGGAAGTGCTCCACCACTTATATATGCATCTCCGGTTCCCTTGGCAGTTGGGCCAGGTCGTTGGAACAGGACAACACAGTTGTTTCACGAGCTTAGGATCTCACGGTGGACGGTGGCAGAAGGAAGGCGGGAACCACTAGCGGAGACAGGAAATAGAACACAACTTTTTTTTAGAGACAGTTGATGGTATTTTTGGCAATAATCTTGACATTGAATCTGGATAACGTTGGCAAAACACTCACTAAGCCACTACTAGAGTCACATTAAGTGTTAATAGCATAGAGACGTACAATTGAGCCACATGATTTTGAAAACAGATGAAGGAAAAAAAAAACCGTAATTTTTGGGTCAAATTTCTAGCTTCCTGTTTGCACCTGTTCTTGCCGAGGGGATTCGACCATTGACGTTGAGGATGGCGCGATAAGACAACCTCGGGTGCAAATGAAATCATGTAAGACTGAAATGGACATTAAAAATGCTACTAATCCGGTTTAAAGTTAGAAACTCACACAAGAGTAATGATCTGCTTGAGCCTTCACTTGAGCGAACTACCGCCCCACGATGTGTTGTTTCCCGATTTAGTCGATATTGACGAGAAGAAGAAAAATAAGCGAGAGTAGCGAACAATGGTATGATAGTTGTAGGATAAATTTTTGCCTTAGTTAAATTGTTAAGTTGTTCTCTCGTCTTTTATTCCTAGCTCTATTAAGCCAACATGTTTACTACTGATCTAATGACAATTAATTGAGACTTGCCATTGTCGTATTTGTTGGAAATATAAGCAATAATCCATATGATTTAATCCGAATAATAAACTTATAAATCATGATCATACAGATAGTAGTAAAACCAATCATGCAGATCAACAAAGTAGATGAACAAATTACATCTATACAAGATAAACCTATCACATCTACACCAAACGCTAGAATAAAGTACTCTAGCATAATCAGAAGAAGACAGTTGAGTATCACGTACAGAGTAGGCTGAATAGCAGCCGCAGCGGACGCAGCAGCGTCGCCCATGTTGTGGTTGTCGAAGAGGTCGCTGACGTCCGGGAAGAAGTCATCGTCAGGGAACTCGTCGTCGGACGACGTCGTGGTTGCCAGTAGTCGCGCTTGAGCGCTCCCCAAAAACCTGATCGCCCCTCACCCGTATAGGTTCACGAAAGGCGGGGTTCCGGAGGCCTACTGTCCCGATCTGCGGTGCACGTCGCAAGCCGGGATGGAGAAGACGAAAACGGCGGCGCAAGGTTCTGGAGGTAGGCGCGTGTGTGGATTGATTCCGTACCGATTAGGTTTAGCTCGGACGCTTTATATAGTGCAGGTTAGGAGGATCGTGGGCCCAGCCCACGTCCGAGTCGGTAACAGCCAAGTCCATAAAAACTGGAAACGGCTGTAATTAACGCGTCCGTTAATGACTCATAATCAGTTTTCCCAACAAGCAAAATAAAGCTCGGCTCGGCGAGATTCCCGCAACCCGCGGCGCGCGTCGTGACGAGGCGAGGCGAGGCGTGGCGAGGCGGGCGGCGTCGGAGGAGGAGTGCGCGAGGGCTACTCTTCTTGTCACACCTTAGTGAGTGGTGCAACACTCTACTATATAAGGTGGTCCAACTCCCCTTCAACTAGCAATGTGGGACTAAACTTCAGCACCACTAGCACAGCCATATGCTGCCATATACAAGTGGGCCAAAGAGAATTTCAGAATTTTTCTAATGGGCCAATAGCCCAATATACACCAAATTCCAACAATCCCCCACAAAGTCTCATTGGCACATCACAACATTTTTCTTCCAGAACATTGTTTTATATACCGGTGTGTAGTGGAGACTGTTAAGTTGAACTTCCACGTTAAACTTCATGCTACACTAGCTAGCAACTTGAATAGTGGACTATGCCTTGAACTACAAGTTTTCTGCACGCTAGTTTCACACAAAATCTAGACCGGTACAGGGCTACCGTCGGCTTCCCCGCGGTTTGGAGCTTATGCGTCATACTCCAGGGCCTTTCATGAGTTTATTAGAGAGCACCCAACTCTCACGGACTGCGACGTTTGACAGTCAGACTCATATAGGTGTGTTCCTCAAGAGATGTTCTGCAGGACAACATCTCCGCTTATAAAAGGCCACTTGGAACACATTAAGATAAATATCAACCTGCCATGCAGAATAAGAGAGTATTGCATCTTTATGGAGATGTAAATATAATATAGGGATACTCTCCTCTCAGCTGACCAACAGCTTGTCTCCCAGCTCTAATTCACGGGATCTCCGATCACATAGAGTGGGTTGCCACTGGGATCAACTCATAGCGTGGGTCTCAAACCTATCTCCCTCGATGCATTATCTATCACATTACGTGATAATCCCTTTGTGAAAGGATCTGCCAGGTTTTTAGATGTTTGGATATAATCCAACGCAATAACTCCGGAGTTTCTCAAATTCCTGACAGATTTCAATCTCCTCTTCACATGCCTTGATGACTTCATATTATCCTTAGAACTGTTTACTTTGACGATCACAGTTTGATTATCACAGTTTATTGGGATGGCGGGTATTGGTTTTTCAACCACAGGTAAGTCCATCAAGAGCTCACGAAGCCACTCTGCTTCAACAGTGGCCGTGTCTAATGCTGTGAGTTCTGCTTCCATTGTTGACCTCGTTAAGATGGTCTGCTTGCAAGACTTCCAGGAAACAGCGCCACCACCAAGTGTAAACAAATAACCACTTGTGGCCTTAATCTCATCAGCATCAGATATCCAGTTTGAATCACTATAACCCTCAAGTACCCGAGGATACCCAGTATAGTGAATACCATAACTCGCAGTGCCTTTCAAATAGCGCAAAACTCTTTCAAGAGCATGCCAATGATCATCTCCAGGATTTGACACAAATCGACTCAGTTTGCTTACAGCAAAGGAGATGTCAGGTCTAGTAGCGCTGGCTAAATACATGAGCGAGCTAATAATTTGAGAATATCTCAATTGATCTTTAGCAGTCCTTCGATTCTTTCGAAGTAGCACGCTCGGATCATAAGGCGTTGGAGAAGAGTTGCAGTCGCTATACCCGAAGCGACTCAATATCTTTTCCACATAGTGAGACTGAAGCAATGTAATCCCACCATTGTCATCCTTTAGTAGCTTGATGTTTAAGATTACATCAGCCACTCCCAAGTCCTTCATCTCAAAGCAACGAGATAGGAACTCTTTGACCTCCTCTATAACAGCGAGATTGGTCCCGAATATCAATATGTCATCAACATAGAGACACATAATAACTCCCTCGCCCCCACCATGGCGATAGTACACACATTTGTCAGCTTCGTTTACAACAAAGCCTTCAGCAGTTAAAGTTCTTTCAAACTTCTCGTGCCACTGCTTAGGAGCTTGCTTAAGACCATACAAAGACTTCACTAACTTACACACCTTTCCTTCTTGACCATCTACCACAAATCCGTCAGGCTGCTCCATATAAATTTCCTCATCTAGCTCTCCATTTAGAAAAGCTGTCTTAACGTCCATTTGATGAACGAGAAGACCATGTGAGGCAGCCAAGGAAAGTAGTACTCGAATAGTGGTCAATCTGGCTACAGGTGAGTAGGTATCGAAGAAGTCTTCACCTTCTTTTTGGGTATAACCCTTAGCCACAAGACGTGCCTTGTACTTTTCAATAGTACCATCAGGTCTAAGCTTTTTCTTGAACACCCATTTACATCCTACAGGTTTACACCCATAAGGACGATCAGTGATTTCCCAAGTACCATTAGCTAAGATGGAGTCCATCTCGCTTCGGACAGCTTCCTTCCAGTAGTCAGCATCTTGAGATGCATAGGCTTCTGATATAGAAGTGGGAGTATCATCCACAAGGTACACAATGAAATCATCACCAAATGACTTTGTAGTCCTTTGTCTCTTGCTCCTTTTGGGAGCTTCATTGTCATCCTCCACAGGATCATCAGAGTGTTCTATCGGCATAGTGGGTTCAGGAATTATAGAAAATTCCTGACTAGATGAACTAGTCATCTCCTGATTCGATGAGCTAGACATACCTTTCATAGGAAAGATGTCCTCAAAGAAAGTCACATCATTCGACTCCATAATTGTACCAACATGCATGTCGGATACCTCAGATTTTATTATCAAAAATCTATAGCCAATGCTATGAAAAGCATATCCCAGAAAAACACAATCAACGGTTTTTGGTCCAAGCTTTCGCTTCTTGGGTATTGGAATATTGACTTTCGCCAAACAACCCCAAGTTCGTAAGTAAGAGAGTTTAAGCCTTTTCTTTTCCCATTCCTCAAATGGAGTCATGGTTTTATCCTTTACAGGAACACGGTTTAGGACATGACACGCGGTCATTAGCGCCTCCCCCCACCATTCCTTGGAAAGACCAGATGTATCTAACATGGCGTTAACCAAATCAGTTAGAGTGCGGTTCTTTCTTTCGGACACCCCATTTGACTGAGGTGAGTAGGGAGGCGTCCTCTCATGTATAATACCATGTTCCGCACAGAATAAATCAAATTCATTTGAAAAGTACTCTCCACCACGATCCGACCTTAGCCGCTTGATTTTAAGATCAAGTTGGTTTTCTGCCTCAGCTTTATAGATTTTGAAGTAGTTCAAAGCTTCATCTTTAGATTTCAGGAGATAAACATAGCAGTATCTAGTGTATTCATCAATCAACGTCATAAAGTATCTTTTTCCACCTTTTGTCAACACATCATTCATCTCACAAAGATCTGAATGTATAAGTTCTAGCGGTGCTAAGTTTCTCGGTTCCGCAGCCGTATGATACTTGCGGGGTTGCTTTGCTTGCACACAAACTTGGCACTTAGAACCTTTGACAGTGGTAAATTTCGGAATTAAACTCATATTGGCTAGTCGCGTCATGCAACCAAAGTTAATATGACAGAGTCGTGAATGCCAAACATTGGACTCATTATCATTGCAAACATGATTAATAACTTTAGTACATGAGTCTGACAGAGACAAGCGGAACAGACCTCCACACTCATAACCCTTTCCAACAAATTGTACATACTTAGAAATTACAACTTTATTGGACTCAAAAACCAACTTAAAGCCATCTCGACATAAAAGCGATCCGCTGACGAGATTCTTATTGATGGAGGGAACATGTTGCACGTTCTTCAGCTGTACGGTCTTCCCCGAAGTAAACTTCAGATCTACCGTACCAACACCATGAACAGAAGCACGTGAGTCGTTTCCCATCAACACGGAAGAAGTCCTTGAGACCTGATAAGAGGAGAACATGGAAATATCAGAACATACATATGTATTAGCACCCGTGTCTATCCACCAATCAGGAGAATGACATACTGAAAGGATAGTAGGTAAAATACCGTACCCAGCATCCTTCATCTCAGTATCGCTAATAACAACATTAGCGGCATTGCCGTTGTTCCCATGTTGACGCTTGTCAAAGCGATTAGGGCAGCTAGGAGCCCAATGACCAGGATCACCACAGACGTGGCAAGAGCCTTTCCTCTTATCATTTTTCTTCTTGAAGTTGGTTGAGTGCGTGGCCTTGTTCTTACCATCGAACTTTCCCTTTCCTTCAGTTTTGTTCTTATTCTTGAACTTGTGGGATTGGAAGTTTTTCCTCTGCACTAAATTGGCAGTAGAACCTCCCTGAAGTCCTCGAGCAGTTTTGTCCTTTGCTCTCGCCTTCTCTTCCACATGAAGAGACCCAATGAGATCCGTAACGGAAAACTCTTGTCTCTTATGTTTCAGAGAAGTAGCAAAGTTCCTCCACGAAGGAGGAAGCTTGGCAATAATGCCACCAGCCACAAATTTGTCCGGTAAGGAACACTTGAACTGCTCAAGTTCTTTGGCAAGTGATTGTATCTTATGAGCTTGCTCAACGACGGAGCGCTCATCAATCATCCTGTAGTCATAGAATTGCTCCATGACGTACAGCTCAGTGCCAGCGTCTGAGACCCCAAACTTGGCCTCGAGCGCTTCCCACGCGTCCTTGCCATTATCAAATGACATATAAGGGTCAACAATGTTGTCCCCAAGAACACTGAACAAAGCCGCCATAAACATGGTATCGGTTTTCTTAAAGTTCGCTTCCTGCTCAGCAGAAAGATCTCCTTCAGGCTTGCCAAGAGTGGCGCTATAACAGTTTAGGTTTTCAAACCAGAGAACTGCTCTCTACGCCATCTCTTATAGTGCATGCCATCAAAAGGAGGCGGCCTAGTAGCCGCGGCTACACCAGTGGAATTCAGTTGCCTATAATCAGGTTTTTGGATTGTTGGAAATATAAGCAATAATCCATATGATTTAATCCGAATAATAAACTTATAAATCATGATCATACAGATAGTAGTAAAACCAATCATGCAGATCAACAAAGTAGATGAACAGATTACATCTATACAAGATAAACCTATCACATCTACACCAAACGCTAGAATAAAGTACTCTAGCATAATCAGAAGAAGACAGTTGAGTATCACGTACAGAGTAGGCTGAATAGCAGCCGCAGCGGTCGCAGCAGCGTCGCCCATGTTGTGGTTGTCGAAGAGGTCGCTGACGTCCGGGAAGAAGTCATCGTCAGGGAACTCGTCGTCGGACGACGTCGTGGTTGCCAGTAGTCGCGCTTGAGCGCTCCCCAAAAACCTGATCGCCCCTCACCCGTACAGGTTCACGAGAGGCGGGGTTCCGGAGGCCTACTGTCCCGATCTGCGGTGCACGCCGCAAGCCGGGATGGAGAAGACGAAAACGGCGGCGCAAGGTTCTGGAGGTAGGCGCGTGTGTGGATTGATTCCGTACCGATTAGGTTTAGCTCGGACGCTTTATATAGTGCAGGTTAGGAGGATCGTGGGCTCAGCCCACATCCGAGTCGGTAACAGCCAAGTCCATAAAAACTGGAAACGGCTGTAATTAACGCGTCCGTTAATGACTCATAATCAGTTTTCCCAACAAGCAAAATAAAGCTCGGCTCGGCGAGATTCCCGCAACCCGCGGCGCGCGTCGTGACGAGGCGAGGCGAGGCGTGGCGAGGCGGGCGGCGTCGGAGGAGGAGTGCGCGAGGGCTACTCTTCTTGTCACACCTTAGTGAGTGGTGCAACACTCTACTATATAAGGTGGTCCAACTCCCCTTCAACTAGCAATGTGGGACTAAACTTTAGCACCACTAGCACAGCCATATGCTGCCATATACAAGTGGGCCAAAGAGAATTTCAGAATTTGTCTAATGGGCCAATAGCCCAATATACACCAAATTCCAACAGTATTTCTAAAGCAAACTCTTATCTGGTTTCACTTGGGTTCTCCTTGTCGACAGGAAGTGCTCGGTTCGGATAACTTCGGTTTCCGTAGCAGGATCAACAGGAGGGGGATTGGAGGTTTCTCTCTTTCCTTCATTCCCTAGATCTATTAAGCCAACATTGATAAACGACATAACTATGTTCCTAAATACTTCTCGGCGCGCGGGTGCCAGATCGAAAAAACGAGCGCACCCACTACGCGACACGAAAACACAAAGAGCTGAAAATTCCTCTTATCCAATCTCGTCGTCTCTCTCTCCGTTCTTCTGAACTTGTCCCCGCTGACGACTGCTTTCCCTGGCCCGTCCCACCATCGGCCTACCTCTTCCACCGCGTTGCCCGCCCTCGGCCTGCCCATCCCCTATTTCCCCTCATGACCCAGCGCTCTCTCTCTCTGGAAATCTAGGTTCCCCACCACCACTCCATGGCTGATGTCAGAGCTCTTCACGGAGGTGAATGACGTGGTCGCAACGGAGCAGGCGTAGGGAGGAGGTAATGGCGCAGGAATACGGCGTAGACACGAGAGCGGGTGAGCCGGTGGCAGCATCGGAGCCGATGCGATCCCAGGACCTCCCATCTGATCGGACTAGCAACCTTGGGTGCTAACCGCAGCCGTGTGTGGTCTTCCAATCGTGGTTCACCTGGTCTATACATCTACTCCCTTCATACCGGTTTGTTAGACTAACACGAAGTTTAAAAAATGTGTTTGACTACAAATTTGATCAACCAAATATGAATTATATGTCATAAAAACTATATCATTGAAAAGGTATTTCAAATATGAATCCAACGGTATAATTTTTGCGACATATAACTAATGTTTTGTTGACCAATTTTATAGTCAAACTCTTTTCTTAAACTCCATGTTAGCCCAATAAACCGGTATGGAGGTAGTACCATACATGATACATCTATCATTTCTTACGATTAATGCCAACAAGTTGCCTATCTATACATCTGAGTTGCTTCTAGATATCACTAAATAGATTACGGTTAATGTGAAATTGCCCATAATCCGAAAACCAACTTTAGCATTGAGATGAGCAACTTAAGAACTGACACAAGCAACTAACACAGTCGTACACAAGTTGCCTTGTCGGATGGCTTGTCGGGATCCGAACTTCGGAGCTCGATAAGGCAATTTTTGTGTCAGACGAGGCAACTTTTGCCCGGCGAGACAATTTCGGTGCCCGGTGAGGCAACTTCAGAGCCCGATGGGACAACTTTTGCCTGACCAGGAAATTTCAGAATCCGATGAGACAACTTTAAATCCCGACGATATTACTTTGGCGCCCGACGAGACAACTTTGATTTTCGGAGAGGCAATTTCTATGCCCGACGAGGCAACTTCTGTGCCCGACAAGACAACTTCGTAGCCCGATGGGGCAACTCCTATGCCTGACCAGGAAATTTCGGAATCCGATGAGACAACTTTAGAGCCCGACGAGATTACTTTTAGCGCTCGACGAGGCAACTTCGATTTCTGGCGAGGCAACTTCTGTGCCCGACAAGGCAACTTCGGAGCCCGACGAGGCAACTTTTGCCCGGAGAGGCAACTTCAGTGCCCGACGAGACAACTTTAAAGCCCCGTGAAGCAACTTCTGTGATCGAAGAGGCAACTTCGGAGCCCCGCGAGGCAACTTCCATGCCCGGCGAGGCAACTTCAGACTCCGACGAGGCAACTTCAGACTCCGACGAGGCAACTTTTGAGCCCGGCGAGGCAACTTTCAAGCCCGACGAGGCAACTTTAGAGCTTGGTGAGGCAACTTCAGAGCCGGTGAGAAAACTTATGCCCGACGAGGCAACTTCGGAGCCCGACGAGGCCAACGAGGCAACTTGTGCCCAACTTCGGAGACCGACGAGGCAACTTCGATTCCCAAGGCAATTTTTGTGCCCGACGAGGCAACTTCTGTGTCCGATGAGGCAACTTTGGAGCCCGACGAGGCAACCTTTTCCCGGAGAGGCAATTTTGAAGCCCCGTGAGGCAACTTCTGTGCCCGACGAGGCAACTTTGGATCCCCGTGAGGTAACTTTCGTGCCCGGCGAGGCAACTTCAGAGTCCGACGAGGAAACTTTTAAGACCGATGAGGCAACTTTGGTGCCCGGCAAGGCAACCTCGGTCTCCGACGAGGCAGCTTTGAAGCCCAACGAGGCAACTTCAGAGCCTGACGAGGCAACTTTGGAGCACCGCGAGACAACTTTTGCCCGGCGAGGCAACTTCCGTGCCCGGCGAGGCAACTTTCGTGCCCGACGAGGCAACTTTAGAGCCCGACGAGGCAACTTTTGAGCCCGGCGAGGCAACTTAGGTGCCCGACGAAGCAACCTCGGTGTCCGGCTATTGGAGATATGCCCTAGAGGCAATAATAAATATAGTTATTATTATATCTTTGTGTTTATGATAAATGTTTACATTCATGCTATAACAGTATTAACAAGGAAACATTAATACTTGTGTGATTTGTAAACTAAATTAGAGTCCCTAGTAAAGCCTCTTTATAATACTAGCTTATTGGTTAATAAATGATTGTGGTTTCCCTATCATGAACATTGAGATGTTATTAACAACAAGATCATATTGTTAGGAGAATGGTATGATGGACATACTCCTATAGATAAGCGTAGCATAAAGATCAAGTCATTTTAATAGTTCAATTGCTATATGCTTTCTGATACATAGTAACCTAATTCCTTCGACCATGAGATCATGCTTATCACCATCGTCGGAAGGATGCTTTGATGACATCAAACACCACACCATAACTAGGTGGCTATAAAGGTGGCATTGAGTGTTCGGAAAGTATTGGTTGAGTCACATGGATCAAGAGTGGGATTTGTCCATCCATATGACGGATAGATATACTCTAGGCCCTCTCGGTGGAATGTCATCCAATTAGCTTGCAATCATGTGACTGGCTCACAAGGGATCACATATCACGGGAACAAGAAAAGAGTACTTATTAGTAACGAGGTTGAACTAGGTATGCAGAGATACCGACGATCAAAACCTCGGATAAGTAAACTATCGTGAGAAAAAGGGAAATTGGTATCGTATGTAAGTGGTTCATTCGATCGCAAAGTAATCGTAGAAATATGTGGGAGCCATATGAATTTCCAGATTCCTCTATTGGTTATTGTTCCGAGAAGTGTCTCGATCATGTCCGCATAATTCATGAACCGTAGGGAGACACACTTAAGGATTCGACGTTGTTGAGTAGTTATGCAATGATGAGTAAGAGACCGAATGTTGCTCGGAGTCTCGGATGGGATCCGGGATATCACGAGGAGATCCGGAATGGTCCGGAGAATAAGATTCATATAAGGAAAGTCCTGTTTCGGGGTTGGAGAATGGTTCCGGTGTTTTCATCGGGAATGTTCTAGAAAGTTCCGGAATGTCCGGCACTCTGGAGGGGCAAGGGTACATGAATGTGTCATAACAAGTTGGAATGGTTGCATCATGTACTAGGTGTCATCGCTGAGCAAAATAAAGGGATAAATCAAATCCTAGTTTGAAAAGTCAAACGCCAATTTGAAAAGTCAAACGGCTATTTTGCTTGGTGGAGGGAGAGTAGGAAACCTACTTGGGGAGGAAGTCCCTCTCCCTCCACCACCGGCCTTGGAAGTCGAGTTGGGGAGGGACTCCCCTCCCCTTGGCCTCCGCCCTCCACCTATATAAGGAGGGGCAGGGCTGCCCCTCCAAGCACACAACTCCACCTCTCCAAACCCTAGCCCCAAGCCGCCGGCGCCACCACCTCCTGCTGCTGCCGCCGCCTAGGGCAAACCCTAGCCGCCGACTTAGGCTTCCCCAAGCCCTAGCCGCAGGCCTATCCCCCTCTCCTTGATGTGTCTAAACCCTAGATCACCGAGGGCTCTCTCATAGTCCACCATACTCGCTCCGGCTTAAGGCGAAGCCCTGCGAGATCTCCCCTCTACTTCCGGTGCCACGCCGTCGTGCTGCCAGAATCGCGAGGAGAGTACTACAACCTCCGCTGCCTGCTGGAACAAGGGAGAGGAAGGTCTTCGTCGAGTACCGAACATGTGACCGACTGCGGAAGCGCTGCCGGAACGCAGCGCCGGAAGGATCGTCTACGCGATCTTGAGATCGGGAAGAGTACGACTACATCACCCACGAGAATCCACTCTCGTTAAACACTTTGGAATCTTCGAGGGTGAGTTATTCCATCGACTCGTTGCTACAATCTAGTAGATAGATCTTGGCTTGTTTGTTTGTATGCGGTAGAAATTTTTTGTTTTCCATGCTACGAACCCCTACAGTGGTATCAGAGCTGTGTCTATATGTAGATCTGTTGCACGAGTAGAACACAATGGTCATTGTGGGAGGTGGTACTTTTATTATCAATTGCTTCTTGTGTACTTTGCATCTTGCGGTATGATGGGATGAAGCGGCCCGGGCTAACCTTACATGACATCGTTCATGAGACTTGCTCCACGCTCAACATGCAACTTGTATTGCATAAGTGGCTTTGCGGGTGTTTGTCCCTCCCATTATAGTATAGATCCAATTTACAACAGGCAGATAGTTCAAACATCAACGTTGTGGTTCTTGTTCGTAAGTTAGATCGACACTTATTGAAAGCCCCAAACCACGTAAAACATGCAAAGAAATTAGAGGCGTCTAACTTTGTTTTGCAGGGGTGTGCTGTGATGTGATATGGCCACGATTGTGATTATATTTGATGTATGTAATGTTCCTTATTGTAAGTTGGCAACCGGCAAAAGCCATATGGTTGTTTTTAATTTTTGTTAAGACCCACGTGTCTATTCAAAGTAGTTATAATAGTTGAAGCTGGTGGACGATAACCATGGAGCAGCGTCATTGACCTTGATGCAATGCCGGTGATGATGGAGATCATGTTCGTGCTTGAAGATGGAGATCGGAAGCACAAAGAAGAAAGGCCATATCATATCACATATTATGAATTGCATGTTATGTTAATCCTTTATGCATCTTGTATTGCTTAGTTAACGATGGTAGCATTATAAGATGATCCCTCATGCACATGAATTTCAAGTTCTAAAATGTTCATCCTTAGTAAGCACTGTTGCTAAAGCTTGTTGTTTCGAAGCACCACGTGATGATCGGGTGTGTTAGATTCTGCAAGTGCATACAACGTGAGCAAGCCAGATTTGCTCATGCGGAAGCTAAGGTTTGATCTTGACGAGCCTAGCATGTACATACATGGTCTCGGAACACGGATCACCGAAAGGTAAAGCATGAATCATATAGTAGATATGATGAACATGTCGATTGTTCGCCATTGAAGCTACATCAACTCTCGTGATGATCGGTTTTGATGTGGTGGATTTGGTTCGTGTGATCACTAAAACAATGTGAGGGATATTGTTTTGAGTGGGAGTTCACCTAGATTAATTTAACTATTAATTAGAACTCAGTTTGTCATAAACTTAGTCTAAACTGTTGCAAATATGTTGTAGATCAATGACGGGCCCTACCATCAATTTTAATGCGTTCCTAGAGAAAGAAAAGTTGAAAACAATGGAAGCAACTTCGCGGATTGGTTCCACAATTTGAGGATTGTCCTCAATGCTGGTAATTTGACCTATGTGCTGGATGCACCGCTAGGTGACCCGCCTGCAGCTACTGCTACCGATGAAGTAAAGAATGTTTACCTCGCTCGGAAGACTCAGTACTCCACAGTTCAGTGTGCTATCTTGTATGGTTTAGAATCGGAGCTTCAGAAAAGGTTTGAGAATTCAGACCCACGTGATATTGTCCGTGAACTCAAATTGATTTTTGAGACTCACGCGGCAGTTGAGAGCTATGAGGCTTCTGAAAAGTTCTTTAACTGCAAGATGGAAGAGGGCAGATCCGTCAGTGAGCATGTGCTTAAGATGTCTGGGCACGCAAACAAACTTCAAAGCTTGGGTATAGTGATTCCTAATGCTTTGGGGATTTACCGTGTCCTCCAATCACTACCACCAAGTTATAAGAACTTTGTGATGAACTACAATATGCAAAGCATGAACAAGCAGTTGCCAGAACTCTTCTCCATGTTAAAATCTGCAGAAGTGGAGATCAAGAAAGAGCACCAAGTGTTGATGGTCAATAAGACCACCAAATTCAAGAAAGGCAAGTCTAAGCAAAAGGGACACTTCAAGAAGGGTGGTAAGAAAGTTACCGCACCGACGAAGAAGACCAAGGCTGGACCTAAGCCTGATATAGAGTGCTTTTACTGCAAGGGAGAAGGTCACTGGAAGCGGAATTGCCCAAAGTACTTGGCGGATTTGAAGAACGGAAACATCAAGAGGAAAGGTATATCCGATATACATGTTATTGTTGTGTATCTCACTAGTACTCGCAGTAGTGCCTGGGTATTTGATATTGGTTCGGTTGCTCACATTTGTAACTCGAAACAGGTGCTGCAGAATAAACGGAAGCTAGTGAAGAACGAGGTGACGATGCGCGTGGGAAATGGATCAAAGGTTGATGTGATCGCGGTTGGCACGCTACCTCTTCATCTACCATCGGGATTAGTTTTATACTTAAATAATTGTTATTTGGTGCCTCGTTAAGCATGAACATTATATCGGGATCTTGTTTATTGCGAGACGGTTACTTGTTTAAATCCGAGAATAATGGTTGTTCGATTTATATGAGTAATATGTTTTATGCACATGCACCTTTGATAGATGGTCTATTCTTATTGAATCTCGACAGTGGAAATACACATATTAATAACATTGAAGCTAAACGTTTGAAATCGAGTGATAACTCGACCTATATGTGGCACTGTCGTCTTGGTCACATTGGAGTGAAGCGTATGAAGAAACTCCATTCCGATGGACTTCTTGAATCACTTGATTTTGAATCACTTGAAAGATGCGAAGCATGTCTGATGGGAAAAATGACTAAGACTCTATTTTCTGGTATGATGGAGCGAGCTACGGACTTATTGGAAATCATACATACCGATGTGCGTGGACCAATGAGTGTAGCATCGCGCGGTGGTTATCGTTATGTTCTTACCTTCACGGATGACTTGAGTAGATATGGGTATATCTATTTCATGAAACATAAGTCCGAAACTTTCGAGAAGTTTAAGGAATTTCAAAGTGAGGCCGAGAATCAATGTAACAAGAAGATTAAATTTCTATGTTCTGATCGTGGAGGTGAATATCTAAGTTACGAGTTTGGCGAGCATTTGAAGAAATGTGGAATACTTTCACAATTGACACCGCCGGGAACACCACAACGTAATGGTGTGTCTGAACGTCATAATCGAACTCTCTTAGATATGGTTCGTTCTATGATATCACTTACAGATTTACCGCTATCATTTTGGGGTTATGCATTAGAAACAACCACATTCACTTTAAATAGAGCACCATCTAAATTCGTTGAAACGACACCGTATGAATTATGGTTTGGGAAGAAACCTAAATTGTCGTTCCTTAAAGTTTGGGGTTGTGAAGCCTATGTAAAGAAGTTACAGCCGGACAAGCTTGAACCCAAAGCGGAAAAATGCGTCTTCATAGGATACCCAAAGGAAACTATTGGGTATACCTTCTATCATAGATCCGAAGGCAAAATCTTCGTTGCCAAAAATGGATCCTTTCTAGAGAAAGAATTTCTCTCGAAAGAAGAGACTGGAAGGAAAGTAGAACTCGACGAGGTTGTCGAACCTTCTCTCGAACTTGCGAGTAGCGCAACACCGGAAGAAGTTCCTGTGGTGCCTGCACCAATAAGAGAGGAAGCTAATGATGATGATCATGAAACTACGGTTGTAGTTACTACAGAGCCTCGCAGGTCAACGAGAACTCGTACCACTCCTGATTGGTATGATCCCGTTATGAGTGTCATGTTGGTGGATAACACCGATGACCCTGTGACATATGAGGAAGCGATGATGAGCCCAGATTCCAATAAATGGCAAGAAGCCATGAAATTCGAGATTGGATCCATGTACGAAAACCAAGTATGGACTTTGGTGGACTTACCGGATGGCCGAAAGGCTGTCGAGAACAAATGGATTTTCAAGAAGAAAACATATGCTGATGGTAATGTTACTATCTATAAAGCTCGACTTGTCGCAAAAGGGTTTTGACAAATTCAAGGAGTTGACTACGATGAGACTTTCTCACCTGTAGCGAAGCTAAAGTCTGTGAGGATTATGTTAGCAATCGATATGGCAGATGGATGTCAAAACAGCGTTCCTCAATGGAGACATTGATGATGAGTTGTATATGATGAAACCCAAAGGTTTTGTCGATCCTAAGGATGCTAACAAGGTATGCAAACTTCAACGGTCCATTTATGGATTGAAGCAAGCATCCCGAAGTTGGAATCAACGTTTTGATAAGGTAATCAAAAGTTTTGGTTTTATACAAACTTATGGATAAGCTTGTATTTACAAGAAAGTTAGTGGGAGCTCTGTAGCATTCTTAATACTATATGTAGATGACATATTGTTGATTGGGAATGATGTAGACCTTCTTAATAGTGTCAAGGATTATTTGAATAATAGTTTTTCAATGAAAGATCTTGGTGAAGCAGCTTACATATTGGGCATAAAGATTTATAGAGATAGATCGAGACGTCTAATATCATTGTCACAACGTACATATTTGGACAAAGTTCTAAAGAGGTTTGGAATGGAAGATAGCAAGAAAGGGTTCTTGCCCATGTTGCCCAATACGACCTTGAGTAAAACTCAAAGTCCAACAACGGCAGAAGATAGAGAAAGGATGAGTAAAAATCCCTATGCCTCAGCCATAGGATCTCTAATGTATGCCATGCTATGTACTAGACCCTACATTGCATATGCTGTTAGTTTGACTAGCAGATATCAAAGTGATCCAGGAGTGGATCATTGGATAGCGGTCAAAAACATCCTTAAGTACCTGAGAAGAACTAAGGATATGGTTCTTTCTTATGGAGGTGATGAACAACTCGTTGTTAATGGTTACACCGATGCTAGTTGGAACATCGATCCAGATGATTCTAAATCACAATCTGGATACGTATTTACTTTGAATGGTGCAGCAGTTAGCTGGAGGAGTGCAAGAAGGGATATGGATGAAAGAGTTCATTACAGAGCTCGGTGTGGTTCCAAGTGTGCTGGACCCAATGTCTATATACTGTGATAACATGGGCGCCATAGCCAATGCGCAAGAACCAAGGTCACACAAGAAGCTGAAGCACATCAAGCTACATTTCCACGCTATTCAAGAACATATCCAAGATGGTGACATAAAGATTTGGAAAGTACACATAGATCTGAATATGGCGGATCCGTTGACTAAACCTCTCTCGAGGGCAAAACATGACCAACACCAAACTGCCATGGGTGTTCGGTATATTACCATGTAATCTAGATTAGTTGACTCTAGTGCAAGTGGGAGACTGTTGGAGATATTCCCTAGAGGCAATAATAAATATAGTTATTATTATATCTTTGTGTTTATGATAAATGTTTACATTCATGCTATAACAGTATTAACAAGAAAACATTAATACTTGTGTGATTTGTAAACTAAATTAGAGTCCCTAGTAAAGCCTCTTTATAATACTAGCTTGTTGGTTAATAAATGATTGTGGTTTCCCTATCATGAACATTGAGATGTTATTAACAACAAGATCATATCGTTAGGAGAATGGTATGATGGACATACTCCTATAGATAAGCGTAGCATAAAGATCAAGTCATTTTAATAGTTCAATTGCTATATGCTTTCTGATACATAGTAACCTAATTCCTTCGACCATGAGATCATGCTTATCACCATCGCCGGAAGGATGCTAGTGGAATTGGTTTGGGAGGGGTGTTATTACAAGAGGGAAAACCTGTTGCATATTTTAGTGAGAAATTGAGTGGGGCTAGTCTGAACTATTCTACTTATGATAAAGAATTATATGCATTGGTCCGGACATTAGAAACTTGGCAACATTATCTATGGCCTAAAGAATTTGTTATACATTCTGATCATGAATATTTGAAGCATATTCGTAGTCAAGCTAAGTTGAATCGTCGTCATGCAAAGTGGTTTGAATTTATTGAGTCTTTTCCTTGTGTTATCAAACACAAAAAGGGTAAAGATAATATTATTGCTGATGCTTTGTCGCGCCGTTATGCTTTGTTATCTCAACTTGACTTCAAAATATTTGGATTAGAAACTATTAAGGAACAATATGTGCATGATGCTGAATTTAAAGATGTGTTGCGTTGCAGAATTGTAGAGATGGTAGAACATGGAACAAGTTCGTCTTCAATGATGGATTTGTGTTCCGTGCTAACAAACTATGTATTCCGGATAGTTCTGTTCATCTTTTGTTGTTACAGGAGGCGCATGGAGGAGGACTGATGGGACACTTTGGTGTCAAGAAGACGGAGGATGTTCCTGCTGCACACTTCTTTTAGCCATGTATGTGTCGAGATGTTGAGCGATTTGTGGCACGCTGCACTACTTGTCAAAAAGTTAAGTCTCGCCTTAATCCACATGGTTTATATATGCCTCTTCCTGTTCCTGGTGTTCCTTGGGAGGATATTTCTATGGACTTTGTTTTGGGATTGCCACGAACACAGAAGGGGAGGGATAGTATTTTTGTTGTTGTGGATCGGCTAAGATGTCACACTTTATTCCTTGTCATAAAACGGATGATGTTGCGCATATTGCTGATTTGTTCTTTCGTGAAATTGTTTGTTTGCATGGTGTGCCAAATACTATTGTTTCTGATCATGATACTAAATTTCTTAGCCACTTTTGGAGATGTTTATGGGCTAAGTTGGGGACTAAATTGTTGTTTAGTACTACATGTCATCCCCAAACTGATGGACAAACTGAAGTAGTAAATAGAACTTTGTCTACAATGTTGCGGGCTGTTTTAAAGAACTTAAAATGGTGGAAAGAGTGTTTACCTCATATAGAATTTGCTTATAATCGTTCGCTGTATTCTACCACAAAGATGTGCCCGTTTGAGATCGTCTATGGTTTTGTTCCTCGTGGACCTATTGATTTATTGCCTTTACCTACTTCGGTGCAACATAATTTGGATGCTACACAACGCGCTGAAATGATATTAAAATTGCATAAGACTACTAAAGATAACACCGAACATATGAATGCTAAGTATAAACTTGCTGGGGATAAAGGGAGAAAGCATGTTGTGTTTGATGTTGGAGATCTTGTTTGGTTACATTTGCGTAAGGATCGCTTTCCTGATTTACGCAAGTCTAAGTTAATGCCACGTGCTGCTGGTCCCTTTAAGGTGTTAGAGAAAATAAATGATAATGCATATAAACTTGAGTTGCCTGCAGACTTTGGTACGGTTAGTCCTACGTTTAACATTGCAGATTTGAAGCCTTAATTTGGTGAGGAAGATGAGATTGCGTCGAGGACGACTTCAATTCAAGAAGGGGAGCATGATGTGGACATCCCTTCTATTGATACAACCGTTGTACCTACAGCTACACACATACAAGGACCCATCACAAGATCTCGTGCCAAACAACTTAACTATCAGGTACTTTCGTTTCTTGGAACTATTCCTCACATACATGAGAATATGATGCTGCCTAAATCAGATGTATTTCTTACTCTTAGGAATGATGGACCAAGCATGGATGAGAGGGACAAGCATTGGAGCATGACCATGCATGGAGATGGCAGCAAGCGTGTGATGATCCAAGAGAAGGCCACGGATGAAGATTTCAGAACTTTGAGGCCACCATAATGAAGAAAGAAGGCTTGGACGAAATATTCAAGATCAATACTTCACGAATTCTTCCATAGCTTAATATGGTGCCGCGACACCTTTTACTTTGGGCCAGGCCCATGTAATTTTCGCAGGATTTTAATTAGCCACTTTTTAAAGTCCGTATTTGAGGGGAAAAGGACTTCTAGGGTTGGATTCGGCCACCACTTCCATGGCTGGCCGAAACCCCACATTTTCGCCCTTAAATACTCCCCATAGCCGTCCCCCTAGACTCGGATTTTGTTTAGACATTAAGTTAGCCATCGTAGCAACTTCGCCAAGGCTCGAGCGTCGCAGAGGCCTCTTGTACTTCGCACCTATTTAGGATCCCACCTCTTCAATAAAGCTTTCCTCTTAATCCGCAATATCTCGATTGCAATATTGGTTCTTACTTGTTCTCGATTTCAGGTAGGAATTAAGACCCTCGCTGGTCAGGCTGATTGTGTTCCCACAGGATCGGTAACCTCCAGGAGATTGGCCTAGCGATTGCATTGGCGCTCGTTGTAACACCCTCAGAATCGGCCCTATGCAAGTTTCAGCGCTTCCCGCCAAACCCGCATAGAAACGATTCAAAGGTGCCCACCAGGCACTTGCGTGCGGGTGGAAAACGAAGTAATAACATTACACAACAGTCCTCGATGGGACCCACAGAACAGATATATATACAACACGACTCCATGAGTCAAGAATACAGATATACAGAACAAAGATCCAAATCACCTTGAAAACGATAGAGCGTCCAGCTACGGACAAGATGCAAATGGGGCTGAGAGCCCTGAAGAATAACCAATGGCGTCCATAACCCTGCCCAGGCCAAGCCGGAAGGGTAACCCTGCTAACGACGTCGAAACCTGCTAAAAACAAAAGGGGTGCCGACAAAGGGCAAAGGAAAAAGAGAGAGCGGTCAGTACTGAGGCCAGTATACGGCGAGGCTAGAATTCGGCGGTCCTCGCCTACATAGGTATGGTGGACTGAAGCGACAGCGCGACATGCACTAAACAACCTATAGAGACTCGATAAGACTGGCGGCTATCAGACAGGGACGAGAAAGGTCTATTCGGATCCAACCTGATTCTAACACCAAACAAACCCATCCTGGTATTTCCCCCTCGAGAACAGACGAGGAAGTCAACCGAGGAACTCACACAGTTGGCAGTTTTATTTATTCGGTTATCATTGCAGCAATTACTAGTCAAGTATAGATAATCATCCTGATATAATAAGCAGTGGGCAATTTTAGTTAAACATTCCGTTGTAGTTGCGACACTTACTAGTCAAATACAATTAGCATGAGATATCCCAAAACCCAGCAGCTGTTGGTACTTTTATTTAGCCATTCCGTTATAGTTGCAATACTTACTAGTCAGGTACAATGGTAGCAAGCGACAACCCAAACAAGCAATTGTTGGCAATTTTATTTAGCCATTCCATTATAGTGAAACTGATTACTAGTCATTATAAAGTCAAATTTATAGCACTACTTTAGTTATAGTTGTCTATGATCGAGATACTGTGCTCCAAGTCGTCCATAACCGCGGACACAACTTTCAGAAAGTTTTACCCTGCAGGGGTGCACAAATAGCAACACACACTCGATCAACCTTGGAAAAAGCAAATCAAAACCCAACGAGGCCTTCACGACAAAGCAATCACAGGATTCAGAAATATTTCAGGGGGCCACCCCATTAAGTATACCCGCAACGAAGTTAGCTGACTCCGAGACGAACTCAAGGTTTGGGTGGACGGCTGTAAACGACTGGGAACCCGAAAGTGTGACTGGGCTTGTCGATACCGCGAAAACATGTCCCGATCCTAAACAGTACAGGTGCTCCTCGCACAATCGTAAATAAAGCAGTAAAGCATGGCATAAGTACAGGATAGTAAATAAAACCTCAAACTAGTTTGTGGCCCCAAGAAATAAGAATGAATCAAGCTCTGGCTCAGGGGGGTCCCATAATCCTCCCGGATGTGGATAGCGCGAATATTTAAGGAACAGGTATCAAGTACTCGGGGTCCTACGGGACACAAGTGGACGGTTAACAACCAAATAACATCTATTGCCCACCTGTGCCTCTGCATTTACCTACTTCAATTTTAGTTGTTAAACAGTAATTAAAGTCTTGATCAGCTCCAACAATAAACACTCGGCAATACTCCAACAACTATGGTACTTGACGACACGCAACAACACTTGAGCAAGCGACTACGACGCGCAGGTCCAACTATCTACCAAACAACAGGTAATAGGAGGTGTCCAAGGCAATATAAGGCTGCAAGGGATATCACGGGTACGAAAACTAGAGCATCGCAACACAGATAACAATAGATCAACAGGAGGGAATAAATACTATAAAAGTAAGATAGGTAGAAAGGGGGAGATGCTCGCCTGTCACATTGCCGAAGGTTTATCCGAAGATCGGGTCGACTCTCGCATCAACTCAACGGCCTAATCCGTGAAGAAGCAAAGCACTAGAGTAAACACCGGATGCAATATTTAATACTACGGCAAAAGATCGGGCATGATGCATGTATGATGCATGGCATGGCAAAGATGCGATGCAATTAGGCAATATTAAGCGGAACCGGGGTCCCGACATTACTTAAATGGTTCATGTTGTTTAGCTACCCCGCAATTTGAATGTTGTCTTAACAAGGCAAAGTTATATCACCGGTTCGCTAAACAAATTTAAATGGGACCAATATAAGACTAGATTTGCCCGCATATGGGTCCCATATTTAATTATATGGTGAATCGGCATAAGGCCCCCAAACCACACACAAATATGCATGCGAGATGAATGATTTAATGCAACAAGTTTATATCCTATATTATAAAAATACGGGGCTTGGAAAAGCATCACACATCTGGGTTCGGCAGATCTTGGGGTTCCGGGGTTCGGTCTCAGGGTTCGACGGGGATCGATCTCGCATCCGGGAAGGACTTGGTTCGGTGTCGGGGCGCATCGGATCCGCCTTGGTCGGTGCCGATCTTGTCGTCACGAAGATCTTGTCGGGTCCGCGCCATCGAGTCGGTCTTGGCATTCGGGGTGAAGAACTTGGCGTCCGCGAGGAAGTACTTGGTGAATCCGTGTCGACGACCTTGGCGTCCGGGTTCTCGGGCATCAGATCCGGGAAGAAGTACTTGTCGCATCTGTGTCCTTCGAGTCGAAGAATTTGGCATGCCCGGGTTCGATTTTCAGGTTTTTCCATCAGGTCGGGGATCTTGGTGTTCCATGTACGAAGATCTCGGGCCATGAAGGAGTCCTTGGAGTGTGGCTCTATCAACTTGGTGTTCCAGGTTTTGGAGACCTTGATGTCCAATTGTTCTTGACAAACCACCCGGGCATTGGCATAGACAAGACACCATCTCGCTTCAAGTAGCAGCTGTAGGCAGGATGGAGGCAAGGTCAAACAGAGCCTGGAGCTCATGTGCGGTCGTGGCGACCGGGAGAGAAGGCGGAGGAGGTCCTGGACGACGCTGCTTGCGTGCTTGGCGACGGGGCGTACAGAGGAAGGTGATGGCTTCGAGCGGCCGGACGTGCAGACGAGGTGGACGGCACCGGAGACGAGGAAGGTGGTCGGCGCCGGTCGGGCCCACGCAGACGGCGGCGATGGAGGGCCGAGGCAGGCGGACGACGGCCCGAGGGGCTCGACGAAGGTCTTGGTGAAGGTCGCCGGTAGGGGGCGGGGCGTGCGAAGTCGACGTTCGCAGTGCTCAGGCCGCGACGATAGGGGAAGAGGCCGGAGGCGCCGCTCGATGCGAGGGGGAAATGGCAGATCGGCAGCTTCGACGCGGGGAAAAGGACAGGGACGGCGCGGCGCTACAGGGCGATGCATCGGCGAGGAGGCCGGGCCTCGCTGGTGTCGCGCGACAAGGGGGCCATGGCTGCAGGGCATGCGCGGCAGGGCGACGCGGTGGCGGCTCATGGGATGGCCAGGCGCGGCGGCGGGGAAACGGTTGCAGAGAAGGAAGGAGGCGGGGCTCCACGGGGCGGCTCGAGCGGCCGGAGGGGTGGAGGCGGAGCTCGGTGAGAGGTGGGGGAGGACGTGGCCGAGCGGGAGGGATAGGAAGGAGCGGCCGCGGCGGCATCTCTGCGGCGAGGAGGAGGCGGGGTTGGAGGCGCCGTCACGGAAAGGACGGGCCGGTCGGGAGTGGTGGGGCCAAAGGGAGGCGTGGGAAACGGGGCAGGTGGCGGTGGGAGTTGGGGTATGACCGGTCAGCGGGACGCGCCCAGGTGGGATTTGGGTGGGGTGGGTGAGTGCGTTGGGGGCGGTGGGCCAGGGGAAGCAGGACGGGGCGATGGGTGAGTGCGGGTCGGGGTGGCGGTTGGTGGGCGGGGAGGGAGTGGGGTCAGGCGCGAAAAGGAGGTGGGGTGCGGCAGGTGGTGTTGAGTGTGTGGGGTTGGGGTGGGGCCCAGGGAGAGAGGCAGGGCCGGCTGGGATTGGTGAGGTGGATGTGTGGAGTGATGAGGTGGAGGGAACGGTGAGGTGGCAAGCTGTGGTTGGTCGGGGTGAGGTGGAGGGGGCTGGGTAGACTAGGTTTAGGTAGAAAATGGTTTAGGGTTTTCTTTAGATGGGCCGGGTGGTAGGTAGTCTGATCAGGTTGGGCCTCTGGCCTGACTGATCGGACTGCCTCCCCGGACAAAATATTTGATTATTTATTTTATTTGTAAAACATTTTTGTAAATACTTTTTAGACAAATAAAAGATCTGAACAGACCGATGTTTTAATTTGAAATAAAGACGGGGGTTATTTAGAAAACAAAACTAGGCGTTTCGAAATAGTTTCAGACAAACAATGCATGATGATGACGATGCAATGCACAAAAACAACGCGATTTTCTAGTAGTGGTTTTTGCGGGATGCCACACTCGTGCTCGCACATGTAGTCAGATCGTCAAGCCCGAACTCCACCAAATCGATTATCATCGTGTCATCGAAAGATCGGACACCTTTGCCCTATCAAGTGGTATCAGATTTCAGGTTGCTCTGTGAGATTTTACTTTTTTCGTAGATTAGATCTGTTTTACCTATAACCCACGAAAAAGCCAAAAACACAGTTAGAGTTTAGATCCATCCCATAACCAATCTACGCCTCGCATTATCTTTTCAGTTTTTGCATTGTTGAATTTGTGTCTACATCGTCGCGTCGAGTTGCTGGTCTTAGTGTCTCGTCCCTTAGAGTTTCGAGTTTTGATCATAGGAGTCACCGCCACACTCGCCGATCACCGCCACCATATTCCGCCGCCATATACCCAGCCACCATAAACCCTATTACTCCGCCACCGCCTTCCTACCGCGACACAGATCCGATCAGTTTTCCTGCCGCGGTACGAGTCCGAGTAGAGTTATTGTTTCCCAGTTATTTCTTTTTACTTTCCTTCTTTGTTGTTTCCGTGTTAAGCTAAAGTCCGTGTCGAGCTAAGAGTCCGGTCGTAAGTCCAGAAGGAGAGGGAAAAAAAAGTCTGGAACCGCCTCCGAATTTTTTTCTGGCTATACTGTTTTTCGACCCCGGGGATCACTTTTCTCCATCGGCCGTTATAGCGATATTTTTTTGGCGCCTGCGCGCTTTCCGGAGCAAAATAAAAAATTTTAAAAAAAATTTGGGGGCTAACCTATTTTTAGATCCCGTAGATCAGTTTTAGACACTCGCCATCATAGTGATTTTCCACCTCTCGGTTCGCTTTTCAGGGTGCCATATCATCATCCATTGCTTGTTGTGTCGCGTCGTGACATCGTTGGTGATCTAGGCTCGCGTCTCTAGTACGGTCTAGCCTAGGACCAGCACAGTACCGTCGTTGAGCATTCTTTCAATTTTTGCATTGCTGTTTTGATAATTGCTAACCCCCTTTGCTAAGTCTTCCCAGAGCTCCACATATATTCTCCACGTGCGGTGTCTCGACTCCTGGTAATCGCTTGGTTCAATCTCTGGACCCACTGATCCTCGCGGTTGCACATCGCCTTTTCCTGCTGTTTGGTAAGAATTTGTAAGAGCTTTGTATATTGCTTGACGGATTACGCGTGACTTCCACCATATTCCCGTAGTATATACCTGTGCTTTTTACGGACTAACCATGACAGATACTTCGCGGAACCCTGCCACCATGAAGAACGAAGAACTGACGGGCAACTTCTGTGCCCGACGAGGCAAATTTGTCTTATCGGGTACTAAAATTGTGTAGTGCTACACCAAAGTTGATTTGTCAGGCACTAAAATTGTCTAGTGCTACATCAAAGTTGCTTTATCGGGCACTAATGAAGCAACTTTTGTTCGGCAAGACAACTTTTGTGCCCGACGAGGCAATTTTTGCCGGGCGAGGCAACTTTGGTACCCGACAAGACAACTTTGGAGCCCGACAGGTCAACTTCTGTGCATGACTACGGTGGCCGATGAGGCAACTTCAGAACCCAGTGAGGCAAATTTGGTGCCTAATGAGGCAACTTCGCCTCCAGGCGAGGCAAATTTTGTGCCCGATAAGGCAACATCGGTGCTCGGCGAGACAACTTTAGAGTCTGATGCGGCAACTTTTGTGCCTACCTTGTCGGAACACCAAAATTGTCGTGCCGGATATCCAAGTTAACTCTACTCTACTATGCATATATCGATAATCAATTTAGAATTACTAACATTGATAAATAATTTAGAATTTACTAACTACACTCTACTATGCATATATTACAACTATATATAATATACCGCTACACAACATATTAACATTTTCTAGCAACCATTACATGATTTTGGGCAAGAAATTGGTATTAACATGCAAGTACGTGGGACCCGCATATGTCCTCTCGATATCTTATCTTCTTCCTTCCTTGTCTCTGTATACGGCTAACTTCATCACTGTTCTTCCCGTCAACACCTCCACGCCCCCCAAATCCCCCAACAATCCTGGCCGTGGTCCGCCTCCTCTGCCGCTGTCGTTGAACGGCGCAGGCCCGCCAGTCTCTCCTCTCCCAATTCCTCACCGCCGAGACGACGTTCCGCGGGCCAGTGTTCTTGCTTCGCCTGCTGCTCCCGAATGAGGCGGGGGTCGCATGGGAAGCCGGCGACGGGTAGGCAAGAAGCCGGCGGCGCGGAGCTCGTTCATTTGTGGTAGGCCTTTCCATCCGTGGTCGGTTGATCGAGTCACTTTCCATTTACGGGGTGCGCCAACCCTGCAATCCAGCACCCGGGCGTCTGCTAGACCGACCCAACTATGTTTGATAATCAATAAATATAGGTGCACGTTATTATGGTTTTTTATCTCTACCTTTAATATTCTTACCATATTATCTTTTTATAACTGGCATAGACCCAACTCTCCAATGATACCACAAATGATACCCTAGTCTACCGCAGATTTTGGTCACGCTGCCCAGCTGACACAGCGTCGCGTGTCTCATGATCTCCCTCGGGAACGGCGGCGACGTCCCGTCCAATCCAACTGACACAAGCACGCTAAGCCGTCCATCGTCCACGCGTACGAGATCCGGCGCACGCCCGTCCGATTTCTGTTTCGCCCCCTCTAATTTCTCTTTTCTCTCGCTCTCCGAATCCCTTCGTTTTTTTTCTCTCTCTCGGGAAGAAGAATCCCCGGCCTGGTAGCACTTCCCTCCTCTTCCCCCCACTCGGTCGGACCACCTCGCCTCCCCCCCTAAATCTCGCCGGATTCCGCCGCCCCGCCGCGTGATTCGGCCGCCCGCGCGCCCCTCGGAGGTGAGCCGGCCTCGGATCCGCGGCCGCCCGCCGCCTGGAGCTCTCCGTTCGGCGTTCGGAGTCAGCGAGGGCTGACTATTCTTCTTTCTTTCGCGTGTCGTTGCAGGTTCGGGGGCTAGCTCGGCGGAGCTCGCGTCGCGTCGCGTCTCCCCCCACCGGTGGCGCGCCCATGGACTACGGGCCGTCCGACAGTAGCGGTGAGTGGGTTGCTGCTGGGCTACATGCTTCCTCCTCGTGCTAGGGTTTCCAATTCTAGGGTTCTTGCTTGCTTTCTTGAGCTGCTTGCCCGTGGCCGGGGATTGCTCGGGAGGGCGGATGTGGGTTTGTTGCGGAGGGGGGACGAAAGGCCGAGTTTTTGGTGTGTCTGAGGTGAGGTTTTTGGGCGCAATTTCTCGCGGCTTGGGAGGCGCGAGCTAGGGTTTGGGATTGCGTGATGGAAGATCATGGTTAGGCCTACCGTGGTCTTGCTTGGGGAAATATTGGACCTTTGCGCGGGGGTAGGGTTTTACGCCGATTTCGGGGGCTCGAGTTGTGGCTCCGGAATGCTCTTATTTATTATGTGGATATATATGGTGGTGAACTTGGTGTGGTTTGCTACAGGTCAGTTTGAGTGTGTTTAGGGGTTTGGCGCCATTCGTCGCAGGCCTGTTTGGTGGCGAGGTGTATTCTCTCGGCTTGCTTGGACAAACACCGGAGGTGCGATATGCATTCAATTGCTTGGTGACAACCTTCGGGCTGGACATAGCTGAATAAGGGAATTATAAAGCTGCGACGCCTTTGTGGATTTGCCCTAGTTAGCTGCTAACCCTTCTTTAGGTTTACCCTAAAGTTGATTATTAACTATAAGTAGTCTGTCTTGTAAGGGGGTTATTGCAATATGAATTCACTTGAGCCCCAAACCAGTACACGAATATACCCTTCTGCTTCACCTGGTCGGTCATTTTTCCTGGTCGCTGCACTGCACGCACAAAAGCCCTAACCTCTCTTCTTTATGTTGCATTTATATTTCTAAGAAATGATTTCGTGATTAATGCATCTAATTGTACTTTGCACATCAAAGTTATTACTATAAAACTACACCGATATGTACATAGAGATTATGACGAACAAAATGGAGGATAAAGAACACACAACAGGCACATATCTCATTGAAGTATGTGAAGGTACAAGTTGACGGATGGAATATAGGCCTCTAGTCTATAATATCGTGTTATTTGAATGCAGATGCCCCACATGGTTGTGTAGGGGAACTTGTATGTTACGATAGCATAATTTCAAAAAGTTCTACAGTGTGACAGGAACGCTCTCAAAGTTGCAGATAACAGGTTTACCACGGGACACATAGTAATAGAAACATTGCCTATAAAGCATGTGATTGTGGCCACAATCGTATTATGACCTCGTGGATAATCTAGGAAGTAGAGGGTCGTCATAGCATCACAGTGACAGTGCCTCCAAGGTATCCGCACATACAGGTAATAACACCACGCATCACATCACAGCGTCTATCTGCGTGAGAAGTAGATTGATGGATGGATCAGGTGAACGCTGAAGACTCCCTTGAAGTTATAGAAATGCCCTGGCATCCTTCCAAATACTCCCTCCGATCTATATTAAAGGTCTCAACTTTGTCTAGATACGAATGCATCTAGTGTGAATACTTAACTAGATACATACAAATCTAGATAAAGTTGAGTCCATTAATATGGACCGGAGGGAGTATGGGTGAAAGAACACGTAGAAGGCTTGTAGTGGGATCGCATATGAAGCCCATGTGCATGTGTTGGGACTTAACATGGGGCCACCCAGAATAACGAGCAAAAAGATAAATAACTTTACGAGTCACATGTCAATCAATATTATTGATATTATTCGAGGAACATATTATCCAAAAAAAATAACATGAAGAAATGTAATCATCATCAATCTCTATAACTGCCTCTAGGGAAAGTTACTAACAGTTCATTGGCTTTAGTGAATGGCATGCTTTTCGATTCTGTTTTGTGTTATTTCCTTGAACATCACGGATCAGTTTTACTTGTCCTATTCGCAAAAACAATACGAACCTCTTTCTGCTATTATGTTAGGAAGTGTGGATTTTTTTCTGCTGTGAAGCGGGTATAGGGAGAGCTCTACAACTTGCACTAATTGGTGGATCCTCAACTTATGTGTGATTTGCAGGAACTGATGATGATCTTCCACCATCATATCCGAATAATAGGGGTATAAGAGGAAGTGGACGTGTTAGTGGTAATGGAAGAGCTATTGTTCCTGTCAGTGGTAATGGAAGGGCTATAGCTCCTGCTACTTCATACCCTAGAGCACAAACTGATATGGAAACACAAATTCAACAGCTTGAGCAAGAAGCTTATTGTTCAGTTCTTCGTGCTTTTAAAGCTCAGTCTGATGCCCTCACATGGGTTGGTAACGCTAAACTTGTGCCTGTTCATTCAGGTGTTTGTGCTATAATTTATATATTGTTTCTCAACGCTGACCTTCAGTCAACTTTATCCCTTTACAGGAGAAGGAGGGTCTGATAACCGAACTTAGGAAGGAGCTAAGGGTATCCGACAAAGAACACAGGGAGGTGCTAAACAGGGTCAATGGGGATGATATTATTCGCAGCATAAGGTAGAATATAGATTAATCTTTTTGCCCGTTCACTGCAATTTTTTCTGTTTCCAGCACCATAAACTCCTGCCTTTGTTTGAATTAAGGGAATGGAGATCAACAGGAGGCCTCCAGGCAAGCTTACCGAATAATCCTCAGCCTATACATCATGATCCTGCGCCTAGCCCTACCACCTCTGGTCGTAAGAGGCAAAAAACATCCCAATCAGTTCCTCCCTTAGCTGCACCAGCTCCTGTTATGCATTCACAACAGATGGCTACACCGACACAACCTTCATCCTCAACAGCTAAAAAGGGATTCCCACCAGGCCCTAATAAAGGCAAAAAGACAAAACCAGTAAGCAGATATTTGATGATTTCCTTCTCTTAAGAAACAAATCTTTTCTTTTATTTGTTGACGGAATTTCATGTGCTTCCAGGGCCAGAAGATACCAGGTGGCTCTGTAGTCAAGTCCATGCCATCTTCAGCAGGTCCTAGCGGAAGGGGGCCGCAGATGAACAGAAACTTTCCTGGTCGCCCTCCTGCTCCTGAACCTTCGCAAGGACAGCATGTCGATCCATTAATTAACCAAAGAGTCATGACTCGATGGCCCGAAGATAACAGTTTCTATGAAGCCACTATAACTGATTACAACGCAGAAAAGGTGTGCTTTTAGCTCATTAGGATTACGGTTTTGTTAATCCAAGTCCTAGCTTTTCTGAGGGATTCCATTGCAGGGCCTTTATGCACTAGTTTATGACATAAATACAGCTAATGAGACCTGGGAGTGGGTTGATTTTAAAGAGGTACACGACCTTTTTCTATGTGGGCATTCTGATAATTCTTCACAATTTCATACTTCTCGGTGTTTTCTTGCCTTTTTAACATTGGACCTAGAAAAATCGTGTCTAGTTTAAATGTTTTAGGTACAAGCATGATGGCGAATAAGATTATGTGGTTATGCAGGATTAGCTTTCGAAACAGTTACCGAGGAACATGAAAGGGAACTCTTTATCTCTTGACTCTTTTATATGAACCAATCCAGCTTTAGTTGATAGTATGTTGCCAAATTGGCCATGTGTGCACACCCACGTCATTCTTGTGTGAAATGGGCCTGTATTAGTGAACTAAGGTAATGAAACTGATCTATTGGGATAAGTAACCAGGTTGTGTTACTGTAGTAAATAGTGCCAACAATATACTTACGGATTTTTTTGACCATTTGATATAGCATTACTGTGCTGCCAGGAGTACCATCCACTTTGCATTTCACTCCATTTTCTTGCCAAATCGTGGGAGAACATTTTGATTACAGTTTGTGACATCTATGATTGTCCTTGAGAATCGTGTCAAATTTGTAGAGAACATAGTCTGGTACTCTTATTCAGTCATCAGGACACAGATAGCTAGATTCAGATTCTAAGCAAATGTTTTCTGTTTGACAAGGGAATCTGTAGGCAACCTTATAGCATTTTACCATTATTATTGTATTTTGCACATGCTTTACAATGTTTGTGCGTGGAAACACTTGATTACTGACAGTTCCTTGGGCCTTGAGTACAGATGAAACCTGACGATATAATATGGAAAGACGGTGATCCAGGGTTATTTCCGGGGAGTCGTGGTGCTCAAGGTAGTGGGGGTAAGAAGTCAGCTAGCCGTGGTATGTCCATACCAGGTACAGGTAGGGGAAGAGGATCCCAAAAGACTTTGTCGAGAAAGGACTTTCCACGTTCGCAAAATGGTGTTGGAAAGAGAAGTTCTGATGACATTGATATACTTCACACTGAGAGCCTCATAAAAGAGGTTAGTTTGAAGAAAGTTTGCTGGGCTCTTTGATCATAAATATCAGCTAACCCCGTACATCTCACATAGGTGGAGAGGGTTTTTAGTGTTAGCCATCCTGATCCTGTGGAGGTAGATAAGGCAAAGAAAGCGCTGAAGGTAAGCTCGAATATACAGATTAATTATTTGATCAGGAAGCCTTTGGTCTCGACTAATAAACAATGTTTGCAGGAGCAAGAGCAATCGTTGATTGATGCGATAGCAAGGCTTGCCGAGGCATCAGATGGCGAAAGCGGTAAATACTGAATCATTGTTCCTTGACAAAATGGGAGGATCTTTCTGATGTTCCAGAAAACTCTTAAGCCTATTTTCCAATTTAGGACGATTACCCTGAACATTGGGAGCAGTTTGAGGTGTCATGGATGTATTCCTTTTTTTCTTTGTATTCACTACTTGGTATATAATTATACCGACTTTCCACTTTAGAGCGGTAGGATCCTCGCAACACAATTGGACAGTTACCCAGAATATGTCCATTTGTAGATAATAATGTTCCTCTTATAAGTGGGAGATATGAGGGTCTATCTTTGGCCTAGAGATTAGAAATTCTGCATTGCACACAGCAAAGATCAACTTTTTTTTTTTGAGGGAGCAAAGATCAACTTTACAAGCTATGTCATGAACATTATTAGCTGTGCATGTTTGGCACTCATTTCTTTTGGTGGGAACAGATGAGCGCAACCGTGGCCGAAGGATGGGACCTTATACCGGAGGTCATCATCAAGGGAACTATGCAGATGCTATGGCTGTTGATGGTGACCACATAGGCGCTGCCACATAAAACAATTGGTTGCTGGAACATGTATACAACAAGTCCGTTAGAGACCTGTCCTGTTGTAAAATCTTATGGCTGATGTTTATTTAAAACTTAGCTCTAGGTTGGAACCATCTGGTTTTGAGAGAATCGTTTTTTGCCTTTTTTTGGTAGAACCGCTTAACTTGTTGTAAAGCTGCTCTGTGGAGCTATTGTCGCCCTTATTGCACAAGTGATCTAATGTCAGTGCAATGGTAATTGATTGACTTTTGACATTTAATTTGTTCCTTCTCAAGTTATTGCTAACTTGTATATTCTGAGATCATATCATTTTTTTTATGGGAAGCATGCCTATTCATATGACCTTGTCAAAACCTTCGGCAACAGACTCCTGGGCTGTCGGTCGGAGTGCATGATAATAACCTGGTGATTGATTGATTGTGACCAAAGGATGTAGTTTTCTGAAACTGTGATTGCATTGAACATCACAACAGAGTGTCTCTTAAGTCAACAATGAATTAAGGCACACCCCTTTCATAATCGCTATCTAGTTGTTCGCAACCCAAATGGGAAGCCAAACGCACAGAGGAAACAAAATTTGGCTATTTGATGGAACTAAACCCTAATCTACTTATCTGTATCTATGCCAATACGAAAAGACCCAGAGTGGGGCGATACAAACAACATTAGCCGTACATCACAAGGATCCAGAATCTCCCATTGATGTATTCACTCAAGACATACCCCTGTAATCATTTAATCCTCTTGATCTAAGCTGTCCATTCAACCTTACCTGATCTGAGCAAATGATCTTCCCCGAACATTGCTGCACAACGATGTGGCCTCCATCTGCTCTGCCCTCCGCCGCTACATGGGGTTTCGCCTTCTTACCGCATCCCTGCGCCGCTGCTTGCCCACGCCAGCCTGACCTGTGCCGTCCCCTCCACCACGACCTCTGCGAAGAACCTCCCGAACCCTCCAGGTTGTAATATCTTCTTTCTCCATCTCACAGTTCACATGTACCATCCAACTTTCTTTAATTTTTGTTAAACCATCAATTTGACAAATCAAATTGTATTCTTGTGATGGTTCGGTACCAGCCCACATTGGTAAACCGTTCCAATGATGGCATGCCCTCCCTCTCCCCCTAGGCCGTCGCGTTGGCCTTGAACATCGATGAGGCGGGATCTTCCGCTGTTGTCGCCTTCACTGACTCATGTCAACATCACCCTTGCATAAAGCAATGTAAGCTGCTACTTAGTAATGTAAGCTGCGACTCCCTCTGCTTGAGTTTGGAAGAAAACTTATTTAAAACCATATCATCATCTGGATACTGAAGTATGTTTACATCATTTTTTGTGAGAACTCTTTTATTATTGTTGAGATCCTCTTGATTTATGCGTAGTTACTCGGAGACAAAAGCATGAGTAGAACAATTTTTATCGTCCACCACTCATGTGTCTATTCTCACCCTAGATCGGCCGAAAAGTGTGATTTCATACCATGTATTAGTCCATCATCATGTTATATTTATTCATTATGTCGGTGTGCGGATCAGGAGATGGTAAGGGTATCTCTAGAGGGCCGTTTCGAATCGAGACATGCCCATTCCGCCGGGCGTAGGCTCAAACTCGTCCGCTAAAAGTGGAGCCCATGACCTGTTCGGACAATTCCACTTCCTAAAGTGACGACTACTAGATCGAGCTCCATCAAGTTCTTCTTCAAGCATGCGGCCGACACATTTCCGAGACGACTCCGATGGTGATACCAAGATGCTCATGGTCACGGACACCCTCATCCATGACCAGGCCGAGAGAATGCAGCCCATCTGCAGGGGCTCGATGAAGTGATGCAAGGCCAACTTGAAGCATGATCGATAAGGTGGCCATGAACGGATGTACAAGGACTACTTCCATCATAGGATTCACTATACTAGGAGAACACATTCCGACATCGGTTTCGGATGTCAAGAAAGTTGTTGTGAACAATTCTCGATGTCATTCAGACTACGATTCGTAATCCGAATGCAACAACGATTGCACTGGTAAGATCGTCTTCACTTCTTACTAGGAATGTTCTGTAGATATTCACATGTTTGCATATGAAGTTTCCAGTTATCTTGTTGACGAGTACATGCGCATGAGCGAGAGCACATGCCTAGGATCGATGTACAAGTTCTTCAAAGCGGTGATTGCATTTTTCAGTAAAGTTTTCCCGAGAGCCAAGTGTTGTTGACACTGCCATCTTTTGTCCATCAACGAGGAAAGGCGTTCCCGAGAAGCTTGGAAGCATAGATTGCATGTATTGGAAGTTAAAGAACTGTCCATTTGCTTGGCACGGGCAGTATGGTGGGCGTGTTCATGGGTGCATAGTGATACTTGAGGCTGTTGCATCATAAGATCTGTGGATCTATCACTCTTTCTTCAGCATCACAGGTTCTAAGAATGGCATCAACATGCTCCAGCGCTCCCAGGTGTTCTCAAAGCTTACGGAAGGCAATGCTCTAGTGCTTCACTATGAGATCAATGGTCATGCATATGATAAAGGGTATTATCTAGCTGATGTCATATATCCTGATTGGGCAACACTTGTGAAGACAATTCGTGATCCTAGTGATGAGAAATGTGAGAGGTTTGCGAAGGAACGAGAGGCTTGTAGGAAGGATGTGGAGCGGGTATTTAGTGTGCTCCAATCTCGGTAGGCTATTTTTCATCACCATGCTAGAACATGTAGCAATGAGACCATGTAGGAGGTGATGACTGATTATGTGATCATGCACAACATGATCATGGATGATGAACATGATGACAGACTCTTTGACCAAGGGTGGGAATTTGAGGGCCAACTAGTTGAGCCGGTGCAAGGGCAAGCATCTTTGACGAGTTTCTCCATATTGCATCATGAGATCCGTGATCGAAACACACACAATCGACTTGAGCATACATGGGCTCACGAGCATAAGTGGGCTCATATATGAAGTTTTGTTACACAGTCGCCTCTAATTTTATGGCAATTTTTACGGTACCTTTTACTAGTCCTAAAATATGACTAGTATAATTTAATCAGATTTGGCCCGCTTGGCCCAGCTTGTAATTCTATGGTAAAAAGAATATAATTAAACCTTTGCGTTATTATAAACAAAAGAATCGGTTGAGCTGTGGACAAATAGAAAAAAAGATAGACGGGCGTCGACAAACAGAAGCATAGGCGCCGCCGCCACCGCTTCTATCCCAGACACGCGACCGGCGCCAACCCGTCTCTGGTTTCAGCGGCATGGAGGAGCAAGGGCCTGAGCGCGGGCACCATTTCTGACAACACGGCGAGCATGGGTCATGGATGGCGCTCTCTAGCGATGATGGTCGAGAGTGAGCAGGCTAATCATCGCCATTTCCTTGTTTGCAGGCGCCCTCCTTAACAATGGTTCATGTCATCGTACTCTTCGATTGGTACGAAAAAACTGGCCAGTTTAGGACGACGGCCATTTTGCTGTGTCCAGAGACCGACCCGTACAAACCAATTCAGACATATTCCACGTCCCAAATATGTCGGCCCCGGTCCCGGTCGTGGTTGATGTGCCGACGTGCAGTCGCTGGCTCGTGAGCTGTAGCATCTGTGATTGATGGATGGGTGAACCCTGCAGGTGGCATCTAGTACGTACTGTCAAACCATTTGGACCACCAGGTGGTCACTAGACACGAAATGGACCAGTCGAATGCGGATCAGTGGATCATTTGTGTCGCGGCCCTACGGTTGCATATGTTTTCGAACCAGCGGTCGGTCGTCGGTGATGATGCCCCTTTCGATCAGAACCGGATGATCATATCGCATTACTCGCTCACACAAGTTGAACTAAAACCGTACTCGATCTTTCCACACTAATCATAACAACAAACATGCGGCACCCCAAGCAACACGCCCGATCGAACAAATACAAGCAAAACAACACAGAGATCGTCCGTCCTTCAGGCGGAGCTACCTCCCTCCGCGTCGTCCAAGGCGCGGGCCTCCGTCTCGTCGGCGGCGACGGCTGCGGCACGGCCGTCTTTAGCGACGGCCGCGTTGTGGCGGATGGCGGCCCGCTTGGCGGCCTCCACCTCCTGGAACCGCTCCTCCTTCCTGGCCTCCGCGGCCGCCTGGCCGGCCGGGTCGTCGTGCGCCCTCGCCTTGTCCACCTGCTCATGCACCACCGCCACGGCCTTCTCCTTGCCCGCCCACGCCGACGCGCCCAGGTTCGCCGCCGCCTCCTTGGCCGCGCCGCCCGCGGTCTCCCCGCCCTGCATCTCGCTCCACCAAACTTTACTTACTACTATCTCTGTGTCGTGTGATGCTGTCTGTGCTATGGCCTATGGCTGGTCCGAATTTATACTAGTATGGAGCGTTGCTTGCTGCGAGGATACGGACTGAGCGTGGACACGTATCCTCCTCGCAGGTCGGCACGAACAGTGTTTGCAGCGGGGCCCAGGAGAAGATGATGATTCGGTATTCCCGAAAGTAACAGGAAGAATTGATTTGTTTTGCTATCTGACGAGATGTTCTCTCGCTACCACGCTGCCTGATGAAAGTAACGCCGCTGTCTCCCTCTCCCTGCCCTCCGCAGCTGTCGCCCGGAGCTCCTCCACCTCCTTTCTCAGCTTCTCGTTCACCTTCCTCACCTTCTCCACCGCCGCTTCCTCTTGCACCGCAACCTCCGGCGCGGCCGGCGGCTTCCCTGGCCTTGTCTCCACTGTCACCTTGCCGAGAACCAAGAACGGCAGCCTCCGCAGAGTCACCCCGGCGGCCGCGCCTGCATCCCCGCCGGAGGTAACCTCGGCGGGTATCCTCACGCCCCACCGGACCCTCACCGTGGCCGCGCCACCGCGCACCGGCACGACGCTCCTCATCGTCAACTCCGACGCCGACGCCCCGCCGACCGACTCGAACCGCTTGCGCACGGCGAAGTCGCCGACCGAGGGCTTGAGGGAGAGCGAGAAGGAGACGGCGCCCGCGGCGGTTACCTCGACGGCCATGGTGATGGCTGAGGCTGATGCGCCGGGCTGCGCGGAGGAGGGGCAGCCGCCGGGGCCGGGGCCGAGGACGAGGGCCAGGGACAGCGGGGAGGTGCCGGCGGGGCGGTTTGGCGTGTAGGAGAGGCGGAGGGACGGGAGGGATGAGGATGCGGTGGCGAGGGAGAGGCGGAGGTCGGCGGGGTCGCCGGCGGTGAGCGACGCGACGGCGGGCACGGAGAAGGGCGCGACGGGGAGCTTCGCGCGGAGCAGCGGCCCCGCGTCGTCCCGGAGCTTCAGCGAGGCCTTCATGGCTCCGTGGCCGAGGAGCACATCGCGCGCGTGGACACGGGCCGCACGTACGTGTGGGGCGGTTCGCTTCGCTGGCCGTCGCCGTCGACGAGAAGGTACTAGCTAGCTAGGGTCGTGTCGTAGGTCGTCGCGCACCGGCGGTTTTACTTGTTTCGTACCGTGGGTCACAGCATGTGGATGTACGGCTGGCAAGTTCGAACTTCAGAACTCGGGCCGAGTAGTATCCAAGTGTGTCGCAACATCCTATCAAAAAAAAAATGTGTCGCAACATGCCTAGTCGCAGCTTTTAGATCTCATGTCCGTTTTCGGTCACCAAGGAAAGTGTATTTTTGTTCCTCAAAAGGTGTAGAAATGTTTATTTTGTTTGATTTTGGTGTTGTGGCAACGTTGTTCACACAGTTATTTGGTGGTATTGTCTTGGTCATAACAATCCACTGATTCCAGTCTTGTTTGGGTGACGGTTGGTTTGGTGTAACCAATGAAGTTGATAGTTTTTACCCCACCGGTCTACATGGACGACACATTTGTTCTCGCTGATATTTGTTGCTATGGATCTATGATGTGCACTAAAAGCAACATCACCATCTTCAACAACCCATTTTTTTTAGAGTTTTTGAGAGCAAGATCATCGGTCATGCAATAATGTTGCTGCATGTGTACATCAGGATGGTTTTCTTGTGGTGATTACCAATCTATGGTTGGTGTGATGACCAATCTCTATCATACATGGCATAATTGATCCTCCACATGTCTTTCAGTATTGTCCATCACAAGCATGGACCTCTAGAACAATGTTTACAATCATAATTTAAAAGAACTAGACATTAAAAGAACTCGTGCAACTATAGCTCAGACTTGTGAAATATTATAGCCCTTCGGAGTGTAAACTGGTCATGCCCGCCAACCAAACCAGTACATCAGTCACACCCGAAGAAACACAACACTAGCTAATTGTCAAACCATTTTACAAGCAAATAGTCGTGGAGAAATCCCATTGGAAATCCGACCCACCAGAACATAAAAAATGTATGTGTGCTAATTAGACTTTGCATGTAGTTTACATAGAGAAATCCATGATTAACACGTTATCTTAATGAAACATAACACATACCCTAAAACCTAAAATGTAAACCGTAAACCCTAAAGAAAACATGGAGCATTTAAAGCCCTTGTCTGATTTTCTTGCCAAACCTAATAAATGGACAAATGGGGCATCTAGAACGCAAGACACTAGAAAACGTAGGATAATTAGGACGTCATGGCTTGTTAAATACTCTATATGATACTACAAGACACAAAAAAAATCATGCAGTTGTTGCTCATGTTAGACAATTTTGTTATGGGTTGAGTCATTGCATGAGAGTTTGGAGATTCTAGTGGTCGAAAGAGAGCATTATAATCAAGTTTATGAAATTTCCTAGGCAACAAACCATATGAAGTTGTCGATTTCTGTTTAGGAAGATAAAGCTAATGCCAATTTCCATGCTATCTGGGTATGTGCAGTGGCGGCCTCCCGTGGATATCAAAGTCAAGCGCCTCGACGTAGTTGTTTGAGGTTTACACATGATTCTTGCCGTCCTTACTCAGAGTCGTCCCCTCCCCCCTCCCCCCCCCCTCATTCATGGACGCTAGCCTCACTGAGGAGAGGGCTTGTCCCCCTTTTGGGATTGCAGCTACATGGTAGATAGAGGAGATTGGTCGAGCCCAATGCTAATTTCTCCGGAAAAAAGATGACACGCTACATAGGCCAACATGTTAGCCAAAGTTTGTTCGGGAAGGGAGAAGGGAGGACGAAGTATGGACTAAAAGTTGTGACATATGATCACGACTACCCTTTCATAGTAACGATGCAATGTTTGATCACTTCCTTCCGGTTAGTTTTGGGCTTTCAACTCTCCCTTGTATATATGCACCTTAATTTTCAGCGGCTAGTTTCCAAATATATTTGAACTTTCTTTTTTGTGTGCACATATTTTAGTAATAAAATATCATAACAGTAATGTGATAACTGCATTTTGTGAGGCCTCCTCTACCCGCTACCTGTAAATGTAAGTCATTTAAATGCATACAATTTAACATCTTATGGAAATTTTTTTAGACAAGTGAGTCTTTCTTTATCTATGATCCTTTTTTTTCAAGAATTTTCATTTTTATATCTACCAATGTTTAGCGACATATTTGACAACACAACATTATAATTGTTTCCTGTAGCAACAGATGAGAATTATCGTGCATCTTGTTCAGTGCATCTTATGTCGTCGCCCACTACTACCACCTATAAGTTGACACATGAACAATTGGTAGGACTCGTCTCTACATGCATGACAACACAAGAATCTACCGTGCAACTGCAAATGCAGAAGCTATTGCATTAGTAACACACACATACACACACCCTTTAGCAAAATTTTGAAAGCATATGTGATTTTTTTTTTGTCAAGAGAAAACATACTTGAACTTTCATTGAAAATTTTAAAATTTGAAATCATCATAAAACTTGTGTGATTTTTGTTGAAATGTGAAAGCATCTGCGAAACTTAACTGGAGTCATCGAAATTTGTGTGATCCTAGAACAACTATGTGAAATTTGAATCCATAAATTGCTATGCCATGTCGGTCAAACTTGCATGCAGATATTCTAAACCGCTTTGTAAAAAAATATTATGAAACCGCTAAAATTCTTAGAAACAGATGAATTTGTAGCGATTTTTTTAGAAATTTTAAATTCGGTCGGTAATTACTCCAAAACTTGTCTCAGACTAGAGGAAAGAAGAGAGACATAAAGTGAAAAAAAAAGGGAGTGTGTGCAAATGAGAGATTTTTGAGAGTTCTGAATGTGGGATAGGAAAGGAGGCCGATAGAGAGAAAAAAATTCTGAGACAAGCCCCTCGTTGCTCGCGTGAATAGTGGGCCTTTGGAAGTGGAAGACCGACTGACGACCGACGGCCAGCCTGCTCTCTTCCACCACTATCGCACCTTGCAGCCGATCGATCGGGCCCTATAAACCGCCATCTGTCCCCAACCCTAACACTCGCCCTTCCGATCTCCATGTCCCTCCGCTCCACGGCGGAAGAAGAAACCCAAGCCCGCTGATCCTCAGCATCTTCGTCGACTTCAAGGTGCGTGCGAAGCTGTTCTTCTTTCCGATCTCTACTACTAACTGGTAATCTCCTTCCTCATTTTTTGTGTTTGCTGATCTCGAGACGAGAGCCTACCGTCAGTGTCCGGTAGGTAGGGTTATAAATGGAGGCCGGGTTGCCTCGTCGAATTTGCGGCTCATCTCATATGATTCGTTAGATTCTAGGGCTGGTTGGATGCTGAATATTGTAATTGTTCACCGTTTTTCTTGCGGGTGAAATTGTTCAACTACAGAACGGTGGAGTAGAGTAGTAATTGGACATGAGCTCCCTGTCGTGTGTCCTTGCCACAAGATCTAACAAATTAGATACTTTTTTTTTTCTCATTCTACATGTGCATTGGCCAACCTTTGAGGATACACTACCTGCCAGACCTATTGGGCGTTTTGTGTATTGTTCTCTAACCTAAATAAAATCTGGACGAAAGCATGTGTGCTGCTAAATTTAGTTGGTGGTGGGCATATTGTGTTTTCTCAACTAGATTTGATAGGTTATAGTAATAATCCTGAAATATGCTATGTGCTAGCTTCTGTACCGCTAGTCTTAGCTCATTTGGCATTCGCCTGTTGTTTGTTCTGTTTTAGTAGAAATTGCTGGTCAGTTGATTCAGAATTGCATATTCATTCAATGTGCAGAACTGAGTGAACCATGTCATGTTTCTTGATTGCCCAGGACTTAACTTTGCATGTGCATAATATATCTGTTATTGCTTCTGCTATTTTTAGATAACCAGTTCTTGCATCAACTGTGGTCTAATAAAAGCATTTTTTTTAGACTGATAGTATGTTCCAGTAATCCCGAAGTATGCTATACGCTTAGCTTCTGTAACGTTAGTCTTGGCTCATTTGGCATTCGCCTGTTGTTGGTTCTGTTTCAGTAGAAATTGCTGGTCAGTTAATTGGGAATTGCCTATTCACTTCAATGTACTGAACTGAGTGAACCATGTAATGTTTCTTGATTGCCCAGGACGTAACTTTGCATGTGCAGAAGATTTCTGTTATTGCTTCTGCTATTTTTAGATAACCAGTTCTTGCATCAACTATGGCCTAATAAAAGCATTTTTTTTTTGTCTAAACATTGTCGTGTGCTCTTTCAGAATGCAACTGTTCGTGAAGAGCCCCACCGGCAGGACAATCTGCCTCAAGGTCCGCCCATCAGATACCCTCCACACTGTCAAGGCAAAGATTCAGGAACAACACCGCCTTTTCTTTGATGGAGTGCAGCTAGAGGACAACCTTACCTTGGCTGATTATGGCATCCAGCATCAGTCCACTATTGACCTCCAGGAAACTATGCAAATCTCTGTAATGGAGACCCTAGCGGGCAGGACCATCACTCTTGAGGTTGACAGCTTAGATACCATTGACAAGGTGAAGTCCAAGATTCAGGATAATGAGGGCTTCCCCAAGGATCGGCAGTGCCTCATCTTTGGCAACAAGCAGCTGGAGGATAACCGCACCTTGGCAGACCTCAACATTTGGAAGGACTCCACTCTTCTCCTTGTCCTCCACCCTGCCAATCCAGGAGGCAAGATGCCCATCTACGTGAGCACCTTGGATGGAAAGAGAATCCGCCTTCGGGTTAAGAGCTCAGATACCATCGACGACATCAAGTGCAAGATCTATGAGGTGGAGGGAACTAGCCCCATACAGCAACGCATCATCCATAATGGCAGGCGGCTGGAGGAAGGCCGCACCCTGGCGCAACATAACGTTCAGAAGGAAGATACTCTCCATTTGCTCCACTGCCTTTGTGGTTGTTGAGATGGATGCTCTGGTCATTCGGCGAGTCTTCTTTCTTTCCGACGGTCTTATTTCTAGCGTATTTATCAGTAAAACAAGCTGTTGTTGCAGTATTTGCTTTCCTGTAGTGACAGTAAAGCTATCATGTCTAGTAGTACGTTAATGCCTTGGTACTTTCTAGCCAGAAAGAAAGCGTGAGATCTTCTTGTATCAGGTGCCCTTGGGTCTTTGTTGGCATCAATTGGTTGAGTGATATACAGTCAGCAGTGCCTTTGCTCTAGTTCCTGTCTGTTTTCGCATGCATTCCTTGGATCTTTTTATATCAGAAAATTGCAGTCTATGCTCTAGTTACCTGTCTTAAATCCTCATCAACAAAGCTACCTTTGGCTCTGGAGAGGCACGCTTGGCCGAGGTGATCTTGGTTGGACCAAGGTGTGGGTAGGCCTGATGTTTGCATCTGAAGTACGGTTAAAGAAGGTGATCCTCCTTGGATCACAACCAGATGACCAATGCTTGAAGGCAGGTGCGGCGTTGAGCTAGATAGGGCATGACATGTTTGTGATTTTTATTTTCATTGAGGTGTTTTGATGAGGCTGAACTTACTTAATAGCTTATGGTCTTTAAAAAGTATGAAATGGTTGAAATATTTTTCCACCTATGTGGGATGCTACATCCAGATTTTTCATAATTTTTGGAACTCAGAATATGTTTTTATAATATTTTTAAAATAACAGGCAAGGAGCCAGAAATCTCGACTCATTTAATGGTATCCTAGATTCATTTAAAAAATAAGTACTGATAATTGTGATCACATATTTTTAGTTTACATAGAGAAATTATTGATTATCATATTATCTTGATGAAACCTAATAAGTACTTTCTCCGTTTCAAAAATACAAATGTATTTAGACTTTTGTTTTAGTATGTAGGTTCACTTAATTTTAGGATGAATCTCATAGACACTTTAGAGTTGAGAACATAGGATAATCTCTACACGATACTACAAGACACAAAACATTTTGTCATACCGCATTACAATCAAGTTTACAGAATTTCCTCGGCATCATACTAGTGGCCATATATAGACCATCAGAATTCAGAACCACACCTTGCTACTCTAGTAGTAGTAGCTAGTTGCAAACTTGCAACATGACCATCGGAATTCACACTCGAACAAAGGCCTAGCCATTTCACACGCTTATAATTAAGTCGCCGTGGAGAAATCTCAGACGAGCTACATCATTCACGCGGAGCGGCCGCCGGCCGTGCCGCGCGCGTGCAGGGTGCCCACCGCGTGCCCCGCCCCCGCGGGGAGGTACCCGTCGTCGCTGCTGCTCCCCGCACGCGGCCGCGCGCCCTCCGCCTCCGTGGTGGGGTGGTAGGTGGCGGCGGCGGCGTGCTCCTTGGCGGCGGCGTTCTGGCGCATGGCGTCCTGCTTGGCGGCCTCCACCTGGAGGATCCGGTCCTGCTTCCTGGCCTCCGCGGTGGCCTTGGCGGCCGGGTCGTGCGCCTTGGCCTTCTCCACCTTCTCCTGCACCACCGCCTTGGTCTTCTCCTTGCCCGCCCACGCCGACGCGCCCACGTTCGCCGCCGCCTCCTTCGCCGCGCCCACCGCGCTCGAGCTCTTACCGCCCTGCATCGCTCTCCTCTTCTCTCTCTGGACATAGCTCGATGGTAATATATGGAGCGCTCGTGAGCACGGCACGAAGGGGCCACGTACGTGTCCCAGGTCGGCCGGCACGTACGTGTCCCAGGTCGGCCGGCACGTACGTGGTGCAGCTCGCTGAGGCGCACGTCTGCCGCGTCGAGAAGCCGCTGTCGGCGCGTGGTGTGGAACCAGGCCCGTGTGCAGTCTCTGGAAGAAGTATCGATTCGCGAAAGCAACAGGAAGTGGTTTTGTTTACAAGCTCAAGAGATAAACAGTCAAGAGTGTAGATATCGATCCAAATCAGAGTATGCAAAATTAGATCCGTCTCCCAAGCCCATATGTACCCTCGCCAACAAGTAAATTCGAAACAAAAACTCAAAAGTTCCCCCCAAAAAAAAAATGATTCTTTTGCAACAAACATGTTCGACTGTTCTATGTGGGTGGCTGGGGCCTGGGTGCAAAGTTCCGTGAAGATATGGCATCCGTGGTGCACCGCAAAGAAAACAATGTCGACACTCTCCAGACAGCAAACAGGCTTCTAGTACACCGAAGCGCCCAGTGCCGGTAGAATGGACGAAAATAACCCAAAAAAATAACAATTTCACGAAATGAACTCTGGCCAGAAGAAATTCACGAACTAACCCATTTTGCAACGCCACACAGCTTGGCGCCGCACCCCGAAGAGCGGCGCCACTATACCTGGCGCCGCGCACCTGCCAGCGTGGAGCCCCGCGGGCCCGGTCCCGATAGTGCGGCGCCTTGTAGCTTCGCGCCGCACTGTGTAGTGCGGCGCCGTTGCGTCTGGCGCCGCACTTTAGGTCATGTACCAGCGCGCGAGCCAGCCCTCCCAGACCCATCTCATTCCTCTCCCAGGCTCGAGGCAACAGACATGGCGGCGGCGGCGGCGCTCTCCACGTAATCTCCCCCCCCCCCAACCAGGCCAGATTGGTGAATTTCTTCCAAGATTTGTGCTCCCAATCCCCTCCCCCAGGTATTCTCTCTAATCCCTCTCAATTACATCCACAAATTTCTCCTTTTTTCTCCCTTATTTGCAATTTTTGGTCTAACCCTAGATTGGATGGTGAAACCATAGATTGTATGAACCATTGCCATGTTTACTTGATCTTTAGGTTTTGGAATGCTTGTAAGTTGGATCTTGAAACCCTAGATTGCAATATTAGGAATGCATGTAAAACCCTAGCTATTTTGGGATAGTGAAACCCTAGAATTATAGGTAGAGTAGGAGGAAATTTTTGTTCGTGTTAGAATTATAGGTATAGTAGGGTAGAACTAGATGCTAGATGCTAGAACTATATGTGTCAACTATAGTTGGAATAAGAAGGACATTTTGTAATTGTTCTTATTCTCTCTATTGTTTTGAATGTGTAGGATGGCTCTAAACCCCCTTCTAAACAATGCTCACTATGATGTTCAACACCGTGCCTACAAGATGTCGGAGAAGAGACAGGTACTAAAAACTTCAATGCAAGTCGAACAAGATGCCATGTTTGTTTAGATGGAAATCTAACATTTTTTCCATTATATGTTTGCAGGAGCTTCAACCCCTTCGACTTAGGTACCACGAGGTCTCGTCCGGCAGGATGCGTTATGATGCGCGGTACACTCCGTACATCCAGCAGCTAGGACTCCTCCCCTTTATCCACATGGTCACTCGGTCCACACCGGCCTTCAACCCTGCTGCGATCACCGCGCTTGTGGACCGATGGAGGCCGGAGACGCACACATTTCACCTTAGGACCGGTGAGACTACGATCACCTTGCAGGACATGAGCATGATCCTGGCACTCCCAATCGAGGGAAACCCTGTGTGCATGTCCTCGGATTCAGACGGGTGGCGTGAGGAGATGGTCGCCCTTATAGGGAAGGATCCACCCGAGGCTATAAACAAGAAGGGGGAAAAACTGAGGGTCGCTGCCGGGGCTACTTTTACTTGGATCATCCAGAATTTCAAGATTTGCCCCGAGGATGCCGATGAGGAGACGATCAAGACATACACTCGTGTGTATGTGTGGTACATTATCACGAGGACTCTGTTTCCTGACAGCAGTGGAGATCGTGCTCAGTGGCATTGGCTCAAGTTGCTGTTTTTTTTCGACTCTACCTTCAGTTGGGGTTCTGCGGCGTTGGCCTGGTTGTACCGTCAGGTAATGAGTTATTTACAAATGTTGTTGTATATTTTTGCACTATCTCAAAAAAAATTGTTCTTACCAAATGGTTGTTCACTTCATCTGCAGCTGGATGACGCTTGCCTTAGGAGCTCCGCCGATTCAGGGATTGGTGGTTGTTTGCTCCTTCTTTCGGTGTGGAGCTGGGAACGCTTCTCCATTGGACGGCCGAGATTGTTGTCATTCAATCCTTACATTGATAACGGCAACAACTACCTTCTCCCCACGTGGGCTTACAAGTGGGATGTGGTCTCCGAACCGCCAACGGACCCGCTGGAGGCGTACAAGAGGTACACCAACGAGTTCGACACGATCACCATGGATCAGGTAATTTCAGCGACGGCGGTCAATTATGTCTTGAACTTGTAATCTTTGACCCTGACATGACTGTGGTATGATGCAGGTGACGTGGGAGCCATACGGTCGAGGGGACCGCTTTGGTGTTCCGGAGGACTATCGCCTTAACCCTATTTGCCTTAGAGAATCTCGTCTGTGGCTAATGCGTTGCCCCATGGTGTACATGTGGGCTGTTGAGTATCACCAGCCTCACCGTGTCATGACCCAGTTTGGGTTATTTCAGATTGTACCGCCTGAGTGGAAGGACACGGACATAGGGCTCCATAGGTAAGCTACTAACTGCCTTACCATGTGATGTGCTTATCATTCGCCAAATAACGCTTTTTGACTTGTTGTTGTTGTGTGCAGCTTGGACAGGAAGAAGCAGAGGAAGGAGAAGGATTGGCCCAAGCTTCATAGGAAGCACCTTGAGAAATTCAGGAGGTGTGTGACCGAGGCTAGGAAAGCAAAAGGAGCACAGGATAGGCCCTTCAATCGGGATGCTTTCAACAACTACATCGCATGGTTCGTTGAGAACGCGCGGGTGGAGATATACCCACGGGCATTTCGGGATTCGATCTTGGAGGAGCCATTGGTGTTTGATGAGCTTTCAACCGAACAATACAACATCATGGTCAGAGAAGGACGACAAACCGAGTTTGCTCCCTTGGTCAACTTTGTGGTAAAGTGTGCCGAATAATATTTTTTCCGTCTAGGCGCTTCTCACACCTTGCATGGATAACTTACTAGTTTCTTGTCTATGACAGCGCGATCAGGTAAGGAAGTCTGCCGATGCATGCGAGGACGCTTTGGACATATACCCTCGCGGAGAGAAGGGTGAGGGTCTGTTTCGTGAGTTTGTTAAGAAGCAGGGCCAACGGTTAAGGCGACTGTCGAACTTGCTAGGTTGCCGTGACCCCGAGGTGGCAACACCGTCCGCGTCACGGTCCAACACGCCCGAAGGTGACAATTCTGGCAATCATCACTCCACATCCGAGGACGAGGCGAACACACCCGAGGTAGTACAACCATTGCATCCCCCACCCTCCCTTGCATTTCTCCTGAATTTGTCCTTACCAATCTTCTTCTGTTGACAGCCGCAAGATGAGGAAAGCGTCTCCGACGAGATGACATTGGGCAACTACACTCGCTACAAGGTACACGAGCGGTCCGACTACATGTTCAAGCCAAGGCAACCCAAGAAGCCTTACACACCCAACCCTTCCACGACCAAGACAAAGAAGCCCAAGAAGCCCAAGAATCCATATCGCTTAGAGGTGGAGGATGAAGAGGAACCGAGGAGGAGGAAGATGCCCACGAGAAGGGGCCGAGGGGCGAAGACCACCCGTGGGAAGTAGAGTAGATGTTGCACTTTGTCTTCAATGGTTGTAGTCTTGAACTCTACTTATGGTTGTTGTCGTGAACTTCGATGTTGTCGTGAATGGTTGTGGTGAACTCTACCTATGGATGTTGTTGTCGTGAACTTCGATCTCTTGAACTCTACTTATGGATGTTGTTGTCATGACTTCAATGGTGCTTATCTTTTGGAACAAACATGCTTGAACAACAAGAACAGACAGGTACTAGTCAGGAAGGTGCGGCGCCACGACCTCTGGCGCCGCACATGGTGCAAGACAGCCCAGGAAACAGACAGGAAAGGTCTAAGTCAAAGTGCGGCGCCGCCAGGTGTGGCGCCGCACATGCGCTAGAAAATAGACAAAACCTTCTGTCTACTTTCGAGCGCATGTGCGGCGCCACACCTGGCGGCGCCGCACGGTGCGGCGCCACGAGTCAACCCGTTGCACGTGCGGCGCCTTTGCGCGTGGCGCCGCATATGCGCTAGAAAATAGACAGAAACCTTCCTCTTCTTCTCTTCCTCTTCCTCCATGGAACGCCATGCCGCTTGACGCAGCCTTTCCCTCTCGGCATCCCGAGACTCCTTAGCGCGGCGATTATCTTCCTCCTCTATCTTGCGGCGAGCAAGTTGAACTACCTCTTCGAATGCCTTCCTCCGCTTCTCTTCCTCAGCTTCCTTCCTCTTCCTCTCTTCCTCGGCCTCCTTCCTCTTCCTCTCTTCCTCGGCCTCCTTTCTCTTCGCCACCACCTCCATAGCATCCGCCCAGATCTTCGAGTAGTTCACGCCTTCCCCATCATTGGCCTTGTTGGCTTGAGTCGCCATACCTATTATAAGAATAAAAGGGGCAAGTTAGTAAAGGATGCATTTAACCCAATAAACATGAATGATAGTAAAATATGCATAAATGTGAACATACCTACGAGCATACGGGTTTGGTCCGGCTAAGTAACCTATCATACTTGCGGGATTAAATCCACCACGCCCTCTTCCTCTTCGTAGCCCAAGTTGTCGACCTCTTTGTTGTCTGGGAGCTTGTTGGTTAGTCCTTGGTTGGCTTGGAGCATGTTGGCTAGTCCTAGGTTGGCTACCACTTGGTTGGCTAGTCCTTGGTTGGCTTGGAGCATGTTGGTTAGTCCTTGGTTGGCTTGGAGCTTGTTGGCTACCACTTGGTTGGCTTGGAGCTTGTTGGCTACTACTTGGTTGGCTACTACTTCCTTTTGCTCTTTTCCTTTGAGAACACTTTCTTGCATTGTGCCCTTCACCATTGCATGTTCCACACCGGGCTCTCTCACGAGGCTCTTGGAATTGGTCGTTGCCCGATTCCCGACCACCACCACGTCCCCATCCGTCCATGTCGCTCCTAAAACGCTTTGTCTTGCGTCTTCCACGTCCAACAACCTTCCATTTCGGATCGGGCCATAGTTGAATTCCATGGTACTCCGGCCATTGTGATTGGTCCAGGTATGGATGAAATCTAGGAGCCCATGTCTTCTTAGTAGTCTCAATAGAGAACTCAGCCTCTCGCACCGTGAGCGGATTATTGTAATCCAAATGTCGTCTGCGAGACGCCACGAGCAAGTGCGAGCACGCAAGATGAAGCAATGATGGCCTTCCACATGTGCACTCACAGGTCTTGAGCGAGACCTTGAAAGCTCGGCCTCCGTGTTGGACACCATCAGCCGTTGTACCTCCGGGCTCCGTAACTTGGTAAATTAGCTCGTCATTGTCATATTCCGTGACAACTTGGGAATCCGCTTTCCTTGTCTGAAATTGCATCCAATCGTCAACCTTCGGAGGGAACTTGTATTTGTAATTGTTCTTGTTGTCCCCCGCAATATGTCGGTCCGTTTCATGTGAGTATTTCAGAAAATACTCATTCATCATGTCGAATGTATATCGGACTATTGCCGTGACGGGCAATGCACGGACACCTTTTAGCAACTTGTTAAATGCCTCTGCCATGTTGCTTGTCATTTGGCCATACCTCCGGCCACCGTCATCAAAAGCTCGTGCCCACTTTCCCATATGTTCAATGTTCCTATTGAGCCACTCGCGACCACCGGCATTGAGTTCTTTGTTGACTAGCAATTTGTTGTACAAGTTAGAGAAACGACGTTCCGTGAAAGCGAGGCAACAATCCTGTAGATCATCGGACAAATCCTTGCTCTTGCATGCCCTATAGAAGTTTGAACAAAAGTGTCTCATGCACCAACGATGGTGCAATGGAGCATGGCCGGGAATATCAATCATCACAGCATTGAGAATTCCTTGATGACGGTCAGAGATGACACATATCTCCCTTTGAGGGGTTAATATCTTGGTTCTCAAAAGATAGAAGAACCACTCCCAATTATCATTGCTTTCTGCCTCCACCAAAGCAAACGCCAAAGGAATCAACCGGTTGTTCGCGTCATTGGCTATTGCAATCAAGATAGTGCCTTTGAAATCGGGCGTCATTCTCTAAATCTCCAATATTGTTGTCGTGGAGTTCAACATCATCATTGTCATCTTCATCTTCACCCCCACAATCATCATCTTGGTGTCTTGAAATCGAGCTCAATGTTTGGGTCAAGGGAGGTTCACGCCTTAGCTCTTGGTCTACGGGTGGAGGACTCATAGTACGCAATGGGGATGCCATACGGTTTAAGTCCAAAGACAATGAACTACCAACTTTCTTGGTGGCAAATAGCTCAAGAGCCTTGTCTAGTGATTCGGCCACCACCTCCTTGTATGCAAGCCAACGGGCCTCGGAGAAGATACGCATGGTCTTCCAACGGACATGCATTCCCAAGCCAACATTATGTCTTCCCTCCAACTCAATATCATCCTTTGGGTCCATCCATTTCAATTCAATCCTCAATTGCTCCAAGACCTCGGCATATGTTGGAGTACGCTCAAACACCAAATCGAGCTCGTCCGGGTCCGGTTCTATGTTACCTCTCAAAAAAGCATCCTTGTCTACATGGTGAACATGAACAATTCTTGCCATGCCTAACATAATCACAACAACAATACCATGGTCAACACACTTAATAGATACCCATGCTAACATTAACACAATACCAACACATATGCCAATACAAGAACATTCTACCATGCATCTTACAAAACAAACTAGGGTTTACAAGATATGGACCAAAAACAAGAAATTAATGGGTCAAATCAAAGATGAAGGGGAAAAATACCTCAAGGCACTGGGGGGATCGAACTCCACGGAGAGAGGCTTCCGATTTGGACACTAGGAGGGAGAAGGTGGAGGGGGGAGAAGAGCCGCCGCCGCCGCCGTCTGTTCGAGCCTGGGAGAGGAATGAGATGGGTCTGGGAGGGCTGGCTCGCGCGCTGGTACATGACCTAAAGTGCGGCGCCAGGCGCAACGGCGCCGCACTACACAGTGCGGCGCCAAGCTACAAGGCGCCGCACTATCGGGCAGGTGCGCGGCGCCAGGTCTAGTGGCGCCGCTCTTCAGGGTGCGGCGCCAAGCTGTGTGGCGTTGCAAAATGGGTTAGTCCCGTGAATTTCTTCTGGCCAGAGTTCATTTCGTAAAATTATTATTTTTTTGGGTTATTTTCGTCCATTCTGCCCCCAGTGCCAAACAGCACCTCCAAGAAGAGAACACCGTCGTACCTAGAGGTTCCGAGGAGACTATTTTTTAAGCCGTTTTACATCACTGGTTGTTTTTAGCCTCGGTGTGTCGTTTCACCAGTATCTAGGTACAGCACTCCACTCGATCAGATCTGTTGCCAAAAGAAACCAGATTCTTTGTTTTGTACGAGTACTATTTATTTTGAATTTACTGTTCATGGGGTGCATATGGGATCAGGAGCTGAGTTGAATTTCCAAAAAGTAGGTACAAATTACCAAATGCAATCTCCTTTATTACTTCTCACTTTCTTTCATTTTTTGTCTCCTCTTCAAGATCCATGGGATAACATGAAAAAAAATTACAGAACAATGGACTGCACCACTAACAACACACTACTATTTTTACTGACTGTCCGGAGTAACGAAAACAAGGCACACAGTCGTCCATGCTCCACAAAGTTTCTATCCTGCTACGATCTCTCTCTTAAATATCATCTCAACAATCTAGTTTCAAACTAAACGGACAGCCTCGTTTGGAGAGGACCAGTAGCGACGAACTACTCCAGTTCGAACTCACGAAAGCATATTAAGAGATCAAGAGAATGTTCAGGTGGATAGAGTAGGGCTATCGACAGCAATAGCCATCGTGTTGAGTCCGTTGTCGACATAAACAGTTGAGCCAGTGATGGCAGAAGCCAACGGAGACACTAAAAATGCTGCTGCGTTCCCCACTTCATCTGTCCAACATGCGACAATTTGTAAATAATTTGTAGAGGGGGTATTCTCAAGAATGGCAGAGAAAGAGTGGTAGTGAGAGGAAAACGATACGAGTACATACCTGCCAAGAGTTCCTTCTGCAAAGGGGCGTTAACATAAGAGTACTCTATCATCTTCTCGATGAAGCCAATAGCTTTGGCAGCTCGGCTCCCCAGTGGACCTAAGGAAATAAAGATACATTCAATGCATAAATCATGATAATGATTATGAAGGAACACGTAGAACAGCTACTGAATTGTTAATGAAGCTAAGCTTCAAAAACTTGACTGCTACATAACAAGAATTCCAACGTAACCTATCCAGATCCCACAAGCACCCGACAGATAGATGCCCTAAACCACTATATCTATTAATTTAGTACACAGATGATGCTTTCTAATGGATAACTTTATGCCAAAAAGTTTCCCGGAAACAAGAAATTATTTTAATTCCTTCGCAAAGAAGATACCTGCTGATATAGTGTTCACTCTAATTTTTCCTTTACGACCTGCTTCATAAGCAAGAACCTACATAGAAAAGACAGCTTTCAAGTTAATATACACATTTACAAAGCTGCTGGACATCATACTGAATAATGTCACAGAGAAGTGCATACTCTGGTGTCACTCTCAAGTGCTGCCTTAGCTGAACTCATGCCACCACCATACCTACAAAGCAACCACCAAACAGATGTTAAGTACAAGTAATTTGCTTCATATCCATAAAATCATTAGAAGAAGATTTACCCAGGAATTGTCCTTTCTGAAGCAATGTATGTCAGCGAGATACTTGCACCTCCTATTAAATATTGAAATTTTAAAACACAGTAAGGGCCACCTCCCGTGATATACATTGAAATAAGAGAAGACAGTGCGAACAAATAGTTTCTAATCTGACTATTCTCCACATCAAAATTGCACATTCTGTTTACTTTCTTATGGCCCCAAAAATACAAGCTTAGCAACTTGGCATTGTTGATGCTTGGCCAACTCACGCAAGGACTTGTTGAATGCCAAAGTGAACGGAAATAAACACTAGGCAGATGTTCTTATTTTTTATGTGGTGTATTTTTTTCTACAACTAAATATATACCCCTCTCATTTAGCAAGGTTAAATTTGCAGCCATATAATAATTCATAGAGGGCATCAGGCAGATTCACATTGACATTTGCACTTTATCCAACAATCAATCCAACCAAAGAGCAAGTGTACTACATAAACGCTGATAAGCTTTGCCAATTTAAATTCAGAATGTAGCACAACAACGAAAGAAAACACCATCAGAATAAGAACAGAAAGCATATCAGTAGGGATTATTACCGGGATTCATGATGGGAAGGAAGTGCTTGAGTAAAGAAATGTACGAGTAACTAGATGCTGACACTGCAGCAAGATAGCCATTTCTTGATGTCTCCAGCAAAGGCTTTGTTACCTTTAAAGTAATAAAAAAATGAGGTTATAAAAATAAAATAAATGATGACTTGTGTGTGTGTGTTTGCATCTGTGTGTGAGAGAGGCTTCACCTCAGGACCATTGGCAAGAGAATGCACAAGGATGTCAATGCTGCCAAAATCATCCTTTACAGTCTCAACAACTTCCTATCAAATGAAGGCATACATAAGTTAGGCCTTCGATAAGAAGTATTATGCAGCATAGTCTTAATCATATCACCAGTATTGAGTTTAAGAGGCATGTTGTAACCCACCTTCACAGTCCATTTTGAGGATCCCGCATACCTTTTATTTGTTTTAACCTACACCAGGAAAAAAGTGTCAATAATAAATGAAGAATTGTAATTCACAAGGAGAATAACCTAAAGAAATATGAGCATTACATGCTCAGGAACATCCTCCAGGGTGTCAAAAACTGCATCCAGCGGATAGACTTTAGTAATCTCCATAAGAGATCCATCAGGCAGCCTGCATCGAATGATTGTCAAACACTAGACAGGGGGTAATAGATCCAGCAAGGAACACTGAAGTGGACGAAATGAAATTATGGTAGAACTAGATTGACATACTTCCGTGATTCATCAAACTTTCCACGTCTCAAGCTCGTCTCAAATATGTTTAGTGCCTGAAAATGCAGATGATCTGTAAGATTGTTCACTAGAATAACCACCACAATAAATGAAATTTCATGAAAGAGATCAACTTACAGGCACCCATGTACCAACAAGAATTTCAGCACCAGCTGCAGCGAGAGCCTTGGCTATTGCCCAACCATAACCATTATCGTCTGCAACTCCAGCAATAAACGCTCTTTTACCTGAAACAATGGCACATGAACTAGTAAATCTAGAGTACTTAGCTCAGATCATTTCCTCCAAAAAACAGCCAGGGTTGTTTTTATGGTTGTAGAATTGCATAACTCAAAAAACCTGAAAGTGCTGTGTTAATAAAGTAGCCTAATCAATTTTACCTTAATAGTAATAAAACACATGTTTTTGCTACTAGTACTAAGAAAAAGAGTTCGTTGTTGAATTTACCATGCTAGCATACATCACATTTCACACAGTAGAATCCATACAACTCAACCCAATCCAATGCAAACTAAAAATTCTGGGTTATATTTTCGCCAACTGAGCTTCAAAGATGGTACAGTGACATCCCTATCATATTAAGTTTTCTACCAATTGTAAAATACAAAGAGGTGGCTGCCTTATGGGGTGCACTAGATCGAAACAGACTAGGAAACATTAAGTTAGCGAGTACCAATTCCGCAATTAGCTCTCCGAAATGTTCTAATTATAATTTCAGATAGAAAGCAAGGTATGTCTGTAAATGTCAACTATGGTACAATCTTATGCACATAAGCATGCTCCTGAGATCGTTAATGAATCACAGCGGTACAGAAGGACCAATTTGGAGGTCCGACTTCATGCTAGTCTGAGCTCCAAGCAGATCCTTGGAGCTCCGACTTCATGCTAGTTTGGCTACCCTTTTGGCAAGGATTGTGTATCGTGGAGGATCCTCAGTTGCGGTGTTTCGGTTGCATGGATTCACTCAACGGGGGTGGCTGACGACTGCTGGCTTATGTTGCAACAACGAAGATCGTGGTGGTGGCGGTGGTGCTGCTTCATGTGTCTTCTCCAAAACCGGAGTGGCCCAATTCTGCCCTTCTTTGCAGATTGGATTCTCCCTCCTGTGGCGGGGCTCATGTTCAGTGTGCGCATCTAGACTAGGGTTTGTTTGGTGGTGTCGGTTGTAATGCTCGCCTAGCGACCTTGGCCATGTACTGTCTCGAGTGAGTCGGGTGTGCACCCTTTGGCGCCAGTGTATACTTTGTACAAAACTCTGTTTTTTTCTATCAATGAATCGAAACGCAAGGCTTTTGCGTTTTCGCCAAAAAATTACCAATTTGGTAAATGAACAACGTCCAGAAAGGGATCCAATTCGCAATGAAAAAGGATATTGAATGAAAGGCTAATGCAAATTTAGGGACCTGTGGTGAAAAATATTCATGACCAAGGCAGCACCACTATATGGAAATCGTATCCATGACAAAGGGAGCACTACTGAATGAATGGGAGGACTTAGGATTTACAAAGTAACCAGGTTCAATGTGGTAAAGAAAAGATTTATAGTATTATCTACTTTGTTTTATTGTTTTCTATGACAGAATATTTGGAACTTTCTTCTACCAATTCAAGCAAAGCATAATTCAGAATGGATGCATCTGACATTGTAGACAGTTTTGACTGGTATGTTGTAATCTTCATGCCATGCTCTTTTTTTTTGCTTCCTATAGGCATTCCCTTTGAATGTTTGTCTATAGATTCTGGTGGCACTTCATCTGAATTATCTCAGCATTCCATTTTTATATTCTCTTACACATGATACTAAACTCAGAAGTCCTGTGAAATCCTTATTAACTTAAAATTCCTGGTGGGACACATCAGCTGAAGCAATATTCACTTAACTATAACAGTTCCAGAGTATATTTCTACTTTTCTAGTGTTGCTAATGGCAAAGCACATTACACGTTTTCACCTAAGTCTGAAGTTGGCCCAGCTCAGTTTTATAATATATTGCATACACATGATAAATTTAATTGCTGTCACAGAAGCACAATTGAAGCATACAGTATACCGTATGACAACACAAAGGTACAAAAATAGCAAGAACAAGCTATTAGGCAAAATACATTAACCCTTTCAGTCCAGCAAGAACAAGCTATTAGGCAAAATACATTAACCCTTTCAGTCCAGCAAGAACCATCTATCATGTTGTGAATTTCTTTGAGAACTGAATTTCGCTTACCTCTGAGATCAATGGGGAGTCCTTGGACAGCTCCCTGAGACATGGCCCTCACAGCAAACCTCTTGTAATTTGAAGCAACAAGTGGTTTTGCGGATGCAGTTTGCACACAGCTCGCAAAGCCAGTTCTGGTGCTAAGTGCCCTCCCGAATGCAGAAACTACAGATCTTGACCCAAGAACTCGCTGGCAGGCAGGGATGCAAGGGCTCGCCGCCACCATCTGCATACCAGTAGCTGCAGACGCACCCATCTCGCTTTATCTAGAAACACAGCAGATGTGTACTGCAACAAGAACGGGTGTGTGTCATGTATTGAACCATAAATCATGAACGGTTCCATTATCTGGAGTTAATGGATATATTTGGTAACATGATGAATAATTTCAGTTTTATCGTACAGTAGTAGGAAATCTGCAGGGCTGATAGATTGATTTAACACAAGCACGAACATATAAAGCCATTTATCTAGCACCTATTTAAAATTTCCACAGCAGCAGAAACTACATCTGAAAATTCAAACTGCTACTACTAAAGAACAAGAGGCGGATGTCCTATGCATCCAAGTCGAAACCGAAGCAGCATTGAACCGGCTGCTCCCGTGGGCAGCAGGAGATTTGGCGAGAGAACCTCGCGGCGGAGCAAAGGGGAAGGGAATGCACCCACCCACGCGATGCGGCGCGGCGAGGCGAGGCGAGGCTCCTTACCTCGGGGGAATGCGATGGGGCGAGGACTGCGGGACAGGGATCCGATCCGATCCGATCTGGGGCGGAGAGCACGAGGGAGAGGCTTGTGCTTTGCTGCTGCTGCGGGTGGGGAACAGACAAGGGATGAGGCCGCCGAGGGGAGGGAGTGGGGAAGGGAAGGTGGCGAGGGTTTCGATGAGACCGAGGGGGTTTTGTTCGGGTTGGCTGAAGCCTCAGCAACCGAGGAAGATAGATATTGACAGCTGGGTTTAGGGCTGGACAGGGTCCAGTCGGACCAGATCTACGGTGGAACCTGATTGATCAGGCCCAGTAATTTATTGTACTCCCTCTCTGTCTTAAAATAAGACGTTAAAAAATAATAAGACATTAAAGAAATGAAAATGATTGGGCTCTCTTCGGGATCGCTAGTTTTTATCCCCGGGTCGCACAGCTAGGCTTGGAAACGGACATACACGGGAGTGTGGGCCTGACCTTATCCCTTCCCCTTCTCCTACCTTCCTCACAACAAAACTTCCAACAAAAATCTCTGCTACCCAGCCGTGATGCTGCTGTCCAGCCGTGACGCTACCCCTCCGCCTCGCCGAGCCTCCACCTCGTGGCGCCGCCGTGCTCCTCCGTGACTCTCTCCTTCATCAGGCCCTCCTCCACCATGCCTCCTCCTCCGCGCTTGCATGGTGCTCGTGACTGGTGCCTCCGCGCGCTTGCACCACCACTGCGCCCTCTTCTGTTCTGCTCGACACCAAGCTTGTGAGGCAGTGCTGCAACGACAGCTAGTGTTTCTACCGCTGGCGGCGAGGGCGGGCGGTGCTGCAACCATGGTGGGCGCCCTTGCAGCCGACGACGGGCGGTGCTGCAACGACGGCGGGCGGCGCTGCTAACATATGGTGGCGACCGGCGCTGCCAGCTACAGACGACGGGCGGCGATGCTATATAGGCGCGGCGCCCCTGCTACAACTGGCGGTATGCCCTGCTACAGAGGTACAGCGACGCTGCTACAACTCGCGGCAGGCCCTGCTACAGAATCCCGTCGACGCTGCTAGAGAGGCGCAGAGGCGTTGCTACAAGCGGCGTAAGGCTCTGCTACAAGAGATGTCTGGTGTTGCTACAGGGGTACAATGACCTTGCTACAAACGGTGTGAAGCCCTGCTACAGGGGCACAATGGCCTTACTACAGAGGCACGGGGAAATCTTCTCCTCCGTCGACAGACCTTTTTTGCTACAATTGTTAATTTATTTTGCTACAACCGTTTTATGAATTTGCTACAACAGCGCAATTTTTTTGCTACAAAGTCTCCGGTGAGATCTTCCGACGAAAGTCTCCGGCGAGATCTCTGGCGAAGTTGGTTTTGCTACACTAGTACTTTTTTTTGCTACAAAGTCACCGGCGAGGTCTAGTCTTTTTTCTATTTTGTGAGTCAACCCATTTTTTGCTACATGTAGCAAAAGCAGGACGTTTTGTAGCAAAATTGGTACATTTTGTAGAAAAAGCGGGATTTGACAGAAAATAGGAGACACGTGATTGGCTGGGGACCCGGGGGATGAAAACCACAAATCCCCCGGGGGACGCCTAGTATCGCCCTTAAAGAAAACTATACACAAATTTCTTCACTTGCTCCATAAAAGTTTCGGGTTTTCCCAATTTTCCCTCGCGTCGTGATCACCCACGCAGGCCTTACTCCTCTTTCGGTCTCTCCTGATACCTTCTCACTCCTCTCTTAGTAGGAAGAGAGCGCCACCTGATCTAGATGGCGGGCCGTTGGCACTGTCCTCGATGGCTCCCCCTCCTTGCTGCCGGCAGGGCTTCCCGTCTTCGTCTTCAAATCCCAAACCAGCGGCGTCCCGGTCCGCCCATGGATTTGTTCCCCTTCTCTTGGAGCAACCTGTAACTCTCAAGGTCAAAATTCGCATTTTGATGCGCCAATGTGCCCAACCGTGCCTTGGGTCGTCATCTATGTCAACAACCCACCCATGAGGCTGCCCTCGCACTGGATTCTAGCTTGACTGCGTCGGTAATCTTCCTTCATGGCCGTCTTTATAATGTGTGGAGTTTCGAGACGTATTTATGGAGGTATATGCATGACTGGAGAACATTTGGAGAGATTTTTAACCCAATATGAATGGCAGCGTAATCTTCGGATCATTCCTCCACCGAAATTTTCTCATTATTGACTCGCCTAGTTTTTCTTTTTTCTTACTTTTGGATATGTGGCAGTTGTGTGTGTCCTACTTATACAGAAGCCAGCTGTAATGCTTAAAACTCTCTTTAAGTAATACGTCACGTTTTATCGAAAAAATGAACAACATCGTAGTTTAAATTAAAACCGGAAATTGTACAAATGACAGAGAAGGAAAATACCGAATCCTAAAGCAAATACAATGGGATTAACACAACAATAACCCCCTTAAGCTTGGTGTATCTGCTCCTTGGTGCCCATGTGGATTATGTCCCTCGTCTTTAGGAACTTTATTCTCTCAGGGCTCCTTTGATTTGGAGAAATTATTGGAGAAATGCATAGGGTTAGGAATTTTTTCATAGATGTTACTGTTCATTCATTTGATTCATAGGAATGTCACAAAGGAAAACTAGAGGAAATTTTCCTACAGGTTTTACTTCGAAGACAATACATAAAGGAAATAAAAAATTCACTTTCAATAATATGCACAAGGAACTAGAAAAGTTTTACACCAGCCACCATTTCCTATTTATATCCCTTTTCTATTACTTCGATTTTCCTTTCATATGAATCAAAGAGGCCCTTAGTGGTTTTCATTAGAATATCAACAAGCTGATCATGTGTGGTCACGTAGTCACGTGCACCTGATTCAACACACTCGTGGACATGATGAATGTGTATCAATGTGATTACTTCGGTTATGTCGATCTGAATTATTTCTCAGGGCAATTGAGTATCTTTTTTTCACCTTTTAACAACACTAGTAATCATGTACGAGTGCACGCACGTTTGGACTAATGCATATTTTGCTAAACATATTACAAGCACTAAAATTGTAGAATTAGCTTTAGAATTTAAAATGATGTTTGTAATCAAATATTTGTAGATCCAGTAATCATGTACATGCAATGCACATATCGACCAAATACACAAAATTATATTGTACATATTCAGTAAATAAATCTTACTCATATTCAAGCTAGTAGTAATGTCTACAAATATTTTTAAGCACGTTACCAAGTAACACATATCATATCCATGTCTGCAAATCTATCTTATAAGCTAGACAATCCACACCTAACAATTCCATTCTTCTCTCTTATATACTTGTTTTGATGCTTGAAACTTAAGTCACAACAGTCATGTACATATATTTAGAATGAAGTGAAAAACTGGTCAGAGAGACATGAGAATACAATCAGTATTGGTCCTGCAGACGAAGCAACATTGAGAAATTGTATACGAAATTCCCTCTTCATGTTTAGAGGTATCCACTACACATCCAGTGTCACCTCTCGGGACTCGCTGAGCTGCAACTTCAGAGAGACATGCTTCTACACATTTCCAACAGCAACCATGACACCGTTGTCCTTGGAACTGAGCCACCAGCTGATTTACAAATCAGCGGGTAGTTCAAAAAAAAAAACACTCCTGCCCGGAGACCATTCTTTGCTTCTCTAGCACCGGCTCCAAGGGTCCAACAGGCATGAAGACGACGAGAGCTGCCACGTGGGCTGCGGTGTTTGGTCACAGAGCAAGCTGCACTCACCTTTTAGCTATGAAGGCTAGCTACAATGGCAATGCTAATGATGTCATCGCAACTCCAAGCCTCGCGCTCTTGTGGAACATATTGAAGAATGGTCGGTGTAACAAATCAAGCAACAAATCATTTGTATCAAATCATGATAGACCTTTCTTCACTTGACAGTAAAATACTTTGTTACCAGAACTGAACAACACTAACATATGTGAACCACTGCATGGAATCAAGGGCAAACAAGATAGTGTAGATAATTTGAAATTATAAATTTGGTGGAGAACATTAAGCTCCCATTATCAACATGCCAAAAACTACCCTAAAATTCTGCACACCGTACTGAACCTTCAAGGGACCGCCATTCCACTGCACAAGTACAAACATATGTGCAGAACCAACATTATATTTGGAAATTTCAAAACTGCATACCTTTGTTTTGATCTCCACATTTTTGGTTTTTCGTCTTTTATGAATGGTGTGGCAATTCGGGTTTGAACTATCCGATGGTACCAAGCTAGACAAATAAGAAGGGTAAAACAAATTTAACACCGAGTGAAAAAAGAAGAATTCATGATCTTCTCATAATTAAGGCCCTGTATTCTAAAAAACTGATAGGGATAATTCTCTGCTACAATCTAAAGACCCTATAAAGGAATAAGAAAATTGGCAAATTTGTCCCATGTATCAGAAATGAAGTTATTCAGTTTTCAACAAACAGTTTACACCTCTCCATGGACAAACAAACAAAGATCCTCTTCCCGACCACCTCAAAAACTTCACAAGGTTCGCACAGAAGAACCTTCCCAAATCCTGGAAGATCATAAGTATACAAACATATTACCAATTTGGAGACATACATTTGTTGAACCATCAACATCAACATATAGGGGACATAAAGTAATTCGGTCATTATTAAAGAGACACCTTTTTCTTCCCCATGAGATGTGTGCTTGGTTTTCCTCTTACTTCCTATATCCATGGTACTGTGTATCAGCTATAAATGAACTTCATATTAGCAGCCAAAATTGTGATAGTGAAAGAAAAAAATTACTGAATACAAATGTATATAAATGAAATGTAGCATCACATTCTGCAGCTATGGGTGTGTCTGATTTTAATGCCTAGGGGACAATTAACAACACACGGTTCATCATAATGATTTGCATCTCTTTGGCTGGCTCCTGGCCAAGGATCTTCCCTTAACACATCACACAGTTCCAAATGCGCCAGATTCGGCTCAAAAGTTAGACGACTATTAGATCCTAATCCCAAATCCTAACAACACAACATAGGCGCAGGACCTACGGATTCACCCAGCGGAGATCAACAAGCAAATGGCAGAAAAATTGAGGAAAGCAGTATGCGTACCGAGATGTGCAGCCGAACGCTGCTACTCGACATCACCACCCCCAGCACCTCGTAAATCCCAACGTCCATGCCCGCCATCGACGGTCAACCGACTTATCGATGTCAACGACGAGACCTATCCACCGTGTGCAACAGACAGATGCGCTCCTCGACCATCGCCAGCCCTGCGCTAGCCTGCACGCCATTACCCTCTGCCTTCTGCCACTTGTCGTGTGGCATTCTTGTCGCTGCCTTTTGCGTCCTTCGCGCTCCGCCAAGGCAGGGAAGAATGGTTGAGGGAGGGGCGAAAGATTTGGAGAGAGGGATCCGGTCGGATGGTTTTGTAGGGGTTCGTAGCATGGAAAACAAAAAAATTCTACCGCACAAGCCAAGATCTATCTACTGGATTGTAGCAACGAGTCGATAGAAGCACTCACCCTCGAAGATTCCAAAGCGGTTAACGAGAGCAGATTCTCGTGGGTGATGTAGTCGTACACTTGCCAATCTCAAGATCGCGTAGACGATCCTTCCGGCGCTGCGTTCTGGCAGCGCTTCCGCAGTCGGTCACACGTTCGGTACTCGATGAAGACCTTCCTCTCCCTTGTTCCAGTAGGCAGCGGAGGTTGTAGTTCTTCCCTCGAGATTCCGACAGCACGACGGCGTGGTGTCGGAAGTAGAGGGAAGATCCCGTAGGGCTTCGCCTAAGCCGGTGCGAGTTATGGTGGATTAGGGTTTCCCGGAGATCTAGGGTTTAGATGACCGGGAGGAGGAGGTGTTGGCGGCGGCGACGATCCGGTGGCAGCGCGAGGCAGCGACGGCGCGGCGACGCGGGGAGGCGGCGACGAGCGGCGGCGGCGGCGTGAGCGGCGGGGCTGCGACGGCGGCGGCTCGTGTGCGAGGAGAGGGGCTAGGGCTTGTGTGTGTTGGGGAAGCCCTCCCCCTCTATTTATGAGAGGGGGCAGCCTTGGGAGGGACGGGTTTGAATCCAAACCCAAACCCAAGTTGGATTGAGAGAAGGACTTGTTTCTTCTCCCACTAGGAAACCATTGTTCCAGTTTGACTTTTCAAACTCCCGTTTGACTTTCAATTTAGAGCTTTAATTCTCTCTCGCAAATGCACACACCAAGTGACCTAGGACATGATCCAATCATTCCACTTATCCATGACATATTCATGGACCATTTTCCTTCCGGACCGGTGAACTTTCTAGAACCTTCTAGAACCTCTCAGATGAAAACATCGGAATGTTTCCCGAACTCCAGAATCGGACTTTCCTTATATGAATCTTATTCTTCGGACCATTCCGGATCTCCTCGTGATATCCCGGATCCCATCCGAGACTCCGAACAACATTCACTATCCCTATTAACATTCCATATCTACTAAACAACATCGAATCCTTAAGTGTGTCCCCCTACGGTTCGTGAATTATGTGGACATGACCGAGACACTTATCCGATCAATAACCAATAGAGGAATCTGGAAATTCATATGACTCCCACATATTTCTATGATTACTTTGCGATCGAATGAACCACTTTCATATGATACCAATTTCCCTATGTCTCACGATAGTTTACTTATCCGAGGTTTTGATCGTCGGTATCTTGCATACCTAGTTCAACCTCGTTACCGATAAGTACTCTTTTCTCTTTCCCGTGACATGTGATCCCTTGTGAGCAAGTCACATGCTTGCAAGCTAATTGGATGACATTCCACCGAGAGGGCCCAGAGTATATCTATCTGTCATATGGATGGACAAATCCCACTCTTGATCCATGTGCCTCAACTCATATTTTCCGAACACTCAATGCCACCTTTATAGCCACCCAGTTACGGTGTGGTGTTTTATGTCATCAAAGCATCCTTCCGGTGATGATGATTAGCATGATCTCATGGTCGAAGGAATTAGGTTACTATGTATCAGAAAGCTTATAGCAAACGAACTATTGAAATGACTTGATCTTTATGCTACGTTATCTATAGGAGTATGTCCATCATACCATTCTCCTAATGATATGATCTCGTTGTTAACAACATCACAATGTTCATGATCGAGAAACCACGGTCATCTATTAACCAACAAGCTAGTATTATTAAAGAGGCTTTACTAGGGACTCTAATTTAGTTTAGAAATCACACAAGTATTAATGTTTCTGGTTAATACTGTTATAGCATGAATGTAAACATTTATCATAAACACAAAGATATAATAATAACCACTTTTATTATTGCCTCTAGGGCATATCTCCAATAGTCTCCCAGTTGCACTAGAGTCAACTAATCTAGATTACATGGTAATATACCGAATACCCATGGCGGTTTGGTGCTGGTCATGTTTTGCCCTCGGCAGAGGTTTAGTCAACGGATCCGCCACATTCAGATCTGTGTGTACTTTGCAAATATTTATGTCACCATCGTGGACATGCTCTCGAATAGCGTGAAAATGTAGCTTGATGTGCTTCAGCTTCTTGTGTGACCTTGGTTCTTGTGCATTGGCTATGACGCCCATGTTATCACAGTAGATAGAAATTGGCTCCAGCGCACTTGGAACCACACCAAGCTCTGTAATGAACTCCTTCATCCATATCGCCTCTTGTGAAGCCTTCGAAGCAGCTATGTATTCTGATTCAGTTGAAGATCTCGCCACAACGCTTTGCTTTGCACTCCTTTAGCTAATTACTGCACCATTCAAAGTAAATACGTATCTAGATTGTGATTTAGAATCATCCGGATCGGTGTTCCAACTAGCATCGGTGTAACCATTAACAACGAGCTGTTCATCACCTCCATAAGAAAGAACCATATCCTTAGTTCTTCTCAACTAATTAAGGATGTTTTTGATCGTTGTCCAATGATCCACTCCTGAATCACTTTGATATCTGCTAGTCAAACTAACAACATATGCAATATCGGGTCTAGTACATAGCATGACATACATAAGAGATCCTATAGCTGAGGCATAGGCAGTCTTACTCATCCTTTCTCTATCTTCTGCCGTTGTAGGACTTTGAGTTTTACTCAAGGTCGTATTGGGCAACATGGGCAAGAACCTTTTCTTGCTATCTTCCATTCCAAACCTCTTTAGAACTTTGTCCAAATATGTACTCTGTGACAATGATATTAGGCGTCTCGATCTATCTCTATAAATCTTTATGCCTAATATGTAAGCTGCTTCGCCAAGATCTTTCATTGAAAAACTATTATTTAAATAATCCTTGACACTATTAAGAAGGTCTACATCATTCCCAATCAACAATATGTCATCTACATAAAGTATTAAGAATGCTACAGAGCTCCACTCACTTTCTTGTAAATACAAGCTTCTCCATAAGTTTGTATAAAACCAAAGCTTTTGATCACCTTATCAAAACATTGATTCCAACTCCGAGATGCTTGCTTCAATCCATATATGGACCGTTGAAGTTTGCATACCTTGTTAGCATCTTTAGGACCGACAAAACCTTTGGGTTGCATCATATACAACTCTTCATCAATGTCTCCATTGAGGAACGCCGTTTTGACATCCATCTGCCATATCTCATAATCATAATATGCAGCGATTGCTAACATAATCCTCACAGACTTTAGCTTCTCTACTGGTGAGAAAGCCTCATCGTAGATAACTCCTTGAATTTGTCGAAACCCTTTCGTGACAAGTCGAGCTTTATAGACAGTAACATTACCATCAGCATCTGTTTTCTTCTTGAAAATCCATTTATTCTTGACAGCCTTCCGGCCATCCGGTAAATCAACCAAAGTCCATACTTGGTTTTCGTACATGGATCCAATCTCGGATTTCATGGCTTCTTGCCATTTATTGGAATCTGGGCTCATCATCGCTTCCTCATATGTGCGCAGGGTCATCGGTGTTGTCCACCAACATGACATTCATAACAGGATCATACCAATCAGGAGTGGTACGAGTTCTCGTTGACCTGCGAGGATCTGTAGTTACTTCAACCAAAGTTTCATGATCGACATTATTAGCTTCCTCTATCATTGGTGTAGACGCCATAGGAACTACTTCCGGTGCAGCGCTACTTGCAAGTTTGAGAGAAGGTTCAACAACCTCGTCGAGTTCTACTTTCCTTCCAGTCACTTCTTTCGAGAGAAACTCCTTCTCTAGAAAGGATCCATTCTTGGCAACGAAGATTTTGCCCTCGGATCTATGATAGAAGGTATACCCAAGTTTCCTTTGGGTATCCTATGAAGACGCAATTTTTCCGCTTTGGGTTCAAGATTGTCCGGCTGTAACTTCTTTACATAAGCTTCGCAACCCCAAACTTCAAGAAACGACAATTTATGTTTCTTCCCAAACCATAATTCATACGGTGTCATTTCAACGGATTTAGATGGTGCCCTATTTAAAGTGAATGCGGCTGTTTCTAATGCATAACCCCAAAATGATAGTGGTAAATCTGTAGGTGACATCATAGAACGAACCATATCTAAGAGTTTGATTACGACGTTCGGACACACCATTACGTTGTGGTGTTCCCGGCGGTGTCAATTGTGAAAGTATTCCGCATTTCTTCAAATGCTCGCCAAACTCGTAACTTAGATATTCACCTCCATGATCAGATCGTAGAAATTTAATCTTCTTGTTACGTTGATTCTCTACCTCACTTTGAAATTCCTTAAACTTCTCGAAAGTTTCGGACTTATGTTTCATGAAATAGATATACCCATATCTACTCAAGTCATCCGTGAAGGTAAGAACATAGCGATAACCATCGCGCGATGCTACACTCATTGGACCACACACATCAGTATGTATGATTTCCGATAAATCCGTAGCTCGCTCCATCATACCAAAAAATGGAGTCTTAGTCATTTTACCCATCAGACATGCTTCGCATCTTTCAAGTGATTCGAAATCAAGTGATTCAAGAAGTCCATCAGAATGGAGTTTCTTCATACGCGGCTTCACTCCAATATGACCAAGACGACAGTGCCATATATAGGTCGAGTTATCACTTAGTTTCAAATGTTTAGCTTCAATGTTATTAATGTGTGTATTACTACAATCGTGATTCAATAAGAATAGACCATCTATCAAAGGTGCATGTGCATAAAACATATTACTCGTATAAATCGAACAACCATTATTCTCGGACTTAAACAAGTAATCGTCTCGCAATAAATATGATCCGGATATAATGTTCATGCTCAACGCAGGCACCAAATAACAATTATTTAAGTATAAAACTAATCCCGATGGTAGATGAAGAGGTAGCGTGCCGACCGTGATCACATCAACCTTTGATCCCTTTCCAATGCGCATCGTCACCTCGTTCTTCGCTAGCTTCCGTTTATTCTGCAGCACCTGTTTCGAGTTACAAATATGAGCAACCGAACCAGTATCAAATACCCAGGTACTACTACGAGTACTAGTGAGATACACATCAATAACATGTATATCGGATATACCTTTCTTCTTGATGTTGTCGTTCTTCAAATCCCCCAAGTACTTTGGGCAATTCCGCTTCTAGTGACCCTCTCCCTTGCAGTAAAAGCACTCAGTATCAACCTTAGGCCCAGCCTTGGTATTCTTCTCCGGCGTAGTAACTTTCTTACCGCCCTTCTTGAAGTTTCCCTTTTTCTTAGACTTGCCTTGCTTCTTGAATTTGGTGGTCTTATTGACCAACAACACTTGGTGCTCTTTCTTGATCTCCACTTCTGCAGACTTAAACATGGAGAAGAGTTCGGGCAACGACTTGTCCATGTTTTGCATATTGTAGTTCATCACAAAGTTCGTGTAACTTGGTGGTAGTGATTGGAGGACACGGTGAATCCCCAAAGCATTAGGAATCACTATACCTAAGCTTTGAATCTTGCTTGCATGCCCAGACATCTTAAGCACGTGCTCACTTACGGAGCTGCCCTCTTCCATCTTGCAGTTAAAGAACTTTTCAGAAGCCTCATAACTCTCAACTGCCCCGTGAGCCTCAAATATCATTTTGAGTTCACGGACAATATCATGTGGGTCATGGTTCTCAAACCTTTTCTGAAGCTCCAATTCCAAACCATACAAGATTGCACATTGAATTGTAGAGTACTGATTCTTCCGAGTGAGGAAAACATTCTTTACCTTATCGGTAGCATCAGCTGCAGGCGGGTCACCCAGCGGTGCATCCAGCACATAGGTCAAATTACCAGCATTGAGGACAATCCTCAAATTGCGGAACCAATCCGCGAAGTTGCTTCCATAGTTTTTCAACTTCTCTTTCTCTAGGAACGCATTAAAATTGATGGTAGGGGCCGCCATTGATCTACAACATATTTACAATATTTTAGACTAAGTTTATGACAAATTGAGTTCTAATTAATAGTTAAATTAATCTAGGTGAACTCCCACTCAAAACAATATCCCTCACATTGTTTTAGTGATCACACGAACCAAATCCACCACATCAAAACCGATCATCACGAGAGTTGATGTAGCTTCAATGGCGAACAATTAACATGTTCATCATATCTACTATATGACTCATGTGTTTACCTTTCGGTGATCCGTGTTCCGACACCATGTCTGTACATGCTAGGCTCGTCAAGATCAAACCTTAGCTTCCGCATGAGCAAATCCGGCTTGCTCACGTTGTGTACACTCGCAGAATCTAACACACACGATCATCACGTGGTGCTTCAAAACAACGAGCTTTAGCAACGATGCTTACTAAGGATGAACACTTTAAAACTTGAAATTGTGTGCTTGAGGGATCATCTTATAATGTTACTGTCGTGAACTAAGAAATACAAGATGCATAAAAGGATTAACATCACATGCAATTCATAATATGTGATATGATATGGCCTTTCTTCTTTGTGCTTCCGATCTCCATCTTCAAGCACGAACATGATCTCCATCATCACCGGTATGGCGTCAAGGTCAATGGCGCCGCTTCATGGTTGTCGTCCACCAGCATCAACTATTACAACTACTTTGAATAGACACGCAGGTCTTAACGGAATTTAAAAGACAACCATATGGCTCCTGCCGATTGCCAACTTATAATAAGGAACCTTGCATACATCATATATAATCACAATCATGGCCATATCACATCACAGCACACCCCTGCAAAACAAAGTTAGACGCCTCTAATTTTCTTTGCATGTTTTACGTGGTTTGGGGCTTTCAATAAGTGTCGTTCTAACTTACGAACAAGAACCACAACGTTGATGTTTGAACTACCAAGTGCCCGTTGTAAATTGAATCTATACTATGATGGGAGATACAGACACCCGCAAAGCCACTTATGCAATACAATTTGCATGTTAAGCGTGGAGCAACTCTCATGAAACGATGTCATGTAAGGTTAGCCCGGGCGCTTCATCCAATCATACCGCAAGATGCAAAGTACACAAAAAGCAATTCATAATTAAAGTACCACCGCCCACAATGACCATTGTGTTCTACTCGTGCAACAGATCTACATATAGACACGGCTATGATACCACTGTAGGGGTTCGTAGCATGGAAACAAAAAAATCTACCGCATGCACACAAACAAGCCAAGATCTATCTACTAGATTGTAGCAACGAGTCGACAGAAGCACTCACCCTCGAAGATTCCAAAGCAGTTAACGAGAGCAGATTCTCGTGGGTGATGTAGTCGTACACTTGTCGATCTCAAGATCGCGTAGATGATCCTTCTGGCGCTGCGTTCCGGCAGCGCTTCCGCAGTCGGTCACACGTTCGGTACTCGATGAAGACCTTCCTCTCCCTTGTTCCAGCAGGCAGCGGAGGTTGTAGTTCTCCCCTCGAGATTCCGGCAGCACGACGACGTGGTGTCGGAAGTAGAGGGAAGATCCCGCAGGGCTTCGCCTAAGCCGGTGCGAGTTATGGTGGATTAGGGTTTCCCGGAGATGTAGGGTTTAGATGACTGGGAGGAGGAGGTGTCGGCGGCGGCTAGGGCGACGGCGCGAGCGGCGGCGGCTCGTGTGCGAGGAGAGGGGCTAGGGCTTGTGTGTGTTGGGGCAGCCCTCTTCCTCTACTTATGAGAGGGGGCAGCCTTGGAAGGGGTGGGTTTGAATCCAAACCCAAACCCAAGTTGGATTGAGAGAAGGACTTGTTTCTTCTCCCACTAGGAAACCATTGTTCCAGTTTGACTTTTCAAACTCCCGTTTGACTTTCAATTTAGAGCTTTAATTCTCTCTCGCAAATGCACACACCAAGTGACCTAGGACATGATCCAATCATTCCACTTATCCATGACATATTCATGGACCATTTTCCTTCCGGACCGGTGAACTTTCTAGAACCTTCTAGAACCTCTCAGATGAAAACATCGGAATGTTTCCCGAACTCCAGAATCGGACTTTCCTTATATGAATCTTATTCTTCGGACCATTCCGGATCTCCTCGTGATATCCCGGATCCCATCCGAGACTCCGAACAACATTCACTATCCCTATTAACATTCCATATCTACTAAACAACATCGAATCCTTAAGTGTGTCCCCCTACGGTTCGTGAATTATGTGGACATGACCGAGACACTTATCCGATCAATAACCAATAGAGGAATCTGGAAATTCATATGACTCCCACATATTTCTATGATTACTTTGCGATCGAATGAACCACTTTCATATGATACCAATTTCCCTATGTCTCACGATAGTTTACTTATCCGAGGTTTTGATCGTCGGTATCTTGCATACCTAGTTCAACCTCGTTACCGATAAGTACTCTTTTCTCTTTCCCGTGACATGTGATCCCTTGTGAGCAAGTCACATGCTTGCAAGCTAATTGGATGACATTCCACCGAGAGGGCCCAGAGTATATCTATCTGTCATATGGATGGACAAATCTCACTCTTGATCCATGTGCCTCAACTCATACTTTCCGAACACTCAATGCCACCTTTATAGCCACCCAGTTATGGTGTGGTGTTTGATGTCATCAAAGCATCCTTCCGGTGATGGTGATTAGCATGATCTCATGGTCGAAGGAATTAGGTTACTATGTATCAGAAAGCTTATAGCAAACGAACTATTGAAATGACTTGATCTTTATGCTACACTTATCTATAGGAGTATGTCCATCATACCATTCTCCTAATGATATGATCTCGTTGTTAACAACATCTCAATGTTCATGATCGAGAAACCACGATCATCTATTAACCAACAAGCTAGTATTATTAAAGAGGCTTTACTAGGGACTCTAATTTAGTTTACAAATCACACAAGTATTAATGTTTCTGGTTAATACTGTTATAGAATGAATGTAAACATTTATCATAAACACAAAGATATAATAATAACCACTTTTATTATTGCCTCTAGGGCATATCTCCAACAAGTTTATCTCCGTGATTTTTGTAAAGGCGTTATCCGGCAAGTGCCGAGGTTTAATCTCGTCAATGCCCATTGTTATGGACTTGGGTTTTGGAGAAGATGGGGATGCTGGAGATCGCAGAACGGTTAGCAAACAAGCAACACGGGGACACGAGGTTTACCCAGGTTCAGGCCCCCGGAGGGAAAACCCTACTCCTGCTTGTCTGCTCTTGATTACGGCGGAACCGAAGGTTACATGGGTGCGCAGATGTAATCTGGCGTGGAGGTGTGTATGCGGTGGTATGAAGTGCCCTCCTCGTCATGCCCTCGTAGCCTTTATATAGAGATAGGCAGGTCCCAGGCACAGATCGAGTCGGTTACAGGTGTTAGGGTTTGCCCCTTTGAATATTCTATCTACTCTAGTCTTGCTCTCCAAGGATCCAAAGGCGTCATGGGCCTTAGCCACCCGAAAGTCTTCATGGGCTGGCGCATATTCATCATGGGCCTTCCTTGGGCTGGACCAGGTATGCTAAGGTCGTGTACCCGCAGGGTATAACCATGTTAGTAGCCCCCGAGTGTTTAGTCGAATCATAGATTCGGCTGAGGACTCTTAAATCTTTTGGGTGCAGCTGTCTCTGTCCTTTAGAGAAATGATTCTAGTGTGTAGGGATTGTTGATGCATGTGCGTGACTCTCCCGACGGATCAGGGTCAGTTAACTGTCTTAGGACAAAACAACACGATCTTCTTCAGATTCGAGTCCCTCGACTCGAACCCGGAACATATGCTGGCGTAATTTGACTCAGGTCGCGGAGGTCTTATAGGAGTGGAATTCCAGTAAATTTTAAATGATATACCCAACGCGTCCATCGGGATTTTTCATCGCGCTTGTTGGCACGGATTCTCGCTAGCAGAGCACAGTCGTGTGCGTTGCCAGGCCATCAGATGATATCTGTAGGTCTTATCTTTGTGTCGCAAACACAGCATCTGAATGTTTATCACCGCGGAGGTGTTTTGGGTGGACAAGGAGGATGCTACTCACTTAGCGTTAATTGGGGCAGAGTTGCCGAAAAGTTTTTGCATGCTGATCCGAAAGATCGCGGTCGAAGAATTCATAGGGTGTGCGACCAGCGCCCCTATGGGAGTAGCCCCCGAGTGTCTGTTCGAGTCGTAGACTCGAGCAGAGACTTTAATTCAGTCTTTGTTGACTTTTAGGTCTGTAGGACACAAAATTTTCGGATGCTTGAATCCATCCTCCCTATGGGAGTAGCCCCCGAGTCCGTAGTGGAGTCGTAGACTCGACGTAGAACTCGAAGAATAGTTCAATGGTGTAGTATGTTGATCGTTTTTCGGGAGCACGGCCAGTGCTCCTGATAGGAGTAGCCCCCGAGTAGTTAGTCGAATCATAGATTCGAGTGAGTACTTTTAGCTGTGTAGCCGGAGAATTGTAACCGTTGCTAGTATAGCTTTTGATGACGTCAGTGCTGACGATCGGTGACCTCAAGCGCCTGCGGCACCAGAGATGACGTGACTGGATGAACATGGGTCCCACCTTCTGACTTTGAGTTGACTGGTCACGCGCGGCGTGGAGATAATTACGGCGTCACCTCGATTTCCATGCGTAGTGGACGACCTGTGAGCGACGGTTCGCTGCTGTGCCGACACATGGACGGTTGGATTTGGATGTTGGCTTTAGGTCTTTCCAATGAACGTTCGTCGTGCATCGTCCTCGTCCTTATAATCATTGGGGAAAAGTTAGTTTGTTTTTCACCGTAGCCATTCTCGTTTCACTGCTCCCATCTTCTTTGAGCTTTTCTTGCTGTGCGCTGGAATTACTTCGAACCTTTCCTTCCTTGTTTCTGCGTGCTCATCGTCGCCACCGCCGCACTGCGATGGGGAAGTCCAAGAAGGCCTCCACCGCAGTTGGTACTAGTGCTGCCGCCGGCGGCAAGAAGGGTTCCGCCGCGACTCGCTTCACCGATGGTGGCTGGCGACGATCGGAGACTCGCGAGGGCGATCTCCGCAAGCTCCGTGAGCGGGGTCTGATCCCGCAGGATAGGGAGGCCGTCCGTATTCCCGGTGACGAGGTAATTCCCCGTCCTCCCGCTGGGTTTCGGGTTATGTTCATCGCTTTTGTCCTTCGGGGCCTTTCTTTCCCGATCCATGATTTCCTCCGTGGATTGCTTTTCTTTTATGGCATCCAACTCCATCATCTTTCGCCGAACTCTCTTCTTCATGTCGCCTGCTTCATCACCTTCTGTGAGTGCTGGCTCGGTGTCGAGCCACACTTTGGCCTCTTCCGGAAGCTCTATTCCGTGAAGAGGCAATCTGGCTCCGATGGCATTTATCCTACCGGCGGCTGCATCATTTCCCTTAAATCCAACCTTCTCTTCTTTTCTTTCTCTATGTCAGAGTCTGTCCAGTATTAGCGGAGGAGATGGTTTTATATCCGCGACTCCACAGTTGCCGGGCAGAACTTTGGTCTTGCTCCTTTTGACCCCTCCCAGAAAATCGAGCCGAAAAGGTCTTAGAAGAATCACATCTTGGACGGTGAGGTGGCGGAGATAGAGGAGCTCTATCGTCGGGTGGAGGATCTTCAGGTGATTCCGGATAAAGAGGTGAACGGTGTGGATATCATCCGCACCTTCCTCAAACGTCGGGTGCAACCGCTCCAGGCTAGGGCGCACCCGATGTTTCTTTATTCTGGCCGCCATGACCCGACTAGGGTTTCGACTGAAGAGTTCTCCAGGAGGGATCTTAACAGGACTGCTGAAGTTCAAGGCTGAAGAGGATTTCCCGGGGAAGTCGCTGACTCCTCCGTTCGCTGCCTCTCGTCTGGTTCCACAGGTGTAGATCTGGGGCGTGTGCGTAGCGCTTTTTTCGACTGAGTTTTTCTTACGCTTGCTTTTGTTCTGAAATTTTGTTTCTTTTGCGCAGGAGTTCAAGGTACTGGGCATGTCGCCTCCACTACCCGAACTATTTCCGGATGCACCAGACAATGAGGTGGTGGATTCCATGTCTGAGCTTCCCTCGGCGTGATCACCAGCGGAAGAAACTTGTGAGTCTAGCAAGGAGAAGACTCGAAAGCGGACACAGAGCTCGAGCGAAACGTCGGATGCTTCAACTCTGCCGACCCCTAGGAACCCATCATTCCTTGAGCGTCACAGTGGGGGTCATGGTGGCTCTTCCTCTCCTATTCCGGCCGTGCCCGTGCGGGCTGTGGCGCCGCAGCCGCCGGCGAAGCGGAAGAAGGAAGAGAAGAAAGAAGAGAAGAAAGAGGAGAAGAAGGCAAGGAGGACCCCGCCTGTCTTCGACTTGAGCGATCTCTACTCGTAAGTTTTCTTCAGTTGCTTTTTGCTTTCTTTCGATTTTGCTTGCTTGTACTTGTCTGATTTTTTCTTTTGTAGCCACTCCTCCGATGGATCCTTCAACGATGGCGCTCGAGAGATGGTTGGGGAGTCGAAGGTTGATCCTCCTCTTTCTCAGACGGTGGCCACCTCTGAGGGCGTTGCTCCGAACCCTTCTCCGCATGAGGCTCGAGTGGTTGTCCCCTAGAAGACTACAGACGGACCTTCGGATTCGCCGTATGACCTCTTCGTTCTTACCGCGGGGGGAGCCCCCGAGCGTTTTTCGGATGATCTGCTGATCCTTTTTGTTTTGTGTCTCAGGGGGGGGGAGCCCCCAAGCATCTATCGGATGATCTGCTGATCGTGCTTTTCTTTTTTGTACGTGCCTCAGGGGGAGCCCCCGAGCGTTTTTTCGTATGTGTAATTTGCCTTGCTCGTTCCTTGGGCGCAACCCCCGAGCCTTTCTTTTGACGAGTTGTGTCTTTTTGCAGCCTTTTGTGCAAGGCGCCAACCAGCTGGTGCAGCAGCACCTGGTGTTGAAGGCCAGCTTCAAGCAGCTTCAGGGTACGTTCATGAGTTGGTCTTTTTCGTCTTCCTATGCTTCCTTTTCCTTCGATCTAATGAGTGTTTTGTTGTTTGCAGATGAAAACAATACCACCCTCCGTGAGCTTGATGCTCTCAAAAAGAGCCTTGGGCGAGCGGAGAAGAAAGCAGAGGGCGCCATTGGTGTGAAGGAGTGCCTCGAGCGGGAGCTAGCCGACGCAGCTGCGACCAAGGAGCGCCTACAGCAGGAGGCTACGGACCGCGAAGAGCAACTCGCCACTACTGCGGCCTCACGCGATAAGGAGGTAGCCGGCAAGATGATGGCTACTGCCAAGGCTATTTCGGGTGAGTGGTTTCGTCTGTTCCTTTTTGGCCTCCTTGTCTTTCTTGTTTTGCTTGATTTTCACATTGCTTCTTTCGTTTGTTTAGATGCCGCAGGCATAGAGTTTGACCATGGTGCCCTAGAGCACGGAAGTGCTCTGGATGATGCCACTACAGCGGTCAAAGACCGCTGCAGTACCGTGGTCGGCTCACTTGCCAAGGCCAAGGAGGTTCTCGGGCGCTTCTACAAGGAGCTCGTCCCCAAGGGCGTTGCCCTCGAGGATGTCAACTTGTTGGCGGATGCGCTGTCAGCCGATGCGCCTGCAGCATACAGGCGCAAGCAGAAAGGCATCGGTGCATCCGTGGGGCTGGCGATGGCCCTGGCGTCCGGGGCGGAGCTGGATCTTCATCAGGTCACCTCCCAGATGCCAATGGCTGATGATGGATCCAAGGTAGCTTTTGCGCTCTACGCTGCCTGTTGTAAACGTTATGGGACGAAGTTGATTGACTTCCTGGCTGAGTACGCGGTGAGGCAGCAGGGGGAGGCCAAGAGCAGGCAATCCGGCTCCGAGGCTACTCAGGATGCAGCTTCTTAGGCCTAGTAGTTGTAGGATGCCTTTTTTTCTTTTGTTGTAATATATCTATGAACACTCCTTGTGCCACGCAGTGGCGTTTTGCTGCATATAGTGAATCTCCGAGCTCTTTGTTTATTCGTGTGTTTGTTCATATCCATGCCTTCTTTTCCTCTAGGGACCTTCGGGTGATGATCCCGTTGATACTTCGTCTGCGCCGTAGCTATGGCCATCCTTGGATGATTCGTCGCAGCTTGTGTTTCTTCGTGACCGCATCCATAGTATTGAGAAAGAATTGCTTGGAGTGCGTGGCCACGCCGATGTTTGGAAATCGAAGACAGAGGGAGGCGCTACCAGAGAGGAGTATTTGATGGGGGATTTGCGTCGTCTGGCCGAACAGCTTCAATGTGAGTTTTTTGAGTTGCTGCTCATTTTTTCGGATGCGCCTGCTGGCCTGTCATCTTACTTTGCGGGTGTTTTAGGTGCCAACCTTGTTCCTAAGGAGGAAAAGGAGCGTGTTGCTGTTCGGATCAACTGCCTGACCCAGCAGGACATGGAGGCCGGCAGTTTTTTCTGGATGGACCGCGATCGTGCCATGGTCCTTGCGACTGTGCAGGACCGTGTTCACCAGGTGTCGTGGGTGCTGCGTCAAGTGAAGACTTCCTTGGTGTCAGTTCTGCACGTGATGTTTCCCTTGGATGAGGCACCATCGTCTCTATGGGGCCTGCTGGCGAAGTTTCGAGATGTGCATCATGTGAGGGAGCTGGTGCGGCATCAGCTGGTCGCGGGGGTGAAGGCCGCGCTTTCCCTCGTGTGGCTACACCATCCAGATGTAGATCTTGCTGCTGTAGCAGCTGAGCCACCTCTTCGGCCGGATAGTAGCGAGTGGGATATGCATCCATATTATGCGGCTGTAAGGCAGTATGCCGAACAGATTGTAGATCTCTTTGAGCAGCGTGCGCAGGTGATTCTTCAGAATAGGTAGGACTTGTAAAAATAAGATGTAAAATTTGTATGTATTCGACTGGGCGTGTTATGCCCTTTGCTGTAAAGGTTGATTGTTGTTTAGCACGTGGTGCTTTGTTTGTATGCGTTCCCTTTTTATTAGCCTGACGTGGTCAGCTACTCAGGTGTACACACGTTATCCTCAGTCGACGAAGTCGTGAGGTGAGGGGAGCCCCCGAGTGTGTTGTAACATGAAGGAAATGCGAATAATAGACAAAATTTTTGGGGCGAGACACTTAGCTTTATTCATATCGTAAGCATTGTTCGGCTGAGTAGCCTTGGCTGAATAGCCTTATTGCAAGTAAAAAGAGGGGGGTAGCTAGGGGTAGAAGCGTCGCCGTTGTGCAACGTTCCATGGGTTGAAGTATGCGACTCCGGACTCCATGTTCTTGAGGCGATAGGCACCACCTGGGATGACTTCGGTGATGACGTAGGGTCCTTACCATGGTGACTCGAATTTCTTCGGTCGCTCTTGCTTAAGTCGCAAGACTAGGTCTCTTTCGACGAGGGACCTTGGGCGCAGCCGACGGTTGTGGTAGTTGCGGAGGCTCTGTTGATAGATCGTTGATCGAGCTGCGGCTATGTCGCGTGCCTCGTCGAGTGTGTCGACGGTGTCTTCGAGTGCGGCTGTCGATTCGGCTTTGCAGGCGACGACCGGTGGGGCCTTCTGGAGTACCTTTGCAGGCAGCACGGCTTCGGCTCCGTGCACCATGAAGAAGGGCGTGTAGCCAGTTTAGCTGTTTGGCGTCGTGCGCAAGATCCAGAGGACGGAGGGTAGCTCTTGCGTCCAGGCTCCTGTGAGTCGCTGGAGTGGGGTCATTAGGCGCTTCTTGATGCCGCTACCGACGAGGCCGTTGGCCTTTTCGACCTGCCTGTTTGTTTGCGGGTGCGCCACAGAGGCGTATGTGATGTTGATTCCAAGGTCTTCGCAGAAGTCCTGGAATTCTTTTGAGATGAAGTTCGACCCATTGTCGGTGATGATGCTGTGCGGCACGCCGAACCTATAAATGATGGATTCAAAGAAATTGACGGCCGTTTTCCCCTTTTGGTTAGTGACGGGCATGGCCTCAATCCACTTGGTGAATTTGTCGACTGCGACCAGGAGGTAGACGTGCCCTCCTTTTGAGGACTTGAGTAGTTTGCCGATCATATCAAGGCCCCATTGGGCGAAAGGCCAGGCTAGAGGTATGGGCCTGAGCTCCGATCCGGGTACGTGAGGTTTATCTGCGAACCTCTGGCACCCATTGCATCTTTGGACAATGTCCTTGGCATCGTTCATGGTCGTTGGCCAGTAGAATCCGGCTCGTAGAGCCTTGGTGACAAGGGCGCGACTGCCCGCGTGATGGCCGCAAATGCCCTCGTGGATGTCTTGGAGGATGGTTTTGCCGTCACCGATGGTGACACACCTTTGGAGTACACCCGTAATGCTACGCTTGTACAGCTCGCCATTGATGATGGTGAAGGCCTTGGACCGGCGAGATATGCGTCGGGCATCTGTCTGGCTGTCAGGCATCTCCCCGTCTATCAGATATCGGAGGTATGGTTGTGTCCATGTTTCTTCCACTTCCATGACCTGCATCAGGTTGACCACTGTGACCTTTGTGTCGAGTTTTTCTGGTCCTTCTTGTCCTTCGGGTAGCGTAACCCCCGAGTGCTCTGCTTCTTCGGGTGATCCCTTTGGGAATTTCCTTTTGATGGATGGCACACATATCTGTTCGAGGAACACACCTGGTGGCACCCGTGCGCAGGTGGAGCCGATGTTGGCGAGTCTGTCGGCCTTGTGAGCTCCTCCTGCATGCCGAAAGACTGGGAAATTCTGTTGAAGTCCCTGTCGCAGTGATCCGATCGGGTGAAGCTCCCGTGGATGGTGATGACGCCCCTTGGTCCTGGCATCTTGAGTAGCAGGTAGGCATAATGCGGTACTGCTAGGAACCTTGCAAATGCCACGTGTCCGAGGATAGCGTGGTATTGTGATGGTCAGTCCACCACTTCAAACTCGAGTCGTTCGCACCGAAAGTTGCCGGGCTTGCCGAAGATGACGTCGAGACATATCTTTCCTAGGGGGAATATGCCCTTCCCTGGGACGATGCCGTGGAACATTTTGTCGGATTGTTCCAGGCTGCACAGCGGGATCCGCATTGCTGCTAAGGTTCTAGCGAACATCAGATTGATGCTGATGCCGCCGTCCATGAAGACGCGGCTCATGTCGAACCCTCCGATCTGCACCTCGAGCACCAGGGCAGCATGACCTGGGCGAGGGACCTGGAAAGGGTGATCCGGACGGCTGAACGTGATGCAGGACTCCGATCCGCCGAGGTACTCAGGGATGGCGGGTGGAGCGGTCACAACCAGATTGATCTGACGGGTGATTTTCTTTTGCAATCTGTTCGTTGGGCGCCCTTTTTGGATCATCAGTGATCCTTTCGGCGCGGGGTACCCGTGCCCACCGTTATTCTGCGCGGGTGCGATTGGGTGGTTCGAAGGTCCCGCAGGTGGTGGTGGAGGAGATCCGTGTGCAATCTCACCTGGTGCGGGTACGTTCCTGTACCCAGGGTTCGGGGCTTGTTGCCTCATCTAAGACATGCTCTCGCTGAGTTTCTGGAACTCGCGGCAGTCCTTGAGCATGTGGCTTGCCTTATTTTTACCATCCTGCTTGTCGATGTAGAAGTGGATGGTGCATGGACCCGACAGTTTGTCGTATGCCGAGGGTCCGTCGTCACGACCGCGACGTTGCCATGACTGCGTTGGGCGTCCTCCGTCATGGAAGTTGTTTCCACGGTATCCGCCGCTGCTGCGATTGCCGTTGCTGCGGCGGTCGGCATAGCCAGCCGCGACGATGTCGGGTCCATCGCGATCGTCTTAGACACGCGATCTTCTCTTGCTACGGTGTTCACGTCGCCGGCCGTAGTCATCTTTCTCCTCCGAGTGCGCTTGGTGGACGGAGTCTTCGCCATCTGCCCACCTGTTGGCGATGTCCATGAGATGGTCGAGTGTCTTGGGCTTGACGCGCCCAAGTTCTTCCTTGAAGTCCTGGAGCTTGACGCCATCCTTGAAGGCACCGATAGCTCTCTCCTCAGAGATGTGCGCCCGCCGCGGAGTTCTTGGTGTTGGACCAGCGCAATATGTACGAGCGAATGGATTCGCCCGTTCGTTGGGTGCAGGTCTGCAGCTCCTCGATCGAGGCTGGCTTCTTGCTGGTGCCTTTGAAGTTTCGGATGAAACTGTATGCCAGTTCCTCCCAGCTTCGGATGGATCCCGAGGATAGGATGTTGAGCCAGATCCGGGCTGCGCCTGTCAGCTGCAGCTGAAGACATTGCAGGGCGGTGTCCTTGTTTCCGCCGTGTAGTTTGACGGACGACAGGTGGTCGCCGAGCCACGCCTTGGGGTCCTGTGTGTCGTCGAACTTCGGAGTGTCCGAAGAAAGCTTGAAGTTCCACGGCATCCGTGTCCGCCGAACGGATCTGCTGAAGCATCGGGCTCCGCAGAGTTCTCCTTCGTCATCGTCCTCCTCGGATTCGGATGATCAGACGCGCTTGGCACGCTCTTTGTCGATATTGCGCTGGGTGAGCTCGCTTCGAGCGTCGTAGTCGCGATTGCGGTGGCGCGAGCTCTTGTGCCTTCGAGGTAGGTCGTGCTCTTCATCCTCGGATGAAGGCGTGGGGCTGCGGTTGAATCTGACCGCAACCTTCTTCTTTGGCTCTGCAGGAGCTTCTCCGTGGAGCGCAGCTCCAATGAGTCCTAGTCCGGTAAGCTCGGACTTGTGCATGGCGCTTTTCGGGTCCCCTACCGGAGGTGGATGGGACGCGAGGTATGTGGTGGCTGCCATGATCGTAGCTTGCAGTGTCTTCGGGATGACGTTGCCGTTGGCATCCATCTCCATGAAGGACGTGTTGAGGGTCCGAGTCACCTCGCGACGTGCCTTGGGATCCATGTTCTCCGTGCGAGAACGGTGCTTGTTGCCATGGTTGCCGTGCGAGCTTGAGCCGCCCATGGCGGAGAGCGCAGCTCGCCGCGCACTGGACTCTGAGGCTGCTTGCTTGCGTTTGTCAAGCACCTCTTGCATCTTCACCTGCTTCTTGTGCTCTTCGATTAGGAGCATGTGGTACGCCATCAATAGGTCCTGTGAGGCACCCACGGGCAGGTTCTTGTTGCCTGCAATGGCTTCGCGTGCTTGAGCCCATCCTTCCTCGCTGAGGTGGATGATCCGATTGGGATCGGTGTCATCCTCGTTGGGCGGGGAGGGGGACTGGTTTCTCCTGTTCTCGCCGTTCCTACCCTGCGGGTTAGGTGGCAGGTTGGGTGCGTGCTGTTCCACGTCACTCTTGATGACTACGGCACATTGGTAGCGCTCGTAGATCGGGTCGCTGCTGCCTCAGCTTTCGGATCCGGAACCGTAGGTCCCTTCCTCCGATGGTGGATCGCATAGATCTAAGTTGCAGCTGCTGCTGTCATAGGACTCATCTGTCGATGGCGATGTGCGTAGCACGGGGTGTGGAGCCTATGAAGGGGCCTGATCGATGGCAGGGGCACCCGCTCTGGGAGAAGGAGAGTGTCGGTCTGCCCCACCTGGAAGCATAAGCTCCCGAACAGGATCTCGAGTCCATCGCCAACGGGCTCGATGTCCTTCAGGGTGGCTGGTGAGTGGGCGGTGAAGTCGAAAGCGCCAAAGAGGAGATGACTCTCCGTCGTCGCGGAGTTGTAGATTGCTTTGGTTGGGACCGTCATGATCGCACAATCGGCACCCTCAGTTCCCACAGACGGCGCCTGACGAGGTTTAATCTCGTCAATGCCCATTGTTATGTACTTGGGTTTTGGAGAAGATGGGGATGCTGGAGATCACAGAACGGTTAGCAAACAAGCAACACGGGGACACGAGGTTTACCCAGGTTCAGGCCCCCGGAGGTAAAACCCTACTCCTGCTTGTCTACTCTTGATTATGGCGGAACCGAAGGTTACAGGGGTGCGCAGATGTAATCTGGCGTGGAGGTGTGTATGCGGTGGTATGCGAAGTTGCGATATGTAGATCTATTGTGGAGGTGGAGATCGTAGATCTATCTATTGGGGGGTTTATGGCGTGCGTAGGTCGTGCCCTCCTTGTTGGACCCTCCTAGCCTTTATATATGGGGAGGCTAGGTCTCGGGTGCCAATACGATTTGGTTACAAGTTATATTCAAACTCTAGACTTGAAATTTCCTTGCCTTGTGAGCTTGGGAGTCCGTGTCCATATGGGCTTCATAGCAGCCAAAACGTCGTAGGCGTCATGGTCCCTGACAGGTCGTCGAGTGGGCCTTCCGTTGAGCCGGACCAGGTATGCTAACATCGGGTACCCGTAGGGCATATCCATGTCAGTAGCCCCCGAGTGTTCAGTCGAATCGTAGATTCGGCTGAGGACTCTTCAATCTTTCAGGTGCAGTTGTCTCTATCCTTTAGAGAAATGATTCTAGTGTGTAGGGATTGTTGATGCGTGTGCCTGACTCTCCCGACGGATCAGGGTCAGTTAACTGTCTTAGGACAAAACAACACGATCTTCGTCAGATTCGAGTCCCTCGACTCGAACCCGGAACATATGCTGGCGTAATTCGACTCAGGCTGTTGAGGACTTACAGGAGTGGAATCCCAGTAAATTTCGAATGATGTACCCAACGCGTCCGTCAGGATTTTTCATCGCGCCTGCTGGCACGGATTTTTACTAGCAGAGCGAAGTTGTGTGCGTTGTCAGGCCATCAGATGATATCTGTAGGTCTTATCTTTGCGTCGCAGACACATCATCCAAAATTTTATCACCGCGGAGGTGTTTCGGGTGGACAAGGAGGATGTTACTCACTTAGCGTTGGTTGGGGCAAAGTTGCCAAAAAGTTTTTGCATATTGATCCGAAGGATCGCAGTCGAAGAATTCATAGGGTGCGCGACCATCGCTCCCTATGTGAGTAGCCCCCGAGTGTCTATTCGAGTCGTAGACTCGAGCAGAGACTTTAATTCAGGCGTTATTAGCTTCAGTTCCGTAGGACACAATTTTTTCGGATGCTTGAATCAATCCTCCCTATGGGAGTAGCTCCCGAGTCCGTACTGGAGTCGTAGACTCGACGTAGGACTCGAAGAATAGATAGTTGGTGTAGTACCTTAATCATGCGTCGGGTGCGTGGCCAGCGCTCCTGATAGGAGTAGCCCTCGAGTCCTTAGTCGAATCGTTGATTCGAGTGAGGAATCGAAGCGTGCCACTCGAAGATCTTCTGTGTGCGCGATCAACGCTCTAGTTTGGAGTAACCCGAGTGTCTGGCGGAGTCGTAGACTCGGGCAGAGACTCGAGTCTTGTATCGTGCAGTTGTAGTTTGGCAATCTCGTGGGCGTACCGCTGTCCCGGAAGTACATCGGGTGCGGGACCAGTGCTCCTGATAGGAGTAGCCCCCGAGTGTCTAGTCGAGTCGCAGGCTCGAGTGAAGACTCATGCGAGGAGAAACCACTGACCCGGAAGTGCATCGAGTCAGCGTCTCATGCAAAAGGAGCCAAGAGTCGATGTCGCAGAGTCGTGCGACGTTTAGCCGGAAGGACTCGACGTTCCGGATGAGGTCGATGTCGTTGGTTCTGTCTGGTACGTGTCTAGCGTCACATCTTTGTAGCATCAAGCGATGCGACCATCCAAGGAGGAACTCGACTCGGGTATTTAGTCTATGGCGTAGCCACTCGTTTGTCGACTCCTGTTAGAGGACTCAATTGAATAGCTCGACGCAGTCGACGTCTTTAAAAGCTGCAAAAACATAAAGAATTGTGAAGTACTTGTATCTTGTAAAGAATATTTGCCTGTCGGCTTGTAAAGCAAAATTCTGGTGCCAATCGAGTCGACACTTTTTCACTATATGCTAGGCCTTTTCGTTAGCCTGATTACCCTTAGTCTCAGTACCTTGCCGAGGCACTCGGAGTTCAAGGATTCGATGATCAGGCAGAATCAGCTACTCGGGCTGTCGCGTTCGAGGTGCTCGAGTGCGTGGAGCCGATGGCACATTAGGTTACTCGAAGAGGGCGCAACCCCCGAGTGTTTCGAGTGCGGTTAAAAGGAAATCAGCTCTGAGTAGTGAACTTAACTTTGTTTGTTGTTGTCATGGAGAAGTTGACGCGGTAGCGGATCACGTGGCGGACGTAGTCGACGCGGCGGACCGAAGTCGTGTGGTGATGACGAGTTGCCGTATACGAAGATTGTAACGAGCCACAACAGTCGAAGACCGCATCAGGTTGCCACATCCAAAGACCCCAACGGGTCGTTGCAGCGAAGACCGGAGAAGGTCGACGGAGTCGAAGACCATAGCAGCGAGTTGCCGCAGCTGATGATCGCAACGGGTTGTGCGGCGGAGTCAGCATAGCCCCCGTCTACAGAATCGCACGGCGGGCGGAGTCGAAGTAGCGGCGGGTCGCCATAGCCGAAGACCTTAGCGGCTCGTCCCATCCAAAGACCATAGCGGGTCGCCGCAGCCGAATGTTCAGCGGATCGCACGGCGGAGCCGTCAAATATTTTTTGTACGAAGTTGATGTAGAGGATGCGTACCCGACGCGGCGGGCCAGTAGTCAACGCGGCGGTCGAAGTTGTGCAGCGGACAGGGTCGACACAGCCAGATGTGCGACTAAATCTGCATGACTTGGCTGCTGCCGCATGTTTGGCTGCTCCATTTTGCCCAGCGCCCTCGATCTCTTATCGGTGAAGATAAAAAATGGCCGCCGCAGTGATGCCGAGGGAGAAATCCGGCAAGCCGATGTAGGTGTCTTGATCAGATGCGATCCGTCCGCTGTTGACGGCGAGGGATCCCGCGTGGAGGAAGATCTGTTCTTGAAAACCAAAAAATTGTAGATCGTCGATGATGGGACCGTAATGATCGTACAATCAGCACCCCCGATTCCCACAGACGGCGCCAATTGACGAGATTTAATCTCGTCAATGCCCATTGTTATGGACTTGGGTTTTGGAGAAGATGGGGATGCTGGAGATCGCGGAACGGTTAGCAAACAAGCAACACGGGGACACGAGGTTTACCCAGGTTCAGGATCCCGGAGGGAAAACCCTACCCTGCTTGTCTGCTCTTGATTACGGCGGAACTGAAGGTTACATGGGTGCGCAGATGTAATCTGGCGTGGAGGTGTGTATGCGGTGATATGCGGTGCCCTCCTCGTCGTGTCCTCCTAGCCTTTATATAGAGATAGGCAGGTCCCAGGCACAGATCGAGTCGGTTACATGTGTTAGGGTTTGCTCCTTTGAATATTCTATCTACTCTAGTCTTGCTCTCCAAGGACCCGAAGGCGTCATGGGCCTTAGCCACCCGAAAGTCTTCATGGGCTGGCGCATATTCGTCGTGGACCTTCCTTGGGCTGGACCAGGTATGCTAAGGTCGTGTACCCGCAGGGTATAACCATGTCAGCAAGGAGAGGATGACGGGTTCCGGTGGGGAGTACTTTTTTCCGCGAACAGATTAGACGTGATTTTAGGGGCTGCCGGCTGCGGAGGCGGAGTTTCATATTTTCTCTGCCGGTGGAATCTGGTCAGTCAACTTAAATTACTAAGAGCACACCAGATAAGAATTAGATCAATTGTAGCCATTTGATGAAGTTTACTGGGCCTAATCATATGGTGTAAATAGGTCTATGTATCTTTTGTAGGGTGAGTTTAGAAAAAAATATGTTTGCTCTTTTATTAGTAGTAGAGATTTTCTTCAGCTCTCTGCTAGGATGGCTCTAGTACCTTGGCAATTGCTTCGGCCGCTTCAGCATTTGGTCAATGGGGTACATGTGGTTCATGATCCAATGGGATCAATGTTGTGCTTTCCTTTTTTCCATCCGGGATGGAGACAACTATCATAATCATCAATGCTATTTTGTGATGGTGGATCCATCTATTGTTCTGTGTGATGAATTTATCCTCTAATTTTAGTGGTTAGAGTATTTGCATATTGCATCTCCTTTTTTAAATTTAGACCTGGCAAGTTTATGATGTGGGGACAATAGGTACACAATGGATATTAGACGAGGTGAACTGATAGCTATTATTAGCATAGTGACAGAAAAGATTAACACACTTGCATGTTGGTAGTATATATCCTGGATCGCCCCACTATAACAATAAAATGTGTGTTATCCTTTGCCATATTGCTATGAGTAGAATCAATTCTCATCATCGTGTCATCTTACTAAATGCAATCCTCTGTTTTTAATATATAATATCTAGATGCATGCCATGGTCATTGGGAACCATACAGATGGAGCATTAAAAAAATGCAATTTCATGGTATTTGATATATGGATTTATCAACGTGTTGTCTACATAATTTTTAATATACTTTATATAAGGTTTTACATATATTTCTACACTATTTATTTTTGTCACCGTATTTACGAGATGCTACTACTGAACTGATGAACTCTGACCCTACTTTAATAAAAAATAACAACCAAAACAAACTTTAGTAACTTTTTTCGAAATGTAATTTTTTGTTATTAATTAGTCCAAAAATATAAAACACTTCTATTCTCAAGTTACATTTTTCTTAGTTCATAACTTTATGCATGATACAATTTTGTACCACCCTACTGCTCTACTAATTTTCTTAGGACACGTCCTAGTGGAATTCAGCATTATCACTGAATAACATAGCAAGTGACTACACGCAGCCGTTCGTGAAGCCTGCCTATGCCAGACCGCCATGAGGTATCTGTAAGGACAAAGGAGGCTCTTCATCAGGGATTCGCAGAAATCCATACACATTTGTGCTAGAAGTAAAAGTTCGCCGAGGCAGATCAGATAAAAGTGGTATAAACAAGTTTAGACCCAAACTACATGCGGTCGACCCACGCCCAATTGTGTGTACCCTGCCGCCAAGCGAGTGGAGACAGTATTCCTGCACACCGTTTTATCGGAACCCGTTGGTGACACTCATGAAATTTGGAGATAAAAAGTGGAGATCATATTCATATCGAGAGTAATTTTTTTTGGCACAATTATGGAACATTATTGATTAAGGCAAATCATTACAAATAGTCTGCCGGATGCAATCCGGAATAGAATTTCTAAAACAAATTGAAACAAACTGCTCCGTTGAGCGAGCTAGAGTGTGTGCTGCAATATTAGACTCACGGAAAATATGAGAAAAATATACTGCAAGAAAATTGGTCTCCAGAACCTTGATATCCTGTACGACCATACCAATGGGACTTCTGTCCATCTCTGAAGAGTTGATTCTCTGAATTAATGACAAGCAATCAGAGACAACCATCAGTTTGTCGAAACCTTCGCCTCCGGCAAGGAAAACAACGCGTCGAAGAGCCAGCGCTTCAGCCAATTCCGGCGTTGTGACCTCCATCAAGAGCTCGCTGCAAGCAAACAAGCACTCACCAGTGTGGCTTCGGATCACAACGCCAATTACCATTTGACGCAAAGATGTAAAGAGAGCAGCATCCACATTAACAAACACCGTTCCTTCAGGCGGCGGAGACCATTTAGGTGTAGAAGATCTGGTCTCACGTCTATTTGAAGTATCCAGTGAAAACAAATGCTGTTTAATCATGTCGACATTATGCTTTGCTTTGTTCCGCAACAGTCTGCGGTGGCTTCATATGTTCACCATTACGTACACTGTTTCTGGCCAACCACAGGTGCCAAATCACCACCGTAAGCACCATGCACTCCCTCTTTGTCGATCTAGCCAGGAAATCAAAGACCCAAGATTTTGGATTTGTGAAAAAAATTCGGCGCAGATGGAAACCATACAAGGGTTTTATCTCCCGCCACACTTCCTTAGCATACTGACAGAATAAGAACGTATGTGCAGATGTCTCCTCCTGTGTGCACAGACAACACAAGCCATGGAAGCTGGAATATGCCTACGGCAAAGTTGAACACCAAAAGGAAGACAATCATGAAAAAAACGCCACAGGTTAATTTTCATTTTGCCCGGCGCTTTGATTGCCCAGAGTTTTTTCCATAGCAGGTTCTCGTCCTGCAAACTCGAGTGTGCGTCACCTCCCTGCTTACTTCGGTTAATGAAGAATTTCTCCTCCCTAGCCAGATGATAGGCAGATCGGACTGAGTACACACCATATTTTGTGAAGGGCCAAGAAATAAAGTCATCTCCGCCCCGCCGACTGGTAGGGATTTCAAGAACCCGGTTCGCAATGTCCTCTTCAAAAATGGCACACACCACCCCCGCGTCCCATGAACCATGGTCATCACTGAGTAGACAGTCCACAGTTGCGCCAATTGGAATTGGCGTCAGGGTCCGAAGCGTACATGGGTTTACATTAGGTATCCATCTGTCAGTCAGCACCTTAATTCTTTTCCCCGTCTCCAACACTCCACCAAACCCTTGCTTTACTACCGCACACTTTCTAACTACATTTGTGATTTCATCTTTTAGCTGCATGCATGCTTGGAATGGTGTAAATTTTGAATTGACATTCGTATTTTGGCTCTAAATTGATTCTTTTTTTTTTCAAAAAGGGGATGTACCCCGGCCTCTGCATCGATCGATGCAGACAACCTTTTATTAAAAATTCAAACTTCAAAAGTATTACAAATCATCGATCGCTTAAGGTCGACACCAAAATCAACAAGCAAAAAATAATAAAAAAGCGACTAAACATCATAATACAATCTATCAGAATGCATCCAAGCAGACTGGCTGAAGATGTGCCCAGCGACCATCAGAAGACGGCTGCACCCAGTAGCCATAATATCCCGCTGGTTTGGTGTAGATAGGAATGCCCAAAGTTGCACCCAATGTGCTACCATGTGGATAACCTGCATAAAATTATTATTTTTGGATTTGTTAAAGATAATATCGTTCCTATATCTCCAAAGAGACCAACATAAGGCTGAAGCACCGATGCCGAATCCTAGCCTTAGATGACTGATCAAAACTATGTAACCAATTACCAAACATGTTCGCAATATTAGTCAGAGGGGGTAAATCATAAGCAAAATGGATAATTCGCCACAAAAGGCGAGCAAAAGGGTAAGATATAAATAAGTGTTCTATGATTTCCCGAGACCCACAAAAACAACACTTCGTATATCCTATCCAATTTCTTTTAACCAGATTATCCTTTGTGAGCAAAACCTTATTATTAAGAAACCACATAAATTTTTTAATTTTGAGAGGAATTTTTAATTTCCAAAGGTATTTCCGAAGAAATACAGTATGATCATTCATAAGGTCTTCATACATGGACTTAACCGAGAACACCCAGGATGATGTCAAGTTCCATACAAACTTATCATGGTCATCCGACGGCTGAACCATCATGAGCCTTTGGCATAAGTGTAACCAATCATCCCACTTATTACCAACAAGTACCCTTCTAAAACCAATGTTTAGGGGTATTTGAGATAGTACTTGTGCAACCGTCACGTTCTTTTGTTGCATAATATTGTACAATGATGGATATTGTTGTGCTAAGGGAGTATCTCCCAACTATGTGTCCTCCCAAAACCTAGTACATGAACCATCCCCTACTTTGAAATGGCCTCTGGCGAAGAACTCATTCTTCACCTTCATAAGTCCCTTTCAAAATGGAGAATCAGTCGATTTTGCGTGGGCTTCAGACAAGGTTTTTTGACTAAGATATTTGTGCTGCAGCAATTCTTGCCACACCCCTTCTTCAAACAAAAGTTTAAAAAGCTATTTGCTTAGTAAACATTTATTTTTAATCTCCAAGACCTCAATTCCTAGACCTCCCTGATCTTTTGGTCTACAAATAATATTCCATTTAGTTAATCTATTTTTTTCATCACTTTACCAGAAAAAAGCGAGACCTATAAAAATCCAAAAGTTTCCTCACCCCCTTAGGAATTTCCAGAAAAGATAGCATAAACATAGGTAAACTTGTCAAAACAGAATTTATTAGGACTAAGCAATCACCATATGATAATAACTTGCTCTTACAACAACCCAATTTACCTTCACATCGAGTTTCCATTGGATCCCAATCTGAATTTTTAAGTTTTCTATAATGGATAGGTACCCCAAGGTACCAAAAAGGCAAAGCACCAGCCTCACAACCAAAAATTTGTTTATACTGGTGTTCTTCATCCTTTGCTTTACCAAAACAGAATATCTCGCTTTTATGGAAGTTAATTTTTAAACCCGATAGCTGTTCAAAGATACATAATATTAGCTTCATGTTCATGGCTTTCTGTAGATCGTGTTCCATAAATAATATAGTATCATCCGCGTATTGTAGAATTGAGACCCCTCCATCAACAAGATGTGGAATGAGGCCTCCGACTTGTCCATCCTCTTTTGCCCGTGCAATTAGAATGGCCAACATATCTACAATTATGTTGAAAAGCATCGGAGATAAAGGATCACCCTGTCTTAGACCCTTTTTAGTTTGGAAGTAATGTCCAATATCATTATTAACCCGAATCCCAACACTCCCTCCTTAAACAAATTGCTCAATTAATTTGCACCACTCTTGTGCAAATCCCTTCATGCGAAACGTTTGTTGAAGGAAAGGCCATTTCACTTTGTCATATGCCTTCTCAAAATCTATTTTAAACAAAACCCCATCTATCTTCTTCCGGTGAAGCTCATGGATGGTTTCATGAAGGACAACCACCCCCTCGAGTATGTGTCTTCCGGGCATAAAAGCAGATTGAGTGGGTCTAATTACTTTTGGGGCAATCCCCGTGATGCGATTAGTACCCACCTTAGTAAATATTTTAAAACTGATATTCAACAAACAAATAGGTCTATATTGTTGTATTTGTATCGCTTCTTTTTTAGGAAGTAAAGTGATAACACCAAAATTCAATTTAAAGAGAGGCATTTCCCCTGCAGGTAATTGATTAAATAGTGTCAATAGGTCCACCTTAATACTTCCTAGAACTTTTGATAAAACTCCGCTAGAAAACCATCTGGACCATGGACCAGGTGCCTTATTGTGTTCCATTTGGAAGATAGCCTCATACACTTCCTTTTCGGTAAATTGAGATTTTAAAGCGAATTGTGCCAATTGAAAATTTTCAGTGGGAGATGTTTCACTTTCATAACAATGTTTTCAGGGTCAAGTTCCCAAATAAAAATGAAGTCAACCGAGTTTTGGCTTTTCGTGTGCTTCAAGTTCCTAAGCGAGATACTAATTTAGTTTTTGATATTTGGTCGGCTGCGGAGGAACCCTTATATATGTTGCCGGAGGTGTGGGTGCAAGTCTCAGGAATCCCGTCTGACATTAGAGGAGATTTTCTATCCCTTTGGGGGGGTGGGGACTCTTTTTGGAAAGACAAAGGCAGTAGGCATGGCATACACCAGGAAAAATAAGGTCTTGTGTATTCAGATTGGATGTGTTAATTCTTCTCTCATACCAGACACAATGGAAATTTTCATTAAACGGGGATTCTTTAAGTTGGATTTTGAAGTTGAACAAGTGGTGGCCACACAGTATGAGCACATGCTTGATGCTCACGAGGACAGGAATCGCAAGGACGATGGAGATGACGGAAATAAAGGAAAATAAAATGACATGGAATTGGATAATGTGGATACCCAAACAAAGCAAAAAAAATCAGACTGCTCGGAATGATTCGATGACTAAAGAAACGACCGATGAAACTAAGTATGACGGTAAACAGCGGAGCTGTTCTTCACCTATTAAATTTGGATGTTTTGATGTGATATCTACAAGTAAAGGTGTGGCCAGCTATGACCCTACATGTTCTTGTGATACTGATTCAATATGTGTCCATACTAATAATCAGATAGCTTCCGATGTTACTAATGATGCAAAGATGCTGAATTTTCATGCTACAGGGACTTTGTCGCAGCAACATGTTCTTATTGCATGTGACACGGGTGATGAGGTGGAGTCTGACTCGATATTGTCCTCCGGTGTGGTACCTGTAGCTGTTCCATGCTCGGTGTCAGCTGCTCTTGTTGTTGATGCACACGCAGCCTTGGTGCAGAACGCTGTTGCGGATGTGACAGACGATGTCCCGGCTCTTGCTGGTTTCAAAAGGGCGGACACAGCTGGGATAGGCCAGGACGATGAGCGGCTTCTAGTCCCTCCTTGATCAAATACTGTACTGGTTTCCGATCAAACGACTGACGACGCGACGACACCGATTGCTGTAGTACGGGACACCGTTGGCAAACAGTCTGTTTCTGCATGCTCGGGATCTTTTGTGAAAACGATGAATAAAGGTATGACTGTGATTTTAGAATGTGATTCTAATGTGAGCTCTGTCGTTTCGAGTATGATTAAGAGAAACTTTTTAGGAGCTGATTTAGTTACAACAGATATGACCGCGAACAAACCATATGATGTGGAAGTAGCAAGATGAATGATGGGGACCAGGTGATGGGCGTGTTGACCCCTGCGACTGGTAAGAACTCTTCTGATTCTACTAATTTAACATTTATGGGTCTAAATGGACTGGATGATATTAATTATGTTAAGTCGGTAGAACTTTTAGATACACCTCCCAAATATGTACTCCCTCCGTTCCAAAATATAAGACGTTTTAGGTTTGTGAAGAAAACGAATCTAGACTTATTTTAGTATGTAGTTCATTCAACTTTGGAATGAATCTACACACTAAAAAAAGTCTAGATTCATTTTCTTCACAAACCTAAAACGTCTTATATTTTGGAACGGAGGGAGTATCAACTATGGAGGAGGTTATATCTTTTGGAGGTATTCCAATGTCAGCCGGTAACATAAGGACGAGCTCACGTATTCAAGCTCAGCCAAATGAAGACGAGACACAAGTGGAGGGAGCTCTATGTAATATGCAAAACCGTTATAACTACCCTGGTTCAGGTAATAATTCAGTACCTACTCTTTCTATGTTGTCACTTGATGATAACGAAACTGTGGAAAGGGCAAATCGAATTGGTGTTTCGCTAGGGAATTCAATGCGGCAATCTATAGAATCTGTTAGGGGAATTAAGAGTTTGGAACATGATAGAACTTTGTTCTTGTTGCAAAAAAATATTTCTGACTCAATGGATGGGGATATTGGCCCCTCCAATTTAGTCATGTCAAAAGTGTCCAATTTATGTAAGGATTTGATTGAGGACGAGGAGGGTGAACAAGTGTTCGATGATCAATTGGATCTTCCAACACTGAACGATAATCCAAAAAAAACTCGACAGAAAAAGGTGTATGATGTGTCCAATCTGCGGAGGAGTAGTAGGAAAAGAACTAAAAAAACATTCTCTTAATGCAGAGCATAAAAGGTATGATATGGAATAGTGAGAGGTTCCGAGACCCTGCGAAACATAATTTTGTTAAAGAGGCTATTAGGGAGCATCGTTTAGACTTCATTGCCTTGTTGGAGACAGGAAGATCTAACTTTGCGGTACTGTTTTTAAATCAGCTCGCGGCTGGTTTCGATTTTATATGGTTTTGTCTACCACCTCATGGTAGGTCGGGTGGGATTCTGGTTGGCGTTAACACCGCTACTCTTCAGGTTCTAAAGGTGAGCACTGGAGATTACTGTGTTAAGTTACACTTTAAATGCATGTTTTGAGTGGGTTTTTATGCCTGTATATGGGGCTGCCCAAGATAATCATAAAGTGGATTTCTTGGCTGAAATGGTTCGTGTATGTGAGTCTGAACCTCTTCCTATGCTAGTAGGTGGAGATTTCAATATCATATGATCTCGAGAGGAAAAGAATAACAATAATTTTAATGCATATTGGCCTTTTGTTTTTAATGCTACCATTGAAAGCCTTAATTTACGTGAAATTATTCTCTCGGGGAGGCAATTCACATGGGATAATCGCAGTGATACGCCCACGTACAAGAAGCTTGATCGTATTTTGGCTAGTGACGAATGGGAGCAAAAGTTCCCCCTGGTATCAGTACGGGCTTTGATCCGCACTGGATTGGATCATACTCCGCTCCTTATTGATTCTGGAGTTAAAGCTCATTTAGGGAATAATCCATCTTTCTCCTTTGAGTTGTATTGGTTACGACAAGAAGGTTTTTTTTGAGATGGTGGCAACATAATGGAATGTTGTTTCTAAAGGGCGAACTCCTATCGAGATATGGCAGAATAAAATACGACATCTGAGACGATTCTTAAAAGGGTGGGCCAAAAATATGAGTGGGAAATACAAGAAGGAAAAAGAAAGGCTAATTTCAATTATTGATGATCTCGACTTAAAGGCTAAAAGAAATACGTTAAGTATTGTTGAGCATGATTCACTAAGGAAAGTGAATGAACGGCTAACAACACTTAGGAGAGAGGAGGAAACAAAATGGACTCAACGAGCTAAAGTAAAACATATACATGAGGGGGGTAATAACACCAAGTACTTCCATTTGATTGCAAATGGAAAGCACAAAAAAAAGATTTTTCAACTCGAACATGATGAAGGAACGATTGTGGGAGAAGAGAATCTAAAAGTTTACATAACTGAATTTTATAAAAAACATTTTGGGGAGTCAAACCAAACAAATATTACGTTGATGGAGGGGGTCACGCAAGAGGAAAACAGTATTCTTACGGCTCTAAATTGATTCTAGGTGGTTGTATAATGCATAGACGATTCCTGAGAATCTTTACAATATCAGTGGTATTAGTCGGCCCTGTGAACTAATAAATAGGTTCATTGAATTTTTATAAGTAAAAGAGAGAACATAACGCTCTAAATTAGCATTAGTGCTAAACTCAATATGTTTTCCACTCTACTTCTTTTATTGGAAAGCCTATCGATGAGCAGAATATAGCCATGGTCCCTACTCTAATTAAGTAGAACGAGCATGCAAGGACTAACCTCAAATAATGATCCGGTACCCCCACCTAAGGACCATCATCTTTATGCGATTGCTCTCCGGCTTTTATAAGGAAGCGAAAGTGGAGCTAGGTTTTTGCAGAGTGTGCACGCGCGAGTGACGACTAATCATTTTAGATCATGTATTGGCAAGGATAAACACAACAGAGTAGCTTCCTCTTATGTTTCCTTAATTTTCTGTACAGTATCGTCCATGCACCGCGTCCATGATACTAGGCATTGAACTGACAGTCATAGCAATGGAAGGCAGCAGGAATCAACCCTGATACATCGGTGTCCAAGATTCTGAACCTAAGAGCGCGCATGGTGTTACTTTCTTTTCTAATGCTAGAAGAGAGAGAAGAACATCTCAACTTATGTGTTGTTGACTAACTCCATCCAGTAGCAATGCGAGGCGAAAACCGCGGACATAAATAGTGTGGCACCATAGCACACAGTCGGGTCCTGGCCAGCAGGATCGAGAATTGTGTGATGTGCCATCAGGCCGTCACCTCGTTCAGTCGTTCCACATTTGGAACTCATATCACGAAGCCAAGACCTTGGTTCTGAACCCGAATAGCAGAATAGGCATGGCCACAGGGCGAGCATTGAAGGGGCCATAGTAGCTCTACAAGATCCGTAAATTCTCAAGAGTTTTTCTGCATGCATTGCAATAATATTTACTTTGATAAGATTTCTATGTAGCTCTAGAGGAACGAATAGTTCGTTTTATTGTTGTATGTGGCCATTTATTAACCTTATATAATATATGTAATATGGCTCTTAGTCACTCGTAGCAATCCGGCTACGAGTCCACTTGGAGGAGACAAGTGTGGCATTGTCTTGCATGTTATATTGGAGAATCTAGGAATTGCTCATATAGATCAGCCTGATTGGGGTTTGGCCTAGCTTTGAACAAGACTATATGGAAGATATAATTTTCCAAGGTAAGGTAAACAGTTCAAAAAGTAAATACGTTCAATTCATTATATATGGCTGTTGGTTATCATTCTTCCAGATTTTTTGTTGGTTGTCATAAATGATGTTATGTTGCACATTTTCCACTTAGTTTTTAACTATATGTTTTAGCCTTTGTACCATGGATACACATCCCAGATGGAAGAATGTTTATATAAAGAATACTTCCATTTTGCAGTTGTAAAGGCATTTGATATGTGTTCATTTCAAAGTGTCTCAAAAAGTATTGATATCTTGCTACTACTCCTTTTCAAGTATAAATTTTGTTCTTAGTGTTAACTATTTCTGTTTAAAAAAGTCTCAAAATATACTAAAAAAGTCTCACAAGGTTGTAAGTTAAGTAGAATATGATATAGTCGAAAGATGGCAAAATAGCTTGTTGGTTTTTATGCAGGAATAACGAATTTTGTTAAGTTTGTATTATCCAGTCACCAACCGGACATACAACAGCAGCAAGTTCCATATCTTGTTCAATTGTTAATTTATTTATTATCCAACTATGTCAATAATGATTGTTATATGATAAAGTTAAATATCTTCTAATAGATAACAGTAAAATATAATACATGCATTCACTACGCGGAACTATCTATATTTAGCAATGATTTACTTTTCATCTTCTTTCCTAGGGAGAACATCATGAATTGCACAGTTTAAGATAGATAAATGTGCTATATTTGAAGATGGTAAACTTAAAAGTTGTTCGGTCATGTCCATTTTAAATTTATATTATGAAAGCTAGTATATACTAAGGATCGGAAGACTTTCCAAATCGCCTCCTTGTAAAGGGAAGAGTATAGGAACACCATTTTTATGTCATATAGGTATCATATCTTATGATTGTTTTCTAATAGACAGATGGTGAAGATAAAAAGCCTCTCATATTTCTTTACAGGGGAGGATGCACAAAGGTGAGTCAGATTGCAATTGATCTTTACTAACGTAAATATGTACTCTCAATAAGATCTTATTTAATTTATTTAATGATATACATGTTAACACAAATAGAAGGGATCCAGAAACTATGTCAGGCACACATGTTCGAGACTTACATTCCTTGAGCAGTTTCACCAATAAGAATAATGATTTGATCAACAACTCAAACTACAATTTCTTTATCAACCTGCATGTGTTTGAGTTGTAAGGCATTATTAATAGAAGGGAATATTCATAAACATCTACATTGTGGAGCAACTTGAAACTTCATCTTCAAGGCAATCAACGGTGACACCCATCTTCCCTAATTTCATTACTTCCTGGAAAAACTTGGTCCTTGTCCTGGGATACAAACTGACTAGTTTCTCTACACAAGGAGATGGATGAAGGAAAACATAAGCTTCAGCTTACCTTTTGTTACAAATGTATATGTATTTGATGGCATGTTTTAGACAGATGGAAAAGAAAAGGAAATCTCAAACTAATTTCTTTTCGTATGTTTTTTAAAGGATTAGATTTCAAGCTACGCACGATATCTCGCAAATAGCCATAATAAATAATGGCAAATAGAAAAAGTTCATGATCAACCTCAACACTGTTATATGGTAGTCCTGCATGTCAAAGCAAAATCTACATTCACAGAATTCGTGCTTACTTTATTGCTTCATAGTTTGCACGATCCTTTCCTTGTAAACTAAAATGAACCAAGAAAAATTCACCTCATTATAGACAAATGGCATAAATCAAATTATATTGAAAGACTCATCTATCGAAATATATGCAATAGTTAAATCACTCACGGACCAAAAAATGATATCTAAATTCAAGATGTCATAAATAATGCCAATAGAGAAATTTGCATGCCGTATTCATGGGGGCATGTAATATATAGTTCACACGTTCTTTCTTGGTTCAATTATATTAACCTCTAAGTATATAAATAGTCCAGACATGTCAACGAGAAGCAATTCAGAACACGGGATTGGCTTGAGATGAATCTATCAGGAATGATGAGCATTGTTGTGGTTCATAATTACTGATTAGTCTTTTCAACTCATTTTTCATATTTCGAATATTTGTATGTTTCTCCATGTTGTTTTTTCACTCTTGCGAAGGATTCACAAAACTAATCATATATCTTAACTTATTAGACGAGAAAACAAATAGAATAGGAAGCGATACAAAGTATTAACAAAAGTAAAAACCCAGGAAGGCTCCTTCCTGCTATTCTACTGCCTCCTTCCTCCCTATGTCCTTTATGTCCATCTACTCCGCTCCATTTCTTCTCAGATGCATAGCAAGAGAAATGTGGTTCAATTGGATTTAGTCGGGGGACTTAGTCGTTGGATCTCGCCTAGGTCAATGGGGAGGGAAGTACTGAAGAGGTGGCATGGGCCAATGTGAAGGGAGATGCTGGAGAGGTGGCAAGGGTCGGCAGAAAAGGACGTGCTAGGGTAGTGGCTTGGGCCACTGGGAGGGAGGGGTAGTTGTTAGTTATAAAAATATTACCAAAATGTATGTGAGTATAACATAGAAAAGAAGTCATGTTCTAGCAAATGGCTCTATATAGAGATATAATAGATTATTTCTAGGAAAGCTACCGGACTTGTTCCATAGGGTCAAGATGGGAGGATGTGAGTGAGGGGAAGTGGCTTGAGAAAAGTGCATTTTACCATGTGCTTATATTCACATTTCAATGGAAAAAACTACTTCAATTACAATGTACATTACCATATGGCTATGTCACTTTGTATTATATGTTGGTTTTACTAATAGACATAGTGCTATGGTTTGGAAATTTTTATGTGTCTAGAAAAAGTATAAATAATTATAGTATGCTTAATTATGCCTGAGTCCAAGAAAATAAAAAATTACGTTGATCTGTATAAACACATGCATATATTATATATGCTTCAATTTTATGTGTGTTATGTTCACTTGCAAGAATGAAAAAAACTTAAAAGGACCGTAGCAACGCATTGACATTCAACTTGTATACATTATATCTTTAAAGTATCTAAGGGAGGTTTCATTTAATTGGTTTAGGGGTCATACTCATTTTTCAACATCGTGGTCTAGTTGTGATATGAACAAACGCTAAACATGTTTTCAGGCACATGCACTCACGCAAGCAAGAAAAAGCATGAACTTAACATTTAACGGTTTCATAAAAATTACCATTATCGTTAAAATATACCAAAATATATTGTAGGCTAATTGTTTGAATTATGTATGAGTAATTATGTATTTTTTTAGGGGAGTAATTATGTATTTTAGATTCTCTTCGTAGTACCTTGGCGAATTTGGCATGCCCCATGCATTGGCGGACACAGGGATATCCGGGTGGGCAGTGGCCCACGCGGAATTCTAGAAATTTATTTGTATACCCATAATTTTCTAGGCTCAGTTTGGCAAATTCCTTTCCTGTTGACCAGAAGACTCGAGTCGAGCGACGAGCGAGAGCGACCACAGTCATTTCCCTTCCGCCTCGAGGAAGTACCTCTATGTGGGACGAATCTATGGTGCACTGAATCTTTTTTATGGTTTTTGGATATCCATGGGATCTCCTAGAGACAATTTTTCTTGTGAGAACCATACAAAATCGGTTATCATATGGTTTCCGTGTTTTTTATATTTGTTAGAGTTGCTCTTATATTATTTATTTGGCAAATTTCTATCGCACAATGGCTAGTGTATCTTTTTAAATGTGCCCACCCTACATGTTTTTCATGCGTCCACCACTACCCCATGAATGAACACCTATTAAAAATTGCAGTACTTGGGTTTCAAGCTACATAAATATATTATGGAAAAAACCCTCAATTATGCTCTCTCAAGTTATGATAATATATGAAGCTCAATTTCAAACAAAATAATGTTCATGACTTGTTCCTAGCTGTCAGTGTTAAGAAATTATATTCATAACTTGTTCCTAACACTATCATTGCTAAGAGCGAGTAATAAATAGGTTGATTTGGATTGCTCTATACAAACAAGAGAATGATGAACAACACTTAAATAAAGCATAAGTAAGCTAAAATAAATTGATATATTTTGGGCTCCTATTTTTATCTCCAAACATAACAATGAGCAGGACGTAACCATGATGTCTACAAGAGTTAAATACTCCATCCGGCCATAATTAATTGACGCACTATTTGACATACTAGTACCATTTCATATACCACGTGAATGTGGTTGCGCCAATTTAATAAAAGCTAGAGGGAGTAGTAGTATACTTTTTTCTTCATACTAGAATTAATTACGACCAGTATCAAAGGACTAACCTCAAATGTCTCTAAATGCAGGGGTAAGTAATCATCTTCTCCTACCAACCTAAGGACCAATATCTTGATGCGATTGCTTTCCATGGGGCTTATATAAGGAACCGAAAGTGAGAAGCTGGTGTTTGCACAACAAACGAGTGCACACACGAGTGATGAGTAGTCTTTTGAGATCTTACAATCGCAAGGATAAAATTAACATAGTAGACCAGCTTTCTATATATGTTCTTTCCTTAGTTTCCAGTACAAAATTCCTGGTAATTCATCTATAAAACTAGGCATTTGGATTTGATAGACATAGAAATGGAAGGCAGCAGGAATGAAGCCTGATGCATGGTTTTCCGGTAACATGAACTTAAGTAGCGCCATAAAGGTTGGCTGTAGAATCCCGAAAGAATATCAAAGCCTTATTGTTTCTCGACCGCCGGTGCAGATCATGCCGGGAAAATGAGGCGATCCTAGAAAAACATCAAAAGTTCCTCTAGAGGTACTGGATGTAGAACTGAACATCTATGGGTCTCTAGGTGACTAGGTCTATCAAAAGGAGGGAAACGGAATGCAAGTGACGATGGCAATTGTTGAACCCCAGATGATGATTATATTTGCATGGCTAATGTCTAGGATCATTAGTCCTTTAATTAAAGAGAGAAGGATAACATGCTAGCAGAGTTAACTAACTTTTCCCATCCGGTCGGATGCCTCCTCCTCAACGTCCAATGTCACCCAAATTCATAAATGGATAATTGGCATTTCAGTTATGTGAACACAGTGAGGCTATGGGAATTAATGAAGTAAGCGAGTTCATGTTACAAAATTAATATACTATATATATGCATGTTGCCTTTTATTTTCCATGGAATTAATGAATTAGGCTATGGAAAGACAATGCCCAAATTCAATATTTTGGATCACCAACCAAGAAAAAATCTTGCATTTGGGTGGAGCCCAAGGCTTTCAAACCAAGGATGGCAAGCAGACATAGTGAGACCCAAAAATTGCATCTTGTACGCCAAACTAGAGGAGTAGCACTCGTCATTTGTGAACTTCCATTTGATTGAGTCGTCGGAGGCATGATCAAGTTGGATGGTAGCAAACGTTTCCCATAGCTTGGCAAATTATGCAATGTGTTGGACGGTGAGACCATGTTGCAAAGCGATTTACGATACCCCAAAGTCATTGTCCAAAGTTTTTGCAACTATGCTTTTCGTCTTTCTTAAAATTTCAAAAATGAGGGGAGCAATATCTTTCGGTCTCATGCCCTCAAGCCAAGTGTCCTCCTAAAAAAGAGCCTTTTTCCTGTTTCCAACTCTCACAATTATAGTTGTCGCAAAAAAACATCGGTCTTGGGTGTTGCAAGGGTTCCCAAGGTTTGGACTCACCATTTCATTCATGCCAAAGCCATCTCATACGAAGCGCGGATGAAAATTTTAAAGGGTGGAGGATTCCAAGTCCTCCTTTATCTTTTGGTTACCTAAAGGCAATAGTCATCATGGGATATAAGATATGTGGTTACGCGAGGCAGTCGAATAAAGTTGAACTCATAGCAACGTACATGTTTTGTGCTAGTATAGTATAGATATAGATAGAATAATCTATCTGTACTCCTACCAACCTAAGGACCAACATCTTGATGAGATTTCCTTCCATTCGGGGCCTTTTATAAGAAACCGAAAGTGAGGATATGGGTTTGCATGACGAAACGAGTGTAAACATGAGAGGGATGACTAATTCTTTGAGGTCTAGTGTTGGCAAGGTTAATCCAAATAGAAGAGTATACCAGTTTTCTCTTTTTTTGGTTACATTTTTAGTCCAAAATCCTTGTATTTTATCTGTGTAACTAACTAGATATTTGGATTTTATAGACATATATAGAAATGGAAGGCGGCAGGAATCTAGCATGATACATGGGTTTCTTGGAACGTGAACCTAAGTAGCGCCATAAAGGTTGCTTGCAGAATCCTAGATCCAACATGGGCAAAGAGAAAAGAACATTAAGGACTAGTCGTTGTTTGATCGCTGGTGCAGATCATGTTGGGAAAATGAGGCAATCCCGAACGGATGGCATAAGTGTGTCTAGATGGATTGGATGTAGAACTGAGCTTCTATTGGCCTGTAGCACTCCCCTAGGTAGAGACTAGCAAGGCCATCGATAGCAAGGAGGGAAACATAATACAAGACCCTCCTTATATGTCCCGAGTGAGGATTCCCATTATTGAACCCAGATGACATACTTCTGTTGGCATGGCTAAGTTCTAGGATCACTAGTTCATCTATTATACAGGGAGAAGGATAAGATCGATGCAAGCAGAGTTGACTAAGTTTCCCTGGATATCCGATGCCTACTTTTTCTTAGCATACAAAGTCACCTAAATTCATCCATGGACAGACATTTGAGTTTGATGAACATGTGAGGCTGAATCAATGCTAGTAGGTGAGTTGAAGTTATCGAATTTATATGTATGTTGCCTCTTATTTTTCATTCCAACATGTTCTCCTTTTGTTAGTGCACAATACTGAACACACAATATTTGGAGTTTTTCAAGGAAAGACAATGCCCAAATTCAGTATTTATCGAATGGTATGTAAATCTTGCAAATAGGACTCAATAAACTTCATGGAAAATGCAACTCCATACTATTTGTGTCCACATTATTCATACCATCGGTTCTTTAGGATAGCATTTTTACAACACACGTGCTGGAATGTACCCTATCTTGTTTGACAGGGGACGTCCTTCTTTGTAGTACCATTCATAAGGACGGTTGCAGGTTTACCTACTCAAAGACATACAACCTCTCTATTTAATGGGGGGACCTAAAAAATTCATGTTACTGCCTTCGCCCAAAGGCTATATAAGGAAGATCAAGAGAGTGAGACTAATTTTTTTATAGCTTATTTTCTGTTTTTACGTCACTTGTATCCATTTTCATCCAATCATGTTTTATTTTCGTTAATAGCAACCAGGTGATGGGATTTGACAGACTTAGGAATGAAGGGCGTCAGAAACTAAACCAAGTTGATGTGGCTAAACCAACACACAAAGATTTGTCCATGCCAATGGCGGAGCTACAAGCCTACAACAACTGCCTAGGGACTTCCCAGCCTCAGCAATTGGACCGGCTCCGCCATCGGTTGTGCTAGTTAGAAGGAGATGCCCGAGTTATGCTAGTATAAAGTAAACATTTTTGCAGAGATCGGGGTTCGTTCGTGCCAATGACGGAGCATTAGGCTGTGCTAGCTGATGCTTGAGTGTAGTGAAGTTGGTGCGTCAGTATACCTGGCACACTGCATTTTCCGCTAATATACAAACCAACAGTATGTGTTGGCTCAGTGTTTTCGATCTTCTTGCTTTGCTAGAAGCTTGTGATTTGGATCAACGTCAAATATCTTAATGTTGTCCCAACAAATTATTAGCCGACAAAATCGACATTGTAGATTTTGTGTTCAGGACAGTCATTCTTTAATCTTCATTTCAACTTTGTCCAACATCTTGAGTTCTCGATCAAGGTCGATCATAGTTTTGTCCTCAACAGAATATTTGCAGCCAGTCTCATTGATTTGCCGATGTTGTTGTGCAGTTTTGGTATGTAGATCATGGGATTCATGATGCAAATCTAACGGTTCGAGAGTCGACTGAGCTCTAAGCCAATTCTCGGTCAACTAAGAACTAGCTAAACTGAATATATATACCTCTATCAAGCGCATGGTGATCTCATGTGTAGGTCCCAACCACCAGTGATATGACTGAACCACGTCCCTTAAGTTTGTCCACAAGTGAACTGAGCGGTCATTGCTCAACTAACTTCTCAATGGAGCCGAGTTAACAAAATCTAACATCGCATGATGCCATCCTCATCAAATCCCCTCAACCAAACACATCTTAGGCTCCCTCAAACCGCATCTTAGACTTGTTCGATTAATCCACTTCCAACTGGATTGGAGTGGTTTGGAGGATATTAGAGGGTATTTTTACTTGGATGGGATTTAATCTGCTTCAATCCATGTTCATCATGTTTAATCCTTGTGAAACTGAACACGCCTATAGAGTCAACAAACTAGATAGGATGAAATAAGATCTCGGAGGCACTTTTTCTTTTAAAGTAGATCCCAAGGGGGCAGGATAAAAAAGACGAGTCAAACACGCATGTGTTGGAGATATGCCCTAGAGGCAATAATAAATATAGTTATTATTATATCTTTGTGTTTATGATAAATGTTTACATTCATGCTAATAATAGTATTAACAAGGAAACATTAATACTTGTGTGATTTGTAAACCTAATTTGAAGTCCCTAGTAAAGCCTCTTCATAATACTAGCTTGTTGGTTAATAAATGATTGTGGTTTCCCTATCATGAACATTGATATGTTATTAACAACAAGATCATATCGTTAGGAGAATGATACGATGGACATACTCCTATAGATAAGCGTAGCATAAAGATCAAGTCATTTTAATAGTTCAATTGCTATATGCTTTCTGATACATAGTTACCTAATTCCTTCGACCATGAGATCATGCATATCACCATCACCGGAAGGATGCTTTGATGACATCAAACACCACACCGTAACTGGGTGGCTATAAAGGTGGCATTGAGTGTTCGGAAAGTATTGGTTGAGACACATGGATCAAGAGTGGGATGTCCATCCATATGACGGATAGATATACTCTGGGCCCTCTCGGTGGAATGTCATCCAATTGGCTTGCAAGCATGTGACTGGCTCACAAGGGATCACATGTCACAGGAACGAGAAAAGAGTACTTATCAGTAACGAGGTTGAACTAGGTATGCAGAGATGCCGACGATCAAAACCTCGGATAAGTAAACTATCGCGAGACAAAGGGAAATTGGTATCGTATGTAAGTGGTTCACTCGATCGCAAAGTAATCGTAGAAATATGTGGGAGCCATATGAATTTCCAGATTCCTCTATTGGTTATTGTTCGGAGAAGTGTCTCGATCATGTCCGCATAATTCACGAACCGTAGGGAGACACACTTAAGGATTCGACGTTGTTTGAGTAGTTATGGAATGATGAGTAAGAGACCGAATGTTGTTCGGAGTCTCGGATAGGATCCAGGATATCACGAGGAGATCCGGAATGGTCCGGAGAATAAGATTCATATAAGGAAAGTCCTGTTTCGGGGTTGGAGAATGGTTCCGGTGTTTTCATCAGGAATGTTCTAGAAGGTTCCGGAATGGCCGGCACTCCGGAGAGGAAGGGTACATGAATGTGTCATAACAAGTTGGAATGGTTGCATCATGTACTAGGTGTCATCGCTGAACAAAATAAAGGGTTAAATCAAATCCTAGTTTGAAAAGTCAAACGCTAATTTGAAAAGTTAAACGGCTATTTTGTTTGGTGGAGGGAGAGTCGGAAACCTACTTGGCGAGGAAGTCCCTCTCCCTCCATCGCCGGCCTTGGAATCCGAGTTGGGGAGGGACTCCCCTCCCCTTGGTGCGCCCCCTCCACCTATATAAGGAGGGGCAGGGCTGCCCCTCCAAGACACACACCTAGCCCCTCAAAACCCTAACCCTAGCAGTCGCCGCCCACCATAGCCGCCGCCACCCTAGGGTTTCTCCCAAGCCGCCGAGTTGGGGCTTCTAGTTGCCCTAGCCGCCGGCCTAGCCCCTTCTACTTGGTGTGTCTAAACCCTAGATCACCGAGGCTCTCTCATAGTCCACCATACTCGCTTCGGCTTAAGGCGAAGCCCTGCGAGATCTCCCCTCTACTTCCGGTACCACGCCGTCGTGCTGCCAGAATCGCGAGGAGAGTGCTACAACCTCCGCTGCCTGCTGGAACAAGGGAGAGGAAGGTCTTCGTCGAGTACCGAACGTGTGACCGACTGCGGAAGTGCTGCCGGAACGCAGTGCCGGAAGGATCGTCTACGCGATCTTGAGATCGGGAAGAGTACGACTACATCACCCACGAGAATCCGCTCTCGTTAAACACTTTGGAATCTTCGAGGGTGAGTTATTCTATCGACTCGTTTCTACAATCTAGTAGATAGATCTTGGCTTGTTTGTTTGTATGCGGTAGAATTTTTTTGTTTTTCATGCTACGAACCCCTACAGTGGTATCATAGCCAGGTTTATATGTAGATATGTTGCACGAGTAGAACACAATGGTCATTGTGGGCAGTGGTGCTTTTATTATCAATTGCTTCTTGTGTACTTTGCATCTTCCGGTATGATGGGATGAAGCGGTCCGGGCTAACCTTACATGACATCGTTCATGAGACTTGCTCCACGCTCAACATGCAACTTGTATTGCATAAGTGGCTTTGCGGGTGTCTGTCTCTCCCATTATAGTATAGATCCAATTTACAACGGGCACTTGATAGTTCAAACATCAACGTTGTGGTTCTTGTTCGTAAGTTAGATCGACACTTATTGAAAGCCCCAAACCACGTAAAACATGCAAAGAAATTAGAGGCGTCTAACTTTGTTTTGCAGGGGTGTGCTGTGATGTCATATGGCCATGATTGTGATTATATTTGATGTATGCAATGTTCCTTATTGTAAGTTGGCAACCGGCAGGAGCCATATGGTTGTCTTTAATTTATGTTAAGACCCGCGTGTCTATTCAAAGTAGTTGTAATAGTTGAAGCCGGTGGACGACAACCATGGAGCAGCGCCATTGACCTTGATGCAATGCCGGTGATGATGGAGATCATGTTCGTTCTTGAAGATGGAGATCGGAAGCACAAAGAAGAAAGGCCATATCATATCACATATTATGAATTGCATGTGATGTTAATCCTTTATGCATCTTGTATTGCTTAGTTAACGACGGTAGCATTATAAGATGATCCCTCATGCACATGAATTTCAAGTTCTATAGTGTTTATCCTTAGTGAGCACCGTTGCTAAAGCTTGTTGTTTCGAAGCACCACGTGATGATCGGGTGTGTTAGATTCTGCAAGTGTATACAATGTGAGCAAGCCAGATTTGCTCATGCGGAAGCTAAGGTTTGATCTTGACGAGCCTAGCATGTACAGACATGGTCTCGGAACACGGATCACCGAAAGGTAAAGCATGAATCATATAGTAGATATGATGAACATGTCGATTGTTCGCCATTGAAGCTACATCAACTCTCGTGATGATCGGTGTTGATGTGGTGGATTTGGTTCGTGTGATCACTAAAACAATGTAAGGGATATTTTTTTGAGTGGGAGTTCACCTAGATTAATTTAACTATTAATTAGAACTCAATTTGTCATAAACTTAGTCTAAACTATTGCAAATATGTTGTAGATCAATGGCGGCCCCTACCATCAATTTTAATGCGTTCCTAGAGAAATAAAAGTTGAAAAACAATGGAAGCAACTTCGCGGATTGGTTCCGCAATTTGAGGATTGTCCTCAATGCTGGTAATTTGACCTATGTGCTGGATGCACCGCTGGGTGACCGGCCTGCAGCTGATGCTACCGATGAAGTAAAGAATGTTTACCTCGCTCGGAAGAATCAGTACTCCACAGTTCAGTGTGCTATCTTGTATGGTTTAGAATCGGAGCTTCAGAAAAGGTTTGAGAATTCAGACCCACATGATATTGTCCGTGAACTCAAACTGATTTTTGAGACTCACGCGGCAGTTGAGAGCTATGTGGCTTCTGAAAAGTTCTTTAACTGCAAGATGGAAGAGGGCAGCTCCGTCAGTGAGCATGTGCTTAAGATGTCTGGGCACGCAAACAAACTTCAAAGCTTGGGTATAGTGATTCCTAATGTTTTGGAGATTTACCGTGTCCTCCAACCACTACCACCAAGTTACAAGAACTTTTTGATGAACTACAATATGCAAAGCATGAACAAGCAGTTGTCAGAACTCTTCTCCATGTTAAAATTTGCAGAAGTGGAGATCAAGAAAGAGCACCAAGTGTTGATGGTCAATAAGACCACCAAATTCAAGAAAGGCAAGTCTAAGCAAAAGGGACACTTCAAGAAGGGTGGTAAGAAAGTTACCGCACCGACGAAGAAGACCAAGGCTGGACCAAATCCTGATACAAAGTGCTTTTACTCAAGGGAGAAGGTCACTGGAAGCGGAATTGCCCAAAGTACTTGGCGGATTTGAAGAACGGCAACATCAAGAAGAAAGGTATATCCGATATACATGTTATTGATGTGTATCTCACTAGTACTCGTAGTAGTGCCTGGGTATTTGATACTGGTTCGGTTGCTCATATTTGTAACTCGAAACAGGTGCTGCAGAATAAACGGAAGCTAGCGAAGAACGAGGTGACGATGCGCGTGGGAAACGGATCAAAGGTTGATGTGATCGCGGTCGGCACGCTACCTCTTCATCTACCATCGGGATTAGTTTTATACTTAAATAATTGTTATTTGGTGTCAGCGTTAAGCATGAACATTATATCGGGATCTTGTTTATTGCGAGACGGTTACTTGTTTAAGTATGAGAATAATGGTTGTTCGATTTATATGAGTAATATGTTTTATGCACATGCACCTTTGATAGATGGTCTATTCTTATTGAATCTCGATAGTGGAAATACACATATTAATAACATTGAAGCTAAACGTTTGAAATCGAGCGATAACTCGACCTATATGTGGCACTGTCGTCTTGGTCACATTGGAGTAAAGCGTATGAAGAAACTCCATTCCGATGGACTTCTTGAATCACTTGATTTCTAATCACTTGAAAGATGCGAAGCATGTCTGATGGGTAAAATGACTAAGACTCCATTTTCTGGTATGATGGAGCGAGATACGGACTTATTGGAAATCATACATACCGATGTGTGTGGTCCAATGAGTGTAGCATCGCGCGGTGGTTATCGTTATGTTCTTACCTTCATGGATGACTTGAGTAGATATGGGTATATCTATTTCATGAAACATAAGTCCGAAACTTTCGAGAAGTTTAAGGAATTTTAAAGTGAGGTTGAGAATCAACGTACAAGAAGATTAAATTTCTACGTTCTGATCGTGGAGGTGAATATCTAAGTTACGAGTTTGGCGAGCATTTGAAGAAACGCGGAATAGCCGGGAACACCACAGCGTAATGGTGTGTCCGAACGTCGTAATCGAACTCTCTTAGATATGGTTCGTTCTATGATGTCACTTACAGATTTACCGCTATCATTTTGGGGTTATGCATTAGAAACAACCGCATTCACTTTAAATAGGGCACCATCTAAATCCGTTGAAACGACACCGTATGAATTATGGTTTGGGAAGAAACCTAGATTGTTGTTCCTTAAAGTTTGGGGTTGCGAAGCCTATGTAAATAAGTTACAGCCGGACAAGCTTGAACCCAAAGCGGAAAAATGCGTCTTCATAGGATACCCAAAGGAAACTATTGGGTATACCTTCTATCATAGATCCGAAGGCAAAATCTTTGTTGCCAAGAATGGATCCTTTCTAGAGAAGGAATTTCTCTCGAAAGAAGTGACTGGAAGGAAAGTAGAACTCGACGAGGTTGTCGAAACTTCTCTCGAACTTGCGAGTAGCGCAGCACTGGAAGAAGTTCCTATGGTGCCTGCACCAATAAGAGAGGAAGCTAATGATGATAATCATGAAACTTCGGTTGTAGTTGCTACAGAGCCTCGCATATCAGCGAGAACTCGTACCACTCCTGATTGGTATGATCCCGTTATGAGTGTCATGTTGGTGGACAACACCGATGACCCTGCGACATATGAGGAAGCGATGATGAGCCCAGATTCCAATAAATGGCAAGAAGCCATGAAATCCGAGATTGGATCCATGTACAAAAACCAAGTATGGACTTTGGTTGACTTACCGGATGGCCGGAAGGCTGTCGAGAAAAAATGGATTTTCAAGAAGAAAACAGATGCTGATGGTAATGTTACTATCTATAGAGCTCGACTTGTCGCAAAAGGGTTTCTACAAATTCAAGGAGTTGACTATGATGAGACTTCCTCACCTGTAGCGAAGCTAAAGTCTGTGAGGATTATGTTAGCAATCGCTGCATATTATGATTATGAGATATGGCAGATGGATGTCAAAACAACATTCCTCAATGGAGACATTGATGAAGAGTTGTATATGATGCAACCCAAAGGTTTTGTCGATCCTAAAGATGCTAACAAGGTATGCAAACTTCAACGGTCCATATATGGATTGAAGCAAGCATCCCGAAGTTGGAATCAACGTTTTGATAAGGTGATCAAAAGTTTTGGTTTTATAAAAACTTATGGAGAAGCTTGTATTTACAAGAAAGTGAGTGGGAGCTCTGTAGCATTCTTAATACTATATGTAGATGACATATTGTTGATTGGGAATGATGTAGACCTTCTTAATAGTGTCAAGGAATATTTGAATAATAGTTTTTCAATGAAAGATCTTGGCGAAGCAGCTTACATATTAGGCATAAAGATTTATAGAGATAGATCGAGACGCCTAATATCATTGTCACAAAGTACATATTTGGACAAAGTTCTAAAGAGGTTTGGAATGGAAGATAGCAAGAAAGGGTTCTTGCCCATGTTGCCCAATACGACCTTGAGTAAAACTCAAAGTCCAAAAACGGCAGAAGATAGAGAAAGGATGAGTAAAACTCCCTGTGCCTCAGCCATAGGATCTCTAATGTATGCCATGCTATTTACTAGACCCGACATTGCATATGCTGTTAGTTTGACTAGCAGATATCAAAGTGATCTAGGAGTGGATCATTGGACAGCAGTCAAAAACATCCTTAAGTACTTGAGAAGAACTAAGGATATGGTTCTTTCTTATGGAGGTGATGAACAACTCGTTGTTAATGGTTACACCGATGCTAGTTGGAACACCGATCCGGATGATTCTAAATCACAATCTGGATACATATTTACTTTGAATGGTGCAGCAGTTAGCTAGAGGAGTGCAAAGCAAAGCATTATGGCGAGGTCTTCAACTGAATCGGAATGCATGGCTGCTTCGGAGGCTTCGCAAGAAGCGATATGGATGAAAGAGTTCATTACAGAGCTCGGTGTGGTTCAAAGTGCGATGGACCCAATGTCTATCTACTGTGATAACATGGGCGCCATAGCCAATGCACAAGAACCAAGGTCACACAAGAAGCTGAAGCACATCAAGCTACGTTTCCACGCTATTCGAGAACATGTCCAAGATGGTGACATAAAGATTTGCAAAGTACACACAGATCTGAATGTGGCGGATCCGTTGACTAAACCTCTCCCGAGGGCAAAACATGACCAACACCAAACTGCCATGGGTGTTCGGTATATTACCATGTAATCTAGATTAGTTGACTCTAGTGCAAGTGGGAGACTGTTGGAGATATGCCCTAGAGGCAATAATAAATATAGTTATTATTATATCTTTGTGTTTATGATAAATGTTTACATTCATGATAATAATAGTATTAACAAGGAAACATTAATACTTGTGTGATTTGTAAACCTAATTTGAAGTCCCTAGGAAAGCCTCTTCATAATACTAGTTTGTTGGTTAATAAATGATTGTGGTTTCCCTATCATGAACATTGAGATGTTATTAACAACAAGATCATATCGTTAGGAGAATGATACGATGGACATACTCCTATAGATAAGCGTAGCATAAAGATCAAGTCATTTTAATAGTTCAATTGCTATATGCTTTCTGATACATAGTAACCTAATTCCTTCGACCATGAGATCATGCATATCACCATCACCGGAAGGATGCTTTGATGACATCAAACACCACACCGTAACTGGGTGGCTATAAAGGTGGCATTGAGTGTTCGGAAAGTATTGGTTGAGACACATGGATCAAGAGTGGGATTTGTCCATCCATATGACGGATAGATATACTCTGGGCCCTCTCGGTGGAATGTCATCCAATTGGCTTGCAAGCATGTGACTGGCTCACAAGGGATCACATGTCACAGGAACGAGAAAAGAGTACTTATCAGTAACGAGGTTGAACTAGGTATGCAGAGATACCGACGATCAAAACCTCGGATAAGTAAACTATCGTGAGACAAAGGGAAATTGGTATCGTATGTAAGTGGTTCATTCGATCGCAAAGTAATCGTAGAAATATGTGGGAGCCATATGAATTTCCAGATTCCTCTATTGGTTATTATTCGGAGAAGTGTCTCGATCATGTCCGCATAATTCACGAACCGTAGGGAGACACACTTAAGGATTCGACGTTGTTTGAGTAGTTATGGAATGATGAGTAAGAGACCGAATGTTGTTCGGAGTCTCGGATAGGATCCGGGATATCACGAGGAGATCCGGAATGGTCCGGAGAATAAGATTCATATAAGGAAAGTCCTGTTTCGGGGTTGGAGAATGGTTCTGGTGTTTTCATCGGGAATGTTCTAGAAGGTTTCGGAATGTCCGGCACTCCGGAGAGGAAGGGTACATGAATGTGTCATAACAAGTTGGAATGGTTGCATCATGTACTAGGTGTCATCGCTGAACAAAATAAAGGGTTAAATCAAATCCTAGTTTGAAAAGTCAAACGCCAATTTGAAAAGTCAAACGGCTATTTTGTTTGGTGGAGGGAGAGTAGGAAACCTACTTGGGGAGGAAGTCCCTCTCCCTCCACCGCCGGCCTGGAAGCCGAGTTGGGAAGGGACTCCCCTCCCCTTGGCGCGCCCCCTCCACCTATATAAGGAGGGGCAGGGCTGCCCCTCCAAGACACACACCTAGCCCCTCAAAACCCTAACCCTAGCCGCCGCCGCCCACCATAGCCGCTGCCCTAGGGTTTCTCCCAAGACGCCGAGTTGGGGCTTCTAGTTGCCCTAGCCGCCGGCCTAGCCCCTTCTACTTGGTGTGTCTAAACCCTAGATCACCGAGGCTCTCTCATAGTCCACCATACTCGCTCCGGCTTAAGGCGAAGCCCTGCGAGATCTCCCCTCTACTTCCGGTACCACGCCGTCGTGCTGCCGGAATCGCGAGGAGAGTGCTACAACCTCCGCTGCCTGCTGGAACAAGGGAGAGGAAGGTCTTCGTCGAGTACCGAACGTGTGACCGACTGCGGGAGCGCTGCCGGAACGCAGCGCCGGAAGGATCGTCTACGCGATCTTGAGATCGGGAAGAGTACGACTACATCACCCACGAGAATCCCTCTCGCTAAACACTTTGGAATCTTCGAGGGTGAGTTATTTTATCGACTCGTTGCTACAATCTAGTAGATAGATCTTGGCTTGTTTGTTTGTATGCGGTAGAATTTTTTGTTTTCCATGCTGCGAACCCCTACAGCATGCAAACCCTAACCAATCGACGAAAAGAGGAGATCACCAACCAAGCAAAAATCTTGCATTTGGGCAGAGCCCAAGGCTTCCAAACCAAGGATGGCAAGTAGACATAGTGAGACCCAAAAATTACATCTTGTACGCCAAACTAGAGGACTAGAACTCGTCATTTGTGAACTTTCATTTGATTGAGTCGTCGGAGGCATGGTCAAGTTGGACGGTAGCAAACATTTCCCATAGCTTGGAAAATTATGCAATGTGTTGGGCCGTAAGACCATGTTGCAAAGCGATTTACGAGACCCTAAAGTCATTGTCCAAAGCTTTTGCAACTGTGCTTTTCATCTTTCTTGAAATGTCAAAAATGAGGGGAGCAATATATTTCAGTCTCATGCCCTCAAGCCAAGTGTCCTCCCAAAAAAGTGTCTTTTTTCCTATTTCCAACTCTCACAATTATAGCCATCGCAAAAAGGACTTCGGTTTTGGGTGTTGCAAGGGTTCTTAAGGTCGACCTAGGGTTTGGACTCATCATTCCATTCATGCCAAAGCCATCTTATATGAAGCGCAGAAGAAAATTTTGAGAGGTTGAGGATTCCAAGTCCTCCTTTATCTTTTGGTTATCTAAAGGCAATAGTCATCATGGGAGATAAGATATGTGGTTACGCGAGGCAGTCAAATAAAGTTGAACCCGTAGCAACTTCATGGGAAATGCAGCTCCATACTATTGGTGTCCACATTATTCATACCCACGGTTCTTTAGGATAGCATTTTTACAACACACGTGCTGGAATGTACCCTATCTTTTTTTTTGAAGTAGAATGTACCCTATCTTCTTTGACAGGAGGCGTCCTTCTTTGTATCATTTTATAAGGACTGTTGCAATTTTACCTACTCGAAGACATATGACCTCTCTCTTTTATGAGGGTGGACCTGACAAATTCATGTTACTGCCTTCACCCAAGGGCTATATAAGGAAGATCATGAGAGTGAGACTAATTTTTTTATAGCTTATCTTCTGTTTTTACGTCACTTGCATCCATTTTCATTCAATCATGTTTTATTTTCCTTAATAGTAACCAGGTGCTGGGATTTGACAGATTTAAAAATAGAGGGCATCAGAAACTAAACTTAGTTGATGTGGCTAAACCAACACACAAAGGTCGCCCTAGTTGCGGCCAGGGACTTCCCAGCCTGAGCAATTGGGCTTGCTCATTCACCGGTTGTGCCAGTAAGTAGTATAAAGTAAATGCTTTTGCAGAGACATGGGTTTGTCCATGCCAATGGCAGATCATCAGGCCGTTCTAGCCGAGTGCACTGAAGCTGGTGCGTCAGCATACCTAGCGTGCCATGGCAAGGAATCACACTGCATTTCCTCCTAACAGACAAACCTGTGGTGTTGGCTCAGTGTTTAGTACATACAGTCAGTTCTTCGGTCTTCATGCTTTGCTAGAAGCTTGTGTTTTTTATCAACTTCAAAGATCTTAACATCGTCTCAACCGATTATTTGCAGACAAAATCGGGAGTGTAGGTTTTATGTTTAGTACAAAATTAATGAGATTGGCTGCAAATATTCTGTTGAGGACGATACTACGGTCGACCTTGATTGAGAACACACGATGATGGTCAGTGTTTATATACATGATTTGCAAGTCAAAAGCATCGCGTTTCTGGGCAAATAGCTCTTTAAACTACTTACTGAAGATGGAATTTGGCAAACCATGTTATGAAGGAAATATGTGGGGTCCAAATCTGTGTCTCAAGTGGTTTGGAAACCCGGTGATTCACATTTTTAGGAGGAGCTCATGGCCATCAAAAAACATTTCTTTCGTTTTGGTGCTTTCGAGATTAAGAATGGATCACAGATTAGGTTATGGGAAGATAAGTGGCTTGGCCAAACTACTCTTCGCGAGCAATATCCAACTCTATATTCGATTGTTAGACACAAGAAAGATACTATTTCCATAGTGTTGGAGAACATCCCTCCTAATGTGTCTTTCAGAAGAAGCCTCATTGGTCCTAGACGGTTATCTTGGAATAATCTACTTTTATGATTATCCACGATACAACTGTCGGACGGTGTGGACGTGTTCAAATGAAAATTACTAAAAAGTGATAAATTTTTGGTTGACTCACTTTATAGAGCTTTAGTCCAACCTGATATTCCGGTCGATGACAATAGTAAGATTTAGAAAATGAAAATACCTCTTAAGATAAATTTTTTGCATGATATTTACGTAAAGGTGCAATTCTAACAAAAGATAATCTTGCAAAGAGGAATTGGCTTGAAAGTACACAGTGCGTTTTTTGTCATCACGATGAGACAATTCACCATTATTCTTCCGGTGTAAATTCGCTCGCTCTATATGGTCATTCATCCAAATAGCTTCTGGTTTATCTCCTCCAAGCTCAGTAACCAATATTTTTGGTAATTGGTTACATGAAATTGTTGATAAGTATAGAACTTTATTTATGGTGGGAACGCTTGCCATTATATGATCGCTATGGCTTGGCAGAAATGACAATATTTTTAATAACATTGTCTCTTCACCTCTGTAGGTTATTTATCGAGCCATAGCTTTTCTCCGATCATGGACTATTCTCCAACATATGGAGTTTCGTGACTTATTTATGGAGGGATGTACGCGATTGGAGGATACGGCGAGTGATATTTTCTCCCGACATGGATGGCCGCGTGACTTGAGGATTGATCTGCCTTAGATTCAAGATTCTTTTCGATAGTGATTTTGTGTAATGCTTGTCTACTATTTATTCCCTAGCTTTGTCGTTTGTTTGGCTGTGTGGATCCTAGTTATGCAGAGACCGGGTGTAAACATTAAACGTTTTCGTTAATATATACGCCCATTTTTAAAATAAAATAAAATATGAAAACCAAATACACTTTTTTAAGAGAAGATCCCAAGGGTGTAGGATAAAAAAAAAGACCAAGTCAAACACGCACGCAAATCCTAACCAATCGAAAAGAGAAGATCAGAGATGGAGAGCGGCAGCACGAGTGCACGACCCGTCCCATCGTCGAAGGCTCCCCATAGCAGATCAAAATAGTAAGCTTTGGAGACGAAACCTCAATCGAGGAGAAGAGAAGAAAGATCGAGAGCGGCGGCGCACAGGAGCAGGCCGTCGCGTCGCCGTCGGCGGCGGCTCCGCGGGGCAGGGTGCCCCTGGGCGACGACGGGCGTCCGCTCGATGGCGTGACGCGTGCCAAGCTCATTCGCCACTTGAAGCATGGCGATGGCTCTATCTACAGAAGCAACGGTTATTATGCTAGAGTTTATCGTCTCTATGACACAGACGAGAGTAGTACGTAATTCCTTGCGTCTTAATTGATGAATGACTCACTTGATTATCATCAATCTTTTCTTTGCTCATCTAGGTGATCTGTGATTTTTCCCAAAATCCTTTTCTTTCTGCAATGAACTACTCGTAGAAGATTGCCTCCCGATTTTCTTACTGGATACGCCCTGACACTATATCCATTTTACACTACGATACCACCAAAGCTTCACTTCAGGACAACGGCATCTTGAAAGTAAACCTTGCAAAAGATTTAGTTTGCTCCTTACAATAAAAAATCAACTCAAAGGGTTTGCTTCGGTAGAAAAATCAGAGACTCCAAAACTATGGGTCTTTGCCAACATCCTAAAAGCACCTCCTTGTACTTGTCCTGAAAGCACCTCTTTTATACACTGTTATAAAGTAGGGGTGGTATATGATCTAAAGAATGGGTAATGAGCATTTACAAGCACTTATTTTTGTTGGTTAAGAAACCAATTTAGACATACCCCACCTGCTGATCAAAATTCATGTTTTATTTGATTGTGTTTCTGATGTTTGTTTCACTTGGTGTTATTATTTAATCTGGATTGCCATTTTGGATGAGTAGGTGGATGTACCAGTTCCAAGCTAGCCCAACTGAATCAATCACGACCCACTGTTTCCAAACGTTGTACTACTACTTATCTTAAAAACGGATCACATGATCGTCAACAATGTTTGCATAAAAAGCTGTACAGTTATATTTGAGACAGGCTTTGCCCTATACAACATATTCAGTGCACAAATGCTTGAATAGTTTCGTTTTCATGAAGAAAACACGCTCCAAAGGTTCAGTAACATCTAGTACCGTTTTTGTTTCTGCCATGTGGTTATTTTAGTCCCACTTTTTTTACCTTGCTTGTATCAAATCCATGATTATTATTTTTGTCTCCTTTCAAATTCCTAACGAAATGCTTCTTGATCAGCTTGTTTGGAGCCCATGATGATGACAGAGCCATCAAGCTCTTGCTCGCCTGACGACAGGATGATTTGCCAAAGTCATGACTTCCAGACCATGATGCAGATATTCTACTTGAGGCTAGCTTACACTACTTGTTCATATGTCGGTGGCCCGATTGAGTTGTATGGATACGTGGCTGTGAGGGATCTTCTGAACCCTATGCGTAATTACATCTTCAACCGCCCAAGAGGAGACCCTTTCGTCGTGGGGCACGACGGCATTATACAGATGACCGGCCCTAAGAGAGGCATCAGAATGGAGGCTCACGTGCTCATCGAGTTCGACATGAAGATCATCAAGAAAGGGGAGGAGAAGTAGAGCACGATCTACAGCTCATCGACTGCGTCGCCTCCTTCAGCCACAGAACCTCGAGGCATGCCACGGCAAACAGAAGACGGATCGATGGCGACTTCTGGACAGAGCCGCGGAAGCCACCGTGCAGGTCGGGGTATCGGACCTGGCGTCGTCGCAGGACAGTTGTGGCCTGAGGCTGAGAGCGGCGGCGTTCTACACTTCGCAGCTGAGCGGGCAGTTCGATCTGTTTGATGGAATCGTGGCCGCCGAGGCGTCTGAGCTGAGCAGGGATGTGGTTGCTGTGGTGAAGGAAAGTCATTTGCTTGTAGCGCTGATGCTCAGTCAGACTTGTGGTGGTGGCAGGGATCGTCCTATCGTTCAGAATTCCTGCACCTTCCCTGTTCAGAAGCATGGAAACCGTGTCTCTGTTTCCAAGTTTGGGCTGGCGACTGTAGAGGTGAAGGTGACATGGTCGACTTTGGACATCCCCCAAAGCCGTCTCGGTCAAAATTGCTTTGAGTCAGAGCATATGGCAGGTGAGGGGGTTGAGTATGACGGTGATTAATAAAGAACAAAATATTTGCGTTGTAGGTTAGTTTTCAGTCAGTTCACTGAAATGCCAAGCAAACATGAAAGTAACATCTTTAGCCAAAAACTATGTGTCTTTCATGATCCCCACGTAGAAATACACGGGAGCATGCTGAGTGTGGCGAGGGCGGCATCACATACCTGCGGGGTGGCCTTCCGTGCAGTCACCACCAACGCACTGATGCATGTAAAAGCATATATGAACTTTGTAGTTTGTTGCTATAAATTCCCAGATATTTGTTACATATATGATGTTATATTCATGTTTTACATTGATTTATGAGGAATTACCAATGATCCTTTTTATTTTTTGTTTATAACTCTGCAGGATAGAGAAACTCTGTTTTATGTATTTTTTTGCCTTTCAGCATTGATACTCAGTCAGACTGGTGGTGGCACGGATCATCCTATCGTTCAGAATTCATGCACCTTCCCAGTTCAGAAGCATGGAAACGGTGTCTCTATTCTCAAGTTTGGGCTGGCAACTGTAGAGGTGAAGGTGACCTGGTCGACTTTGGACATCGCCCTAGAGCCATCTCGGTCCAAATTGCTTTGAGTCAGAGCATATGGCAGGTGAGGGGGTTGAGTATGAAGGTGATTAATAAAGAACATATGTCACTTAGTGGTGCCCTAACTAATGCTATCCTTTTTGTTATCAGTTGGATGTTAGATCCTCTATTGTGCACTCAGTTATCCTATGTATGAATGTCGTGAAATTCGCCTATATATGTGTATGTGTAATCCCCTTGTTTGCTACATTTTATGCTTTAATAATGGTTCTACTCTCCATTTGTTGATGCTTGGTTTTTTTCGTTGTGCGTGTTTGAGATTTATTTTCGTGCTTCTTTTATTTATACTGATTCTTATTAAATACTCCCTCCATTTCTATTTCTGTAGCTTTTGTTAATTAAGACTAGCCAGGCATTGCCACCGAGGCAACTTGTCGCGTTCATGTATTGGTGGCTCTTGTTTGATTGCTCTCCGCTTGGTCTATTTTTGTTTCAACTGATTGTATACTGAACCCACTTGGATATCCTACCGATCCATCGAGACTGTATAGTCTTATTGCTGGATTCACCTTGAGATAATATTTCTTCTTTACACAATCAGTTTTGGATCTCCAGCTAAAATACGACAGAAAAGAAAGCGTAGAAGATAGGAAAAAACAGCGGTAAATTTCTTGTATGAATACAATCACAATCTCTAAAAATGTGCTTTGTGTATATCTAAAGATGAAATTGCCGCAATGGGAAACATTTGACCTAGGGATCAGAAAGTGATGTGTCTTACTTAGATACAAACGGAAAATATAACCGCATTAAGAGAGGTCACTCTTAAGTTACATCAGACATGGTAATAGGCACCAACAGACATAGGCTCCGTGTGGTAGAAAACCCTAGAGAGATGGTCTTCTGGGCGCACTTGCCACAAAGCCTCCTTCACCGGTACATCACTCGATCAACCGGATGAAGTTCTAGTTTCCCCTGCTTTCGGATTTTTAGTAGCTCTTTGTGGCAACTTTTCATTGGTGGTGGCCACGGTGTTAGACCTTGTGAATAATTATTGTTTGAGCCTCTCCATCTCGACGGCGTCAGCTCTGACGCTGATGACATTGATGGCTCATTTGTGTAGATTCATGCTGGCTACTATGGCCACTGAGGTTAGGGTTTGCATGGTTTACATCGAGACAATTAGTTTTGAATATCCAACTAAAATACAACAAAGAACATAGAATGTAGGAAAATAATGATACTTTTATTGTACGGATACAATCATAATCTTCTAAAAAAGTATTTTGTGTATGTCTAAAGATGAAAGTGTCGCAAACAGGACTCACGAATCAGAAAGTAAGATGTCTTAGGGTATGTTTGGTTAAGATTCTACAACCGGATTCACTATCAGGAAGATAAAATCTGAACCAAAGGGTTCTCATGTCAACGACTGATTCTAGGAACGCACCAGATTTTCACAGTACAAACCAGAAGCTGGTTTGACCCTGATTTCACTGTGTTGCGTTTAGCCAAAAAAAAAAAAATTACCCGCAGATGCCATCCATGAGTGAGAATAACGTTTCGCTTTCTATTCTCAAGCCCTCCTCCCTCCTCCCATACGCTCATTTGGCCCGATATTCATTAAGAAGGGAGAGCCTCGTCTAGAGCTCCGACCACACCGACCATCTCCGTCGGCATTTGGAGGTGTACAAATCATTGTTCTATGATCAATTAGCATATAAATAATCTTTTAGAGCCTCACGGGCATTTACAAAAAGAATCCGCAGTTCACAGTTGTTCTAACCAAACAAATTCCAACTTTCCTACAATTCTCAGCTCACATCAGACTTTACACATCAGTTTTCTCACAACTAATTGTTAGGAATCTATAGCTTAACCAAATACACCGTAGTTACTCAGATACAAATGGCAAATACAACCAGAGTAAGAGAGCTCAATATAAGTTACATCAGGTATTCAAGGCCCCCTAAGTTGGATGGTTGGGTAGACCCGATCACATTCATATTGTTGTACAACAAGACTTCATGTTTCTACACATCAAAACATAAACCGGAAAAATGGGAAGCAAGAAGCCATGAAAAAGATCCTAATAGTATGACAATAAATTCAACCAATGAACCAAAGTAAGCATCGGGATCCCTTGAAGATCTTTGTTCATGAATGTTTGAACATTGAACTGTGGCCAGTGTGATGGATTGCATATACATTTCTACACCAGATTTTATGTTCTCAGACAAAGATTCAAGGGATCATGAAAGATAAGCACAGAGGTGACAAAGAGTCCAAGCAATCTCCAATGCAGCTAAGCCAACTCCTATTTTCACAATTCATGGGGTGGTCGTTGACTCGTTGTGGTGAGCTCCATGGACGCACTTGGTTGCATAGGGTTTTTCGTGTCCGTGCGCGCACAAGGGTCAGATAGCCTCATGTAGGCAAAATACACACTTTGCACGTACTTGGGTTGCTCGTATTGCCCTTGTCTTGCATGGGAGAAGAAATGCAAGCACGACCTTTGGTCGCATCAATGTGCTACCATGGCGTGAAGTTCAGGTATTTCGTTGGGTGCACACTGTTGGTCATTCTCACCTCTTACACCACCACACTGCAAATAACTTCTAACCACTCTACGTGTGCTATCGAACAAAAAACTTACAACATGAGAGTTATGCAAAACAGCAAGATAAAGCTAGTGGATGAAAGAAATTAAAACAATTGATTGTATGCCATGAATTTAACAAAATTCATACAAAAAGGTCCAACTTAAATACGCAATTGAATAATCATAGTTAAGGAAACTCGAAATCCATTCCTGGGATGGATCACATCGCCAGTACACATCTTTTTCATGTAGATCTCGTACCATGAAACGGTGGACTGGAAAATGAGAGTACATACACATTCATACAAACTTGCTAAAATTAGGGAGATGAAGAACCCACCACCAATGCGTATATGAGTCTCAAAATTTAAAACTTACATCACGAGGGTTGTATGGAACAACGAGATGAAGTTAGTGATTAAAAGAACTTTTAAGACGTCAACCACGTGCGGCGAATCTAACAAAATGGATTTAAAAAGCTTCAAACATAACAAAATGGCCCTCATAAATAATTATTTTTCATCCTTGTTTTCCCCCATGGCAGGTGCTGATGTACAACGGGTGGTGGAGGCCGTGACGCCGTGCGTGACTAATCAAATGTATATGCTCACGGCGGAGTACACGGAGGAGGAGATTAAAAAGGCTCTCGATGACATGGGAGACCTAAAAGCTCCTGGTCCGGATGGTATGCCAGCTATCTTCTTCAAGAAGTTCTGGAGTACGGTGGGTGAAGCAGTATACCAGAGGGATGGAACGAGACTATTGTTGTGTTGATCCCAAAGGTTCAGAACCATTCGTTTGAAAGATCTTCGCCCGATTAGCCTATGCAACGTGGTGTATAAACTAATTTCTAGGGTTATCGCCAGCCGTCTCAAGACCATCTTGGGAGAAATCATATCTCCGAACCAGAGCGCCTTTGTTCCAGGAAGGTTGATTTCCGACAACACTATTCTAGCCTATGAAATGTCACACTATATGAGGAGAAAGAGGAAGGGAAGGATGCTTATATGGCACTAAAATTGGATATGAGTAAGGCTTATGATAGAGTTGAGTGGCCTTTTTTGGAGGGGGTTATGAGGAAGATGGGTTTTGATGACCGTTTTATTTGATTGATCATGGAGTGTGTCACTACTGTCTCGTATCATTTCAAAGTGAACGGTGACTTAATGGATGTGTTAATTACAGGAAGAGGACTGCGACAAGGAGACCCGATTTCTCCTTATCTTTTTCTTGTTTGTGCTGAAGGTTTCTCGGCGTTACTAAACAAGGTTGAAAGTGAGGGACTCATACGTGGCATCAAGATAGCTTCAGCGGCTTCACGGATTAGCCATCTCTTATTTGCAGATGATTCTTTGTTGTTGTTAGAAGCAAATGTCCAGGGGGTGGAGGTTGTTAAATCAATTCTACAAATTTATGAGGAATGTCTGGGCAAATGATTAACCGAGAAAAATCTTCTGTCATGTTCAGTAGGAATGCTACGAGGAACACGAAGAACATACTATTACAAAGCTTGGGGCTTGGATCTGAGAATGTGGAGGGAAAATATCTTGGGTTACCCACATACATTGGTAGATCTAGAGTCAAATGTTTTGCTTACATTAGAGAAAAAATCTGGAAAAAGATACTAGACTGGAAAGAAAAGTTGATGTCGATGGCGGCAAAGGAAATACTTATTAAGGCGGTAGCTCAAGCCATCCCCACGTATGCTATGGTCTGCTTCGACTTGACTAAAGCTCTTTGTGATGATATTGGCCAGCTCGTTTGCCGGTATTGGTGGTCACAAAATAATGAGATAAAGAAATTGCATTGGATCGGTTGGGAGCAAATGAAATTGCTAAAGGAGGAAGGAGGCCTGGGGTTTCGAGACCTGTACTCCTTCAACCTCGCCATGTTGACACGACAATGTTGGCGTTTGATTCAAGCCCCGGAATCTCTTTGTGCCCAGGTCTTGCTTGCGAAATACTATCCAGACGTAAACTTATTGGCTGCTAAGCCCTCGGTTGGTATGAGCTACGTTTGGAGAAGTATACTAAAAAGACTTGAAGTTTTTAAAGAAGGAATGATTTGGCGTATTGGTGATGGAACTAAAGTGCAAATCTGGGAGGATCCTTGGATCCCTAGTGGAGTGACGCGCAGACCAATTACACATGGTGATGGTAATGAGTTATCCATGGTTGTTGAGCTGATCGATTCTAGTATAGGAATGTGGAATAGGAATTTAATTGAGCGACATTTCCTACCTATCGATGTGCCTTTAATCTTGAGTATTCCTCTACGTGAAGACATTGACGACTTTGTGGCTTGGCATTTTGACCCAAAAGGTATTTTTTCAGTCAAATCGGCCTACAAAGTGCATGTTGACACTGTGAATAGGGTGAGTGTGGCACAACCTGGTGAAGGATCTGCTATGAAATCGGTTAAATCTGAAGTGGTTTGCAAGCTTTGGAAGGTTCATTGCCCGCCAAAGGTACTTCACTTTCTATGGAGATTTGCTCATAACAGTCATCCTCTCTATATGAATATCTCTCGCAGAGGTGTGCGATATGCCAAAAATATTTTGAAGATGGAGGCCACTTGTTTCTAAACTCTAAATTCGACCAGTTGTGGCGTAGCATGATGTTGGAGGATGTTAGACTGAAACTGTTGCCCTTCCGTTCTGCACTGGAGGTGCTACAAGAAGTTTTAAACCTTCCATTTGAGGAATAGGTAATTGTAGTGGCTTTTTTTTGGAGTTGGTGGTCTGAACGCAATAAAGAAAATCATGGTGAACAGAGAGAGTCTATCAATCAGTTCCAACACTGCATCCGCATGTATCCCTGATAAAAAAATAGCCTATACCGAGCGTTGCGGTTGAAAGAAATGGGTACCATGTTAGATAATTCAGTGCACACGTATCTGTCTTAGACAGTTTCTTTGTTTCTGTTAGTTAGCCGTTGCTTTCAGTTTATCAGTTCCGTAGCTGTAGGCTTGGTGGCTGTTGAGGTGCGCTGTGTTGCCAGGTCGTGGGATGGCACGATCACCACGGCTCGCGGCGCACGCAGCATGCCGCCCTTTTCGTTACTTCAGTTGTAATCTGAATAATAAGAGGATAAATAGACAACGAGAAAAGTCGCGAACGTTGATGCGGCACAAATTCTTGGCTTCTGCTCTCTGTTGTTCTCTCTCCCTAAGTCGAGTGTTTCAGGCGCTCGGCTGACATTTGACATTTGGTATCAGAGCGCCACGTTCAGGCCCTGAGGACCATGGCGGACGGAGCAGGCCCTCGTCTGCCAGGAGATGCGCCGCGGACGACGGACGACACGCATGCGCGGTCGGTGACGCCGGTGCGCGCACGTCGTCAGAGCCACGGGAGAAGCCGTTCACGACGGAACGGCGGCAACGAGATAATCGTCCACGAGCGGATGATCCAGGAGCGGCCGGTGCAGTCCGGTGTCCTGGTATGGCCAATGCTCACAGCCACCAACTACATCGAGTGGTCTCTGCTGATGCAGATCAACATGGAAGCCTGCATGTTGTGGGAGGCAGTTGAGGGAAACGCTTCAAGCGTACCCAACGACAAGGCGGCCCTGGCGGCGATCTTGCGAGCTGTGCCGCCAGAGATGGTGGGCACGCTCGTGGTGAAGAAGAGCGCCAAGGAGGCCTGGGACGCCATCAAGGTGATGCGGGTCGGCGTCAACCGCGTCCGGGAGGCGACGGCGCAATGATTGCGCAAGGAATTCGAGGACATCTCGTTCCGCGACGGTGAGACGCTGGACTCGTTCGCGATGAGGATCACGTCCCTCGTCAACAACCTGCGCTCCCTCGGGGACACCGTGGACGAGGTCAAGGTGGTACAGAAAATTCTGCGCGAGGTGCCCGAGCGGTACGCGCAGATGGCCTGCTCCATCGAAACCCTACTCGAGCTCAGCACCGTGTCAGTGGAGGAACTTATCGGGCGCCTGCGGTCGTCAGAGGGGCGTTTCGGCGCCACGACGGGCGCTAGTGCCAGTAGCGGCACTCTGCTCCTCACGGAGGAGGAGTGGGAGGCGCGTCGGCGCCAGCGTGAGCAAGGACAGAGCTCAGGCACCGGCAAGAAGGGCAAGCAGGGCAAGACCAAGAACAAGCCGCGCGGCAACGACGGCCGCGGTGCGAACGGCGAACGCGACATGTCGGAGGTGAAGTGCTACAACTGCAACCAGATGGGCCACTTCTCCAAGCAGTGCACGGAGCCTCGCAAGCAGAAAAAGGGGCAGGCCGGCCAGGCACACCTCGCCAGGAAGGAAGAAGAAGAAGAGGAGGGACCAGCGTTACTGATGGCACAGGTCAGCACTCTGTCCGTGCAACATGCCGACGCGGCTATGGTCGAGCACGTCCTCCTCAATGAGGAGCGCTCCCAGGCCCGCGCAGCGGCTCAGGATGACAGCTGCAACACCTCCTGGTTTCCCGACACCGGCGCGAGCAATCACATGACCGGCCGGCGCGATGCGTTCACGGAGCTAGACACAGCCATCACGGGCACGGTCAAGTTGGGCGACGGCTCCAACGTGAAGATCTGCGGGCGGGGAACGATCATGTTCAAGTGCAAGAATGGTGAGCACCGCACTCTGACTGAGGTTTATTACCTGCCTCGTCTGCAGAGCAACATTGTGAGCCTCGGTCAATTGGATGAGATTGGCTTCGAGACGCGCATCCGGCGTGGCGTGCTGCGGATGTGGGATCATGATGGCAAGCTTCTCGCTCGAGTAAGGCGCAGTCCAGGGAGACTGTATGTGCTGCACCTCGAGCTCACAAAGCCCATATGCCTCTCTATTCGAGGCAACGACGAGGCATGGCGGTGGCACTCACGGTATGGCCACATCCACTTCGACGCACTGCGCAAACTCGCCAAGGGCGAGATGGTGCGTGGGTTGCCACTCATCGAGCGCGTCGGACAGCTTTGCGACAGCTGTCTTGCGGGGAAGCAACGACGCACTCCTTTCCCGCAGAAGGCCCTATATCGTGCCACGGAGCTGCTCGACCTCGTCCACGGCGACCTATGTGGTCCGATCTCACCGGCAACACCTGGAGGCAAGAAGTACTTTCTTTTGCTTGTGGATGATTGCAGCAGGTACATGTTCATCACCTTACTGGCCACGAAGGATGAGGCTGGTCGTGCCATCAAGCGTTTCATGGCAGAGGCGGAACGGGAAGCAGAGCGGAAGGTGCGCACGCTGCGCACCGACCGCGGTGGCGAGTTCACGTCGAACAAGCTAAATGAGTACTGCGCGCAGCTGGGGGTGAGGCGTCATCTGACAGCACCTTACTCGCCCCAGCAGAATGGAGTCGTCGAACGGCGTAATCAGAGCGTCGTGGGCATGGCACGATGCCTGCTCAAAGAGAAGGGCATGCCGGCGCGGTTCTGGGGCGAGGCGGTGACCACCGCCGTGTTCCTGCTGAATCGAGCGCCAACGGCGAGCCTCTCCGACAAAACTCCATACGAGGCGTGGCATGGACGAGCACCTGCAGTACACTTCCTCCGCACTTTCGGCTCAATCGCCCACGTGCGGGTGGTGAAGCCGAACCAGAAGAAGCTTGATGACCGCAGCTGCCCCATGGTGATGATCGGGTACGAGACGGGCACAAAAGGGTATCGCGTGTATGATCCAGTGGCAAAGCGCGTCCATGTGACGCGTGATGTGGTGTTCGATGAAGAATCACAGTGGGACTGGTCGAAGATTGATGGAGATCACGATCCTGAAAGGTTTGAACCACTCATTATTGAGTATGCAACCTATGCAGGGGAGTCAGGAGCGGGGAGTGCTCCAGCGACGTCGTGCGCCACCGGGCATGATCTTACTGGCCTGGATACGCCGAGCGCGTCACCTGCGGGCGCGTCAACGTCACGGTCTCCCACGCCAACGCCGGTGTCCACCATGTCCACGCAGGACACATAGGTGGAGTTCGTGTCTCCGCCACCAGACGCTGACCAGTACCTCGACGACGATGATGACGAGGCGGCTCCACACCGTTTCCGGACGGTCAGGAACATCCTCGACGTGGGTGTAGCTGATCTGCACCTTACGGCAGAAGACGAGCCTGCCAGTTTCGCCATTGCAGAACGACATGCATGGTGGCGGCGTGCCATGGAGCAGGAGATGCACGCAATCGAGGAGAATGCGACCTGGGAATTGGTAGATCCCGTCGAAGGTCACCGCCCCATCGGGCTCAAGTGGGTTTACAAGGTCAAGAAGGATGCGCTTGGCAACGTCGCCAAGCACAAGGTGCGGCTCGTCGCCAAGGGCTACGTCCAGCGCTCAGGCGTCGACTACGAAGAGGTGTTGGCACCCGTGGCGCGCATGGAGTCAGTGCGCCTCATCATCGCCCTCGCAGCACACGAAGGTTGGCGTGTTCATCATATGGACGTCAAGTCCGCCTTCTTGAATGGCGATCTCGAGGAGGTCGTCTACGTCGCGCAGCCGCCGGGGTACGAGGTGAAAGGGAAGGAGCACAAGGTGCTTCGCCTGCGAAAGGCTCTGTACGGGCTCAAGCAGGCCCCGAGAGCGTGGAATGCCAAGCTCGACACCGAGCTGCACTCGCTTGGCTTTCACCGGAGCATATTGGAGCATGGAGTATATGCACGTGGCACCGGTGCGTCAAGGGTCCTCGTCGGCATATACGTCGATGATCTTGTGATTACAGGCTCCGACGAGGAAGAGCTCGTTCAGTTCAAGGAAGAGATGAAGAAACTGTTCAAGATGAGTGATCTTGGACCTCTGAGTTTTTACTTGGGGATTGAGGTGCAGCAGAAGGAAAGTGGCATTGTCCTGAGTCAGGGAGCCTATGCAAGGAAAATCCTGGAGCGCAGCGGGATGATGGACTGCAATCCTTGTCAGGTGCCCATGGAGACGAGGCTCAAATTGAGCAAGTCCAGCTCAGCTGAGCCAATAGATGCCACCGAATATCGCAGCATCGTGGGATGTCTGCGGTACCTGGTTCACACCCGCCCAGATATCAGCTATGCCGAGGGGTATGTGAGCAGGTTCATGGAGAAACCCACTGTCGAGCACCTGCACGCCGTCAAGCATATTTTGAGGTATGTTGCTGGCATGATCAATTTCGGTCTCTGCTATCGGAAGGCATCAGGTGAAGCAACACTAGTTGGATTCTGCGACAGTGATCACGCCGGGGATGTTGATGACCGCAAGAGTACAAGTGGAGTCATCTTTTTCCTTGGATCAAGCCCAATCAGCTGGCAGTCAATGAAGCAGAAAATAGTGGCGATCTCCTCATGCGAAGCTGAATATGTAGCAGCAACGACAGCTGCTTGTCAAGGTCTATGGCTCGCAAGATTGCTTGGTAATCTGAAGGAGAAGGAGGCAGAAGCTTTTGCTCTGAAGATTGACAATCAGTCTGCGATTTCCCTCAGCAAGAATCCTGTGTTCCACGACAGGAGTAAGCACATTGAGGTTCGATATCACTTCATCAGGGAGTGTGTCGAGAAGAAACAAGTTACAGTGGAGCACCTCCAGACTGAGGAGCAGCTAGCTGACATTCTGACGAAGGCTTTGGCACGAGTCAGGTTTCAAGAACTGCGTACCAAGCTCAGGGTCGTCAAAATAAAGTAGGTGCACTGATTTAGGGAGTGAATAGGAAAGTTGGCGCGGCAACATGCCGCGCCCGTGGCTTAATCTGATTGGTGTATGTGGTCAGGTTTGATGTTGATGTGAATTTGAAATGTTGATGCTAGCCAATGTGTTCAATATAACAGGAGTAGTAGATCAGTAGATGTATTTAAAACGGAACTATGTCTCTCCAGAACCGCTAGGTTAGCTATTATTATAGGTGGGTCAGCTAGTAGTATTGATACATCTATATCCGTTCACATAATCTCACATAATCCAGGAGACTCTGGCATAGATAGTACACGGAAGAAACTAAGCTTGTAGAATCTAATTATGGAACAGAGATAAACCAATGGTACTAATATGTATTCATGAATGATAGATTTACGTAAGAGTACTTTACTTAACACGCCGCACCAAGTTCCCTAGTGTTTTCTTAAGCGTGACCAGTCAAGGGCCTTTTGGATGATAGGATTGAAAAACCATGAATAAAAAATAAACATTAATTTCATAGGTTTGTCTGTGTAAACACAGAGGACTGTAAAATCTCAGTTTAAAATGTCTTGCAATTTATAGCTGATGATAGGACTGGCTTACGTCCCATATTGCCTTCATGTGAGTATGCATGGAATGAGCGGATGTACTGTTAGGTCATACACATAGTGGCAGTCTGGCAGTATGTGTGTATCTATAGTATCAGTAGCCATCTTCATTTTCATGGCCAAATAATTTACGAAATGGAAAATCTAAAGATCAATAAAATGGTGGCCTACTTGTTAATCACTACAGCTACATTGGTGGCCTACTTGGTAATCACTACAGCTACATTGGCTTGTGATCTCGTACAAACCTTTGTCGTGCCAAACGATAGAAGAGCAACGTAAGTCTAACATGGACTATCAATCAGAACGGAACCTCTCTTGGAATTTAGTGAAATACCTTCCATGAATAACCTCCAACTATATTCCTTTGACTGTCTTTGTTTCTCAATCCTCACCGAATCGCTGATGAGACCCTGCTTCTAAGACTCCTAGCCTCTTCTAGGCCATGGACACCTCTGACAAACCCAACTGAGTTTGAGCCTGGGAGATACAATGCAACACTACGTAGATGGTGCCTAGGGCTCCCATGGTCGCCGCCTCCCTGCCCTGCTTGAAGTAGCAGAAATTCACGAACACAAAAAATGTAAATCGCAAATACAGGTGGCAGGCCATGTAGACTATATATATTTCTAAAGATACAACTCTATTTTTTGTGTGCTCTAGTATATATAGTATAAGACTGCAGATGAACAAATCCTATGATCCAAGAAGAAAACCATGCGACAATAGAGATGAATGAGTCCTAACTATGCGGCATGCAAATAGAAATTCCTAAACATTGGAGATCGTAGTGTACTCTCTAAATAGGAAACTTGGAAGTTTAAACTGCACATAGTTAACACAATTGTACTCGTGAAATTTACTTTCAGTATACTCTAAATTAAGCGCACCATCATGTCTTAATGTCAAGCGTGCAGGGTCGTGAGAAGCAGGCATCACATTGAAGTACAATAAAGAATTGATGAGAAAAAAGCAATGTGATAAGTTCCTTTTGTATATATACAACAGGGCCTTTCCTTTTCATTCTTAAGCCCAGGAAAAAGTGAAAAACAACTATCCAAAGATATATGCAGGTGCATAGGGCTTGAAATAATCCACCAAAGGGTTTAAAATCTCTCTCTCTCTCATTAACATCTGAGACACCTTTGTATCATCAATCTTTATCAAGTAGGAAGATGATTAAGCATGAACAAATTATCCAATAAGCATGAATTTTCCACTGAAGTGGTATTAAAATAGCCAACACCAGGGCCTACAACACCGTTCTTGCATAACCATGTTTTATAGAACATAATATAATTTGTTTGCCCGTCGAATCATATAGTGAATACCAAGAGTGGTTTTCATATGTATTTGAAAGCCATATTTCAGAACAATGCCTGTATTTCTCCAAACAAACTGATAAAGTAATTAAACAGTGGTCTCATTTACCACTTATCAAACCAAACTAAATTAATTCCTGTTAACTACAGGATCCAAAAGCTAATATTTAGTTCATTTGGAAATAGAAAAGGTGATATAACTAAAATGATGCAGTAGCTCAGTCAATATTATCCAATAACCAGAAAACAAATCAAAAATAAAATTGCGGAAATGTGGAGTAAAAGTTAATGGCAGGAAATATATATTTGCGAACAAAGGACTTGTACATGTCCTTACATCTCATCCAACGACCATGTATACTTGAATCCTCTATGTGTCAAGCATCCTGGACACTGCAAGGTAAGGTACCACATAAAATTACCATAACACCAAAGCACAGCAGCAACAACAAGCGTTGTTGCACTACTGAGAGCAAACACAAGCTAGCCCTAGCATGACTGGATTGAAAACAGGCATGAGTCTTATGTATCAAAACCATTTGAAGCTCTATGCATTACGATAGCCTTTAACTGAATATAGTGCATCTCAAACAGGAGAAGGACTATCTTAGAGCCAACATCTCCAAATTCTCTAAATGATCTAGATCACACCAAACTTTGTAGTTACCTCAGAGCTAAAATGTCAGACATTAGAATTTCTCGCTCCATGAACATAACTCTTAGAATCCGCAGAAAAGAAAGGCTACAGAAGTTTTAAAATAGCTGAGCTTATCAACTGGTGCATAAAAACAAGACATGAATGGTATAGATACATTTGAATCTAGACAAAACCAAGTCAGTTATACAGATGACATATAAAGTATTTCACGGAAAAATAATACACACTGTTTTTTTTACGAAATGAACCACACTATATATATACTCTAAATTAAGTAGTACTATCACATACTAATCTATTCTACTCCCTCGTTGCACAAAGCCTGAAGCTTTTTCTGAAGGGAAAAAATCTTAGCTCAGGTTTACCAACATAGAATTCAGATTAGAAGTACTACACGTACGATGTTTTCTCTTTATTCTGCTCCTACCACATCTGGGCGTTCATCTCCACAAACTTTTCACGGCTGTACAAAATCAAAACCCAAATTCAAGAACATAAAAGTTTGTCAGACCGGATCATCACATCGTTCACAAAATAAAATCAAAATCATCATAGGGTACTCAGTACTCCAAGCAAAGGAGAAATTATGGCTAGTTCTAGAGGAGGAGATTCTCAAGACCTGAAACGGTGCAGCTCGCGAACAATGATGTACAGGCCGGGATCGTCCTAGATGACCCACTCGGTCACCACCACCTCGCTGGTGTTGCTGACGGCAGAGCCCTGGCGGCGGCGAAGGCGCCTATGGAGGCGCGAGTGGAGCAGGCGGTGGGGGAGGGAGTGTGGAGGAGGCGGAGGGTTGGCGCAGCCAGCCGCCAGCGATACCGTCATGGTCGTCCGCGTCTTCGGGAGGCGCTTGCTCTAGCAGTGTCCAGTGGCGAGCCGGGAGGGGAGTAGGCGGCGCACGGGAGATGCAGGAGGCGGCGCCGGGTGTGCTGTCGGGGCCAAGGGAGAGACATCTAGGGAAGAAGATAAGGCCCACGTCGACCTTCCAGAAACATCTCGACCGGCTAGCGAGGAACCGAATGAAAAACAATGAAAATAAACCGAACAGGAAAAGACCGGGTACTGTAGATCGCATCTACAGTAACACAGTCTGATTTGGCACATCTAAACGATCGTTGAGATGGTTGTCTTTCATATATGTAGTAATTTGTTATATAATTCAGTGCACACGTATCTGTCTTAGACAGTTTCTTTGTTTCTGTTAGTTAGCCGTTGCTTTCAGTTTATCAGTTCCGTAGCTGTAGGCTTGGTGGCTGTTGAGGTGCGCTGTGTTGCCAGGTCGTGGGATGGCACGATCACCACGGCTCGCGGCGCACGCAGCATGCCGCCCTTTTCGTTACTTCAGTTGTAATCTGAATAATAAGAGGATAAATAGACAACGAGAAAAGTCGCGAACGTTGATGCGGCACAAATTCTTGGCTTCTGCTCTCTGTTGTTCTCTCTCCCTAAGTCGAGTGTTTCAGGCGCTCGGCTGACATACCACCTCCGACAGATTTTGTCAAGATAAATGTTGACGCCGCGTTCCGTGTCCAATCCAGAAGTGGTGGATGGGGAGTTATATGCAGAGATAGTGACACTGTCATCCACTTTGCCGTGGCTGGTCCAATTGAATTTTCTTCAGATGCTCTTCATGCTGAAGCCCACGCTTTGTCGATCGCAGTTCAGTTAGCTGAGCAACAAGGTGTAGGACGAGTCCTGTTCGAGACTGACTGCGGTAATCTTCAGCATCATGATCTCCTCTTCAGATTATGATCTTGCTCCTATTGGTACCATTATTGGTGACTTGAAATTTAGGCTGCAGATGAACTTTATTGAGGCTAGTGTTGTCAGTGTTTATCGCAACTGTAACAAACCTGCTCATGAGTTAGTGGCTTTGGGTATAGGTGTAGCTCATGGAGAACATAATTATTGGACATCGAGCTACCCTATTTCTGTAACCCGTCTAGTGACCGGCGACTCTGCCGTGTCTTAATGAAATACGAGTGTTCCATGTCAAAAAAGAAACACAAAATTGAAGACTAATGGTTAATGAAACTTGGAGCCAATCGCGTCGTGTGAGGTGCATCTTATGATTTAGAGTTTATCTTGAATCAAACCATTGTTGTGTTGATTAGAAGAAGTGAGGTAAATGAGATTGATGGAGGTGAGTAGAAAAATCACATGCAAGCCCCAAGTATGCACTGCCCCGTCAAAGCAAGAGGGAGTGAAGACCCTAGACCTGCGGTCGACGATATAACTAGGTACCCAGAATTAGAGTTTTGTGTGGTGGGTACCCCGCTTCACCCCACCTCTCAGAGTTGTGGTTACCCGGTGGGTTTGGGCGTGTGCTCTAGCTTTGTGTGGTGTCCGTTTGGTCACTGACATGCCAGTCTTGTTGGTGGCATTTTCATGTGGTGCGCATGTTGTTCTCACCTGGGAGCATGCTTGGCTGAGCTATCAGCTTCCACAGATGGATCTAGCTGCACTATCAACACTGGTCGGGGCGAGTACATTGCCGATTCAACTTCTTCCTTAGCCAAATCCTCTCGCACGCACCAAGTGTATATTGTGAAGAATTTCCCTCTATAGGTATGTGTAGATGACTCATTTATCTCTACTTGCCTTTGTTCTCTCCTCTGGATATTTGACGACAACTTGACAAGCGGCAGCAGATTCACTTATATACGGATTTGAAGGAGATATGCCCTAAAGGAAAATAATAAATGTGTTTATTATCATATATCAATTAATTCATAATATTTTTATATAGTGCTATAACTATATCAAACGAAAACATTGATACATATATGGTATACATACAAACCAAGTCCCTAGTAACCTCTATATAACTAGTTCACTGGCAACCGATGGTCAAGGTTTTCTGATCATGAAGCATTTATGTCAGTTGACAATAAGATCATGACATTAGAAAATGACATAATGAACATGCTTACCCAACATAAGTATTGCAACACGATCAATTCACATAGTTTATCGTTGCAATAATTAGAAACGTAGTGACCTTATCTTTAGGTTATAAGATCACATATACTCCCACCATCCCAAAGCTTAAGTGATGACTCCTTGTTGATGTGGAGCACTTCGTAGGGAAACCCCAAGAGCAAGGTGTGAAGCAGCACAGCAGCAAGTCTTCTCTCAGTAAGAAACCAAGGTTATCGAACCAGTAGGAGGAAGGAAACATCTCAAAGATGTTGCAAGCAACATGGAAACATGCACAACATAAACTCAAGACTTTGCCCCAACGAATAGTGAGGTTGTCAATCTCACTGGTTGTTGTAACAAAGGATTAACTGTATGGTGTGGAAGGTTGATACGCCCAATTTGCATCACCATTCTATATCATAATCTACCTCTATTCATTGATATTTGTCTTATTATGAGGTATTACTTATGTCTTTTCTACTGTTTTTGCATGTTGGATGATTCTTAGAGGATGGACTGCCGGAGTCTGGATTCTGATGGAAAAGAGGGCGTTTTGATGCAATTTCGCGAAGATCAGAAAAATACCAGAAAAATATGGGAAAATATTATTTTTACAAAAGATTGAGGAAGCCAGAAGGAGGGACGAAGAAGGGCCGCAGGGGTCCCACACCCCCTAGTCGCGGGCCCACCCTAGGCCACGCCTAGGGCAGGTGTGGCCCACCTGTCAGGCTCCCGACTCCGCCCCTTCGCCTATATCTTCCCTACGAAACCCTAAGGCCAGGGGAGCAACCACAGATAGATTTCCGCCGCTTCTGGGGGTGGAAAACACCGAGAGAGAAAGATCTCTCCGGCAGACAGATTTCTGCCGGGGGAATTCCTTCCCGGGGAGGGAAGATCATTGTAGTCAACACCATCGTCACGATAGGCTTCATCGGCATCATCATCATCATCCACACCATCATCTCCACCAGCACCATCATCACCACTCCGTCCCGCTGTAACAATTGTGTTTGATATTGCTTTAGTTCTTAGGGGAAGCTTTCCCTGTGTTAATTACTATTGTAGTTGATGCTTGTGAGTGGAATCATTGGATTATTGTTTATGTTCAGATTGTTATCCATTATCATATCATCTTTGATCTTGATCCATATGATGTCTTGTGAGTAGTTCGTTTAGTTCTTGAGGACATGGGAGAAGTCATGTTGTTATTAGGTGATTTGTGTTGAGTTATTATTCAATGGTTAGTATTTAAGTTGTGGTGCTATTCTTCTAGTGGTGTCATGTGAACGTCGACACTCCTATTTATCCAAAGTACTCCGATACCACTTTTTAGCACCTTCTGCTCCTTGGTGGGATCGACACTCCTATTTAGCGAAAGTACTCCGATACACCCCCTATACTTGTGGGTCATCAAGACTATTTTCTGGCGTCGTTGCCGGGGAGCGAAGCGGTATTGAAGAGTGGAACTGGTAAAGGAAACTTCTATGGTGAGTATTTCTTTTGTTACTACTTGTTACTTTGTTTCCAATATGGATAACCCACTTGGTTTTCTGTTTGGGAAAACTACTACCACTGCTAGGGTAGTAGATGAACCACCACCTGTTGAGATAGATACTTTTGAGATACCTACAAGTATCGATGGTCGTGTTATGGATAATTATTATTTTGGGGATGGAACTGTCCATCCTGGTGATCACTTGCTTTTTATCCATGAATTATGCAGGTTGTTTAAGTGTGCAGGTATCACAACTGAACAGGTGAAGAAGAAGTTACTCTCCATATCCTTGAAAGGGAGAGCTGAAGAATGGTATAAGCTGCTGAAGAATGGACAATCCATGGAATGGGAGGAAATGGCATCTCTCTTTTATTCTAAATTTTATCCTCCCAGTGAGATTCATGAGGATAGAAATCTGATATATAACTTTTGGCCTCGTGATGGAGAGAGTACAGCTCAAGCTTGGGGGAGATTGAAGTTACTAATGCTTAAATGTCATATTCATGAACTCCCTAACAATATCATTATCAATAACTTTTATGCTAGGTTTTCTCTTCATGATAAAGATTTACTAGATGCTTCTTGTGCTGGATCATTCACACGTATGAAGGAAGAAGCTAAATGGGATCTACGAGACCGTATTCACGAGAACACTGAATCTTGGGAGAATGACAAAGGAAGAAAGTCACGTATAAACTATGATTATGAATGCATTAAATCTTTTATGGGAACTGATGACTTCCGTGATATTAGTAATGAGTTTGGTCTTGACCCTCAAGTTCTTGCAAAGTGTTTTAAGGCATTTGCCTCTTATATTGAAATTTCCAAGAAAGAGTGGGACAAGTATCATGCTCCTTATAAAGACATTGTTACCCATGTTCCTGCCAGCGTAGAGGTTTGTACTGTTGATCCTATTTTGTTGGAACCTTATGTAGAGAAAATCCATTTTCCTTCAAAGGTAAGGGAACATTCTATTATAGATAATGTGGTTAGCAAAAGCACAAAGAAAACTATGGGGTCCGATGAGCTTATTGATATTGAGCCTGTGGTAGCTATTGTGAAAGATCTTGTCACTAGAAATATATAGGATGAGCATATTGTCTTCTGTGAAGATGCCACTAATATTCTTTCTCATCCTAAGAAAGTTAGAAAAGCTAGTGTCCATGTGCTTTCCGTTAGAATTGGTAGCCATAGCTATTATGGTTTATGTGATATTGGTGCTAGTTCTAGTGCTATTCCTTATGAGCTTTACAGGGAAATTATGCATGAAATTTGTCCTTGTGAGCTTGAGGACATTGATGTGGTTATTCACCTTGCCAATAGAGAGCAAGTTTGCCCCATTGGCATTATAAGAGATGTGGAGGTACTTTGTGGTAAGATTAAATATTCTGCTAATTTTCTAGTACTTGGTAAATAAGCTAGTAAAACCTATCCTATTATCTTTAGTAGACCCTTCCTGAATACTTGTGGGGCTATTATAGATTTTAGGAAGGAAAAAGTTTTGACTAAGTTTGATGGAGAGTCTTATGAGTTTAATTTTTCCAAATTTTCCAAAACTCCTTATAAAAATGAACTGCCTAATGATGATTTCAGGGTTGAACAACTTTCTGCTATTTCTCTTGCTCCTAACAATGCCTTGTAGTAGTTCATGGAAGATCATGAAACTGATGTCTTCATGAAGGAAAGAAATGAGATTGACGAGGTTTTCCTTCGTCAGCCTGAGTTACTTAAGCATAATCTACCTGTGGAAAATTTGGGTACGACACTACCACCTAAAAATGACCCTGTTTTTGAATTAAAACCTTTACCTGATGATCTTAAATATGCTTATCTTGACAATAAGAAAGTGTATCTTGTTATTATTAGTTCTAAACTTTCAGGAAAGGAAGAAGAAAGGTTATTGGAAGTATTGAAGAAACACCGAGGAGCTATGGGTTATAGTCTTGATGATTTAAAAGGAATTTTGGCTACTATATGTGAGCATGCTATTAATATTGAGCCTGATGCAAAACCATTTGTTGAGAACCAACGCCGTCTAAATTCTAAGATGAAGGATGTGGTAAGAAATGAGGTATTAAAACTCCTTGATGCTGGAATTATTTATCCTATTGCTGATAGTCAATGGGTCAGCCATGTTCATTGTGTTCCCAAGAAAGGGGGAATAACTGTTGTGCCTAATGAAGATAATGAGCTTATACCCCAAAGAGTAGTGGTTGGGTATATAATGTGCATTGATTTTAGAAAGATTAATAAAGTAACTAAGGAAGATCATTATCCTTTACCCTTTATTGATCAAATGATTGAAAGGTTGTCAAAAAGACTCACTTTTGCTTTCTTGATGGTTATTCTGGGTTTTCTCAAATTGCTGTGAAAGCACAAGACCAAGAGAAAACTACTTTCACTTGTCCTTATGGTACTTATGCTTATAGGCGTATGACTTTTGGTTTATGTAATGCTCCTGCTACCTTTTAGAGATGTATGTCTGCTATCTTTCATGGTTTTTGTGAAAAAATTGTGGAGGTTTTCATGGACGATTTTTTCATATATGGAACTTATTTTGATAACTGTTTGCACAACCTTGATAAATTTTTGCAGAGATGTGAAGAAACCAACCTTGTTCTTAATTAGGAGAAATGCCATTTCATGGTTAATTAAGGGATTGTTCTTGGACACAAGATCTCTGAAAGAGGCATTGAAGTTGACAGAGCCAAAATTGAAGCAATTGAGAAGATGCCTTGTCCTAGAGATATCAAGGTATTCATAGTATCCTTGGTCATGCTGGTTTCTATAGGAGGTTTATTAAAGATTTCTACAAAATTACAAAGCCCCTTACTAATCTTCTTCAAAAATATGTACCTTTTGTTTTTGATGATGATTGTAAGGAAGCTTTTGAAACTTTGAAGAAAGCTTTGACAACTGCTCCTATTGTTTAACCACCTGATTGGAGTTTACCTTTTGAAATTATGTGTGATGCTAGTGATTTTGTTGTGGGTGATGTCCTTGGACAACGTGTTGATAAGAAGTTGAATGTTATTCATTATGCTAGCAAGACTCTAGATGCTGCTCAAAAGAATTATGCTACTACTAAAAAAGAGTTCTTAGTTGTAATCTTTGCTTGTGATAAGTTTAGACCTTATATTGTTGATTCAAAGGTTACTATTCATACTTATCATGCTTCTATCAAGTACCTTATGACAAAGAAGGATGCCAAACCTAGACTTATCAGGTGGGTTTTGCTTTTACAAGAGTTTGATCTACATATTGTAGATAGGAAAGGTGCTAAAAATCCTGTTGCTGACAATTTATCTCGTTTGGAAAACATTTATTTTGACCCATTGCCTGTTAATGATAGTTTTCCAAATGAGCAGTTGGCTGCGATAAGGGTAAGTCCGCATGAGAGTCCTTGGTATGCTGATTATGCTAACTTTATTATTTCCAAGTATTTGCCTCCAACCTTTACAGCTCAACAGAGAAGGAAATTCTTTTATGATCTAAGGCATTACTTTTGGTATGACCCACACTTATATAAAGAAGGAGTAGATGGCATTATACGAAGATGTGTTCTAGAATTTGAACAACAAGAGATATTGAGAAAATATCATGGTAGTGCTTATGGAGATCATGCAGGGGATAGGACTACACAGAAGGTTTTACAATGGCCTACCCTTTTCAAAGATGCAAGTAAGTTTGTCTTATCATGTGATGAATCTCAATGCGTAGGTAACATTTCTAGACGCAATAAAATGCCTATGAATTATTCTCTTGTTATTGAACCTTTTGATTGTTGGGGATTTAACTTTATGGGACCTTTTCCCCCTTCAAAAGGGTACACTAATATTCTTGTTTCTATCGACTATGTTACAAAGTGGGTAGAATCCATACCTACAAATAGTGCTGATGGTAATACCTTTTTGAAAATGCTTAAGGATGTCATTTTTCCTAGGTTCGGTGTGCCTAGATATCTCATGACTGATGGAGGCTCTCATTTTATTCATGGGGGTTCTAGAAAAACTCTCTCTAAGTATGATGTAAACCATATAATTGCTTCAGCTTATCACCCCCAAACTAGTGGGCAAGTAGAACTTTCAATAGGGAAATTAAATCTATCTTGCAGAAGACTGTCAATAGATCTAGAAACAAATGGGCTAAAAAGTTGAATGACGCTTTGTGGGCTTATAGAACTGCTTATAAAAATCTTATGGGGATGTCTCCTTACAAAATGGTCTATGGGAAAGCTTGTCACTTGCCTTTAGAATTATAACACAAAGCTTATTGGGAAGTGAAAGAGTTGAATATATATTTTATACTTGTAGGTGAGAAAAGACTGCTTGACTTAAGTAATCTAGATGAGTGGAGAGGTGAAGCTTATGAAAATGCTAGGATTTTTAAGGAAAAAGTAAAAAGATGGCATGATAGGAGAATTCTCAAAAGGGAGTTCCATGTTGGTGAGAAAGTTCTTTTGTATAGGTCTCGTCTCAGATTTTTTGCAGGGAAACTACTCTCAAAATGGGAAGGACCTTTTGTTATCAAGGAAGTATACCGTTCAGGTGCCATCAAAATTTCTTCTCTGAAGGATGACATAACACATGTGGTGAATGGTCAAAGACTAAAACATTATATTTCTGGATATTCTTATAATGAAGTTGTGGATTTTATTCAAATGGTGACTCCAGAAGAATTTATCAGATGCCAAACACCAGAAACTACAGAGTTCGTCTTTGAATAGGTAAAAGTGGTGAAAACAGAAGGTTCGTGAAACCCCAATATTTTTATATTTTTGATGTTTTTAATACATAAGGGAAGCTACGAGACCGAACTGAAGAGGAAACAGAGTCTAGGGTGGACAAACCCACCCCAGGCGCGGGTCCAGCCTGGCCGTGCCTGGAGGGTGTGTGCCACCCTCGAACTCCGTTTCCGCCTTGTTTCCATGTCAGAACCTTCCTTATGGATTGAAACTTCGTAATATATAACCCCCGGACTCCCCGAGGTTCTTGCATCGAGTTCTCGTCGTGTTTTTGTTTCAATCTGTTTCTGTCGGGCAATTTCTCAATTTTGGAGCTACAATGTCTACCTCTGGATCACCCATGGAGGATTCCTCTGCAGATGTCCTCAACCCATACATGTATGAGTTAAAGATCCATCCCAAGGAGCCGATTCTCAAAGATGGGAAGGTACAGATGAAAGAAGTTCAAGGCCCCAAGGGAGAAGGAAGTCTGGAAGACAGGATGGAAGCATTGGAGCAGGAGGTTTTCAGGTACAAGAAGATGGCAGAACGTGAAGTGGATGTTATTCACCAGATAAGTTCAGAACTCATCGCCAAGCACGAGGAAGAGGTGGATGAGCTCCGAGAAGAAATCTTCTTGCTCCGTCAGACCACCAACCAATTACAAGCACAAGTCTACGACATTCAAAATCAAAACTGTGAGTATGAGGCTAGATTTGATCGCATAAGCTCTGCTGCTAGTTTCAGGATTGCAGAGACAAGGACATCCTTTTTGGATGGGGAACCTTTGCGTTGGAAGTTTTATGATGACAAGAGAACACCACCACCAAAGGAGTAATTCGTCATCAGGTTTGGCATCCCCTTGGCTTGTTCTAAGCTTGGGGGAGTGCCGTGGTATCACCACCATTGTCTTTTATCTTTTACCTTTTTAGTGGATTCATATCTTTGGTAAGGTTATCTTATAGTTTGGTTTGCATGTGTAAGTGTCTCTCCTTTAGTTGATTATCTATGTATCCCTTGGTGTGAGTGCCTTTATTGGAATATTAATGAGAAGTCTCACCTTTTACTTTTTGCACTTCTTATTTTTAGTTTGCAATCCCTATTATATGATGGATCTTGTTGATCAGTATTGGCATCACTTTGGGAGCATCAAGTGGATATAAATTGGTTTTGGCAAACCGAGTTCTGGTCAGTAGCAATACTTTTTGAAGTTTTTGAAAGAAAAAGAGAAAAAGTTTTCAGGTATTTTGTATCATTTGTTTTCTTTCTTGTTGGATCATAAGCTTAGTATTCTTTATTTAAGATCTTTTGTGTCTTCAAGGAAGATTGGATGTTTGGCTTTATTACTTGTATGTTTTCTTGTTTCTTTCAACTCTCTTGCTTGCTACCCAGCCTTGCTAGCCAAAACCTGTTTTGAGAAGGCATACTTCTCATGTTTCCAATTCCTTTGAACCAAAACCTTTGCCACTTGTGTCCACCATATCTACCTAGTAGCATTTTTGCTATTCCAAGAAAATTCTCAAGCTTCATCTACCTTTCGAATTAAAAAGTATTTTGTTATGTGAAAACTAGTTAGTAAAGCTCTCACGAACTTGATGGCACACCTTATTTCTTTGCCTCTAATAGACTTGAACCATTGTGGCATCGAATCTGTATATGCTTGCATCTATACGTTGGAATTAGCAGAACCGTGTTGTCACGGAGAATGTTTTCAACATTGCACATGTACTTTGTACTCAGTTGATATCGTGCTCTTTTGTCTATGGATGTCAATGGTGTGAAATGAAGAGGGAACTTGTAAGTCTGTATTTTGTGTTAGAGAAACGCTTGGGCCGCTAGCCTAAGCCATGCCTAATCATGGTGGAAACTTGCAGCATAACCATAGTGAGCTATCTATGAAGCATCCTCAATAAAAAAACTATGCACATAGTAAATAAAAAGATCGCTGAGATGATCACTGTCTGCTTGCCTTGTCATTTTGGTTATGGGATAGCTCTTGTACCATGTGAAAGGGGTACCCCATTGGCGGTTCTCTATGATACGCATGTACTTACAATGACAAGAACTTACCGGTGACCAAAGTTGAGTAGCATGAGGAGTGACCCTCATATTCAAGGGACATGAGATTGCCAACTTATATTTCGTCAAGCATATACTCCATCTTTGTGCACTTTAACCTTAATCACCTCAAGATGCCTATGATAGGGGCAATGAGGGCTCAAAGCTAGTAAGTACCATAATATTTTGAAAGCTCTTTATGACTTGTAATCCCTTCTTCCCTCTATGAAGGGACCTTTCTCCTAGTTACCAGGTTGAGTTAGTAAACCTACTTCCTCTCTATCTCCAGCAAGCATTTGAGTTGTTGTGTTTCAAGCATTCATATGGTGATTTATTCAATCATGTTCTCTATCTTCCTTGTTTGCACAAACTCTTATCTATTGAGTATTACTTTGAAAGCCTTCAGTTGTGAAAAACCTTTTTGAGCAAATAGTGCTCCTGTTGAAAAACTTCTACAAAAATCTTTTTGTGTAACTGTTTGCCAGGTGTTCTCTGACCAAGAACAAGTTTGCCAATTTCAATTATGATTTATGTTTATGCATCTCTATTGTGACTGCTGTACTTGGCTGCAAGCTAAGTTATATAATGGTGAGTTGCTTTCTTCTATAAGTTGTGTATTGGTAAGTGTGATGCTTCGTGTCCGTATTCTTTTATCGACACTTCACTCCATAAACCTGTGGACATGTTTACTGAGCTCAGTTTTCACTTGGGGACAAGCGAAGGTCTAAGCTTGGGGGAGTTGATACGCCCAATTTGCATCACCATTCTATATCATAATCTACCTCTATTCATTGATATTTGTCTTATTATGAGGTATTACTTATGTCTTTTCCACTGTTTTTGCATGTTGGATGATTCTTGGAGGATGGACTATCGGAGTTTGGATTCTGATGGAAAAGAAGGCGTTTTGATGCAATTTCACGAAGATCAGAAAATACCAGAAAATTATGGGAAAATATTATTTTTCCAGAAGAAGGGACGAAGAAGGGCCATAGGGGGACCACACCCCCTAGGCGCGGGCCCACCCTGGGTCACGCCTAGGGCACGTGTGGCCCACCTGCCCGGCTCCCGACTCTACCCCTTTGCCTATATCTTCCCTACGAAACCCTAAGGCTGGGGGAGCGACCACAGATAGATTCCCGCCGCCTCTGGGGGCGGAAAACACCGAGAGAGAAAGATCGCTCCGGTAGACAGATTTCTGCTGGGGGAATTCCTTCCCAGAGAGGGAAGATCGTTACCATCAACACCATCATCAAGCTAGGCTTCATCGGGATCATCATCATCATCCACACCATCATCTCCACCAGCACCATCATCACCACTCCGTCCCGCTATAACAATTGTGTTGGATATTGCTTTAGTTCTTAGGGGAAACTTTCCCGGTGTTAATTACTATTGTAGTTGATGCTTGTGAGTGGAACCATTGGATTATTGTTTATGTTCAGATTTTTATCAATTATCATATCATCTTTGATCTTGATCCATATGATGTCTTGTGAGTAGTTCGTTTAGTTCTTGAGGACATGGGAGAAGTCATGTTGTTATTAGTGGATTTGTGTTGATTTATTATTCAATGGTTAGTATTTAAGTTATGGTGCTATTCTTCTAGTGGTGTCATGTGAACGTCGACTACATGATACTTCACCATTTATGGGCCTAGGGGAATGCATTGTGTATTTTACTACTAATTGTGGGGTTACCGGAGTGACAGAAACCTGAACCCCCGTTAGGACACCTTTGCACAAGGGAGTGTAGGATCTCAGAGTTTAAGCCTATGGTTAGATTTATATCTTAATTACTTTACTGTAGTTACGGATGTTTGCAGGTGGTTTAATCACAAGTATGTATTATTCCAAGTAAGGTCGGTACATTAGCACAGCTTCACCCACACAACACTTACAACACCAAAGAAGAGTACTCGGCTATATGAAGCGAAATCACTTGACAGAATTCCCATGTGTCCTCGAGAACGTTTGATCCTTATAAGTATTTCCACCAGCTTGTCCTTTGCTAAGAAAGGATTGGGCCACTTGCTGGGTTTGTTCTTTGTTACTTGCACTTTGTTTTGTTGCCTTATCAGAAAACCCCTAAAAATCTGTTTGCTAAGTATTTGCAGAGAGTTCCTGCTCCATACCACAGTTCAGCACCTTCTGCTCCTCGTTGGGATCGACACTCCTATTTATCAAAAGTACTACGATACACCCCTTATACTTGTGGGTCATCAAAGGTGATGATGGTTTGCAGCAAATAAAACAGTAACAGTGGAAAGATGTATCAATGGTAAAGATTGGATTGGGGTCCATAGTTCACTAGAGGTGTTCTCCTTAGATAAACAAACATGGCATGCCGGGTAAACAAATTACAGCAGGGTAATTGACAGGACCGAGCAAGGAATAACAATGCAATACTAGACAAAACGATCCCATGAGATTCAATTGGGCAATACAACAATATACATAGACCGCCATCCAACTGCATCTATGACTAGAAGTCCACCTTCAGGTTATCATCCGACCCCCCTCCAGTATTAAGTTGCAAGCAACAGACAACTGCTTTAAGCAAAGTGTGTAAGGTAAACAATCCACTTGTTCCATGAACAAGAGACCGTTGTTTTCTCCCTAGTGGCAACAACACATCTACAACCGAAGAGATTTCTGTCACTTCCCTTGGAAACTAGAGGCATGAACCCACTATCGAGCATAAATACCCCCTCTTGGAGTCACTAGCAACTATTTGGCCAAGATAGCTACTAACAACAGAGAGCATTCAAGATCACTGTAACATCCCAAAAATATTCAACTTAGATCATCAAATGCAAAGCATCAAATTTAGGGTTAACAAAAACTTTCCCAACTAAAAATATGAAAGCATTCATATGTGTGTGTATTCAAAATTTGGATTCTTTTGAATTGCCATGATTCTGTGTTTATTTGCTTGTAAAATGATTCTTAGGTGAAATAAACATCATCTAAACAATCCCCAAACTTTTCCCAAAGACAAACAACTCAAAATGAATAAATTAAGTGAATGGTCACTTTGGCCAAACTAACTCCCATGCCTACTTTGGCTATCTCTAATTTTCAAACTCAACAGAAACAGGTATGGATCTTTGCACCCCTTGATAGTACTCATAATAAGGTACCAAGGCCCACCTTGTGATCATCCAAAAACATTCAAATGCTCAGTTTAAAGGACAGTTTAAAATTGAATCTATCTCATGTGGGAAGATCCCACTATTTCAAAAACCACTCAAAGAAGCTCAATTTTCAAAACCCAAGCACCCACAGAATCCTCAACACATGCCTAGAACACCCACCAAAAATCTTTTCAAAATTCAAAAATAAATTTCTTGCGACCATTTCATCAAACACTTGGAGACAGAAAATCAAATTGGACAAACTTCACTGTTTTGAGCAGTGATTTGGCTAAGCATTGTTCACCATTGATCACACTTGTCTCCCCCAGTGCCAACTAGTGCCTTGACCACCCCTAGCCCCTAACCATTGCACCATGCCATGCCAACCCGAAGGAACCCTTGCCAGCCGACCATGGCTAGCTAGCCAGAGCAAGCACCAAGCCTAAACACCATGTCTCGAAGCTAGCCAGCACTCCACCGCCACCCCCTGTCCAGCGCTTGAGCCCTGCCAGCCCCTGGACCACACGCCCAAGCCATGCCAAACCTCTCCGCGGCCATTCCGAGAGCGTGCCAGAGCGCCACCCTCGACACACGCCCATAGACCGCGCGCCACCCTCGCCGCGTGCACGCGTGATCACCACCACCCCAGCAACCCCGCAGACACGCCCGTTCGCCACCGCGCGGACCACGCGTGCTGTGCACCATCAAAACCTCCGTCGGACCCGCCCAGAGCATCGAAGCGTTCCGACCGATCAGCACCGCCCCACGCCTTGCCACCATGCCGTTGAGCTTCGCCAGGGAACATAGCACCGCCCCCTACCGTCGCCCACACCAATAGCTGCCTGTGCCGTCGACCACGATGAGCTCAGCCCGTGCCCGTCGGTCCCCTCTCGCCACTATAAATAGAGGCCTCCCCCACTCGATTTCTTCACACCAGTTCGTTCCCCTCTCTCTCGGAAACATCCCACACCCTTTCCCAGAGAAAGGCGAGCACCAGGTGGCCAGAATTGCACCGGGGTTCGCCGCTGCAGAGGAGGAGAGGCGCCATCGATTGGAGCCGCCCCAGGAGGAGCTGCCGGTGCCAGGAGAATCGCCGTCGTCGACTTCGTCGTTCGCCCCCATCGCGAAATCGACCCTCGCCTGAACCCCGATGAGCCTCCCACGACCCCCACTGAGCCGCTAGGGTTCGATATCGCCGGTGACATGTTCATCGTTGACGACGACCCTCGGCCGTTGATCGCCCTTCTAATCCAACGAACCACACCGCCCCATACCGCTTCGCGTGTTATGAGCCACTAACGGGTGGAACCCTCCTGTCAGCTGAGCCCCGCGCTACGGAGTGACACTGGGCCGGCCCGGTAAACCCTCCCGCGAAGCCCAACCGTTTGAATTTAGATTTTTCTATTTTCATTCAAACTCAGTTCTATAACTAGTTTCAAAAATCAACCCAGCTAGATTCACTACACCAAAATGCATGAAACCAATTTTGTTAGAAAGGCACTGAAATGCTTAATCCAATCCCGTTGGATTCAAGTCATTTGGATCTGTAGATCAACCTTGGTGAAAATAACAAGTCAGTAGCTTTTTAGCATTCAAACATTTTTCAAATTTCAACCATAATAGCTTTTGAGTTGATTCTGTTGGAGATATGCCCTAGAGGCAATAATAAACATAGTTATTATTATATCTTTGTGTTTATGATAAATGTTTACATTCATGCTATAACAATATTAACAAGGAAACATTAATACTTGTGTGATTTGTAAACTAAATTAGAGTCCCTAGTAAAGCCTCTTTCTAATACTAGCTTGTTGGTTAATAAATGATTGTGGTTTCCCTATCATGAACACTGATATGTTATTAACAACAAGATCATATCATTAGGAGAATGGTATGATGGACATACTCCTATAGATAAGCGTAGCATAAAGATCAAGTCATTTTAATAGTTCAATTGCTATATGATTTCTGATACATAGTAACCTAATTCCTTCGACCATGAGATCATGCTTATCACCATTACCGGAAGGATGCTTTGATGACATCAAACACCACACCGTAACTGGGTGGCTATAAAGGTGGCATTGAGTGTTCGGAAAGTATGAGTTGAGACACATGGATCAAGAGTGGGATTTGTCCATCCATATGACGGATAGATATACTCTGGGCCCTCTCGGTGGAATGTCATACAATTGGCTTGCAAGCATGTGACTGGCTCACAAGGGATCACATATCACGAGAACAAGAAATAGTACTTATCAGTAACGAGGTTGAACTAGGTATGCAGAGATACCGACGATCAAAACCTCGGATAAGTAAACTATCGTGAGACAAAGGGAAATTGGTATCGTATGTAAGTGGTTCATTCGATTGCAAAGTAATCGTAGAAATATGTGGGAGCCATATGAATTTCCAGATTCCTCTATTGGTTATTGTTCGGAGAAATGTCTCGATCATGTCCGCATAATTCACGAACCGTAGGGAGACACACTTAAGGATTCAATGTTGTTGAGTAGTTATGGAATGATGAGTAAGACACCGAATGTTGTTTGGAGTCTCGGACGGGATCCGGGATATCACAAGGAGATCCGGAATGGTCCGGAGAATAAGATTCATATAAGGAAAGTCCAGATTCGGGGTTGGAGAATGGTTCTGGTGTTTTCATCGGAATGTTCTAGAAGGTTCCGGAAGGTCCGACACTCTGGGGGGAAGGGTACATGAATGTGTCATAACAAGTTGGAATGGTTGCATCATGTACTAGGTGTCATCGCTGAGCAAAATAAAGGGATAAATCAAATCCTAGTTTGAAAAGTCAAACGCCAATTTGAAAAGTCAAACGGCAAGTTTGCTTGGTGGAGGGAGAGTAGGAAACCTACTTGGGGAGGAGTTCCTCTCCCTCCACCGCCGGCCTTGGAGGCCGATTTGGGGGAGGACTCCCTCCCCCTTGGCCGGCGCCCTCCACCTATAAAAGGAGGGGCAGGGCTGCCCCTCTAAAAACACACCTCCACCACCCAAAACCCTAGCCGCCGGCCCTCCTGCAGCCGCCGCCGCCCTAGGGCAAACCCTAGCCGCCGACTTGGGGCTTTCCCCAAGACCTATCCGCCGGCCTAGCCCTCTCTCCTTGGTGTTTCTAAAACCTAGATCACCGAGGCCTCTCCATAGTCCACCATACTCGCTCCGGCTTAAGGCGAAGCCCTGCGAGATCTCCCCTCTACTTCCGGTACCACGTCGTCGTGTTGCCGAAATCACGAGGAGAGTGCTGCAACCTCCGCTGCCTGCTGGAACAAGGGAGAGGAAGGTCTTCATCGAGTACCGAACGTGTGACCGACTGCGGGAGAGCTACTGGAACGCAGCGCCGGAAGGATCGTCTACACGATCTTGAGATCGGCAAGAGTACGACTACATCACCCACGAGAATCCGCTCTTGTTAAACACTTTGGAATCTTCGAGGGTGAGTTATTCTATCGACTCGTTGCTACAATCTAGTAGATAGATCTTGGCTTGTTTGTTTGTATGCGGTAGAAATTTTTTGTTTTCCATGCTACGAACCCCTACAGTGGTATCAGAGCCGTGTCTATATGTAGATCTGTTGCACGAGTAGAACACAATGGTCATTGTGGGCGTTGGTGCTTTTATTATCAATTGCTTCTTGTGTACTTTGCATCTTGCGGTATGATGGGATGAAGCGTCCCGGGCTAACCTTACATGACATCGTTCATGAGACTTGCTCCACGCTCAACATGCAACTTGTATTGCATAAGTGGCTTTGCGGGTGTCTGTCTCTCCCATTATAGTATAGATCCAATTTACAACGGGCACTTGATAGTTCAAAGATAAACATTGTGGTTCATGTTCGTAAGTTAGATCGACACTTACTGAAAGCCCCAAACCACGTAAAATATGCAAAGAAATTAGAGGCGTCTAACTTTGTTTTGCAGGGGTGTGCTGTGATGTGATATGGCCATGATTGTGATTATATTTGATGTATGCAATGTTCCTTATTGTAAGTTGGCAACCGGCAGGAGCCATATGGTTGTCTTTAAATTCTGTTAGGACACGTGTGTCTATTCAAAGTAGTTGTAATAGTTGAAGCTGGTGGAAGACAACCATGGAGCAGCGGCATTGACCTTGCAATGCCGGTGATGATGGAGATCATGTTCGTGCTTGAAGATGGAGATCGGAAGCACAAAGCAGAAAAGGCCATATCATATCACATATATATTGAATTGCATGTGATGTTAATCCTTTATGCATCTTGTATTGCTTAGTAGACGATGGTAGCATTATAAGATGATCCCTCATGCACATGAATTTCAAGTTCTAAAGTGTTCATCCTTAGTAAGCACCGTTGCTAAAGCTTGTTGTTTCGAAGCACCACGTGATGATCGGGTGTGTTAGATTCTGCAAGTGTATACAACGTGAGCAAGCCAGATTTGCTCATGTGGAAGCTAAGTTTTGATCTTGACGAGCCTAGCATGTACAGACATAGTCTCGGAACACGGATCACCGAAAGGTAAAGCATGAATCATATAGTAGATATGATGAACATGTCGATTGTTCGCCATTGAAGCTACATCAACTCTCGTGATGATCGGTGTTGATGTGGTGGATTTGGTTCGTGTGATCACTAAAACAATGTGAGGGATATTGTTTTGAGTGGGAGTTCACCTAGATTAATTTAACTATTAATTATAACTCAATTGTCATAAACTTAGTCTAAACTATTGCAAATATTTTGTAGATCAATGGCGGCCCCTACCATCAATTTTAATGCGTTCCTAGAGAAAGAAAAGTTGAAAAACAATGGAAGCAACTTCGCGGATTGGTTCCGCAATTTGAGGATTGTCCTCAATGCTGATAATTTGACCTATGTGCAGGATGCACCGTTGGGTGACCCGCCTGCAGCTGATGCTACCGATGAAGTAAAAAATGTTTACCTCACTCGGAAGAATCAGTACTCCACGATTCAGTGTGCTATCTTGTATGGTTTGGAATTGGAGCTTCAGAAAAGGTTTGAGAATTCAGACCCACATGATATTGTCTGTGAACTCAAATTGATTTTTGAGACTCACGTGGCAGTTGAGAGCTATGAGGCTTCTGTAAAGTTCTTTAACTGCAAGATGGAAGAGGGCAGCTCCGTCAGTGAGCATGTGCTTAAGATGTCTGGGCACACAAACAAACTCCAAAGCTTGGGTATAGTGATTCCTAATGCTTTGGGGATTTACCGTGTCCTCCAATCACTACCACCAAGTTACAAGAACTTTGTGATGAACTACAATATGCAAAGCATGAACAAGCAGTTGCCAGAACTCTTCTCCATGTTAAAATCTACAGAAGTGGAGATCAAGAAAGAGCACCAAGTGTTGATGGTCAATAAGACCACCAAATTCAAGAAAGGCAAGTCTAATCAAAAGGGACACTTCAAGAAGGGTGGTAAGAAAGTTACCGCACCGACGAAGAAGACCAAGGCTGGACCTAAGCCTGATACTGAGTGCTTTTACTGCAAGGGAGAAGGTCACTGGAAGCGGAATTGCCCAAAGTACTGGGCGGATTTGAAGAACGGCAACATCAAGAAGAAAGGTATATCCGATATACATGTTATTGATGTGTATCTCACTAGTACTCGTAGTAGTGCCTGGGTATTTGATACTGGTTCGGTTGCTCATATTTGTAACTCGAAACAGGTGCTGCAGAATAAACGGAAGCTAGCGAAGAACGAGGTGACGATGCGCGTGGGAAATGGATCAAAGGTTGATGTGATCGCGGTCGGCACGCTACCCCTTCATCTACCATCGGGATTAGTTTTATACTTAAATAATTGTTATTTGGTGCCTGCGTTGAGCATGAACATTATATCGGGATCTTGTTTATTGCGAGACGGGTACTTGTTTAAGTCCGAGAATAATGGTTGTTCGATTTATATGAGTAATATGTTTTATGCACATGCACCTTTGGTAGATGGTCTATTCTTATTGAATCTCGATAGTGGAAATACACATATTAATAACATTGAAGCTAAACGTTTGAAATCGAGCGATAACTCGACCTATATGTGGCACTGTCGTCTTGGTCACATTGGAGTGAAGCGTATAAAGAAACTCCATTCTGATGGAGTTCTTGAATCACTTGATTTCGAATCACTTGAAAGATGCGAAGCATGTCTGATGGGTAAAATGACTAAGACTCCATTTTCTGGTATGATGGAGCGAGCTACAGACTTATTGGAAAGCATACATACCGATGTGTGTGGTCCAATGAGTGTAGCATCGCGCGGTGGTTATCGTTATGTTCTTACCTTCACAGATGACTTAAGTAGATATGGGTATATCTATTTCATGAAACATAAGTCTGAAACTTTCGAGAAGTTTAAGTAATTTCAAAGTGAGGTGGAGAATCAACGTAACAAGAAGATTAAATTTCTACGTTCTGATCGTGGAGGTGAATATCTAAGTTACGAGTTTGGCGAGCATTTGAAGAAATGCGGAATACTTTCACAATTGACACCGCCGGGAACACCACAGCGTAATGGTGTGTCTGAACGTCGTAATCAAACTCTCTTAGATATGGTTCGTTCTATGATGTCACTTACAGATTTACCGCTATCATTTTGGGGTTATGCATTAGAAACAGCCGCATTCACTTTAAATAGGGCACCATCTAAATCCGTTGAAACGACACCGTATGAATTATGGTTTGGGAAGAAACCTAAATTGTCGTTCCTTAAAGTTTGGGGATGCGAAGCCTATGTAAAGAAGTTACAGCCGGACAAGCTTGAACCCAAAGCGGAAAAATGCGTCTTCATAGGATACCCGAAGGAAACTATTGGGTATACCTTCTATCATATATCCGAAGGCAAAATCTTTGTTGCCAAGAATGGATCCTTTCTAGAGAAGGAATTTCTCTCGAAAGAAGTGACTAGAAGGAAAGTAGAACTCGACGAGGTTGTCGAACCTTCTCTCAAAATTGCGAGTAGCGCAGCACGGAAGAAGTTCCTGTGGTGCCTGCACCAATAAGAGAGGAAGCTAGTGATGGTGATCATGAAACTTCGGGTTGAAGTTGCTACAGAGCCTCGGAGGTCAACGAGAACTCGTACCACTCCAGATTGGTATGATTCCGTTATGAATGTCATGTTGGTGGACAACACCGATGATCCCGAGACATATGAGGAAGCGATGATGAGCCCAGATTCCAATAAATGGCAAGAAGCCATGAAATCCGAGATTGGATCCATGTACGAAAACCAAGTATGGACTTTGGTGGACTTACCGGATGGCCGGAAGGCTGTCTCGAGAACAAATGGATTTTCAAGAAGAAAACAGATGCTGATGGTAATGTTACTGTCTATAAAGCTCGACTTGTCGCAAAAGGGTTTCGACAAATTCAAGGAGTGGACTACGATGAGACTTTCTCACCAGTAGCGAAGCTAAAGTTGTGAGGATTATGTTAGCGATCGCTGCATATTATGATTATGAGATATGGCAGATGGATGTCAAAACAGCATTCCTCAATGGAGACATTGATGAAGAGTTGTATATGATGCAACCCAAAGGTTTTGTCGATCCTAAAGATGCTAACAAGGTATGCAAACTTCAACGGTCCATCTATGGATTGAAGCAAGCATCCCGAAGTTGGAATCAATGTTTTGATAAGGTAATCAAAAGTTTTGGTTTTATACAAACTTATGGAGAAGCTTGTATTTACAAGAAAGTGAGTGGGAGCTCTGTAGCATTCCTAATACTATATGTGGATGACATATTGTTGATTGGGAATGATGTAGACCTTCTTAATAGTGTCAAAGAATATTTGAATAATAGTTTTTCAATGAAGGATCTTGGCGAAGCAGCTTACATATTAGGCATAAAGATTTATAGAGATAGATCGAAACGCCAAATATCATTGTCATAGAGTACATATTTGGACAAAGTTCTAAAGAGGTTTGGAATGGAAGAAAGCAAGAAAGGGTTCTTGCCCATGTTGCCCAATACGACCTTGAGTAAAACTCAAAGTCCGACATCGGCAGAAGATAGAGAAAGGATGAGTAAGACTCCCTATGCCTCAGCCATAGGATCTCTAATGTATGCCATGCTATGTACTAGACCCGACATTGCATATGCTGTTAGTTTAACTAGCAGATATCAAAGTGATCCAGGAGTGGATCATTGGACAGCGGTCAAAAACATCCTTAAGTACTTGAGAAGAACTAAGGATATGGTTCTTTCTTATGGAGGTGATGAACAGCTCGTTGTTAATGGTTACACCGATGCTAGTTGGAACACCGATCCGGATGATTCTAAATCACAATCCGGATACGTATTTATTTTGAATGGTGCAGCAGTTAGCTGGAGGAGTGCAAAGCAAAGCGTTGTGGCGAGATCTTCAACTGAATCGGAATACATGGCTGCTTCGGAGGCTTCACAAGAAGCGATATGGATGAAAGAGTTCATTACAGAGCTGGGTGTGGTTCCTAGTGCGCTGGAACCAATGTCTATCTACTGTGATAACATGGGTGCCATAGCCAATGCGCAAGAACCAAGGTCACACAAGAAGCTGAAGCACATCAAGCTACGTTTTCACGCTATTCGAGAACATGTCCAAGATGGTGACATAAAGATTTGCAAAGTACACATAGATCTGAATGTGGCGGATCCGTTGACTAAACCTCTCCCGAGGGCAAAACATGACCAACACCAAACTGCCATGGGTGTTCGGTATATTACCATGTAATCTAGATTAGTTGACTCTAGTGCAAGTGGGAGACTGTTGGAGATATGCCCTAGAGGCAATAATAAATGTAGTTATTATTATATCTTTGTGTTTATGATAAATGTTTACATTCATGCTATAACAATATTAACAAGGAAACATTAATACTTGTATGATTTGTAAACTAAATTAGAGTCCCTAGTAAAGCCTCTTTATAATACTAGCTTGTTGGTTAATAAATGATTGTGGTTTCCTTATCATGAACATTGAGATGTTATTAACAACAAGATCATATCATTAGGAGAATGGTATGATGGACATACTCCTATAGATAAGTGTAGCATAAAGATCAAGTCATTTTAATAGTTCAATTGCTATATGCTTTCTGATACACAGTAACCTAATTCCTTCGACCATGAGATCATGCTTATCACCATCACCGGAAGGATGCTTTGATGACATCAATCACCACACCGTAACTGGGTGGCTATAAAGGTGGCATTGAGTGTTCGGAAAGTATGAGTTGAGACACATGGATCAAGAGTGGGATTTGTCCATCCATATGATGGAAAGATATACTCTGGGCCCTCTCGGTGGAATGTCATCCAATTGGCTTGCAAGCATGTGACTGGCTCACAAGGGATCACATATCACGGGAACGAGAAAGAGTACTTATCAGTAACGAGGTTGAACTAGGTATGCAGAGATACCGACGATCAAAACCTCGGATAAGTAAACTATCGTGAGACAAAGGGAAATTGGTATCGTATGTAAGTGGTTCATTTGATCGCAAAGTAATCGTAGAAATATGTGGGAGCCATATGAATTTCCATATTCCTCTATTGGTTATTGTTCGGAGAAATGTCTCGATCATGTCCGCATAATTCACGAACCGTAGGGAGACACACTTAAGGATTCGATGTTGTTGAGTAGTTATGGAATGATGAGTAAGATACCGAATGTTGTTCGGAGTCTCGTATGGGATCCGGGATATCACGAGGAGATCCGGAATGGTCCCGAGAATAAGATTCATATAAGGAAAATCCAGTTTCGGGGTTGGAGAATGGTTCCGGTGTTTTCATCGGAATGTTCTAGAAGGTTCTGGAAGGTCCGGCACTCCGGGGGGAAGGGTACATGAATGTGTCATAACAAGTTGGAATGGTTGCATCACGTACTAGGTGTCATCGCTGAGCAAAATAAAGGGATAAATCAAATCCTAGTTTGAAAAGTCAAACGCCAATTTGAAAAGTCAAACGGCAAGTTTGCTTGGTGGAGGGAGAGTAGGAAACCTACTTGGGGAGGAGTTCCTCTCCCTCCACCGCCGGCCTTGGAGGCCGAGTTGGGGGAGGACGCCCTCCCCCTTGGCCGGCGCCCTCCACCTATAAAAGGAGGGGTAGGGCTGCCCCTCTAAAAACACACCTCCACCACCCAAAACCCTAGCCGTCGGCCCTCCTGCAGCCGCCGCCGCCCTAGGGCAAACCCTAGCCGCCGACTTGGGTCTTTCCCCAAGACCTAGCCGCCAGCCTAGCCCTCTCTCCTTGGTGTGTCTAAACCCTAGATCACCGAGGCCTCTCTCATAGTCCACCATACTCGCTCCGGCTTAAGGCGAAGCCCTGCGAGATCTCCCCTCTACTTCCGGTACCACGCCGTCGTGCTGCCAGAATCACGAGGAGAGTGCTACAACCTCCGCTGCCTGTTGGAACAAGGGAGAGGAAGGACTTCATCGAGTACTGAACGTGTGACCGACTGCGGGAGCGCTGCCGGAACGCAGCGCCGGAAGGATCGTCTACACGATCTTGAGATCAGCAAGAGTACGACTACATCACCCACGAGAATCCGCTCTCGTTAAACACTTTGGAATCTTCGAGGGTGAGTTATTCTATCGACTCGTTGCTACAATCTAGTAGATAGATCTTGGCTTGTTTGTTTGTATGCGGTAGAAATTTTTTGTTTTCCATGCTACGAACCCCTACAGACTCCAACTCTCAAAAATCACATTTGATCATACCTTTCAGAATATATAAAAACATATGGGTTTACTTACAGAAATAATGTTCAAGTAATAAAAGAATGCCACATAGACATTTCTAGTCACTTTATTTATTTAAAATAAAAAGTTAAACCTTATTAAATTGTGACACCACTTTAAATCACATTCCCATATACTGAAATATGTGGTGATGCCATGTGTCAACATGATCCCATGTTTGGTTTGGAGAATATTAAATCTTAATTAGTTTTTCAATTAGTAGAAGTTACTTTTCTCAAAGTAAAATGAATAAGACAAATGCCTTAATCTTGTAATGTTAAGTGATGATGCTAGATCATCTATAGAACACCTTTGTGTGATGATTGAAAATAGTTAAGTATTGTTTGGTGATTGTGTACCTCGTATTTATTTATATACGCTAGTACCGACCAAGGATACGAGGAGGAAGGAGGATACTACGAAGAAGAAGCCGAGGAGAACTTCAACCACTGCTCTGCTCAAGGCAAGCCTTACTAACCAAGTGGACCTATGCAAGCTAACACTTGCAAGATACCCAACTTATGAAAGCTAATACTTGCTTGTTACCATGCCAACTATATGCCTTAAGCATATGTGATCATACCCACTTGATAACCCAATCCTAGTTTTACTTACAAGCTTTATACTTATTTCTTTATCAAAGCTTTCTCTTATAAATTTACTTAAGTGACTTGTAGATTCTAGGAAGATAATTGAAGGTTGCATAAAGAGCATAAAATTTGGCCTAAGCTAGAAAATCTTGATATCATCCTAAGGCATGAGATTGAATTTAATTAATCTCCACTTGTTTACCACCTCTCATTAGTACTTACCCCCACTTGTAGATCCTAGTGCTAAGCATAAAACTTGATCAACTTTAGATGGGATACTTGGTGAAAATGGTTATGAAAACCTTGGAATGATGAGTCATTCTACTGAAATGTTTTGACATGTGTTTCCGAACACCAGATGATTTTGATGATGAAAATGTTGAGGCATGAGCCTTAGCCCTTTATAAAACAGATGATTGTCTGGATGCGATACCATTCCAATTTTACCGTACAACCACAATACCCGAAAATTGGGTAGGGCTTGACTGGAAACTTATATACCTTAGTATGGGTTCCCTCGCGTCCAAGGTCTGAGCTGAGGCTACCTTGTGAAGATTGTCCACCTGTGCAGTACCCAAGATGACAGTTGGTCATGGTTGGGAGGCCAAACTCACAAGAGAGGTGCTTATACTAGGGCGTGTAATTGAAAGGTTAGGATTGATTATCCGCATACTGAGTATGGTGAATTCAGGATTTGTTCCTGACGGATGTATCAAATGTTGTGGTGAAAGTGTACAATCTATGTAGAGTGTCAAACTATTCGAATAGCCGCGTCCACGGTTATGGAAAGTTGGAGTGGCCATACTATTCCCCCGTCAGATGTTTTCAAAATGACTTGTGAAATGAATTGAGACTTTGACTTGACCGCAACAGAGTTGTGATATGAAATTCAAGTTCCCACTTAGGCATTATAAAACTTCAACTAGTTTCTTGCTTCTGAATTTAGTAGAGGTAAATCTGGCTTTTTGCAAAACAACCCTAGAGCTTAGTGTCCTACTACAAAAACCCCCCTTAACTTGTTAGTATTAGTTTGCGAGTACTTAAAGAGTACTCATGGCTTTGTGCCTGGCTATTCCCGTGGCCAGACTATGAAGAGGAGTACCAGGATGATGGACCGCAGGAAGGTTACGACAACTAGGATCATCTCCCATCGTCAGCATTGCCTATGACCCCGAAGATGGAGCTTCGCCTACGCTACCTTTATTATTACGTATTTCTGTTGCTTGAGTTGTATTAAGAACTGGATCATGAGATCCTTATTTGTGTAAGACCTTATGTATGGTTTGTAATGGATAATGTACTGTTGTATCCAAATCTGTTGTGTCTCGCAAAAATGGTAATCCTGGGATTGCGATGTATGGCATAACAGGCATCTGGGATTAAAAATCCGGGTGTTGACAATCGCGAACAACATAGACATGATAGAATCAAATAGACAAAGCCATTAATCAATCTGACATAGTAATCTCAATATCCATCGGATCCCGCAAACACAACATGCATGATTAAAAATATATTAGATCTTGATCATGAACGGATCTCATAAGATCTATATATGAAAGCACAAAGGAGGAGATACAACCATCTAGCTGCTACATGGACCCGTAGTCCAATGTGGAACTACTCACACTTCATACCGGAGGCTGGCATGATGAAGAAGAAGGACTCCGGGATGATCTCCCCTCCGGCAGGGTGCCGGGAAGAGCTTAAGATCCCCCCGATCTAGGGAGGATGGTGGCGGCGGCGACGGTTTCGTGGAATTTTGATCGGGTGCCTAGGGTTTGGCATCGGAGGGACTTTATAGGCAAAGAGGCGAGGCGCGGGATGGGCTCACCCGCGCGGCCAGGGGTGTGTCCCCCTGGTGGGTCTCCTCCGTCTTCGTGTTCCCCACGGTAAAATATTGACTTTGGATTTTGTCCCGTCGAATTACGAGAATATTGATTTTCTGCCTTTCTGGAACCAAAAACAGAAAAAAAACAGGCAACTGGCACTCTGGCAACTTGTTAATAGGTTAGTACCAGAAAACATATAAAAACACCTCAAAGTGTGGACAAAGCAAAGCAAAGTATATAGTAAAGAAGCATGAAGCATCAAAAATTATAGATATGTTTCCGACGTATCACTACTAACAACGGAGAGCATGCAAGATCATAAACAACACAGACATGATAGAATCAATAAGACAAACCCATTAATCAATTTGACATAGTAATCTCAATATCCATCGGATCCCCGCAAACTCAACATGCATGATTACAAATAGATTAGATCTTGATCATGAACGGAGATCACAAGATCTATACATGAAAGCACAAAGGAGGATATACAACCATCTAGCTACTACATGGAACCGTAGTCCAAGGTGGGACTCCTCACGCTTCATACCGGAGGCTGGCATGATGAAGAATAAACCTCCGGGATGATCTCCCCTCCGGCAGGGTGCCGGGAAGAGCTTAAGATCCCCCGATCTAGGGAGGATGGTGGCGGCGGCTATAGACGGTTTCGTGGAATTTTGATCGGGTGCCTAGGGTTTGGCATCGGAGGGACTTTATAGGCAAAGAGGCGAGGCGCGGGATGGGCTCACCCGCGCGGCCAGGGGTGTGTCCCCCTGGTGGGTCTCCTCCGTCTTCGTGTTCCCCACGGTAAAATATTGACTTTGGATTTTGTCCCGTCGAATTACGAGAATATTGATTTTCTGCCTTTCTGGAACCAAAAACAGAAAAAAAACAGGCAACTGGCACTCTGGCAACTTGTTAATAGGTTAGTACCAGAAAACATATAAAAACACCTCAAAGTGTGGACAAAGCAAAGCAAAGTATATAGTAAAGAAGCATGAAGCATCAAAAATTATAGATATGTTTCCGACGTATCACTACTAACAACGGAGAGCATGCAAGATCATAAACAACACAGACATGATAGAATCAATAAGACAAACCCATTAATCAATTTGACATAGTAATCTCAATATCCATCGGATCCCCGCAAACTCAACATGCATGATTACAAATAGATTAGATCTTGACCATGAACGGAGATCACAAGATCTATACATGAAAGCACAAAGGAGGATATACAACCATCTAGCTACTACATGGAACCGTAGTCCAAGGTAGGACTCCTCACGCTTCATACCGGAGGCTGGCATGATGAAGAATAAACCTCCGGGATGATCTCCCCTCCGGCAGGGTGCCGGGAAGAGCTTCAGATCCCCCCGATCTAGGGACGATGGTGGCGGCGGCTATAGATAGTTTTGTGGATTTTTTATCGGGTGCCTAGGGTTTCTGCATCGGGGGCTTCTTATATGCAAAGAGGCGAGGCAGGGGGCCACCAGGGCGGCTGCACCCCCAGGCGCGGGGTGGGACCACCCGCGCGGCCAGGTGGTGTGGCCCCCTGGTGAGTCTTCTCCGTCTCGTACTTCGGCTTCGTGTTCCCCACGGTAAAATATTGACTTTGGCTTTTGTCCCATCCAATTCCAAGAATATTGATTTTTCGCCTTTCTGGAACCAAAAACAGAAGAAAACAGGAAACTCGCACTGTGGCAACTTGTTAATAGGTTAGTACCAGAAAAAATATAAAGACACCTCAAAGTGTGGACAAAGCAAAGCAAAGTTGATACTAAACAAGCATGGAGCATCAAAAATTATAGATACGTTTGTGGCGTATCAAGCATCCCCAAGCTTAACTCCTGCTCGTCCTCGAGTAGGTAAGTGATAAAAAGAATAATTTTTTAGGTGACATACACCATCTTAATTTCACACCGGCGACATCTGGAAGAGACTAATGCCTTGCAGTAGCCTATGGATGAAAAAATTCTTGAAATTGGAAGCTCATTAGATGAAAAAGAGGAGGAGAGTGATGAACAAAAGGAGGAAGAATGGATCTACCCATGCCTACCTTCTAATTAGAGTAACTATTTACCTCTTATATTATTTGATTATCCCCCATGCTTAGCAAAGGAGGATGAATGATATGTTCATGTGGATCCTTTTGAAATATCTACATTCGGTAAAACCTGTGAAGGTTTTAATCCCACTATTTTTGAGCTTGATAGAAATTATGTGTTTGTAGATCATGAAAGGCATGCTTTATGTGATAGCTATATTGTTGATTTTATTCATGAGGCTACTTAAAATTATTATGAGAGAGTAAAATATGGTTGTTGGAATTCTCATGTTACCAAAACACCTCTCTATGTGCTGAAAGTTTTGAAGTTACTCTTGTTTTATCTTCCTATGTATGTCACTTTGTTCTTTGTGAATTTATTTGTGTACACGATTCCTATGCATAGGAAGTGGTTTAGACTTAAAAGTGTTTGAATTTGCTTCTTGATGCTCTCTTCTACTTCAATTCATATTTCTTATGTGAGCATCTTCTCAAATTATCATGCCTAACTTAAAGGCATTAAAGAAAAGTACTTGTTGGGAGATAACCCAAAAGTTTACTTGAGTCTTTGAAGTTATTACTTTAGTAATGACCTCTCCTTATCCTTTTTGTTTGCTTTTTGTGCCAAGTATAACCTCTAATGAGAGGGAAGTAAGATTTGGGGAGTTGCTGTCCCGAAACAGATTTTTGTCCTCCACCATACAAATTCGTGAGGATTCTCTATAAGTCGTATTGAGCTTAAAATTTACAAATAAATCCCCCAGTATGTTAGCTAACTTTCGTTATTTCAACACTTTTTTATTTGAGCAACAGAAGATTTTTGAAAAAATCGGTTTCTCTCTACTAGTCTGTTTTGACAGATTTCTGCCATTATTTGCATTTGCTTCTTATTGATTCCTTTTTGAGTTCTCTTTTGGGGAATTGAGCTTGTTGAAGGAGTTGCTACAGTAGCATGTGTTTTAGTGAAAAGTTTTGTTGTTCGAAACTTAAATCCAAAGGTCTAATATCTTTTGAATACACTAATGTTGCTAATGAAGATTGTGTGAAGTTTTATATGAAGGAAAAAATTTCAGGTGTAGAGAAAGAATGATGTAATGAGATGAAGAATGGACAAAAGCTCAAGCTTGGGGATTCCACCCTGGTGTCACCCCAAGAAATATCCAAGAGGTACAAGCATCAAAGCTTGGGGATGCCCAAGGCATCCCCTTCTTCATCAATAAAAAGCTCAGGTCTTTCTAGACACTTCGTTTTTATTGTTTCATGCACTATTGTGTTGTTATTGGAGCGTCTTATTTTTCGTTTGCTTTGCTTAGTTTGTTTGGTTTTCTTGAATAAAGTAGTTTGGACCCCCGTTCTCGCTGTGTTTTTTTGCAAATAAGTTGCTTGGTGTTGGAAAGGAGTAGTAAGTTCTTGCTTGAAAGTGCAAGAGGAGATTGCATTGACTGTGACCTAGACTTTAGCATGACATGCTAGGTGTTGGTTTGGCATTATTCTTAGTGATTATTGCTGTAGCATGTCTTGTTCCAAACAATTGGGATTGCTTAGTGTGCATTGAAGAAATTATGCGTTGTTTTTGCATGCAAAAAGCATAGTATTGTGGTATTCTCCTTTGATGCTTTGCTTGGGTTGACTTGGCACATATTCACACCATGTTATGACTACGACAAGTCACCATAGCCTATATGATCATTTGGTCCTTGAATTGTAGTACCACTCTATGCCTTGATTAGTAATGCATTGTTGCTCTGCATGATTATGGCCATTATTGCTCTCTTAGTTGGTTGCTCCCAGTCTTTTGCTAGCCTCCACTTGTATGACTAAGCTATACTCATGCTTCCAACTCCCAAGAAAACAAGTTATTACAAAGTGTCCACTGTAAACTCCTATGCATGGTGTGTTACACCATTCCAAGTATATTCTTGTTTTTAGCTATCTTCCAATTAAAAACTATTTTGTTATGTGAAAACTTAGTGATTAAAGCCCTCACAAACTTGATGGCACATTTTATATTCCTTGACCCTAATGAACTTGAACCATTATGTCATCTATGTTGTATATGCTTGCACTTATACGTTGGAATTAGCAGAACCGTGTTGTCACGGGGAACGTTTTCAACATTGCACTTGTACTTTGTACACAGTTGATATCATGCTCTTTTGTCTATGGATGTCACCGGTGTGAAATAAAGAGGGAACTTGTAAGTCCATGAAGTTATGTATTTTGTGTTAGAGAAACGCTTGGGTCGCTAGCCTAAGCCATGCCTAATCATGGTGGAAACTTGCAGCATCACCATAGTGACATCTATGAAGCATTCTTCTTATAAAAAAAGAGACACATTGAGAAAAGAGAGAAAAAGCACCATATTACCATGGTAAATAAGAAGATTGCTGAGATTCACATTGTCTGCTTGCCTTGTCATTTTGGTTATTGGATAGCTCATGTACCATGTGCAAGGGGTACCCCATTGGCGGTTCTCTATGATACACATGTACTTACAATGACAAGAACTTACCGATGACCAAAGTTGAGTAGCATGAGGAGTGGCCCTCATATTCAAGGGACATGAGATTGCCAACTTATATTTCGTCAAGCATATACTCCATCTTTGTGCACTTTAACCTTAATCACCTCAAGATGCCTATAATAGGGGCAATGAGGGATCAAAGCTAGTAAGTACCATAATATTTTGTTATTACTTGTTCTTGTGCTATTTGTTTCTAGTCACCCTTGTGAACTTTGAAGGTGTCCTATGCATCTATTTGTACTCTATGAGGGACAAGCTGATTGCCACTATGCTATGTTTTCTATATGTGAAACAAACAAATGTTTTTCAGTGCATGTTATTCATGATCTTTGTTTGTAGCTTGTCATGTTGCATGCATAGTTACTATGTCCTATTGTTAGAACCCCATATTTCATGCACATGTTTAGAGTTCTTTGATCCCAGCTTTCAATGCTTGCAAATGGTTGGATCTTTATTGTGAGGGTGCATGTCGCCTCAAAAATTATTCTTTTTATCACTTACCTACTCGAGGACGAGCAGGAGTTAAGCTTGGGGATGCTTGAAAGGTCGGAAACGTATCTATAATTTTTGATGCTCCATGCTTGTTTAATATCCACTTTGCTTTGCTTTGTCTACACTTTCAGGTGCATTTTACATGTTTTCTGGTACTAACCTATTAACAAGTTGCCACAGTGCCAGTTGCCTGTTTTCTGCTATTTTTGGTTCCAGAAAAGTTAGTAAAGAAATATTCTCGGAATTGGACGGGACAAACGTCAAAGTCAATAACTTTCCGTGGGGAACAAGAAGTCCAGAGGGGAGCCGGAGAGGCGGGCTAGGGAGCCCATACCCCCTAGGCGCGGGTGGGCCCTGCCCCGTGCTTAGGCAAGCTGTGGGACCCCTGGCCACCTCCTCGACCTCCCCCTTCGCATATAAAAAGCCCCCGATGCAGAAACCCTAGGTACCCGATCAAATCTCAACGAAACATTCTGTAGCCACCGCCACCATCGTCCCTAGATCAGGGGGGATCTGAAGTTCTCCCCGGCACCCTGCCGGAGGGGAGATCATCCCGGAGGCCTTCTCTCCGGTATGATGCATGAGTAGTTCCACCTTGGACTATGGGTCCATGTAGTATCTAGATGGTTGTATCTCCTCCTTGTGCTTTCATGTATAGATCTTGTGAGCTCCGTTCATGATTAAGATCTAATCTATTTGTAATCATGCATGTTGTGTTTGCGAGGATTCGATGGATATTGAGATTATTATGTTGGTTTGGTTAATGGTTTTGTCTTATTGATTCTATCATGTCTGTGTTGTTTGTGATCTTGCATGCTCTCCGTTGTTAGTAGCTATCTTGGCCAAGTAGTTGCTAGTGACTCCAAGAGGGGGTATTTATGCTCGATAGTGGGTTCATGCCTCTAGTTTCCAAGGGAAGTGACAGAAATCTCTTCGGTTGTAGATGTGTTGCTGCTACTAGGGAGAAAACAACGGTCTCTTGTTCGTGAAACATGTGGACTGTTTACCTTACACACTTTGCTTAAAACAGTTGTCTATTGCTTTCAACTTAATACTAGAGGGGGTTCGGATGATAACCTGAAGGTGGACTTCTAGTCATAGATGCAGTTGGATGGCGGTCTATGTATATTGTTATATTTCCCAATCGAATCTCATAGGATCTTTCTGACTAGTAATTGCATTGTTAAACCTTGCTCAGTTCCTATCAATTGCCCTGCTGTAATTTGTTTACCCTTCATGCCATGTTGTTTATCTAAGAAGAGCACCTCTAGTGAACTATGGACCCCGGTCCAATCTTTACCATTGATACATCTTCCACTATTACTTGTTTACTTGCTGCAAACCATTACCTTCCACACCATACGTTTAATCCTTTGTTACAGCAAACCAATGAGCTTGACAACCTCACTAATTCGTCGGGGCAAAGTCTTGAGTTTATGTTGTGCAGGTCTCTGTGTTGCTTGAAACACATGTGTGACGTTTCCTTCCTCCTACTGGTTCGATCACCTCGGTTTCTTACTGAGGGAAAACTTGCTGCTGTGCTTCTTCACACCTTGCTCTTGGGGTTCCCAACGAAGTGCTCCTACATCAACTCAGCGTTATATCACACAGCAGCAAGTCTTCCCTCAGTAAGAAACCAAGGTTATCGAACCATTAGGAGGAAGGAAACGTCTCAAAGGTGTTGCAAGCAACGTGTAAAACTGCACAACACAAACTCAAGACTTTGCCCCCAACGAACAGTGAGGTTGTCAATCTCACCGGTTGCTGTAACAAAGGATTAACTGTATGGTGTGGAAGGTGATAACAGTAATAGTGGAAGATGTATCAATGGTAAAGATTGTACCAGGGTCCATAGTTCACTAAAGGTGTTATTCTTAGATAAACAAACATGGCATGCTGGGTAAACAAATTACAGCAGGGCAATTAACAGGACTGAGCAAGGCATAACAATGCAATACTATACAAAAATATCCTATGAAATTCGTTTAGGCAATACAACAATGTACATACACCGCCATCCAACTACATCTATGACTACAAGTCCACCTTCAAGTTATCCTCTGACCCCCCTCCAGCATTAAGTTGCAAGCAATAGACAACTGCTTTAAGCAAAGTGTGTAAGGTAAATAATCCACTTGTTCCATGAACAAGAGACCATTGTTTTCTCCCTAGTGGCAACATCACATCTACAACCGAAGAGATTTCTGTCACTTCCTTTAGATTAAATAGAGGCATGAACCCACTATCGAGCATAAATACCCCCTCTTGAGTCACTAGCAACTACTTGGCCAAGATAGCTACTAGCAATGGAGAGCATGCAAGTGTTGGAGATATGCCCTAGAGGCAATAATAAATGTAGTTATTATTATATCTTTGTGTTTATGATAAATGTTTACATTCATGCTATAATAGTATTAACAAGGAAACATTGATACTTGTGTGATTTGTAAACTTAATTTGAAGTCCCTAGTATAGCCTCTATACTTCACTAGCTTGTTGGTTGATAGATGATTGTGGTTTCCCTATCATGAACATTGAGATGTTATCAACAACAAGATCATATCGTTAGGAGAATGATATGGTGGACATACTCCTATAGATAAGCGTAGCATAAAGATCAAGTCATTTCAATAGTTCAATTGCTATATGCTTTCTGATACATGGTAACCTAATTCCTTCGACCATGAGATCATGCATATCACCTTTACCGGATGGATGCTTTGATGACATCAAACACCACACCGTAACTGGGTGGCTATAAAGGTGGCATTGAGTGTTCGGAAAGTATTGGTTGAGACACATGGAAAGATATACTCTGGGCCCTCTCGGTGGAATGTCATCCAATTAGCTTGCAAGCATGTGACTGGCTCACAAGGGATCACATATCACGGGAACGAGAAAAGAGTACTTATCGGTAACGAGGTTGAACTAGGTATGCAGAGATACCGACGATCATAACCTCAGATAAGTAAACTATCGTGAGACAAAGGGAAATTGGTATCGTATGTAAGTGGTTCATTCGATCGCAAAGTAATCGTAGAAGTATGTGGGAGCCATATGAATTTCCAGATTCCTCTATTGGTTATTGTTCGGAGAAGTGTCTCGATCATGTCCGCATAATTCACGAACCGTAGGGAGACACACTTAAGGATTCAACGTTGTTTGAGTAGTTATGGTATTATGATAAAGAGACCGAATGTTGTTCGGAGTCTCGGATGGGATCCGGGATATCACGAGGTGATCCGGAATGGTCCGGAGAATAAGATTCATATAAGGAAAGTCCCGTTTCGGAGTTCGGAAATGATTCCGGTGATTTCATCGGGAATGTTCTAGAAGGTTCCGGAATGTCCGGCACTCCGGGGGGGAAGGGGTACATGAATGTGTCATTGCATATTGGAATGATTGCATCATGTACTAAGTGTTCTTGCTGTTCCAAATAAAGGATTAAATTGAATCCTAAAACAGAAAAGTCAAATGTCCAGTTTGAAAGTCAAACGGCTAAAACAAGAAACTGTGGGAAACAAGCAAGAGGTGGTTGGGACCGACTTGGGGGAGGAGTCCCTCCAAGCCTGCGCGCCAACCAAGGCCGACTTGGGGAGGGACTCCCATCCCCTTGGCCGCACCCTCCACCCATAAAAGGAGGGGCAGGGCCTCCTCCTCTAGACACACAAGTTCCTATCCTCTAATCTCCGGTTTAGAGCCATTTTGGTTTAGAGCTTCTAATTGCCCTAGCCTTCGGTTTAAAGCCTTCTAATTGGTGTGTCTAATCCCTAGACCACTAATAGTACTCTCTCATACTCCACATACTCGCTCCGGCTTAAGGCGAAGCCCTGCGGGATCTCCCCTCTACTTCGGTACCACGTCGTTGTGCTGCCGGAATCGCGAGGAGAGTGCTACAACCTCCGCTGCCTGCTGGAACAAGGGAGAGGAAGGTCTTCGTTGAGTACCGAACGTGTGACCGACTGCGGGAGCGCTGCCGGAAGGATCGTCTACACGATCTTGAGATCGGGAAGAGTACGACTACATCACCCACGAGAATCCGCTCTCGTTAAACACTTTGGAATCTTCGAGGGTAAGTTATTCCATCGACTCGTTGCTTCAATCTAGTAGATAGATCTTGGCTTGTTTGTTTGTATGCGATAGAAAATTTTTGTTTTCCATGCTACGAAACCCTACAGTGGTATCAGAGCCGTGTCTATATGTAGATCTGTTGCACGAGTAGAACACAATGGTCATTGTGGGCGTTGATGCTTTTATTGTCGATTGCTTCTTGTGTACTTTGCATCTTGCGGTATGTTGGGATGAAGCGGCCCGGGCTAACCTTACATGACATCATTCATGAGACTTGCTCCACGCTTGACATGCAACTTGTATTGCATAAGTGGCTTTGCGGGTGCCTGTTTCTCCTAGCATAGTTAAGATCCAATTTACAACGGGTGATTAACAATACTAGTATCAATGTTGTGGTTCTTGTTCGTAAGTTAGAACGACACTTATTGAAAGCCCCAAACCACGTAAAATATGCAAAGAAAGTAGAGGCGTCTAACTTTGTTTTGCAGGGGTGTGCAGTGATGTGATATGGCCATGATTGTGATTATATTTGATGTATGCAATGTTCCTTATTGTAAGTTGGCAACCGACAGGAGCCATATGGTTGTCTTTAATTTATGTTAAGACCCGCGTGTCTATTCAAAGTAGTTGTAATAGTTGAAGCCGGTGGACGACAACCATGGAGAAGCGTCATTGACCTTGATGCAATGCCGGTGATGATGGAGATCATGTTCATGCTTGAAGATGGAGATCAGAAGCACAAAGCAGAAAAGGCCATATCATATCACATATATATTGAATTGCATGTGATGTTAATCCTTTATGCATCTTGTATTGCTTAGTAGACGATGGTAGCATTATAAGATGATCCCTCATGCACATGAATTTCAAGTCATAAAGTGTTCACCCTTAGTTAGCACCGTTGCTAAAGCTTGTTGTTTCGAAGCACCACGTGATGATCGGGTGTGTTAGATTCTGCAAGTGTATACAACGTGAGCAAGCCAGATTTGCTCATGCGGAAACTAAGGTTTGATCTTGACGAGCCTAGCATGTACAGACATGGTCTCGGAACACGGATCACCGAAAGATAAAGCATGAATCATATAGTAGATATGATGAACATGACGATTGTTCGCCATTGAAACTATATCAACTCTCGTGATGATCGGTGTTGATGTAGTGGATTTGGTTCGTGTGATCACTAAAACAATGTGAGGGATATTGTTTTGAGTGGGAGTTCACCTAGATTAACTTTATTAATTAATTTGAACTCAATTTGTCATAAACTTAGTCTAAACTATTGCAAATATGTTGTAGATCAATGGCAGCCCCTACCATCAATTTTAATGCGTTCCTAGAGAAAGAAAAGTTGAAAAACAATGGAAGCAACTTCGCGGATTGGTTCCGCAATTTGAGGATTGTCCTCACAGATGGTAATTTGACCTATGTGCTGGATGCACCGCTGGGTGACCCACCTGCAGATGATTCTCCCGATGAAGTAAAGAATGTTTACCTCGCTCGGAAGAATCAGTACTCCATAGCTCAGTGTGCTATCTTGTATGGTTTGGAATCGGAGCTTCAGAAAAGGTTTGAGGATTCAGACCCATATGATATTGTCGAGGATCTCAAATTGATTTTTGAGACTCATGCGGCAATTGAAAGCTATGAGGCTTCTGAAAAGTTCTTTAACTGCAATATGGAAGAGGGCAGCTCCGTTAGTGAGCATGTGCTTAAGATGTCTGGGCACGCAAACAAACTTCAAAGCTTGGGTATAGTGATTCCTAATGCTTTGGGGATTTACCGTGTCCTCCAATCACTACCACCAAGTTACAAGAACTTTGTGATGAACTACAACATGCAGAACATGAATAAGACGTTGCCAGAACTCTTTGCCATGTTGAAATCTGCAGAAGTGGAGATCAAGAAAGAGCACCAAGTGTTGTTGGTCAATAAGACCACCAAATTCAAGAAAGGCAAGTCTAAGCAAAAGGGACACTTCAAGAAGGGTGGTAAGAAAGTTACCACGCCGACAAAGAAGACCAAGGCTGGACCTAAGCCTGATACTGAGTGCTTTTACTGCAATGGAGAAGGTCACTGGAAGCGGAATTGCCCGAAGTACTTGGCGGATTTGAAGAACGGCAACATCAAGAAGAAAGGTATATCTGATATACATGTTATTGATGTGTATCTCACTAGTACTCGTAGTAGTGCCTGGGTATTTGATACTGGTTCGGTTGCTCATATTTGTAACTCGAAACAGGTGCTGCAGAATAAACAGAAGCTAGCGAAGAACGAGGTGACGATGCGCGTGGGAAATGGATCAAAGGTTGATGTGATCGCGGTCGGCACGCTACCCCTTCATCTACCATCGGGATTAGTTTTATACTTAAATAATTGTTATTTGGTGCCTGCGTTGAGCATGAACATTATATCGGGATCTTGTTTATTGCGAGACGGGTACTTGTTTAAGTCCGAGAATAATGGTTGTTCGATTTATATGAGTAATATGTTTTATGCACATGGACCTTTGATAGATGGTCTATTCTTATTGAATCTCGATAGTGGAAATACACATATCAACAACATTGAGGCTAAACGTTTGAAATCAAGCGATAATTTGACCTATATGTGGCACTGTCGTCTTGGTCACATTGGAGTGAAACGTATGAAGAAACTCCATTCCGATGGACTTCTTGAATCACTTGATTTTGAATCACTTGAAAGATGCGAAGCATGTCTGATGGGTAAAATGACTAAGACTCCATTTTCTGGTATGATGGAGCGAGCTACGGACTTATTGGAAATCATACATACCGATGTGTGTGGTCCAATGAGTGTAGCATCGCGCGGTGGTTATCGTTATGTTCTTACCTTCACGGATGACTTGAGTAGATATGGGTATATCTATTTCATTAAACATAAGTCCGAAACTTTCGAGAAGTTTAAGGAGTTTCAAAGTGAGGTAGAGAATCAACATAACAAGAAGATTAAATTTCTATGTTCTGATCGTGGAGGTGAATATCTAAGTTACGAGTTTGGCGAGCATTTGAAGAAATGCGGAATACTTTCACAATTGACATCGCCGGGAACACCACAGCGTAATGGTGTGTCCGAACGTCGTAATCGAACTCTCTTAGATATGGTTCGTTCTATGATGTCACTTACAGATTTACCGCTATCATTTTGGGGTTATGCATTAGAAACAGCCGCATTCACTTTAAATAGGGCACCATCTAAATCCGTTGAAACGACACCGTATGAATTATGGTTTGGGAAGAAACCTAAATTGTCGTTCCTTAAAGTTTGGGGATGCGAAGCCTATGTAAAGAAGTTACAGCCGGACAAGCTTGAACCCAAAGCGGAAAAATGCGTCTTCATAGGATACCCGAAGGAAACTATTGGGTATACCTTCTATCATAGATCCGGAGGCAAAATCTTTGTTGCCAAGAATGGATCCTTTCTAGAGAAGGAATTTCTCTCGAAAGAAGTGACTAGAAGGAAAGTAGAACTCGACGAGGTTGTCGAACCTTCTCTCAAAATTGCGAGTAGCGCAGCACCGGAAGAAGTTCCTGTGGTGCCTGCACCAATAAGAGAGGAAGCTAGTGATGGTGATCATGAAACTTCGGTTGAAGTTGCTACAGAGCCTCGGAGGTCAACGAGAACTCGTACCACTCCAGATTGGTATGATTCCGTTATGAATGTCATGTTGGTGGACAACACCGATGATCCCGAGACATATGAGGAAGCGATGATGAGCCCAGATTCCAATAAATGGCAAGAAGCCATGAAATCCGAGATTGGATCCATGTACGAAAACCAAGTATGGACTTTGGTGGACTTACCGGATGGCCGGAAGGCTGTCGAGAACAAATGGATTTTCAAGAAGAAAACAGATGCTGATGGTAATGTTACTGTCTATAAAGCTCGACTTGTCGCAAAAGGGTTTCGACAAATTCAAGGAGTGGACTACGATGAGACTTTCTCACCAGTAGCGAAGCTAAAGTCTGTGAGGATTATGTTAGCGATCGCTGCATATTATGATTATGAGATGGCAGATGGATGTCAAAACAGCATTCCTCAATGGAGACATTGATGAAGAGTTGTATATGATGCAACCCAAAGGTTTTGTCGATCCTAAAGATGCTAACAAGGTATGCAAACTTCAACGGTCCATCTATGGATTGAAGCAAGCATCCCGAAGTTGGAATCAACGTTTTGATAAGGTAATCAAAAGTTTTGGTTTTATACAAACTTATGGAGAAGCTTGTATTTACAAGAAAGTGAGTGGGAGCTCTGTAGCATTCCTAATACTATATGTGGATGACATATTGTTGATTGGGAATGATGTAGACCTTCTTAATAGTGTCAAAGAATATTTGAATAATAGTTTTTCAATGAAGGATCTTGGCGAAGCAGCTTACATATTAGGCATAAAGATTTATAGAGATAGATCGAAACGCCAAATATCATTGTCATAGAGTACATATTTGGACAAAGTTCTAAAGAGGTTTGGAATGGAAGAAAGCAAGAAAGGGTTCTTGCCCATGTTGCCCAATACGACCTTGAGTAAAACTCAAAGTCCGACATCGGCAGAAGATAGAGAAAGGATGAGTAAGACTCCCTATGCCTCAGCCATAGGATCTCTAATGTATGCCATGCTATGTACTAGACCCGACATTGCATATGCTGTTAGTTTAACTAGCAGATATCAAAGTGATCCAGGAGTGGATCATTGGACAGCGGTCAAAAACATCCTTAAGTACTTGAGAAGAACTAAGGATATGGTTCTTTCTTATGGAGGTGATGAACAGCTCGTTGTTAATGGTTACACCGATGCTAGTTGGAACACCGATCCGGATGATTCTAAATCACAATCCGGATACGTATTTATTTTGAATGGTGCAGCAGTTAGCTGGAGGAGTGCAAAGCAAAGCGTTGTGGCGAGATCTTCAACTGAATCGGAATACATGGCTGCTTCGGAGGCTTCACAAGAAGCGATATGGATGAAAGAGTTCATTACAGAGCTGGGTGTGGTTCCTAGTGCGCTGGACCCAATGTCTATCTACTGTGATAACATGGGCGCCATAGCCAATGCGCAAGAACCAAGGTCACACAAGAAGCTGAAGCACATAAAGCTACGTTTTCACGCTATTCGAGAACATATCCAGGATGGGGATATAAAGATTTGCAAAGTACACACAGATCTGAATGTGGCGGATCCGTTGACTAAACCTCTCCCGAGGGCAAAACATGACCAACACCAAACTGCCATGGGTGTTCGGTATATTACCATGTAATCTAGATTAGATGACTCTAGTGCAAGTGGGAGACTGTTGGAGATATGCCCTAGAGGCAATAATAAATGTAGTTATTATATATCTTTGTGTTTATGATAAATGTTTACATTCATGCTATAATAGTATTAACAAGGAAACATTGATACTTGTGTGATTTGTAAACTTAATTTGAAGTCCCTAGTATAGCCTCTATACTTCACTAGCTTGTTGGTTGATAGATGATTGTGGTTTCCCTATCATGAACATTGAGATGTTATCAACAACAAGATCATATCGTTAGGAGAATGATATGGTGGACATACTCCTATAGATAAGCGTAGCATAAAGATCAAGTCATTTCAATAGTTCAATTGCTATATGCTTTCTGATACATGGTAACCTAATTCCTTCGACCATGAGATCATGCATATCACCTTTACCGGATGGATGCTTTGATGACATCAAACACCACACCGTAACTGGGTGGCTATAAAGGTGGCATTGAGTGTTCGGAAAGTATTGGTTGAGACACATGGATCAAGAGTGGGATTTGTCCATCCATATGACGGATAGATATACTCTGGGCCCTCTCGGTGGAATGTCATCCAATTAGCTTGCAAGCATGTGACTGGCTCACAAGGGATCACATATCACGGGAACGAGAAAAGAGTACTTATCGGTAACGAGGTTGAACTAGGTATGCAGAGATACCGACGATCATAACCTCGGATAAGTAAACTATCGTGAGACAAAGGGAAATTGGTATCGTATGTAAGTGGTTCATTCGATCGCAAAGTAATCGTAGAAGTATGTGGGATCCATATGAATTTCCAGATTCCCCTATTGGTTATTGTTCGGAGAACTGTCTCGATCATGTCCGCATAATTCACGAACCGTAGGGAGACACACTTAAGGATTCGACGTTGTTTGAGTAGTTATGGTATTATGAGAAAGAGACCGAATGTTGTTCGGAGTCTCGGATGGGATCCGGGATATCACGAGGTGATCCGGAATGGTCCGGAGAATAAGATTCATATAAGGAAAGTCCCGTTTCGGAGTTCGGAAATGATTCCGGTGATTTCATCGGGAATGTTCTAGAAGGTTCCGGAATGTCCGGCACTCCGGGGGGGAAGGGGTACATGAATGTGTCATTGCATATTGGAATGATTGCATCATGTACTAAGTGTTCTTGCTGTTCCAAATAAAGGATTAAATTGAATCCTAAAACAGAAAAGTCAAATGTCCAGTTTGAAAGTCAAACGGCTAAAACAAGAAACTGTGGGAAACAAGCAAGAGGTGGTTGGGACCGACTTGGGGGAGGAGTCCCTCCAAGCCGGCGCGCCAACCAAGGCCGACTTGGGGAGGGACTCCCCTCCCCTTGGCCGCACCCTCCACCCATAAAAGGAGGGGCAGGGCCTCCTCCTCTAGACACACAAGTTCCTATCCTCTAATCTCCGGTTTAGAGCCATTTTGGTTTAGAGCTTCTAATTGCCCTAGCCTTCGGTTTAGAGCCTTCTAATTGGTGTGTCTAATCCCTAGACCACTAATAGTACTCTCTCATACTCCACCATACTCGCTCCGGCTTAAGGCGAAGCCCTGCGGGATCTCCCCTCTACTTCCGGTACCACGCCGTTGTGCTGCCGGAATCGCGAGGAGAGTGCTACAACCTCCGCTGCCTGCTGGAACAAGGGAGAGGAAGGTCTTCGTTGAGTACCGAACGTGTGACCGACTGCGGGAGCGCTGCCGGAACGCAGCGCCGGAAGGATCGTCTACACGATCTTGAGATCGGGAAGAGTACGACTACATCACCCACGATAATCCGCTCTCGTTAAACACTTTGGAATCTTCGAGGGTAAGTTATTCCATCGACTTGTTGCTACAATCTAGTAGATAGATCTTGGCTTGTTTGTTTGTATGCGATAGAAAATTTTTGTTTTCCATGCTACGAAACCCTACAGCAAGATCACAAACAACACAGACATGATAGAATCAATAAGACAAAACCATTAATCATTCTTGCATAGTAATCTCAATATCCATCGGATCCCCGCAAACACAACATGCATGATTACAAATAGATTAGATATTGATCATGAACGGAGCTCACAAGATCTATACATGAAAGCACAAAGGAGGAGATACAACCATCTAGCTACTACATGGACCCGTAGTCCAAGGTGGAACAACTCACGCTTCATACCGGAGGCTGGAATGATGAAGAAGAAAACCTTCGGGATGATCTCCCCTCCGGGAGGATGTCAGGAAGAGCTTCAGATCCCCCGATCTAGGGAAAATGGTGACGGCGGCTACAGACGGTTTTGTGGAATTTTGATCGGGTGCCTAGGGTTTCTGCATCGGAGGATTCTTATAGGCGAAGAGGCGAGGCAGGGGGCCACCAGGGTGGCTGCACCCCCAGCCTTAGGGTGGGACCACCCGCGCAGCCAGGGGGTGTGGCCCCTGGTGGGTCTCCTCTGTCTCGTACTCCTGCTTCGGTATCCCCACGGTAAAATATTGACTTTGGCTTTTGTCCCGTCCAATTCCGAGAATATTGATTTTCTGCCTTTCTGGATCCAAAAACAGAAGAAAACAGGCAACTGGCACTGTGGTAACTTGTTAATAGGTTAGTACCATAAAACATATAAAAACGCCTCAAAGTGTGGACAAAGCAAAGCAGAGTTGATAATAAACAAGCATGGAGCATTGATACGTTGGAAACGTATCTATAATTTTTTATGCTCCATGCTTGTTTTGTAACTACTTTCCTTTGCTTGTCTACACTTTGAGGTGCTTTTTACATGTTTTCTGGTACTAACCTATTAACAAGTTGCAACAGTGCCAGATGCCTGTTTTTTGCTGTTTTTGGTTTTAGAAAAGTTAGTAAAGAAATATTCTAGGAATTGGACGGGACAAACGCCAAAGTCAATTACTTTCTGTGGGGAACAAGAAGTCCAGAGGGGAGACAAGGAAGCGGGCCAAGGCATCCAGACCCCCCAGGCGCGGCCAGGGGTGGGCCCGCGCCTGCCTAGGGTTTGGCCCCCCTGGTCGCCTCCTCAGCCTCCCCCTTCGCGTATAAAAAGCCCCCGATGCAGAACCCCTGAGCACCCGATCAAATATCCACGAAACCGTCTGTAGCCGCCACCACCATCGTCCCTAGATCGGGGGGGGGGTCTGAAGTTCTTCCCGGCACCCTGCCAGAGGGGAGATCATCCCGGAGGCCTTCTCTCTGGTATGATGCGTGAGTAGTTCCACCTTGGACTATGGGTCCATGTAATAGCTAGATGGTTGTATCTCCTCCTTTGTGCTTTCATGTATAGATCTTGTGAGCTCCGTTCATGACCAAGATCTAATCTATTTGTAATCATGCATGTTTTGTTTGCAGGGATCTGATGGATATTGAGATTATTATGTTGGTTTGATTAATGGTTTTGTCTTTATGATTCTATCATGTATGTGTTGTTTATGATTTTGCATGCTCACCATTGTTAGTAGCTATCTTGGCCAAGTAGTTGCTAGTGACTCCAAGAGGGGGTATTTATGCTCGATAGTGGGTTCATGCCTCTAGTTTCCAAGGGAAGTGACAGAAATCTCTTCGGTTGTAGATGTGTTGTTGCTACTAGGGAGAAAACAACGGTCTATTGTTCATGAAACATGTGGACTATTTATCTTACACACTTTGCTTAAAGCAGTTGTCTGCTTGCAACTTAATACTGGAGGGGGTTCGGATGATAAACAGAATGTGGACTTCTAGTCATAGATGCAGTTGGATGGCGGTCTATGTATCTTGTTGTATTGCCCAATCGAATCTCATAGGATCTCTCTGACTAGTAATTGCATTGTTATGCCTTGCTCAGTTCCTGTCAATTGCCCTGCTGTAATTTGTTTGCCCTTCATGCCATGTTGTTTATCTATGGAGAGCACCTCTAGTAAACTATGGACCCCGGTCCAATCTTTACCATTGATACATCTTCCACTCTTACTTTTTTACTTGCTGCAAACCATTACCTTCCACACCATACGTTTAATCCTTTGTTATAGCAAACTGGTGAGCTTGACAACCTCACTGTTCATTGGGGCAAAGTCTTGAGTTTGTGTTGTGCAGGTCTCCGCGTTGCTTGCAACACCTGTGTGATGTTTTCTTCCTACTTCTGGTTCGATAACCTCGGTCTCTACTGAGGGAAGACTTGCTGCTTGCTGCTTCACACCTTGATCTTGGGTTTCCCAATAGGCTCCACATCAACTGAGCCACCAAGCATCAAAAATTATAGATACGTTTCCGACGTATCATTAAGGCATACAACTTTTTTGAAAAGTCAAGCCATGTCAAGTTTGTGTAGGGGTTCGTAGCATGGAAACCAAAAAAATTCTACCTCATGAACACACACAATCCAAGATCTATCTACTAGATTGTAGCAATGAGTCGATAGAGTACTCACCCTCAAAGATTCCAAAGCGGTTAACGGGAGCATATTATCGTTGATGATATAGCCGTTCACTTGCCGATCTCAAGATCGCGTAGACGATCCTTCCGGTGCTACATTCCGGTAGAGCTCCCGCAGTCGGTCACACGTTCGGTACTCGATGAAGACCTTCCTTTCCCTTGTTCTAGAAGGCAACAGAGGTTGTAATGCTCTCCTCGCGATACCGGTAGAACGACGGCGGGGTGTCGGAGTTAGAGGGGAAATCCCGCAGGGCTTCGCCTTAAGCCGGAGCGGGTTATGGTGGAGTAGTAGGGTTCTCCGACATCTAGGGTTTAGAAGCCGGAGAGGAGGAGGTGGATGATGGCGCCTGAGAGCGCTTCGTCGGGAAATCCCAAGAGCAAGGTGTGAAGAGCACAGCAGGAAGTCTTCCCTCAGTAAGAAACCGAGGTTATCGAACCAGTAGGAGGAAGGGAACGTCTCAAAGGTGTTGCAAGCAACTTGGATACCTACACAACACAAACTAAAGACTTTGCCCCAACGAACAATGAGGTTTTCAATCTCACCGGTTGTTGTAACAAAGGATTAACTGTATGGTGTGGAAGGTAATAGTGGTTTGCAGAAAGTAAATAGTAACAGTGGAAGATGTATCAATGGTAAAGATTGGACCAGGGTCCATAGTTCACTAGAGGTGTTCTCCTTAGATAAACAAACATGGCATGATGGGTAAACAAATTATAGCAGTGCAATTGACATGACTGAACAAGGCATAACAATGCAATACTAGACATCAAGATCCTATGAGATTCGATTGGGCAATACAACAAGATACATAGACCGCCATCCAACTACATCTATGACTAGAAGTCCACCTTTGGGTTATCATCCGAACCCCCTCCAGTATTAAGTTGCAAGCAACAGACAACTGCTTTAAGCAAAGTATGTAAGGTAAACAATCCACTTGTTCCATGAATAAGAGACCGTTGTTTTCTCCCTAGTGGCAACAACACATCTACAACCTTAGATATTTCTGTCACTTCCCTTAGATTAAATAGACACATGAACCCACTATCGAGTATAAATACCCCTCTTGGAGTCACTAGCAACTACTTGGCCAAGATAGCTACTAACAACAGAGAGCATGCAAGATCACAAACAACACAGACATGATAGAATCAATAAGACAAAACCATTAATCAATCTGACATAGTAATCTCAATATCCATCGGATCCCCACAAACACAACATGCATGATTACAAATAGATGAGATCTTGGTCATGAACGGAGCTCACAAGATCTAGACATGAAAGAACGAAGGAGTAGATACAACCATCTAGCTACTACATGGACCCGTAGACCAAGGTGGAACTACTCACGCTTCATACCAGAGGCTGGCATGATGAAGAAGAAGGCCCCCGGGATGATATCCCCTCCGGCAGGGTGCTGGGAAGAGCTTCAGATCCCCCCGGTCTAGGGACGATGGTGGCGGCGTCTACAGACAGTTTCGTGGAATATTGATCGGGTACTTAGGTTTTAGGCATCGGGGGCTTCTTATAGGCTAAGAGGCGAGGCAGGGGCGACCAAGGGGCCCACACCCTGCCTAGGCGCGGCCTAGGGTGGGCTCGCGCCTGGGGGGTGCGGCCGCCTTGTGTCTCCCCTCCGTCTCTCCTCTGGACTCCGTGTTCTCCTCGGTGAAATATTGACTTTGGCTTTTGTCCCGTCCAATTTCGAGAATATTTCCTTACTAGCTTTTCTGAAACCAAAAACAGAAGAAAACATGCTACTGACACTATGGCATCCTGTTAATAGGTTAGTTCCAGAAAACATATAAAAACACCTCAAAGTGTAGACAAAGCAAAGTAGATACTAAACAAGCATGGAACAAAAAAATTATAGATACGTTTCCGACATATCAAGCATCGCCAAGCTTAACTCCTTCTCGTCCTCGAGTAGGTAAGTGATAAAAGAATAATTTTTAAGGTGACATGCACCATCAAAATCAAGATCAAACCATTTGCAAGCATTGAAAGCCGGGATCAAAGAAATATAAGCATGTGCATGAAAGATGGAGTTCTAACAATAAGACAAAGTAACTATGCATGCAACATGAAAGGCTACAAACAAAGATCATGAATAACATGCATTGAAAAACGTTTGTTTGTTTCACATACAGAAAACATGGCATAGTGGCAATCAGCTTGTCCCTCATGGAGTAGCAAATAGATGCATATGACACCTTCAAAGTTCATAAGAGTGACTAGATACAAATAGCACAAGAACAAGCAATATCAACAGTATGCATCAATCAATAAGTTTTGGGACAATGCACATAGAACTAAGAATGACAACTATGCTCTCTTAACTGGTGCCTAAAGGTAGAAGGTGGAGACACAATATAATAGTGGAGGAAAGGCCCTTCATAAAGGGAAGCAGGGATTTCAAGTTTCAAAAAGAGCTTCCAAAACTTATTGTACTTGTTAGCTTTCATCCCTCATTGCCCCTATCATAAGCATCTTGAAGTAATTAAGGTTAAAGTGAACAAACTATGGAGTATATGCTTGACAAAGTATAAGTTGGCAATCTCATGTCCCTTGAATACGAGGGTTGCTCCTCATGCTACTCAAGTTTAGTTACTTGCAAGTTCTTGTCATAGTAAGTACACGTGTATCATAGAGAACCGCCAACGGGTTACCCCTTGCACATGGTACATGAGTTATCCCATAACAAAATTGACAATGCAAGCAGATAATGAGCATCTCAACATCCTTCTTATTTACCATGGGAATATGGTGCTTTTTTCTCTCTTTACTGTTTTCTCATATGTCTCTTTTTCTCAATCTCTTTTTCATAGATGTCACTATGGTGATGCTACAAGTTTCCACCATGATTAGGCATGGTTTAGGCTAGCGGCCTAGGCGTTTCTCTAACACACATACATAACTCCATGGACTTACAAGCTCCCCTTTCATTTCACACCGACGACATCCATAAACAAAAGAGCATGATATCAACTGTGAACAAAGTACAAGTGCAATATTGAAAGCGTTCCCCATGACAAGATGGTTCTGCTAATTCCAACGTATAAGTGCAAGCATATACAACATAGATGACGCAATGGTTTAAGTTTATTAGGGGCAATAAATATAAAGTGTGCCATCAAGTTCGTGAGAGCTTTAATCACTGAGTTTTCACATAACAAAATACTTTTTAATTGGAAGATAGATGAAAAAAAGAATATATTTGGAATGGTGTAACACACCATGCATAGGAATTTATAGTGGACACTTTGGAATAACTTGGTTTCTTGGGAGTTGGATGCATGAGTAGATCTTATTCATACAAGTGAAGGCTAGCAAAAGACTGGGAGCGACCAACTAAGAGAGCAATAATGGCCATAATCATGCAGAGCGACAAAACATTACTAATCAAAGCATAGAGTGGTACTACAATTCAAGTACTAAATGATCATAAAGGCTATAATTACTTGTTCATAGTCATAACATGGTGTGATCATGTGCCAAGTCAACCCAAACAAAGCATCAAAGGAGAATACCACAATACTATACTTTTGTATGCTAAAACAACGCATGATTCTTTCAAGGCACACTAAGCAATCCCAATTGTTTGGAACAAGTCATTCTACAACAATAATCACTAAGCATAAGGTCAAAACAACACCTATCATGACATGATAAAGTCTAAGTCACAGTCAAAGCAAGCTCTTCTTGCATTATTCAAGCAAGAACTTTCTAGTCCTTTCCAACACCAATCAACTTATTTGAAACAACACACCGATAACGGGGGTCCAAACTACTTTATTCAAGCAAACTAAACAAACTAAGCAAAGCAAAATAAAACTAAGATGCTCCAAGAACAACACAATAGTGCATGAAACAATAAAAACGAAGTGTCTAGAAAGACCTGAGCTTTTTATTGATGAAGAAGGGGATGCCTTGGGCATCCCCAAGCTTTGATGCTTGTACCTCTTGGATATTTCTTGGGATGACACCGGGGTGGTATCCCCAAGCTATAGATTTTGTCCATTCTTCATCTCATTACATCATTCTCTCTCTACACCTGAAGTTTTTCCGTCATACAAAACTTCACACAATCTTCATTAGCAACATTAGTGTATTCAAAAGATAATAGACCTTTGGATTTAGCTTTAGAACAGAAAAAATTTCACTAAAAACACAAGCTACCATATCAATTCCCCCAAAAATCTCAATTTCCCAAAAAGAACCCAAAAATGAATCAATAAGAAGCAAATGCAAATAATGGCAGAAATCTGTCAAAACAGACCAGCAGGTAGAAACCTATTTTTTTGAAGACCTTATGTTGCTCAAATCAAAAAGTATAGAACTAAAAAAAGTTAGCTAACATACTGGGGGATTTATTCGTAAATTATCAGATCAATCCGACTTACAAAGATTCCTCGCGAATTTTTATGGTGGAGCACAAAAATCTGTTTCAGGACAGCAACTCCCTAAATCTTACTTCCCTCTCATTAGAGGTCATTCTTGGCACAAAAAGCAAACAAAAAGGATAAGGAGAGGTCATTACTGAAGTAATAACTTCCAAGACTCAAGAAAAATCTTGGGTTATCTCCCAACAAGTACTTTTCTTTAACACCTTTAAGTTAGGCACAAGAAGTAAGAATCAAGTATTTTCAAATGAAGAAGCATTAACATCAATACTTGAAAACTCTTTAGATATGAAGGGTATCTCATACAAATGAGTTTTGGAGGATCCCTTCTCGTCTCTCCTTGGTTCACTACTTTCATCAAAAGGATTTTCAGGAACAATCCAATCAAAATTCTTTTCCAAGGCTTCATGTATTCCAACAAGTTTAAAGGGTATGGGTATCTTAATTTCCTCTCTAGGTTTGGTTCTATATAAAGTACCCACAACATCTAAACATGAGCCTAGCATATTAAAGCGCTCAAAGACTTTTTTGGCTTCCTTAGCAACATCATTGAACTCTTTTAGTAAAGTTTCAAGGATAAATTCTCTCTTTTCAGTATTCTTTTCTTCTTTTAGTTTAAGAACAAAATTTGCATCATGGGGTTAAGGTTAACAAACCTAGCCTCCAACATATGAACTAATAAGCTACAGTAATTTCATAATTAGGAGCAAGTTCTGCTATATATCTATCCTTAATATCTTCATGCTTGCTAACATGATTAAATAATTATTCAATATTTTCTTTCCCAATTATAGAGCCACTACCTACCGAAAGGTCCTTCAGGGTGAACTTGGGGAACAACATGGTGAGCTAGATCAAGGTGACAACTAGAGTGGGGACTAAATTTTTTGTGTTTTTTATAATAGAAAGCAAACCAAACTAAACTATTTTTTTTTGGAGTTTTTGATAAAAAGAGGCAAAAAAACCAAGCAAAAGAAACTAAGCAAAACAAAAACAAAGTAAAGAGAAAGGTTGAGGAGGACTCCCCTTGTGAATACGTCCTTATCCTCCCCGGCAACAGCGCCAAAAAACTTGTTGATGGCACCTGAGAGTGCTTCATTGGGAAACCCCAAGAGCAAGGTGTGAAGAGCACATCAGCAAGTCTTTCCTCAGTAAGAAACTGAGGTTATCGAACTAGTAGGAGGAAGGAAACATCTCAAAGGTGTTGCAAGAAACTTGGAGACCTGCACAACACAAACTCAAGACTTTGCCCCAACGAACAACGAGGTTGTAAATCTCACCGGTTGCTATAACAAAGGATTAATTGTATGGTGTGGAAGGTATAGTGGTTTGGAGAAAGTAAACAGTAACAGTGGAAGATGTATCAATGGTGAAGATTGGACCGGGGTCCATAGTTCACTAGAGGTGTTCTCCTTAGATAAACAAACATGGCATGATGGGTAAACAAATTATAGCAGTGCAATTGACATGACTGAACAAGGCATAACAATGCAATACTAGACATCAAGATTCTATGAGATTCGATTGGGCAATACAACAACATACATAGACCGCCATCCAACTACATCTATGAATAGAAGTCCACCTTTGGGTTATCATCCGAACCCCCTCCAGTATTAAGTTGCAAGCAACAGACAACTGCTTTAAGCAAAGTTTGTAAGGTAAACAATCGACTTGTTCCATGAACAAGAGACCGTAGTTTTCTCCCTAGTGGCAACAACACATCTACAACCTTAGAGATTTCTGTCACTTCCGTTAGATTAAATAGAGGCATGAACCCACTATCGAGCATAAATACCCCCTCTTGAAGTCACTAGCAACTACTTGGCCAATATAGCTACTAACAACGGAGAGCATGCAAGATCACAAACAACACAGACATCATAGAATCAATAAGACAAAACCATTAATCAATCTGACATAGTAATCTCAATATCCATCGGATCCCTGCAAACACAACATGCATGATTACAAATAGATGAGATCTTGATCATGAACAGAGCTCACGAGGTCTAGACATGAAAGCACAAAGGAGGAGATACAACCATATAGCTACTACATGGACCCGTAGACCAAGGTGGAACTACTCACGCTTCATACCGGAGGCTGGCATGATGAAGAAGAAGGCCTTCGGGACGATCTCTCCTCTAGCAGGGTGCCATGAAGAGCTTCAGATCCCCCGATCTAGGGACGATGGTGGCGGCGGCTACAGACGGTTTTGTGGAATATTGATCGAGTACTTAGGGTTTAGGCATCGGGGGCTTCTTATAGGCAAAGAGGCGAGGCAGGAGGGCGGCCAGGGGGCCCACACCCTGCCTAGGCGCGGCCTAGTGTGGGCCCGCGCCTGGGGGGTGCGGTCGCCCTGTGGATCCCCTCCGTCTCTCCTCTAGACTCCGTGTTCTCCTCAGTGAAATATTGACTTTTGCTTTTGTCCCATCCAATTCTGAAAATATTTCCTTACTAGCTTTTCTGAAACTAAAAATAGAAGAAAACAGGTTACTTGCACTGTGACATCTTGTTAATAGGTTAGTTCCAGAAAACATATAAAAACACCTCAAAGTGTAGACAAAGCAAAGTAGATACTAAACAAGCATGGAACATAAAAAATTATAGATACGTTTCCGACGTATCAGTGGATCCGACGGCGACTAGGGCGGCGGCGGCAGGCGGCGGCTTGGAGGGATGGGGCTTGTGGTGGACTTTGGGGGCACCCCCTCCCCTCTATTTATGAGAGGGAGGGGCATCTAGGGAGAGGGGAGTTTGAATCCTTCCCCAACTCCCTCTCCTACTAGGCACGTGGTAGAGGGAGAGGAGATTTTCTCTCCTCCCTCCACCAGGAAACATCGTTCTAGTTTGACTTTTCAAACTTGCCTTTTGACTTTCAATTTTGGAGTTTAATTTCTTTCTTTCAAACGTCCAGCCAAGTGACCTAGGAAATGATGCAGTAATTCCAATTTGTCATGACATATTCATGTACCCTTCCCCTTCTGGTTCGGTGAACCTTCTAGACCCTTCTAGATCATTTTAGTGAAAACACCGGAATCATTCCCGAACTCTAAAATTGGACTTTCCTTATATGAATCTTATTCTCCGGATCATTCAGGATCTCTGCGTGATATCCCGGATCCCATCCGAGGCTCCGATCAACATTCGGTCTTCCTACTTACATTTCATATCTACTAAACAACACATAATCCTTAAGTGTGTCTCCCTACGGTTCTTGAATTATGCAGACATGACCAAGATTCTTCTCCGATCAATAACCAATAGAGGAATCTGGAAATTCATATGTCTCCCATATATTTCTACGATTACTTCGTGATTGAATGAACCATTTACATACGATACCAATTCCCCTTTGTCTCGCAATATTTTACTTATCCGAGGTCTGATCGTCGGTATCTCTGCATACCTAGTTCAACCTCGTTACCGATAAGTACTCTTTACTCGTTCCTGTGATATGTGATCCCTTGTGAGCCAGTCACATGCTTGCAATATAATTGGATGACATTCCATCAAGAGGGCCCAGAGTTTATCTATCTGTCATATGGATGGACAAATCCCATTCTTGATCCATGTGCCTCAACACATACTTTCTGAATACTCAATACCACCTTTATAACCACCAAGTTACAAAGTGGTGTTTGATGTCATCAAAGTATACATCCGGTGGTGGTGATTAGCATGATCTCATGGTCGAAAGATTTAGGTTACTATGTATTGAAAACAAGTGAACTATTTAAATGACTTGATCTTATGCTACGCTTAACTATAGGAGTATGTCCATCACATCATTCTCCTAATGATATGACCTTGTTTTTAATAACATCTCAATGTTAATGATCAGGAAACCATGATCATATATATTAACCAACAAGCTAGTTTAACAAGAGGCTTTACTAGGAACTCTTACATGTTTACAAATCACACAAGTATTAATGTTTTTGGTTAATACAATTATAGCATGGTATATAAACATTTATCATAAGCATGAATATATGATAATAACCTCTTTATTATTGCCTCTTGGGCATATCTCCAACAGTTTGACCGAACTTTTAGAAAAATTATCAAGAACTGTTATATTATATAGATTCCATGTGAAAATATGTTTCATGATGTATAAAAAGATATGGATTATGTATTGTAAATATTAATATTTTTCTCTAAAAACTTGGTCAAACTTTAGTTTGTTTGACTTAAAAAAAGGTTATATGGCTTAAGCCTTGGGATGGAGGTAGTAATCACTATCAGCCGCGGTTGTTTAGATAACATCAACCGCTACACCGTAATAGGGTGATCATAAAGGTGTATGCATTAAGATCGGTATTTGTTCTCCTGTGTGACGCGAAGATACACTAAGCCTACCCGGTGAGATTGTATCTAAGAAGATGCAGCAAATGACTAGGTCACGAGGATGCGATATCACAACAACGCGTTAAATAGACTTGTCGGTAATGAGATTGGTATGTTGATACTGATGATCAAATATCAAATGAGTTATCTATCGAAGTAACAAAAGGAATTGGACTCGGCGTTTATGGTTCAAGCGACAAAACATCGTGGAATGCACATGGTCATTATGGTCATCCCGGTCCGCTAATAATCATTGATATGAGAGGTATTTCGATCATGTATGTGATGTTTCCGAACCGTAGGGTAACACACTTAAGAGTTATACGATGCTAGGAGATCGTTTTGAAAACATCGGGATCACAATTGGAAAGAAGAGAGAAAACCAGAAGTGTTTCGGGTAAAGTCCGAAGTTGTTCGGAGTGATAAAAAAGGAGTGTTTGATCATAAGGAAATATTAAATATGATTTTTTATATTAATTAATTGAATTAATAAATAAAATCTAATTAAAAATACTTTTTGGGCATACCTTCCCTAATGGGCCAATTCTCGGAGAAAAAGGCCCATGGGTGAGGGCCACCGCCTAGGGCACCCACCCCGCCGTCCTCCTCTCCCCTATTGCACACCTCCTCTAGTACTAGCAATGTGAGGTTTCTCCCCTTCTCTTATATAAAGAGGGGTCTAGGGAAAGGAAGATGCACAATAAAATTTGGGAAATTTCTAAGGCAATATTCATTAGGGATTTTATCTTATCTATCTCTCTCCGGTTGACTCTCGTGTTCGTAGTTCTAAGAATAACTGCGTGCATGGGAGACGACACCAACCCGACACGCTGTCATGTTGCTATGATTCAGTTCGAGAAGTTCTACTTCCGCATCTCGGCTGGATCAGGGAGAACAGGAGTCGTCATCGGACACCAGACGTGTGCGAGACCATAGAGGTGCTGCCAGTTGTGGCACCCGTAGGTGACGTGCGAGGAGCAACAGGACCTTAAATTCGGCTGAGTACGATTACATCACTAACATTCCTACTAACGTAAACGCTTTTGGTCTATAAAGGTATGTTGTGGAAACCTCTCTCCCGTTATTGTATTATTTCATAGATAGATCTTGGCATCGGTGTTGCACTACTTAGGATTTTTTTTGTTTTTCTGTTGCGAACCCCTACAGAATTTGCTAAATGTCAAGATGTATTTCTAAGTTTTTTGAAGGTCCTAACATTAAATATGGGCACAATTGTCCTACATCTGAATGTCTCCTTTGTAATTGTGTTGTTTGGATGTTAACTAAAAACAACCTTTTCTCCATGTTTTTTTTTACAATCATCTTTTTATGTGCGTTCCTTGGTTAAGCGAGGAAATACATTGCCACCCGGCCGAAGCCCATGGTCATGACATCCTTTTTTTTCAGGTCTACTCATTGGCTAATGAAACACGTTGGCTTGTCCTGACAAGTGACAATCGAGATTCCTATTCTCCGCTTATTGCGGACCTGGCGCTCCGCCCGAAGGACAGTGGCGGAGCTTGTCCGTTCATGGAGCTTGGGCAAAGCCTTAGTGTATCCAGATTAATTAACATTTGCCCAAAAGAACAATCAGTTGAACTAGCTATTTTGCACTAAACTTTAAAGGAGACGGAGCAGCTGAGCCCGGGCAGCTGCCCGGGGTCGCCGGCCTGAAGCTCCGCCACTGCCGAAGGACGTTCGTCGTGGTCCGGCCTAAATACAACTACGATTTCCACCTTATCTTTTTTTTTCTGTTTTTCTGTTTTTCTTTTTATGTTTCTGTAATCTTTTTTGTTTTTCTTTTATTTCATCATATTGAAAATGCTCAGATTTGAAAAATATTTAAAATTTGAAATTATTTAATTTTTGAAAAGTGTTAGGTCTAAAAATCTTCATATTTTAAAAGTGTTCAGAACTGAAAAATATTCATATTGAAAATTTTACAAATTTAAAAAACTTCAAGTTTAAGATTTTTTAAAATAATTTAGTTTTGAAAGAATTACAGATTTTAGAAAAGTTTTGAAAAAAATAAAAAATAAACGCGTAACTGTTATTGGGCCACGCGGATGCGGCCCAGAAAGAACTGCTGCAGGCGGAGCCTCGTTCGCGTCCGCAGCGAGCGTTCGGCTCCCAAGTGACAACACTGATCCAACCTGACAGCAGTTACAACGGAGAGCAACACCACCACCACCGCCGCCCGTCCCCTCGCTTCCCGCTCTTTTCCCGTTCCTCCCCCCCCCTCCGCCTCGAGCTACTCGCCAAACCCTAACCTTCTCGAACCTTCCATTCCTTCTGGAGCCGTTGAGGCGAGCTATTGCCATGGCCTCTCTCCCATCCTCCTGCTCCTGCTCCTCCGGGAGATCCTCCTCTCGGTCTCGGCCGCAGCGCTTCCCCGAAACTCTGTTCATACTTGGCAACACCAAGCCCGATGATGACCTAACCCCGCAGATCTTCCTGGCGGCGGGGGACGGTGACATCCCTGCGATGAGGAGTAAGGTCTCGCGACTTCCCCGTGGACAGATTTCGGTGCTCGTGGATCTGATGCGGTTTTCTGCTTGTGGATTTGTGCGTACAGGGCTGGCGGCGGGGCTGGCAAGGGAGGGGAAAAGCGTCGGTGCGATGACGGTCAAGGACCCCCTGCACAGGACACTCGGCCCGCTCCACTTCGCTGCCTGGTCCGGGAAGCTGGAGATGTGCAGGTTCCTGATCAAGGATCTCCACCTCGACATCGACGAGGAGGCCAACGGTGGTAATTAATCTAGCTAGGATATGTTGAATGCTGGTTGCCGTGCACAAGTTGTGTATGGATACAGAGGAAATCTGTTCTTTTTTTTTTGGGGAGTGCAATTGTACTTCGGTTTTGCCAAGTTCTGCAATTCTGCAGACTCTAGTGTTACTTGACTGACTGCTTTGTGCTTGGAGGGTCTCGAGGCCATCATCATCATCTCCCAAACTAAATTTAAATATAAACTAGTGATGTCCAAGGGTGGCTAGCTTGTTGGGACTATGATATGCAATCGTTCGTTCCTTCTGTTTTTGTGCTGATAGGATGCTGTTGGCAAGTCTTTTGTGTTCTAGTATTGTTTTTCGTTTAAAAGCTGGGAGGTACTTGTTTCACACCAGAAAATGCATGCTAAATAATGGATCTTTAAAATAGGAATATGGCAAACCAATGATGTCACTGTGATCGAACGCACTGGTGCTTCATTTTATTTTTATGGCATGACTCGCTTGTACCTGCTTGCGCCCTGTATTTAATAGGTTTAATTACTCTTGATTACATATCCCTTTTTTGGTTGGAAGATTCTGAGGAAGTTGTTGCCATTTCTTGTGTTCTTGCTAGGTTCGCCACCTCTATTATTTGCAGCATGTGGTCGTGCACCTAAAGAAGCTGTGAGGCTTCTGCTTGATCGTGGTGCTAATCCAAACATAGCATTCAGGGGAAGGCATACTGTGCTCCATCTTATTGCAACCATGACAAAGCGAGGTTCTCTTTACCTGTATATCCATCGTTTCAGAATTTTGTATGTGTAGCTTTATTTAGGTTTAACATGCCATATCTGACCTCCTTCATATTTAAACCAAAACTGATTGCGGTGTCTGGCTTGCAGTAACTTTCAGCTCCTCTAATTGTTTTTTGCCTTGCAAATTCCACTTTTCTGCTGACTAAATTGGTACAGTAATCTTTAATCAGGGAACCATTCTTGGTGCTACTATTCAGTGACATCAACATAGAATCGATAGAAACCACTGTTGCATATGATGGTTTCACTTTTCAGATAGCCATTTCAACTTTGAACAGTATTACTAGCAAACGATTGTTTATCTCAACGGAAGAAGCTTTATTCTCCTGGTATTGGCATCTAGCGTTGCACGAGCCATCAACATGTTCTAAAAATGTATAGCTTCTCTGCTGTCTTGACGCTGATCACCAACATCCAGTGTGCAAGCTTTTCTATCAAACATGACATATAAGTTAACTTGATCAAGACTCATACTGGACTATCATCAAAAAATGCTACATTATGTTTTGGTTGCATCAGGATAGTATTACCTGAATCTAGGCACTAATGTCCATAGGTGGGAAAGACTGGTAGAAAAGTCTGTACGAACCACTGAAAAAATGGGTGGGGAAAACTATTTTAGTCAGGTTGGTTGGGATAAAGCTTGCAAAAATAACCTGTCTTTTTGCCTATGCTTATTCATTGTTGGGGGTCAGGTTTTGTTGGTCAGGCACTGAAAAGCCTTAATAGGTCCTACCTATGCTGCAGTAAATTTCCAAGTTCTCTTAGTGCTTACTGTCTTTCAAAACCACATACATCTTTCTTTAGCTTATGGGTTTATAGAAATGCTTCGTATCTATAGTTTGAAATATTCCTGCCCATGGTTTTCTTTTAATTATGAAGCAGATATACTTTTTTAAAATACTAGCAAATACATTATTCATCTATTTTTTCCATGCATGGCAATGTGATGAAGTTAGAATTTTTTCATGTATTTCATCCAGATTCCAGTGGAGTAGCAGAGATATTATTGTCCAGAGGGGCCAATGTTGACCCTATGTGCGAACTGGGAACCCCGCTACATTTAGCTGCTGAATGTGGAAACGTGCAAATGCTGGACATGCTGTTGCGGTATCAGGCAAATGTAATAATTTCCTTCTTTCCATATTTGGTATGCCCTTTCCGGTCAATATTGTTGTGTGCAGTATCTTATCCATGATAGCTGAGAAGTCCTGGCCAGGAGGAGCTCGGTTAGGCCCTTAATGTCCTTATCTTCATTTTCCCTCAAGGGACCTTCCCATTACCGCTTACTTGGTGAATCAATGCTATTTTTACCTCATTGACTGACTGAGCCAGACACTGCTCTGTTTTTTCTGCCCGCTCTAGTCTTGTGTCTATTTACGTTCTGTTCTTCTTTCACCATGCATTATACTTTTGTTCATGGGCCATTGGATCTTCCCTTCCTTAAAGTGTATAACATTCTCTATGACTGCCTGATAGCAGTCAGATCAAGTTCCACTTTAATCTACTGTACCTATGTTAGCCTACAGAACTGCTTAGCTGCTAGTCATTCTGAGTGCTGGACTGTTGGTGCTGGGTAGTTTGCGCACAGATTTACTCGCACATTAATGAGCATGAAGTATAGATGACAATGAGTAACATCCATATAACCTTAAATTACCTTGTTTCCGTTCACATGCTGTTTGAGTGTTCATCTGAACCATGTAGTGGAAAGTGGAAACAGTTGCAGAATGGCCAGTATTTTTTTTGGAAAAACATAATTGATAAAGCATTATGGTTAACTTTTGTAAGGAAATTTGACTAAAATACACCAAATGCTGTTTTTTGGTAATGCTTTTATTTGTTCTGTTAAATAGTTGCATAAAGAGCTGATAGTTTACTGTTCGACATTAGCTATTGTGTTATTGTTTCTGTACAAGTGATGTGTTGTTTGCCTTTTCTCCAGCCTAACAGGGTTGTACGTTTATTCTATGCACCACTGACATTGGCTATCTTTGCTCCTTCGTTGAAGTGTATGGAACTACTTATTAAGGTGCAGTCACATTCCCTTCACAGCATCTACTTACCTTAGTTTTTTCCAAAGGGAGGTCAACAAATTTTGTTATGTCATTCCTATAACGAGCACAAATTGCAGCCTATTCTAGAAACACTATCTTCAACATTATGTGGTATTCAATGTTTCAGGCTGGTGCTGATGTCAATGCTGGTAGGCCTGTAACTCCATTAATACTAGCTGCAATGGATGGCTTAGCTGACTGCATCAAGTGTTTGTTGGAAGCTGGTGCTGATGCCAATATTCCCGATGAAGTGAGTTTCTGCACTGCTACTTAGGTTGCTGTCAGTTTGTCTCTCTAACGGAGCTGCTGAGCTGTCTTATTGTTATACTTCTGAATCAACTCTCCTGGAGTGTTAGAAATGAATGGCTGATTATAAATCACACGATCTCTGGATTTTATTTTATACATATATGTAATAACATGACTAAATTTAGTCCATTTGGTAAACATCCGTAAATAATGCCGCATGTTATTTGGTGTTTGTTAGGTTTGAAAAATTATTGTTTGTTACTAACCTGTTTTATGTGATCCTCTCGTTTATCTGATTTTTTTTACCTGTGTTACATTAATCCCACTTCTGACGAAAAAAAGAGAAGAGACTGTTTCTTCAAATGAGAAATTTATTAGCCTGTTAGGGACCAATACTTACTTTTTAATGCAGTAGAAAAGGTGTGATGTACTGAATATTGTGGCATTATGCATATGCTAGAAGATGGATCGTTGCTCTTATCCTGTTCCTTATTTCAACAGTATGGTGAAATGTTCCTTTTTCGAAATTTTGTATGGTGAAATGTTTTACTCGCAGACTAAAGTATTGTGAAACATTGCTGTAATAAGAGCAGTTTAGGGTAAAATGTGCCACACTGAATTCATATGCCTGGTTCAATTCAAATAATGATTTATCTAGGTAATACTGAACTTCACATCATCTGTGCTTTCCACAGAAAAGGAAAGAGCAGAGGAACTAAACATTCATGGACCTGTTTATTTTATACACGTATTCTATTATACGTTAATACTTATACTGTACAATCGTCTATAATTCCTCATATTTGGATCTTACAGCAATATGCTTGAATGTAATACCTTTGCCACATTCTTTATCTGTCAAACTGATCCTTGAAATGTTTGTTAACAGATTGGTAGAACACCATTGGAAATAGCTGCAATCCAAGGATGGAAGGATTGCGTTGAGATCCTTTTTCCTTTCACAACCCGTGTAACCAGATTTGCAGACTGGAGCATTGATGGAATAATGCAACATGTGAAATTTGGGAGTTCAGGAGTATGAATAAAACATCTCCTTTTGTACTTAGTACTCCAGTTGGATTGATGCCTATGGGTTACACAGATCACTAAAAATGAAATAACTCTCTCTTAAAGATTTTTCACTGCAATGCACTCTATACAATATTTGACTTCTATTTCCATTTGATTTAGGATTATAAAATATGCAAGGAATCTGCTGTAAAAGTCGAAGGGGATGCTGCATTTCAGGGAAAGGATTATCCTAATGCATCGGCTCTGTACACCAAGGTAAATTCTGTCGTCCTAATGCATCTACTGCCCAGTGGCTGCATACTAGTACATCCTGAGGGCTTGAATAGATACTTGGTTACCTTATCGTATACTCCGTCCGTGCAAAAATGCAAGGCGTGTAAGATTAGTCAAAAGTCAAATTGTACTAACTTTGACCATATATTTAGGAAAAAATATGTACATCTACAATATTGAATGGACACATTGAGAAAACATACTTTATGGTGAATCTGTTGATATTGATTCAGTATTGTTGATGTTCATGTTTTTGTGTATAAACTTGATCAAACTTAGAAGCCGTTGACTTTTGACTAATCTTAGACGCCTTTTACATTTTGGGATTGAGGGAGTATTGAAGTTCTCAAGGAAGAAAATAATGATATTTCAAGACACATGCTGAGATCTGTGTGCTCTACTTCTGAACAAGCTTTTATTTACCACCTTTTAGGTCCAATTTTCTTCCTGAACTATCTGTACATCTGCAGTGCTGATTCTTGTGAATTGTTTCTCAATTCTTTAATTTAATATTTAATTAATTTTTTAAGACAAGGTGTTTTAGTAGCGTCTTTTACAGCTATCTTTGATATTTTGGTGGGATATCATTGACCGCTGCAGGCAATGGAGTCTGATCCTAATGATTCAACCTTGTATGCAAAGAGGAGCCTCTGCTGGCTGCATATGGGTGAGAAAGACAAAGCTTTGAATGATGCTAATACCTACAAAGGTATGGATCTGGATTTATCAAGTTCCTGCCATGAGCAAGCAGCAGCTCTCATACTGACACAGGTACAGTTTTGGCAAGTTGCAATGACATCGCGTTTTCCATAATCTGCTGTATTCCCTTTAGCCCTGGCCATGCATTGATTTCTGTGTGTTTAGGAGTATGGCCTTGCATGCAAAGCTCTCGTTTCTGGCTTGAAATTGAATTTTGGACGAGGTCCGAGTGGTGAAGTATCTAGGTAATCTCTGCTCTTGTCCTGGTAATGTTTGATAGGATAGCTCGAGGTTGTTACTTTATATGTTGTAATCAAATATCGTAAGATCAGTTAGATACCAGAACATTCTTGCTTTGTTTTACTGTGACATCCACAAATAGTATCACTTGTACGCGGCGCCACCATCTGTTCATTGTAGTTTCTCCCATGCTCATTGATGATGTTGTAACGCAGGGGGGACATGTTGACATCCATCTTCATTTTTTTTATTACTCCCCCCGTTTCTTATTACTCTGCACGCTTAGGCTCGGTTAAGGTCAAACTTCGTTATGTTTGACCAATTATATACTCCCTCCGATCCAAATTAATGGTCTCAACTTTGTCTAGACATGCATGCATCTAGTCTAAATACTTAACTTGATTCATACAACTCTAGACAAAGTTGAGTCTTTTAATATGGACCGGAGGGAGTAGAAAAATATACGAATTTTTTAATGCAAAATCTATACTACTACTAGAAACATAATGAATTATAATTCCATATTATATCAGTTTGATATTTTATCACATATACTTGGCCAAACGTCTCGTGAAGCTTAACTTTGACCAAGCCTAACGAGTGCGGAGTAATATGAAAGAGGGAGTGTTAGTTTGCCAAAACAGATTATATTAGTGAACAGAGGGAGTATCTGTTTTGGTTTTCGGATCACATGTCACATAGAATTAGATTGTGCTCTGATTAGTCGTCTGTGTTAGGAATAGACAAGTTATATTCCTCTGAGGGCCAAAGGCCACAATATATAGTACATGTACAGGGCAAATATGCAGGCAGCCCCCTAACATACGGGGGAAATACAATAAATATATACATACATCTAACACCCCCCTCAAACTCATGGTGGATCCACAACACTGAGTTTGGAGAGTAAGAAATCATGCTGTGCTCTGGTCTGTGCCTTCGTGAAGAAATCCGCCAACTGTAAATCTGAAGGCATATACTGAAGCGCAACAACCTGAGCCTGCACCTGAGCACGTGTATAGAAAGCATCAACACCAATATGCTTGGTAAGCTCATGCTTGACCGGATCACGTGCAACACTAATAGCACCTGTACTGTCAGACAAAACCAGACTGGGTGTGGTAATAGAGACCCCAAAATCCGCAAGTAACCACCGTAACCAGGTCACCTCAGCAGTCAACAAGGCCATCGCACGCAACTCAGCCTCAACACTCGAACGGGAAACCGCTGTCTGTTTCTTTGTCTTCCAAGCAATGAGCGAACCACCAAGAAACACACAGTAAGCAGAAAGTGAACGGCGATCCGAAGGATCACTCGCCCACGTAGCGTCCGAATAGCACTGGAGCTGGAGGGAGCTGGAACGAGGAAAGAAAAGGCGACGAGTGATCGTACCACGAAGATAACGAAGAACACGGAGAAGATGGCTATAGTGAACAGTGGTAGGAGCAGAAACAAACTGACTCAGAATATGAACAGGATAAGAGATGTCAGGACGAGTGACAGCAAGATAAACAAGGCTCCCAACAAGATGACGATAACGCGTCGGATCAGGAAGAGGATCACCATCAGTGGGTTGAAGCTTAACATTAAGCTCCATAGGGGTCTCAACAGTGCGCTCATCCCCAAGAGCAGCACGAGCAAGAAGATCCTGAATATACTTTTCCTGGGAGATGTAAAAGCCATCAGAAGTGGAGGAAACCTCAATCCCAAGAAAGTATCGAAGAGGACCAAGATCAGTCATAAGAAACTGATCACGAAGACGAGCCTTAACAAAGGCGATATACTCAGAATCATCACCAGTAATGATCATATCACCAACATAAAGAAGAAGAAGAGTGCGTCCACGAGGAGAAGTGTGAACAAACAACGCTGGATCATGAGCACTAGGGGAGAAACCAGCAGCAGTCACTACAGAAGCAAAACGCTCAAACCAGGCACGAGGGGCCTGTTTAAGACCATAAAGAGAACGTCGAAGACGACAAACCATCCCCTCGGGAACGGAATACCCAGGAGGAGGCTGTATATAAACCTCCTCACGCAACTCACCATTGAGAAAGGCGTTCTGAACATCAAGCTGGGACACAGACCAGTGACGAACAGAAGCAACAGCAAGAAGAGTACGCACAGTGGTCATATGAGCCACAGGAGCAAAGGTCTCATCATAGTCACGACCATGCTCCTGCTGAAAACCACGAGCCACAAGACGCGCTTTATAGCGCTCAAGAGATCCATCAGAGCGGGTCTTAATCTTATAGACCCACTTACACGTGATAGGACGAACACCAGGAGGAGGAGAAACAAGATCCCAGGTGCCAGTGCGCTCAAGCGCGGCAAGCTCCTCAGCCATGGCCAGCTGCCATTCAGGATGATGCTCAGCGTCCCGATAAGAAGTTGGCTCGGAGGCAACAGAAAGACCATACTGACTGGGAGAGTAACGGTTGGGGGCACGACGCTGACGAACAGGACGAGTAGAGGGAAGATCATCAGAGGAAGACGATGCAGAAGACGACAATGAAGAGGAGGGAATAGAAGAGAAAGACTCCGGAGAACGAGGAGAACTAGGAGAACTAGACGGAGAAGAAGAGGACGGTGTCGAAGAAGAGACATCAGGGGGAGGAGATGCGGAAGAAGTCACAATAGGGGTAGAAGGAGGTGTGTCAGGAAAGAGAAGAAAAGAGATGTCTTCCACCGGGTAAGTACCAGCGGTGGGACGAGGATAGAAAGGACGCGTCTCATCAAAAGTAACATCACGAGAGATACGCATCCGACGACCAACAGGGTCCCAACAGCGATAGCCCTTATGCTCATCACTGTATCCGAGGAAAACACACTCAACAGACTGAGCGGTCAGTTTGGTGCGTTCGCGAGGAGCAAGTAAAACATAGCAAACACAACCAAACAAACGAAGCATGGAGTAATCTGGAGACTGTCCAGAGAGGCGCTCAAGAGGGATACCACCCTGCAAGGCAGCAGAAGGCTGAATATTGATGAGGTAAGCCGACGTAGCGACAGCTTCAGCCCAGAAGTGCGGCGGGAGAGAAGAAGCAATCATCATAGCGCGAGTGGTCTCAAGAAGATGGCGATGCTTACGCTCAGCAACGCCATTCTGGGCATGTGCGCCAGGACAAGAGAACCGAGCAAGAGTGCCCTGCTCAGCAAGAACACCTCGCAACATCTGGGAGATATACTCACCAGCAGAATCAGCACGAAACACACGAATGGGGGTAGAATATTGAGTACGAACCATAGCCGCAAAACGCTGATATAAGGAGAGCACCTCACTACGAGAGCGCATAAAATACAACCAAGTGTACCGAGAAAAATCATCGATAAATAAAATATAGTAGCGATGGCCCCCTTTCGAAGCGAAAGGAGCCGGACCCCAAACATCGGAATGAACTAAATCAAAAGGTCGCTGAGATACAGACGCGCTAGTAGGATAGGGAAGCTGAATCTGTTTACCCAACCTACAGCCCTGACAATGCAAAGACCCATCTCCTGAGACAGACCCCAGAAGACCACGATGAACTAATGACGAGAGGCGAGAGTCACAGAGGTGACCAAGACGATGATGCCACTGCTGAAAAGAGCTGGTAGTAGAGGCGACAACCGGAGAAGAACTGGTGGATGAAGTGGCAGCGGAAGGAACACGAAGCCAGTCTAACTCCCAAAGTCCTGAAGAATCACGGCTGCGAGGGCCAGCTCCAACCAGGGCCTGGGTGCGACGGTCCTGAACAACACAAGAATCAGCATCAAGAATGACGCGACAACCAGAGTCAGTAAGCTGGCTAGCAGAGAACAGATTCATTTTAAGAAGAGGGACATGAGAGATATCAGGAACAAAAAAAGAAGAAGTAGAAAGGGTGCCCCGACTAGAAACAGGGAGAGAGGTACCATCAGCCGTAAAAACACGGACAGGAGAAGGGAGAGAACGAAGAGCGGACAAAGAAGAAGACTCAAATGTCATATGAAAAGAAGCTCCAGAATCCAGATACCACGGGGACGTACCTGACTGTGTAGAAGGTGGTGGTCGCACAGTGCCTGAAGAGTCAGTCACAGAACCAGCAGTGCCCGTCGAAGAAGATCCTGTAGCAGCAAGCAGACCGCGAAGACTCCTGATAATGTCCTGATCAGAGAGGGCCACTGCCGAAGACCCGGAAGGAGCCGACTGTCCACGAGCCTGGTGCTGCTGACGTAAACTGGGGTCCCGTGTATAACAGGTGGCCCAAGTGTGACCATCCCTGTTGCAGTAAGAGCAGTGACGAAGAGAACCACGGCGACCCTGACCACGAGCCGGCTGGTGCTGACTCGGACCCTGAGGCTGCTGGTGCTGAAACTGACCCTGACCCTGACCGGGAGGAGTGGGTAGGATCGGCGGCGGCGGTACAGGAGACCGTGGCTGAGGCGAGAGAGCAGACGGCAAAGGAGCACCACGAGTAGCAAGCGCAGATGGAACCGCAAGAAGACCAGCACCACGAAGACGGGTCTCCTCAGCCCGAAGCTCAGACAACACCTCAGAGAGCGGAACACGACCACGAGCATTCAGCTGAGCACGCCGGGGCTCAAACTCCTGGCGAAGCCGAGACAGAAACTCATAGATGCGGTGAAACTCCAAGTCCGAGCGCACAATCTGGCAGCACGAGCATGTGCCACAAACAGCAGTGCGGAGAGAATCAAGCTGACGCCAGATAGCAGCACTCTGAGTATAAAACTCATCAATAGTGGAATCCCCCTGCTGAAGGGCATGCTCCTGACGAACCACAGACAAGTAAAGAGCATCCCCAGACGGCTGATAGCGCTGACGAAGATGGGCCTACTGAGCAGCAACAGTAGGGAGACTCATGAACTCAGCAGCATACTGGGGCAGAACACTGGAGGTGAGAACAGCAGCAGCACGAGCATCCTCATCGACCCACTGAGTGTAGGCAGTCAGAGCGTGGCGATAGGACTCGAGATCAGCAGAATATTGCTTGAACTTCAGGTCATAGGCAGCAACAGCAATATCATCAGCACTCTGAGCAGCATCCTTGGCCTCCTGAGAAGCATCAGCAGCAAGCACAATCGGTGTCGGAGGCAGAGGTGCCACAGGAGCAGGGGGGCACGACGGACACGAGACCTCGCCGGAGAGCACACCCCAAAGACGGAGACCGCGCATGTGAACGCGCATAAAGGCAGCAAAATCAGGGTAATTTGCGCCATCAAATACCACCGGGTAGCGAGGAATCGCAACATAACTCGATGAAGAAGACATTTTTTTTTTTAGATCAGATCTAGATCCAGGCGAATTGGACAAGAATCAGTCGGCGGCAGCCGGCGCGCCAGGCAGGTGGAGGCCCGCGCGCGTGGCGTCAGGTGGCAGGCGTCAGCAGGGAGCGCGTCAGGTGATGAGTACTGCGGGCGACGGGGCGTTTGGCAGCCGCGCGCGTGGGAGCAAGGGACCTGCGCGTGCCTGCGCGTGGGAGCAGCCAACCGCCAGGGAGCAAGGGCTGCACGTGGAAGCAAGGGCTGCACGTGGAAGCAAGGGCTGCTTCTGATACCAAGCACGCCAACCGCCAGGGACCAGCCGTGAACCAGGGGAGCACAGCACGTGGGCCGGGGACCAGCCGCCAGGAGCGCGTCAGGGAAGTACCGCGCGTGGGGAGCGCCGGGAGCGCCAGGGAGAACCGCGCCTGCGCGTGGAGGACGGCTAAAATAAGCAGAAGATCCGATCCGAGAACGAGGCGAACAACGGCCGAATGCGGCGGCGGAGAACCGGGGCGGACGACGGCGACGCAACGAGAGGAGAGAACCCTAAGGCTCTGATACCATGTTAGGAATAGACAAGTTATATTCCTCTGAGGGCCAAAGGCCACAATATATAGTACATGTACAGGGCAAATATGCAGGCAGCCCCCTAACATACGGAGGAAATACAATAAATATATACATACATCTAACAGTCTGTTTATTTACGTTTTCTGCTGAAATTTTCATGAATGACCGTTGATTTAATTGTATGCCACTATAAAACTTTGGATTAAAACTTGCAGGGAGAAGAATGCGTGAAGAAAGGTTAGCTGTTACTACCCGGGCATGTCAAACGTCCACTGAAGTTGTGAGGATTGCGATTTTGTTCGATCCTGCATGTTGACAGTAGTGTGTCTATATTTTATGATTAGAGACATAGCATGTAGGCTACTCCTCTGTCTAGAAATAGTTAACTTGGATTTGTCTAGATTTGTTGTATCGATCGGGGATGGACCGCTAGCCATTATATTGTGTGTTAGTAGGAAACAAGAGATATAACGCCTACATGTAGGTACTCTCTCCGATCCATAATAAGTGTCACTCATCAAATACTCCTTCGACCCATATTAGTTGACTTAACTTTGTCTAGATACGAATGCATCTAGACAAGATACTTGACTAGATACATATGAATCTCTATCTCTACTATATAATTTTGCTTAAGGTGGTTTTTGTTAGCACCGGATCCGGATCGTTTTGCCCGTCTTCGTGTCAGGCATGATCGGCATGCGATCTCCTTGATTATCTCCCGTGCATGCGATGGATTCTTTCCCATCTCAACTACCTATTGTATCGGAAAGAGATCCCTATTTTTCCCAAGACTCGGTGTCCTTCGGAGAAAACAAGTGGGGAGGGGAAGGAGACGTCTTGCAATCTTGAACGAGGCTGGAAGACGCCACGACCACACAACGCCGCATTTCCTAGCTCGCGCAGCGCAGCCGATCCCAAACGCTTCACGTAGCAACAAAGCGGGGGCCGAGTCAGCAACAACAGCTTAGCACGACAGGGACAGGAACCAAGTGCCGCCTTGGTCGGATCTGAGGTTGAAGATCTTATGATGGCCGGATGGAGGAGTGCTCGTAGGTGGACGGCCGGCCGACCACGGCGAGACCCTGTCCCCGAGCCTATCGAACTTGAACACGAATGACAAGGAAGCCGGAGGATGTCACGGCTGTTGGCTGGGCACCCGGCGAAGGACTATGGTGCCAAATTGATGTTCAGTGCCACCAAGTCCTTTATCTCAATCAATATCCCCATGCGTATACAGGATTCCCTTAACACACAAGTTAAAAAAAAACTGTGCTTGGCTAAGGCCGAGCGAGAAGGGCGAAGCGACGGCTGGCGGTTGACGGCAGCAGGCGACACCTCCACGGCAAGGACGCCCAGCACAGCAGACACGCCCTCCATGGCGAGGCGCCGACCAAAAAACGTTGTGAACTCGCATCATCCAAGGAAGAATTTTCCTCAAAATAGAGATACAAATAAGAAGTCCAGTTAGTAGTGGAGGTGATTTTGAAGAGCTATTATGTGGACCGAAGCGTTGATAATATACAGAGTACTACGTCGTGCAGGTAAACATACATAAAACACAGTGCACGCACGGTGCACACCTCGTTGTTGTTCGACGCCTGCAATCAGAAAAGTTTGTCATTTCTCTCGATAAGCAACCCGGGGTTGAGATGAAGTCATCATTAGGTAGTTAGCGTTGTGATGATCTATCACTCGTGTTCACGGCTTTGGATTTCAATAATAACATCTTTTGGTTAACCCTGAATGGTCAAGAAGGGAAGAAAGAAGCTAAATGAAACGATCATTTATCCATAAACATTCACAGTCACGTGTCACACTACCGAGTTCAGATTGCAACGAAGTTACATTCAAAGATAAACACCGGCACGATAGGCTGCTTAACTGTGCAAAGTCGAGAAGAAGGAAGAAAAGAAATCCAGAAACACTTGAAAACCGGGTTCAGATTATTACAAAGTCATACCGAAAAAAGTTTTCTACGTCAATTTGAATTGACGATTTGGGACAATATAATGTTAGTTGTAGAATGTTATAGCAATATGCAAGAATGTCTAGAAATAAACATCGAATATGTCTAGAAATAATTTGCACAACTCAAATTATTATTGATCAAACGAACTCATGTTTATCTCATCTTATTTGCATTTATATTAATTAAGAGGTATGGGCCTATCAATGTTTTTTTTTTCAAAATAAACCAGATATCGATGTTTGCCATAAACCATGAGATTGTAAACACTCGTGAAATTAAACATAACCGAATTTCAATCAACTTTTACTTTTTATGTCGTTCCATAGCAAAGCACGGGCATTCGATCAACTAAGAATGCCTACAAATATACATCGACTATGTCTAGAAATAATTTGCACAACTCAAATTATTATTGATCAAACAAACTCATGTTTACCTCAACTTATTTGCAAGTATATTAACTAAGAGTTATGGACCGTGCAAAGAACAGTGGCGGAGGAGCCCATAGGGCGGACTAGGGCGATCGCCCGAGCTAAGTCACGTCGCGTATGCCCTAGTAGTATGGAATATTTAGCTAGCTGCATTGGGTGAATCCGTACGACACTAAGTAATCTGGGCTTTCGATTATATAATTAGAATTTCATGAAGATATCGACACGTAAAAAAGACTTGCGCCTGCAGGTCTGCTAATTTTTTGGGCTTAAACTATACCAAATGACCGTGTATGCATATCTGTTGTACGTCCGACCAAAGGACTTGGTGGTTGGATCAATTGATCGATCAAAAAACCTAGAGAGAAGAGGTGGCGGACTGGCGGCGGCTGCGGTAACCGGCGAGACAACTGGGGCATTAGGCTCGCAGGGAGATTGACGGAAAAGATCTTGCCAAGACATTCCGGCCGTCCGGTGAACGAGCGCCCTGCATGAACTCGTTGACAGAAACGAGAGATGGTATCTCTAAGCGTAGGTCAAAATCTCAAAATTAAAGGTATTGTTATTAAAACAAATTAGATGTGAAGCAGTATTGAATAATGTCGAGTGTTCCGTTGTGATTTTTGGTTTGTGATTGTATAAACTGCTAGGTTTAAAGAATTATTATCTAACCGTACCTAGCAGCAGCAAAGCCATGGGATAGAAGAAGGAACGGAACAAAATAAAGAGGGAGTTGAGATTATTGCAACACAAGAGGAAGATGAGCTTTCGTATGCAAATTGAGGATTTTCACCCCAACATTAGAGATGATCGTACCTGAATTGTAATTCATGTTATGTTGATTACATTTTTCCATATAACTTATTATATCATCTTTGGTACTTTTAATTTCCAATCATTCAATTTCGCCACACCAAAAATTTAGTCCGTCCTCCGTCACGGGCAAAGAAGATACCAATGTTTTTCTAGATAAACTAGATATCGATGTTTGTCATGAACCATGAGTCTACAAATACTCGTGAAATTAAACATGTCCGCATTTCAATCAACTTTTCATTTTTATATCGTTCCGTAGCAACGCACGGGTATTCAGCTAGTCTAGATAAACTTAAGTCAACTAATATGGGTCGAAGAGAGTACAAAGTTTATACTAACTTAATACAAAATGAGAGACACTTATTATGGATCAAATGAAATGAGAGACACTTATTATGGATCGGAGGTAGTACGATAGTTAGGCCACCGATGTGCGCTTTAATCAGTTCTTCCGATCGATGCAGACGCTGGAAGGACTAAAGCTGCTTAGAGTAACTCTAGAACATCTCCTCAACCCACGTGATCCTTAAATAACCGCTGGGTTTTCAGTTTTCGTTGAAAAAATGGCGTCTAGCAAATACTGTAAACCTGCACCCTACCCCTACATACACAGGCTGCGCCTCTACATGCGCAAGCTGAACCGAGTACGCCTCGAAATTGTGGAGGAATTTGTGCGGGAGGACGTTTCAGCTCGCCTTTCTGCGTTGCCGTCGTTGTAGGGATCTATCTATCCACCTGCTCCCTAGCGCTGTCACGTCTTTGATTTGAAGGCATGGTTTTTAGATCCCTACAACCTCGCCACCGAGCGGTGGTGATAGATCGACAACGATAGGTCGATAGCTTGCTTGTATAGATCGGACGGCGGGACATGATCAAGACATATTATTATATAAAACTAGCAGAATGCCCGTGCGTTGCTACGGGATAATAAAATTTGACAGAGTGATTGATCTAAGCAATATTGCAATTCACAACCTCAACATCGCCTCCACCCTTCAATTCTGGATGTAAATCTGGCAACAATTTGTCTGATGTTGATGTAGGTACAGTAAATCCTTGTTAAACACAGATTGCTGTGATTATGAAAAAAATTAATGGTAACACAATTCTAAGACAAAACATAGTGTATTCCAGAATTAATCCCTTTGTTACATAAATATGCCTTTAAGAGTTATGAATAATGAAATTTTCGGGGTATGCGAAGGAAAAGATGGTGAAATGTAACTTTGGGGTATGTCCAAAAGAAGGAACAAAATATTATATTGATACGCAATAATTTATGACCCATAGGAACTAAATGCACCCATCAATCTGCATACGCCATTATTAATATGGTCCATATGAATAGAACAAATGGATGCAAGAGAAAAATTTCATGAAGTCTAATGTAATCTAGACGTTAGAATTTAATTTATATTATTCTACTGATTTCTAGTTGCAATTAATTAGTAGAGGTTGTCAATATATCTGATTGTGGGGAGTAAGACTGTTGGGGCTTTTTGGAGATTCCTGATCAAGAATATACTGCCTAACATATTAATTAGAAATATGCTCGGTCTATTCACAAGCAAATCTATGGAAAGATACAGAAAGAAATAACTAATTAAGAACCACATAAAACGTCTATATTTTTTTTGAACTCAAACAAATGATATGACATGAAGATACCTTTAAAAGTTTAAAATCGTGTTTCCTTCTCTCAAACCATTGGCATCTGAATTATAGAACAACAACAGTAAGTGGATTGACCAAAAAAAATCACCACATTGCTGCTGACAACTCTTTGGGAGAAGGAATCAGAGGGCGCCGTCGTGCACGCCCCTGAAGCAGGAGAAGGAATCATAAAAAGCTGATGGAATCAGAAGAAGGATACATGCCTCCCTGAGAGGGCCCATCGTGTGCACGCTCGGGACGATCTCGCCGTGCACGTCAGGAGCACTGAAGCGCACGCCGTCCACGACGATGTAGTGCACAACCGGGACGACCTCACAGCGCATGCGCCGAGGCCAACGAAGCGCACGCCTCGCGCCTACCCGCGCCTGCCGCTGCCAAGCCCCGCCCCGACCCCGTGTACCTCTGGCCGCCGCCCAACTCGGCACCGCGAGCTCCGCCCGCGGTCTCCTCGGCCTCCCTCGTTGCTGTCTGCTCCGCTCACCCCTGCGTCACCCCGCCACCATGGCGCCGTCCCATCTCGTTGCATCCCCGACCACAGGTCGTCGCCACCGCGGTCGATTCCGCCCCTGGGAGCCCCTGCGCGCGCGCCCAACTTAGTAAATTTCAGATCGAAATCGAGTGGAAGGCAGCGCCACAAATTTCTGATCGAAATCGAGCAGAAGTTACAAGTAGAACAGAGAGATAGGGCAGACCGGGTGAGGAACAGGCTTTAGGCAAGATGGAACCTCCGTTCACCTTGGGCCTCCACATCTGACTCCATATCCTCCTTCGAACTCCATCGGCTCGCTGCTTCCTTCGCCCTGCAACTCGTCACCGGAGCCTCGGCCATTGTGGGGATCTCCGGATCTAGGCATGGGGATTATGTTTTCTTTGGAGAAAACCAGGTATGGAGCAGGGGGTCCATCGGACGGATTATCGCCGCCTCGCTCTTGCTCCTCCGCCTCCGAACGTGGCCAAGCAGCGCTTCTCTGGCCTTGTGATCCAAACACACAACCGAGCCGAACCTTTCAGGATTGTTAGCGGTGGCAGGACAAGTAATTCAGTCAAACAGACAGGGGCAAAAACGGAAATAAAAAAGCGGACGGAAATCTGGGACGACGAACCTACCTCAAGCAAAATTAGGGCCTGTTTGTTTGAGCTGTGGCTGGCTGTGCAACTGTGCAGGAAAAGCTGCTGTCCAGAAAAAGCTACTTCTCTGAGTTTGACTGTTTGGCAACTTGGCTGGCTGTTTAGCTGTATGCTAAGGAATTGTCTGTAATGTCCCTGTAATTAATATAACACGTAAACTTTACTATTGAAGTGCATAAACACATATGTTATTATTACATACCATATGTCACATATTTGTTTGTCCAAAATACATATCCAACCATTAAACAAATAAAGATAGTCTCATAATAAACGTAGAAACATTCACACCGAACAAACTGATCATCTTCTTCTAGCATTGTATAATGCAGTAGCGATGCGATCACGCGTTGAGTTCATGTCTACTGTGTGTAGTCCACTCGGAGCAGTATCACCGGAAGATGTTACTGATTGCCTTTGGACCTTAGGAAGATAGTCCTCATCTGCATCACAACGATCAAACTGCTTGTCGCGTAAGTTGGAGTCTCTAATGAAATTGTGAAGCGCTATGCAAGCCAGAATAATTCTTTTCTGAGTAACCAGACCGTAAGAAGGAATATACTTCAATATGCGCCACTTGTTTTTCAATATACCGAAGACACGCTCGATAGCATTCCGGAGTGATGAGTGCAGATAGTTGAAAATCTCTTCCCTATTTGTTGGTCTCCCTTCTCGACGAAAATCTGATATGTGGTATGTGTTCTGCTTATAAGGAGCTAAGAACCCTTTTCTATTTGGATAACCAGAATCAACAAGGTAATATGTATCTGCACATGAACGAAAAAAATCAAACATCAATGACAATGCATTTGTAACTATGTGTGTACCATGTAGACAAAGATATAGAAAATTACCACCAGGAGGGGTCGGAAACTGTATTGGATACTTCTCAATGGCGCGTTGTAGGATGCGTGTATCATGCGCCGAACCAGGCCATCCAGCAACAACAAAGATAAATCTCAAATCGAAGTCACATATCGCCAGAATATTCTGTGATGTGTAACCATGCCTTCCTGTATTGTTAACCATCTCTTCTGCAGGTACTTCAACTGGAATGTGTGACCCATCTATGGCACCAATGACATCTTTGAAATGAGGCCAAAAGCGTGCATCTTGAGGTCTTGGATGTACATCCTTGAAATTTCGATCTACTGGCTTTATGTTATCCTTACCCAACTTATTCAAGCAATTCAAAACCATGTGAAACTTTCTGTGAATTGTTTCGGTTGAACGACTAAAATAGTTCTCAACTTGGCTAAATGACTGTGGTCCTCCAACCATCCATAGAAACATAGCTAGGCATTCAACAGATGACATGTCTCTAGTTGACACCAACCCATATCTAGAAACTAGAAGGTTATGCAATTCATGAAACACATCTGGGTACATTCTAAACATTTTGTAGCATCTTTTCCTATTTCCAAGTTGTTCATTCACCCATTCAAGCCCAGTTTGCTCCGGAATACTCCTAAGTTCTTTATTCAAGTATTTCTGGCTATAGAGATTACCATAGTATCCCAACACGGCAAGATCATGAGCCACTCTGAGCAACTGCCGTGTCTTTTCTAGTTCTTACTCACGATCATCGTCACCATTATCCATCTGCAAAGAGAAAATTATAACATGTTAAAATGCTTCACACATCAATTTATTAGACACGCATCAATCAACAAATGCTTAACGCAACAATTTACTAGACACACATCAATCAACAAATGCTTCACACAATAATTTACTAGACACGCATCAATCAACAAATATTATCACCACAACAATTTACTAGACATGCATCAGTCAACAAATATTATCACCACAATAATTTACTAGACATGCATCAATCAACAAATATTATCACCACAACATACCCATAGTGGTACAGGAATCGAATAATAAGTAGTAGTTTTACAATCATCACAAATAGTCCCGACCAAATAAAAAGGAAAGGAATAATTCATGGTACACACAAGTTCTGCAATGATAATAAATAAATGGTGCACACACTACTTGTTCATCTCATCGTGTGTCCTCTGGAGCCAATCGAGCATGCCCTCAGTTGTTGCAAATGCTGCAAACACCTCTCTTTGATCCTTGTTCATAACAAGCTTGCCCGCAGTGTACATGATATCAGCTCCTTCAAGCACTCCACAATCTCGAACCATCCCTAAAAATTCCTTCATAGTTGGGACCTCATCACCTTTGCTGCAAGAACTGCCCTCGGTGTGCCTTGAAACAATTGTGTTCAATGCATTGTTGTAAGCCGAGAAAAAATCCTTCTCTACATGCTTGCGCTTCCTTGTTTTCTTTAAGCTAGCTTGCCCGCAGGTATCATCATCAAGCATTATTGGAGCTTCATTGCCAGTTTATTCTTCCTCACCTGCAATGGCAGCTGATTCTCCAGTGACATGAGCTTTCCTAAACATAACATCCTGTTGTTCCAAGTTGGCAGGTGGACCATTCCTAAACTTTGCATGGTCAGGACGAATCTGAAAATAAAAACATTACGAAGATATCAGTCCAATGATCATAATAACAATACAAAAGAAAATGCAAGTAAAGACATGATAACTTACAGCCAGGTGATTCTTCCACCAATCATCATCTGCATCCATAGTTTTTTCTATAGGATCCCAACCTAGCCCGGTCGCATTTTGCAATTCCATCCACCCCGTGTAATCCTTCTTCATAGAATCCCATTTGTTCTTGAATTGCTTCTGCGTTCTTCTATCCCCTGTCTTCTCAGCAAATTTGTCCCCAAGATTCTTGTAACCCTTCCTACTCAAGCACCCCCTCCCTATTGTTGCCGTTCACTTCCTCCATACAAATGTCGCAGAAAACTCTAGTGTAGTATGGATTCCAAACCGCCTTCAACATTGCAAATGAATCTCAAGCTATAACAGAAAAATTTAGAAAAGATAGCTTTTTATTTCCACCAAACAACATAGCAATACAAGCAATAACATAGCAAACCACATAATTTCTAGCACATCAACACGTCAAGCCTGACCATACCAGTATCATGTGAACATCAACACATCAACACGTCAGGGATGGGTGATTTTAGCTTCTATTCTGATTTTTTTATTACGAGTGGCTGGCTATGTTTGCAATCATGACTGTAACTTAATAACAAGAAGCAGCACACTTTTTAAATGCCAGTTATATATACATCTATAATAGTACGGTACTAGTTGAATTTGTGTGTATGGTACATCTATAATGCCAGTTATTGATCAAATGGGTAGCCTGTCGACCAGTAGCCTATAACTAGGTACGAAACGACAACGCAACCACCACATTTACCACTGACCAAAAATTCGAATAGTGGCCTAACATACCTTTGACGAGGTCTGCCGTGGAGGGCAGAGGAACCTCTGGTGTCGGGAGAGAGAGAGAGAGGCTCGGCGGCAGGGAGGAGGAGCTCGGCGGATGGGCAAGCTCTGTCGGGCGAGCGGCTGTGCAAGCTCTGCCGGGAAAGCTCTGCTGGGGAAGCTCTGCCGGGCAGGGGGAAGGAACTCTGTGGCCGGGAGGGAGATGCTCAGCAGCGGGGGAAGCTCCAAGGGCGGCGGGGAAGCTCTGCCTGCGGGGGAGGAGGTCGGGCAGCGGGGAAGCTGCAAGGGCCGGGAGGGAGAGCCTCGGCGGCAGGGAAGCTCTGCCTGCGGGGGAGGAGGTCGGGCGGCGGGAGAAGCTGCAAGGGCCGGGAGGGAGAGCCTCGGCGGCGGGGAAGCTCTGCCTGCGCGGGGGGGGGGGGGGGGGGGGGGCGCTCTTTTTGATCGAGAAACAAGGTTTGGTTGAAATGCTACTGGTGGTTGGTGCTGGGGGGGAGGTCGGACGGCGGGATCACCTCTGGCGACGGGGAGCTCGAACCCTAGGAGAGGGTCAGGGGTTGGGGACGGGGTGTATTTCGGTCCTTCGCTTGTTTTTTTTTCTTTTGGGCCCCAAAGAAAGTTTTTCTCGGGTGGACACTGGGCTCCGGGAGCTGGGTGGCATATCAATTGTAATTTCGGCTAAAAACGATTCGTTCCTATGCGGGAAGCCACGGGAAGCACCCGCGGACGTGCTTCCCGGTTTGTCTATTTCGCCTGACCAACGCGCAACTGTGCCGTTTGGCTCGTTTTTCTAGCTTTTTCCACTGGAAAGCCACCAAAAGCCCAAACAAACACCCCCTTAGTAGATAGATATTTTAGTTTTGTGAATCAAATGTATCTAGACATCTTTTAATACTATATAGGTTCGTAGAGATTTGAATTTGTATAATAAAAGATATCTTCATTTCATAAAGCTAAAATATCTTATATTTCTGAATGGAAGGAGTAGCTCATATGAACTATTGCACCGATTAATCGCCGATTGCGTTTATGTTGATGGCCTGTTGCATAAAACTATCAAAATCAATTTTTAGCGGTTCCGCTTTGGGCCAACTTACAACGGATTACATGTTCCAGCTAACGCGGTTATCTACATCACAACTCTACTTGCTTCTCGAAACAAGCATTACGCCCAGCTTTATAAATAAAGCAACGACTATCCAGAATACAATCAAGTCACCAACGCCTAGGCGATAAAAAGAAAAGAAAAAGAGAGTCCGTTGGGGCCACAACTCAACAAAACCCAAGGAAAAACGACAAAAAATAAAAAGTGGAGTTAGAGGGGCGCTCCCTCTACGAGGCCGTGAAAGCACTAGCAGGCGCTACGAAGCGCTGCGCCGACGCCCTAAAAGCTTGCAGGATGTTGTCCACGCTCTCCCGGTCCCGCTGCCTATACAGGGGTACCACTGCTGAAGGTAGGCAAGCAAAGAAAACACAGAGTCAAATGCACGGCGAGGAAAGATCCGCTCTATCACCATCTTATTACGAATGTTCCACAATATCCATGTAATGGCCGCAAACGCCAACCAGAAGAGGTGGCGCCTTCTACCGGTATGGTTCGCCTCTGTTTATAGGAACTCGATGAGGTCTTGGACCTGCCAAGTAGGCCCTAGCGCTTCCCGGATAAAGTTCCACAAAAACTGAGAGGCAGGAGATGTGAACATAATGTCACGTCTCCGACGTCTCACATAGCGGACACAGCCCATCGTCGGGACCATTGCGCTTCGACACCTTACCCCCGAAGGAAGACGATCCCGTAGCAGCTGCCATAGAAAGATACGCAAGCTTAGGGGTAGGGGAGACTTCCAAAGGTGCGTCGTCCAAGGTAACTCAGGGCCCTAGAAGAGGGTCCTATAAGCCGAACTAACTGAGAAAGCTTCCGAGGGAGACTGGCCCCATGTTACCTTATCCCTCTCCTCTGAGAGGGACAAGGGTAAGGAGCCCCACAGTCTCAGGAAATCAGCGGCCTCAGCATCATTGAAGGACCTCCGAAACGGGATGTTCCAGTGCCCTTCTTGGGCTGCCTCGACAACTAACATCGTGGGAGCTGCGCAGATGGCAAACAATGCTGGGAATTCCTAGTAGAGGGATACCCCCTGTAACCAGGGGTCAAGCCAAAATAGGACTTCCTGACGATTTCCCACCATGAAGAGAGAGCCCCGGTGGATGAAGTGCTTAATGTCTTGGATGGCCCGCCAAAACTGGGACCCCTCCCGACGTTCACACGCCATCAGGGAGCGGCCCCGAAGGTACTTTGCCTTAATGAGTTGGAGCCAAAGGCCTCCATCATCTTGGAGGATCCGCCAAACCCACTTCAGTAATAAGGCCACATTGAAGCGACGAGAGTCAAGGACTCCTAAACCCCCAAGGATTTTGGGGTACAGATATCCGCCCACTTCACCATATGATACTTGTGGTGCCCATCTCTGGCAACCCAAAAGAACCTAGACAACTCATTCACAAAGTCTGCATGGGTTTCCTCAGGGAGCAAATAAAGGCCCATCTGATACATGATGAGGCTGGACAGGCAGGAGTTAATCAGGATAGTCTTGCTTCCCTTGGACATGAGGCGCACATACCACGGTTCGGCTTTGGTCCAAACCTTCACGATCATGGGAACAAGATCCATGATTAGCACCCGAGAGTCGCGCATGGGCATTCCCAAGTAGGTAACGGGGAAGTCCGCCAACCACAATTCAAAAATTCTGTGATGCGCTGCCTCTCCTCCTCAGGGAATCCCAGGATCATAACCTCGCTTTTGTCGAAGTTGATCTTGAGGCCCGACAAGGATTCAAAGCACATAAGCAAGAACTTGAGGTTAATGATGTCAAGTTCCGACCCCTGCACCATGATCATACTATCATCTGCATACTACTTGCTCTGCCGTTGCAATTAAGTTTAAGCTAGGACCAAAGAATTGGAGATTATTAATGAACAAAGTTAAAAGTATAGAAGTAACTTCCTACGAGTAATTCATAGATATTCCCATATTACCGAATTATGCATCCACCAAGCTTACTGTTTCACGATTCTAAATGACAAAAGTAACCTAGCCTAACTAATTTTCTTTCCTAATATACATAAACGGGTTTTTATCTTGTTCTGTAAGTATCATGACAATACAATTCTGTAAACTATACGTTATTTTAAACTATACTGTTGCATTATTATATTCAGAACAAAAATCAGCTTTTTTTAAATTATTAATAAAGAATCCGCTTCTTTTATTGGAGAATCTGCTTATCTTAATGGATACAAGAATGACGAAAAAACAAAAACAAAAGGCTAAGCATGCTAAATAGGCCCATCCGGCCCATCCGATTCTCTGTATAGCACACGCTGCAAATACAGCCTAGCCGAGCGGCTCAGGTGGCCGCGGCAGCCTATAAGAGTCGGAGTCGGCTGCCGAAGTGCAACACGCCAACTACCCCACCCCGCCCAGCCGCCCTTCGCTTCCCGCTCTTTTCCCCTTCCTCCGCCTACGCCTAGAGCCTTCTCGAACCTTCCATTCCATCCGGAGCCGTGGAGGCGAGCCCCCATCTCCATGGCCTCCTCCTCCTCCCGGCGTTTGCCCGTCCTCCGGGAGATCCTCCTTCTGTCCTTCAAGCCGCGGCTCTTCCCTGACACTCTGTTCGGGGTCGACACGGAGAGCACGCTGCGTGACCAGGCCGGGCTGATCTTCCGAGCGGCGTTTGACGGTGACACCACTCGCATGAAGAGTAAGAGACCCCGCGACTCCTCGTGGATAGGTTTTGGTGATCGTGGATCCGACGCGATTTCTGGTTGCTGATTTGTGCGTGCAGCGCTGGCGAAGCAGAGGAAAAGGGATGGGAAAAGCATGGACGTGGTGGAGGAGATCAGGGACAATCAGAACAGGAGCCTCGGGGCGCTCCATCTGGCGGCCTTCGCGGGGAAGCTGGAGATGTGCAGGTACCTGATCAGGAAGCTCGAACTCGACGTCAACGCGGCTGCTGAGCAAGGTAATTAACCCTATTGAACTATATGATTCGCGGGGGCTGTTGCTCCAGTTTAGTTGTGCGGAACTTGTATCACGCGATTTGGGCTGCAATCCCTCCTTCTCAGCTTTTGTTTACTTCTGCAATCCTGCAACTGCCATTACAGTGCTGCTTGAGTTACGTTACGCCATTGTGTTTTCCGAGGCTGAAGGTCACCATCACCTGCCAATTGTACCCAGTTAATTGCAAATAGAAAGTAGTGATGCTGAAGCGGTGCCGTATTTGGGGTTATGGCATGCGACCATTAGTTCTTTCTGTGCTGGTTGGGACGTAATCTATTGTGTTTCTACTGTTTTGTTTTAAGCAGGGATGTACTTGTGTTTAAATCACAAAATTTCTGCGGATAGTTAGTTTCTTGAAAATGGTTGTTGTGAAATAGGAACATTCAAGGTACATGAAATTAGAGACCAACTAATGATGTCAATGTTCTTGCGCTTCCTTTTATTTTTATGTGTGACTCACTTGTGGTGCCTGCTTGTGCCATTTTCTAGTATGTATTTTGCAGGTTCAATCGCTCTTGGTTACATATCCTTTTTTTTTTTGGTTGGAAGAAACAGCAGTTGTTCGTTCTGACAAAGTGTTTATCGTATCTTGTGCTCTTGCTAGGTTCATCACCTCTACTATGTGCAATATATGGTTGTGCACCTATACCAATTGTGAACCTTCTACTGAATCGTGGTGCTGATCCAAACAAAGCAAGCAGCGAAGGGTTTACTGTGCTCCATGTTCTTGCAACAATTCAAGGTTCTCTCTGCCTATATATTTGTTTCAGACTTTTGTATTTGTAGCTTTAATTAGGATTATGTTGCCAAATCATATTTAATCCAAAATTGGTTGCAGTGTCTCTGCCCAGATATACTTTTTTCGAGAATACTATGAAATGTATTTTTTACCTATTGTGTCCTTGATGTCAATGTCACGCAGATCCAGATCTCTTTGTAATAGCGGAGATATTGTTATCCAGAGGGGCCAAGGTTGACTCTATGAGCACAGAAGGAACACCACTACATTTTGCTGCTCAGTGTGGGAATGCAGTAATGATGGAAGCACTGTTGAAGTATAATGCAAATGTATTAATTTCCTTCTTTCCATCTTTTGTATGCTCTTTCTGGTCAATATTCGGTCTGTTTTGTACAGTCTTGTATCCGTGATAAAGAGAAGTCGTGGCCAAAAGGTATTCACTTGGCCCATAAATGTTACTATCTTCCTTTTCCCTCAGGGAACTATCCTAGTCCTGCCTACTTGGCGGAATGAATGCTATTTTTGTCTCCTTGACCAAACTTGAGCTAGGGCTTCTCTTTTATTTGCTGGCTCTAGTCTCGTGTCTCTTTACGTTCTTTTCTTGTTTTAGCAATCATCATTTGTTCATGGGTCTTTTGTTCTTCCCTTGCTTAAAATGCATTAGATTCTTGATGACTGCCAGATCGTGGTCAGACCAAGTTCCAGTTTAATCCACTGTGCATGTGTGACGAGGCTCACTTCTCCCCACCAGGCCCAAAGAACTGCTTAATTGATATTTTTTTTTCTGGGTACTCCTGGGTAGTTTGCAACTTCGCATGCAACTTTACTCGCATGCTAGCAAATATCAAGCGTTGGTGATAACTGATAGCGGCAACATATGACCTTAAATTACCTTGATTTTTTGTGGTGCTCTTAGATCCTTCATATGATGCATGTAGTGGTAATAATTGCATAAGGGCCTTTGCTACTGAACACTGGATGATAAAGCATATGGTTTCTGTTCGCATCTATAGCTTGTCTGAAAAAATAATCAAATCGGTGTTTTTAGTAATTTTTGTATTTGGTATGCTAATAATTGCGTAAAAAAAGCTGATAGTTTATTGTTGTTCATTGACTACTGTGTTATTGTTTCTCTGCAAGTAATGTGATGTTTGCCTTTTCTCCAGCCTGACAGAGTTGTGCAATCATTCTATGCACCACTCACATTGGCTCTCTTTGCTTCTTCAACTAAGTGTGTGGAACTACTTATTGAGGTGCAGTTACTTGTCCCTTTAGAGCATCCATAGTAGCGATATTTGCCAAAGGGACCTGAATTTTTTCTTTGTCATGTCATTCCTATTGTGAGACAAGTTGCAGCAGATTACAAAACACTATATTCACAATTATGTGGTAAATACTTATTGTTTCAGGCTGGTGCTGATGTCAATGCTGGTAGCCCTGCAACTCCATTAACAATAGCTGCAATGGATGGCTTAGCTGACTGCATCAAGTGCTTGTTGGAAGCTGGTGCTGATCCCAATATTCCTGATGAAGTGAGTTTTTTGTGCTGCTACTTAGTGTATTAGTTGTAACTTGTTGGACGCTGGTGCTGATCCCAATATTCCTGATGAAGTGAGTTTTTTGTGCTGCTACTTAGTGTATTAGTTGTAACTCTAAGTGAGCTTCTGAGCTGGCTCTGTGTTCTACTTGCAAAACACTTCGTGGTGTGTTTGTGATTAGTAGCTTATCGTATCATCCGATTATCTCTGCATTTTGTAGATTATATTATCTATGGTACTATCTAATAACATGAGTAAATGTAAACTATTTGATAAACATGCGTAGCTGATGCCATCTCTTGCTATTTGGGGTTTGTTAGGGTTGAAATATCATTGTTTGTGATTAGCATGTTTTATGCAGAGTTTCCTTTCTGTTTATCTGAAAATTTTGTACCTGTATTACTTCAATCTTGTTTATTACAAAAAAATGTCAAAGGTTATTTCTTTGAAAGAGATATTTGTTAGCCTATTTAAGTGTTCAGTGCTACTCTGCTATGAACCACTACTCCCTCCAATCCAAACCGACACTTTTTATCGATCGGACGGAGTATTTCTTTTCGACTGTAGCAGAAACAGTGTGCGTTACTGTATGTTGAGGCTGTTATGGATATGATAGATAATAGGCTAGAAGATGGATCAGTGCTCATTTAGTTCCCCTAGTTCAACAGTATAGTGAAATGTTAAATTCACAAGCTAAAGTATAGTGGAACTCAGTCGTAGTAAGTGCAGTTCTTTCTATCTCAGATCATTTTCTGGTTAAATATGCCACTCTGAAGTCCTGTCTCCGCTCTCTTCTAATAATGATCGATCATGCTGCATTGAAGTTCACATCATCTGTGCTTCCGCATATGAGAAGAGCAAAGGAACTAAAACATTCATGCATCTGTTTAATTATTCTGCCTGTACACATGTCCAGGATATGTTGGGAACATAGGAACAGATATATTGTAGACCGCTTCATATTCTACTATGATTTAGTACACTCGCTGCACAATCGCCCATAATTTCTCATATTTCGGATGTTATGGATATGCCTGTATGCAATGACTTTGTCACATTCTCTATTTTGTGTCATTCCCTAAACTCTCCCTTGCTTATTCTAAAATTGATCCCTCATATGATTGTTAACAGATTGGTAGAACGCCATTGGAAATAGCTGCAATCCATGGATGGAAGGAATGTGTTCAGATTCTTTTTCCTCACACATTCCCTGTAGCTAGATTTGCAGACTGGAGCACTGATGGAATAATGCAACATGTGAAATATGGGAGTTCAGAAGTATGAATAAAGTATTTTGTATTCTACTTATTGTTCCAGTTTGGTTGACGCGATTAGTTTTACACAGATCAAGCAAAAACTGAAATTAAGTTTATTTGAAAGATTTGTCACTACCATGTATTCTACGTCCTATTTGACTTCCAGTTACATATTTGATTTAGGGTAATCTTCCTAAAAGTGAGGAACCTGCTTTGAAAGTGCTAGGAGATGTTGCATTTAAGAGAAAGGATTATACTCATGCATTGGCTCTATACACCAAGGTAAATTCTTTCATCATATCAGTGGTTCCAGATTAGTACAATAATTAACTTATCATATATTGAAATTACTAATGAAGCAAATAATCATTTTGTTAACAGTGCTGCGGATCTGGGTGTTCTACTTGGAAACATAAAACTTTTGTTAGTAACAAAATTTGAGGTCCCAGTTTTTCTATTTAGAAATATTTGTACATGTAGATGTCTGATTGTGGAGAATCTACTTTCTATCATATTGATTAATATTTACACAAGTATTTATAGGACAAGGAGTATTAGTGTTGTCATTTGCAGCCGACTTGATCTTTTTGTGGGGTACCATTCGATGGCTCCAGGCAATTGAGGCTGACCCTAAGGATTCAACCTTGTACGCAAAGAGGAGCCTTTGCTGGCTGCGTATGGGTGAGAAAGACAAAGCTTTGGATGATGCCGATACCTGCAAAACTATGGGTCTTGATGTATCAAATCCCTGCCCTGAGCAAGGAGCAGCTCTAATACCGACGGAGGTATGGTTTGGAAAGTTTCTATGCCATTTTATTCTCCATAATATGTTGTGTTACCTGGCCATGCATTAATTTTGTGTGCTTAGGACTATGGCCTAGCACCCGAAGCTCTTATATCTAGCTTGAAGTTGGATTCTAGAAGCGGCCTGATTAGTGAAGTATCTAGGTAATCTCTGCTCTTTGCTTGGAATGTTTGGTTGGATAGTTCGAGGTTGTTATTTTAATAGGTCATTATTGTCAACCACTTGACAACAAATATAATCACTTGTACATAATCATATGTTGATTGTTGTTTCTCCCATGCGGACTGTCGATTCTGTAATGTTAAACCTTGATCTTCCTTTTTGCCCTTTGTCATTTGTTTTGGTTTTCAGATCACATGTCACCAAGCATAGAAGGAGATTATGCATTCTCTCTCTCAAAAAAGATTATGCAGATGAATTTATTTGCTTACTCTTGATTTCTGCTAAACTATTCATTAATGTCCAGTGATTTAAATTGTTTATACATATGCTACTATTAACTTGGCATTAAAACTTGCAGGGAGGAGGATAATAAGTGAATAAAGGTTTAGTTACTGCCTGGACATGTGAAGCGTCCACTGAAGTTGTGGAGGGTTGTGTTTTGTTGGATCCTGCACGTTGTACTGTATAGCCTGTCCATATTCTTGTGAAGAAAACAACACAAGCTGGAGCTGTACGTACCTATACATAGCATAACACAGACGAGTAGCTGGAGATATACCTAGGATAGATGATGCCTACATGTCACATATGGTACTGAGCTACGGAACTGATCCATGTACCTAGCATAGTCGCTTACTTGTCACATAGGGTACATGACTACGAATTTGGGCAAAAATAGGTGTACCGTTGTTTACATAGTGGAATTGAGATTGTTGGGGAGCTTAAACACGTTGAAAGTTTCATAATATTTTGTTAATAGTCGTGACTGAGATTGTTGGAAATTTAAATCTGTATATTTTCCTGAATGTTGTGATGTTTTTTTTAAGATTCAGTAGTACATCTTTTTTTGAAATATTTGTCACTGAACTTTTTTTCTGAAGCAAAGATTTCACGAAGTTTAGTTTATTTGTTGAAAGGTGTGTCAAAGAATTCGTAAAGTTTTATGATTTGCTTGAAGTTTTGCATCAATTTCTGAAAGTCCACCAGTCTTTTTTTTTTAAAGTTCACCGCTTACAATATATCACAATCTCGTTCTTGGCTTTAATGGCCTTTTCATCAAGAGGTGCTGGGACATCATTAAGGATGATTTTCACGCTCTCTTCCATAATTTTTCCAATGGTGCTGTAAACCTCCAAAGCATCAATAATTCTCATATCACACTTATACCAAAGGTTTCCAATCCTAAAAATCTTGTTGACTACATGCCCACTTCGCTTCTTAACTCCTGTCTCAAGTTTCTCACTAAACTCCTTACTGACCACATGCAATCGGTGGTCCGCAAAATCGTCCATATAGACTTTGCTAAAGATTTTGACACGATTGAACATGACGCAATTCTGTCCATGTTGAAACACTATGGCTTTGATGACCGTTTCTTTGGATGGGTTAAATATATCCTTGCTTCTGGTGCATATTTGGTCCTCCTCAATGGTGTTCCAGGAAAAACTTTCCCGACCCCCTATCACCACTTGTTTATGTCTCTATGGCGGACCTTCTTCAAACATTCATCAACAAAGCCTGCCAAATTAATCTCCTCCATCACCCCATCCTCTCGGTTAATGGAGACTTTCCAATAATCTAGTACGCCAATGATACCACGTTAATTATGCAAGCCTCCCCTCGACAACTCCTATGCCTTAAAGGGATCGTCGGAACCTTTGCGCAATCCATATGTCTTAGGGTAAATTTTGCCAAGTCCTGGCTACTTCCCATTAATCTTCCTAACGAGAAAGTGACTCTCCTGGTCGGTCTTTTTGGATGCAAGCTAGAAAAGCCCCCCTTCGCTTATCTTGGCCTCCCTTTTGAATTGAGCAGACCTCGTATTCATGACCTTTGCCCTTTATATTCTAGGATCAATCACCGTCTTGCTGCCACTGCTTCCTTCCTCTCTTTCTAAATCTGCACGTTTATGAAGGGATTCTGAGGCAGAAAACAAAAAATTCCTACGATGAGAACACACCAGCCAAGATCTATCTATGCAGATGTATAGTAACGAGAGGGATCCAGTGTTCATACCTTTGAAGAACGGAAGCAAGATTACATTCCCGCACAAACGTTGTTGATGTAGCCGAAGCGTAGCCAACCTCGAGGTCAAGAAGGCTTCAAGCAACGAGCACCACAAGTGGCGGTGCCTCCAAAGTACTACACACGTTTGTGAAAGGAATACGCCCGAGAGGCAATAATAAAATGATTATTATGCTATTCCAGGTTTATAATAGATGTTTATTTTTTTCTATAATTGTATTAATAAGGAAACATTAATACATGTGTGATTTGTAAACAAAAATGGTTCCTAGTAAAGCCTCTCTTTATACTATCTTGTTGATTAACGAATAATTAAAGGTTTCCTGATCATAACATCAGATGTTGTTAATAACAGGGTCATATCATTGGAGAATAATATGATGAACAATCACCCGAAGTGATGTAGCAGTATGATCATGTCATCAAGTTTAAATTGCTATCACATTTGTAGTAACTCAATGTCCTTAGACCATGAGATCACGTCAATCACTTTCACCGGAAGAGTTCTTTGATTACATCAAACGTCACACCGTAACAGGGTGATTACAAAGGTGTCGTTAGGTATTTGAAAAGTGTCAGTTGAGGCTCATGGATCAAGATTGGGATTTGTCCATCCGGACGACAGAGAGATATACTCAGGGCCCTCTCGGTGGTATCACATTGACATAGCCTTGCAAGCAAGTGATTTGATCACTAAAATGTCGTATCACAGGAACAAGAAAAATAGTACTTGTCAAAAACGAGATTAAACAAGGTATAGATGATACCGAGTGATCAAATCTTGGACAAGTAATATATCACTAGACAAAAGGAATTTGTAGCGAAAGAGGTTTAGACGATCATGAGATCTTCGAGGAACTAGTGGGAGTTATTATGGATCTCCAGGTCCCGCTAATGATTATTGATCGAAGAAAGTCTCGATCATGTCTACATAGTTCCCGAACCCGCAGGGAGACACACTTAAGGTTAACCGACGCGTTTGAGAAGATAGAGAACATATGGTAAGTCAATGGACATCGCAGAAAATTGTTCTGCGGCAGAAAATTGTTTTGTCGAATCTGCCGAAATAGTTTCGGGGTATCAAAACAAAGCAAGGGATCAAAATATTAATATGTTTATTAAATGAAGTGTCTATTAAATAAAGTACTCATTAAATAAAGTGTTCATTAAATTGAGTTGCATTAAAATGGAATTAAAGTGCTTTAATGGATAGACCTTTAAGGTAATTAAAGTGCTTTAATAGAAAGACCTTTAAGAGAATTAAAGTGTTTTAATATACCTTTAAAGGAATTAAATTGCTTTAATGGAGATTGAATGAGAGGAGGGGAGGGGGCAGACCTATGGCGCCTATAAAAGAGGTGGCCTCCTCCTCCTATCCACACACTCTCTCACGAGTTCTCTTATATGCCCTAAGGTTGGCATCTTCTCCCCCTTTCTTGCCTTGTCCATTGCCACTAGAAAAGGTGCTTAGCGAAGCCCTGCTCTAAACCTTCCCCTCCACCACCACTACCATGACGTAGCACTGTTGGAGTTCCTGTCGTGGTGGTGGCACGACAGATGGCATGAGTAGGCTAATGATGGAGCCAATGTGTGCTAGAGGGATCCAAGGAGGGATGATGTAGTTGTTTCTACACACAAAGAATTCACTCATGATCCTTTCTTAGATCAACAATGGTTACACTTGCTCCTTGATCTGTATTAGAGGGAGAGGAGGAAGAAGATCTCTACTATCCTCTAAGTGTAAAATGAATCGATCCCCCCTGCTATGAGGCCCTGGCTCACCTTATAAAGGGATGCCCATGTTACATTAGGGCTGACGTGGATGGCATATTCCACGAATATGCTCATTCCGAAGTGGTAATTTAGTGGGAGCCTTTCCATGTCTCCCTTCTATAGGCGGCAATAACCGACAACCCACGACATGTGAGCGTTGGGCTATGGGACTATCACCTTCATGACACCTCTTCTGCTCCTTTGTCCCTCTGGCCGTTTTCTATAGCGTTTGGCACTGTACAGATTCCTGGGAGGAGAGACAGAGCACAATGTTGACTTAGGAGCTCGTTCTCTCCTTCTCGAGCAAGCTTCCCTGTAACTCGGCCTCGCCTCGTATGACTCAGCCAAGATCACACTTGCAACTACAAAGTATCATTGATATCGTGCCGACATATACAATATGTCGGCTGAGTCAGGCTTTATCTGCTTAACTCGGATTAATCCGGTACTTATTCGCCTGACATTTGCATAACTCGGCCAGGTCATCCTTTGACCAGGTCAATATCTCGGTGGGCCTTTCCCTTTTACCTTAGCTTGATCCTACCTGGGGTCATACCCCCAACATTACTCCCCGAAGCTGGTGCGGTCTAGTTGACTTTAGTCGGCAAGGCCACAACAGGTTCATTTTTAGCCGGAACTTGAACCCGTGTTGCCGACTTATCTTTTGTCTGGCTCATTCTCAAGAGGTACCTTGATTACTGCATCATCGGTCTTCTGACTCATCCTGGTTTCTTCTAAGTTAAGATTTTACTAGTTGCTAAACCATTTTCTTCCATCCGGGTTATCTTCCTTAGCTTCTCTTGTAAGTTTTGTCATGTGTGTCAATAATCTTGCGCGTTGCCTCATTATTTGAGCCGCCGCAGTAATTACTAACACGTGGATAGTTATCTCTGCGAGCGGTCACGTCTCGCAGTGCCTCTTCGATTAACGCTACGACTCTTGCGGTTGGATCGTTGTCCATGTCATGTAACCGCTCGTGCGACACTACTCAGCGGTTGCCACCGCACGATACATGTGTGTATGCGACAACAGATGTGCCCGCACGATCCCACGACCCTTCGTGGTCTGGGTAGATAAATAGGGGAGCTAGGTAACCCTTGTTTTCACTTTACCCCACTCCTTCATTTTCCCCATTGCGCCACCACCACACTGCTCTTCCTCCACGACCGCGCCTCCCCTTTCTTGCACTCGTCCGCCGTGCTGCGTGCTCACACCGTGCGCTTCCTCCGCTCTGGCCGTGCATCGCCGCTAGCGATCTCGCTGCTACGATAGGTCCTTGGCAATCTCGCCCTCTCCCTGCCACCGCAAGTAGTTCATCCTCCTCTTCTTCTTCTTTCGAATCCATGGCTAGCAGTCAGAGCGTCATCGCCGCAGGTGGAGAAGAATAAGTTGCCACCGCCTCCGAACGGGGATCCTGGTAGGGATCTACGGTGACCCGTAAAGAGATCAAGTGGCTCATCCGGACTCATCGGATTCCATCCGAGGTAACTTGTAGACTACCCGGCAAGGAGATCCACCCCATCGTTGAGCCGGGTGAGTTCATAGTTTTTGCCTCGCATTTTGCTAGGGGGTTTGGTTTACCTCTCGACGATTTCGCCAAGGAATTTCTCGAATTATTCAGCCTCTATCCTCACCACCTGCCGGCTGATGCTGTTGCCTCCCTTTTCGCTTTCATCTCGACCATAGAGGGGTATTTCGGCCTCTGGCCTTCTATAGACCTTTGGGCTATGTTTTTCCAAATCCAAGCCAATGTAGTGCCGGATAAGGGTATGCCCCCTTCTGAGAAATCTCTCACCTAGTGTGGTGCTGCTTCTGTAACACCTCGGAAGAAATCAGTCTTCCCCCGAGTCACCGGTCTCGAGTCGTGCAAGAAGTGGCACAATACTTTCTTCTATGTGAAAAATAAGGGTGATGAAGACAAGATTCAGCTGCCGGCTTTCTCTGTCGGCGTGCCCACGAGGAAGAATTGGGACTTCAACCCGAAGATAACCAACACCCTTGTCGAGTCATTTGAGCTCTGAATCAAAGAGCTGACCCGGGTCGGGATACGCGGCGACGACCTTATGGCTGCCTTCATTAGCAGCCGAGTCTCTCCGCTCCAGAAGCGCACACATAAGATCTGCTACATTAGCGGTCATCTAGACCTGAACCGGGTTTGTTCGGTCGAGCTTGATGACGACTGATGAGCTCAGATCACGGTAGAGCTTCGTTGGGAAACCCCAAGAGGAAGGTATGATGAGCACAACAATAAGTTTTCCCTCAGTTATGAAACCGAGGTTATCGAACCAGCAGGAGCAAGGAAACAACTCCAAGGTCTTGCTAGCAACTTGGAATCCTGCACAACACAAACTCAAGTCTTTTACCCAACTTACAGTGAGGTTGTCAATCTCACTTGTTTTCTGAAAACAAATGATAAGGTAATGGTTGCTTGCAGAAAGTAAATGGTAACAGTAGATGATGTAACAATGGTAAAGATTGGACCGGGGTCCACAGTTCACTAGAGGTGTTCTCCTTAATAACATAACACAACATGCTGGGTAAACAAATTACAGCGGGGCAATTGACAGGAACTGATCAAGGCATAACTGATGAGGTTCGATCTCGTCAATGCCCATTGTTATGGACTTGGGTTTTGGAGAAGATGGGGATGCTTGAAGTCGTGGAACGGTTAACAGGCAAGCAACACGGGGACACGAGGTTTACCCAGGTTTAGGCCCCCGGAGAGAAAACTCTACTCCTGCTTGTCTGCTCTTGATTACGGCGGAACCGAAAGTTACAGGGGTGCGCTGATGCAATATAGCGTGAGGTGCGTATGAGGCGAGTTGAGAGATATTGTAGCATAGCCTATTGTATTGTGTCCTCCTCGTTGGACCCTCCTAGCCTTTATATATGGGGAGGCTAGGTCTTAGGTACCGATACGAGTAGGTTACAAGTTGTATTCAAACTCTAGTCTTGAGCTTTCCTTGTCTTTTGCGCGAGGCGTCGGTCTCCATATGGGCTTCATAGCAGCCGAAACGTCATAGGCGTCATGGAACCTGGCAGGTCTTCGAGTGGTCCTTCCGTCGGGCAGGACTAGGTAGGCTAACATCGTGTACCCGTAGGGCATACCCATGTCAGTAGCCCCCGAGTGTTCAGTTGAATCGTAGATTCGAGTGGAGACTCTTAAGTATTTCTAGTGCTTTCATCCGATCAAGTTTCGGGTAGAGACTCAGTTGTCTTGAGCGTTGCATTTGGATGTCGAAGTAGAAAGTTGTGTTGAGTGCGAAGCACTTCACCCAAAAGTTCGTCGGGTCAGCTGAATTTTTTTGGTTGTTGTAAAGGAGTTAGCATTATGGACGTAGTCAACACAATGGACTATAGGATGCACGACCAGCGCTCCTTATGGGAGTAGCCCCCGAGTGTCTGTTCGAGTCGTAGACTCGAGCAGAAACTTATAGTCGTCGGTTGCACAATACAGTGATCTGGAAGTTCTTCGGATGACCTTGAAGATGCCTTGAATGCCTTCATTTTTTCGAATGCGCGACCAGTGCTTCCTATGGGATTAGCCCCCGAGTCCTTAGTCGAATCGTTGATTCGAGTGAGGAATCGAAGCGTGCCACTCAAAGATCTTCTGTGTTCGCGACCAACGCTCTAGTTTGGAGTATCCCCCAAGTGTCTGGCGGAGTAATAGACTCGGGCAGAGACTCGAGTTTTGTGAAGTTTAAGTCGACAATCTCGTGGGTGTACCGCTGACCCGGAAGTACATCGGGTGCGCGACCAGCGCTCTTGATAGGAGTAGCCCCGAGTGTCTAATCGAGTCGTAGACTCGAGTGGAGACTCATGTGAGGAGAAACCACTGATACGAAAGTGCATCAAGTCAACGTCTCACGCATAAGGATCCATGAGTCGACGCAGCGGAGTCGCGACGTTTACCCGGAAGGACTCGACGTTTCGTATGAAGTCGACGCCGTTGCTCCTGTCGGGTGCGCTGGCAGCGTCGTGTCTGTTGACGATTGATATGGTCATCCGAGGAATGCGTCGACTCGGGTCTTGGCGTTAGTAGACTCCACTGGAGGACCCAATAGAATAGGCCGACGCAGTCGACGTCCTCATAGGCTGCAGAAAACATAGAGAATTATGTAGTACTTGTATCTTGTAAAGAATATTTGCATGTCGGCATGTATAGTAAGATTCGGGCGTCGATCGAGTCGACACTTTTGCACTGTATGCTAGTAATTTTCGTTAGCATGATTACCCTTAGTCTCAGTACCTTGCCGAGGTACTCGGAGTTCAAGGATTTGACGATCAGGCAGAATCAACTACTCAGGATGTCGCGTTCGAGGTGCTCGAGTGTGTGGAGCCGATGGCACATTAGGTTACTCGAAGAGGGCGCAACCCCCGAGTGTATCGAGTGCGATTAAAATAAAAAATTATTAACTCTTGGTAGAGGAACACTTAGCTTTGTTGGTAGTTTCCGTGGACAAAGTTGATGCAGCAATGGACGTAGTCGACGTGATGGCGAGTCATCGAAGTCGAAGGTTGTGGCGGGTCACCGCAGTCGAAAACATGGCAGGTCGCCGTATCCAAAGACCGTGGAGGGTCGTCGAAGTCGAAGAAGCCCCCAGGCCGCCAGAGCCAAGGACCGCCGAGATCGCTGGAGTCGAAAGAGCCCCCGAGTCACAGTCGCTGAAGCCGATGCAGGCAGTCGCCGCAATCGAAGATCACATCGGGTCGTCGCATCCGAAGGATGCAGCGGGTCACCGCAGCCGAAGGCCACAGCGGGTCGCCGGAGTCGAATACCGCGGTGGATCGCCAAATAGGAGGGAGCCCCTGAGTCATTGGAGCCGAAGATCGTAGCGGATCGCCGGAGTCGAATACTGCAGCAGGTCGCGAGATCGATGCCAGACGAGTAGTCAACATGACGATCAATAGTTGTGCAGCGGATATGTAGTTGACGTGGCAGCGGGTTACGCGGCGGACATAGTCGACGCGGTAGACCGGAGTCGCGTGGTGATGACGAGTTGCCGCATCCGCAGACTGTGACAGGACACAGCAGTCGAAGACCGCATCAGGTTGCCGCATCCAAAGATTGTAGCGGGTCGCACGGCGGAGTCGCTGCAGCCAAAAACCGCAACGGGTCGCCGGAGCCAAAGGTTACAACAGGTCGCCGTAGCCGAAGGCGGTATCGGGTCTCGTGGCAGAGTCACCGTAGCCCCCGAGTGTAGATTCGATGTAGCGGACGGAGTCGAGGAGCGGCGAAGATGAAGCCGTGTGTGGCAGGTGATGTTGGCATGAAGGCTAGAGTCAATGCAGTGGTCGTAGACGACACCGCAGCGAATCGTCGAATTTTGTTTTATCCGGAGTCAGCATAGCAGGCGGGATCAACGTGGCAAAATGTTTGTCTACACGGCTTCCATATCCCTTTGTCCTTTTTTCTAAAAAAAATTGATCGACTGATCCAATCTAAACTCTCTTTTCTTTCATACGAGGATCTCGTGAGGTCCCTTGCATGAAATCTTTCTCTTGTAGGATTCTGATCCAGTTATCAGTTGCGTTGAATTTTTCTTGGGTGGCTTTTCTTTTTTGATATTTCTTTATCGCCTTGGTACTTGAGCTTGGCCAATTGGTTCACTCGGACACGGCATGTCAACAAATCTGCAACAGCACGTAAGTACGGAAAATCTCTGTGACTTTCGATCGTAGCTAAATTCATCGAAGTTCCACGTGAATATGGCGCCTTCTTTTTTTTCTTTGCCTATTGATTTGACGTGCACTTGCTCCATGAAACCGCCCTGATATGGCGTTGCAGATGATTCCCTTGGAATCTGCCACCGCGCGCTCTTACAAGAGATCCAACTACTCCACGCGGCTGATCTCAATCTGGTGTTGCAAACGATTTTTGGTTTCGCTCCGTCAACCGTGGTGAGGATGAAGTAGATGAGCCGATCAGATGCAATCTGGCCGCCGCTGATGATGAGGGATCTAGTATGGATGATGATGCATGGAAACCAAAGTAGATCTGTTCTCCGGTAGTCGTTGAGTTGTAGACTGTTGATGATGAAGCCATCACGACCGCATGATCAGCGTCCCCGCTTCAGACGATGCCAATTGACGAGGTTCGATCTCGTCAATGTCCATTGTTATGGACTTGGGTTTTGGAGAAGATGGGGATGCTGGAAGTCGTGGAACGGTTAACAGGCAAGCAACATGGGGTCACGAGGTTTACCCAGGTTCACGCCCCAGGAGGGAAAACCCTACTCCTGCTTGTCTGCTCTTGATTACGGCGAAACCGAAATTTACAAGGGTGCGCAGATGCAATCTAGCGTGAGGTGCGTATGAGGCGGGTTGAAAGATATTGTAGCGTAGCCTATTGTATCGTGTCCTCCTTGTTTGACCCTCCTAGCCTTTATATATGGGAAGGATAGGTCTCAGGTACCGATATGAGTAGGTTAAAAGTTGTATTTAAACTCTAGTCTTGAGCTTTCCTTGTCTTGTGCGCTGGACATCAGTGTCCATATGGGCTTCATAGCAGCCGAAACGTCATAGGCGTCATGGACCTTGACAGGTCGTCGAATGAGCCTTCCGTCAGGAAGGACCAGGTAGGCTAACATCGGATACCCGTAGGGCATACCCATGTCAATAACAATGCAAATACTAGACATTCATGATTCCTATGAGAATTGATTGGGCATTACAACAATATACATAGGCCGCCATCTAACTACATCTATGACTAATAATCCAGCTTCAGGTTATCGTTCGAACCCCCTCTAATATTAAGTTGCAAGCAACGGATAATTGCATTAAGCAATGTGTGTAAAGTAAACAATACAATTGTTCCATGAACAAAATATTGTTGTTTTCTCCCTAGTAGCAACAACACATCTATAACATTAGATATTTCTGTCACTTCCCCAGATTTAATAGAGGCATGAACCCACTATCGAGCATTAGTAGTCCCTCTTGGAGTCACTAGCATCTACTTGGCCAAGATAGCTACTAGAAACGGAGCGCATGCAAGATCTCAAACAACACAGACATAATAGAATCAATAATCAATAAGACATGATAGAATCAATAATAAATCTGGCATAGTATCTCAATATCCATCGGATACCCGCAAACACAACATGCATGATTACAAATAGATGATCTTGATCATGAACGGAGCTTACAAGATCTAAACATGATAGCACAAAGGAGGAGAAACAACCATCTCGCTACTGTATGGACCCATAGTCCAAGGGTGAACTACTCACGCATCATACCAGAGGCTGGCATGGTGATAAAGAAGGCCTCCAAGGTGATCTCTCCCCTGATGCCATGAAGAGCTTCAGATCCCCCCAATCCAAGGACGATGGTGGCGGTGGCTACGGACTGTTTCGTGGAGATATGATCGGGTACTTACGGTTTTGGCATCGGGGGGCTATTATAGGCGAAGAGGCGAGGCAGGGGCACCCGAGGTACCCACACCTGGTGGCGGCACGCCCTATGGGGGTCCGCGCCACCCTAGGGTGTGGCGGACTCATGTCCGTCCTTCGGCCGCCCTTCGGTCTCTGTGTTCGGCTCGATGAAATATTGACTTTGTCTTTTGTCCCGTCCAATTTCAAGAATATTTCGTTACTAGATTTTCTGAAACCAAAAACAACAGAAAACAGGCAAATGGCGCTGCGGCATCTTGTTAATAGGTTAGTCCCAGAAAATGTATAAAAATATCTCAAAGTGTAGACAAAGCATATCAAAGTTGATACTAAACAGGCATGAAACATCAAAAATTATAGATACGTTTACGACGTATCAAGCATCCCCAAGCTTAACTCCTGCTTGTCCTCGAGTAGGTAAGTGATAAAATAATAATTTTTGAGGTGACATGCACCATCACAATCTTGATCAAACCATTTGCAAGCACTGAAAGCTGGGATCAAAGTACTCTAAACATGAGCATGAAAGATGAAGTTCTAACAATAAGACATAGCAACTATGCTACAACATGAAAGGATACAAACAAAGATCATGAATAACAATGCATTGAAAGACGTTTGTTTGTTTCACATATATAAAACATAGCATAGTGGCATTCAGCTTGTCCCTCATGGAGTAGCAAAACATAAATGCATATGACACCTTCAAAGTTCATAAGGGTGACTAGATACAAATAGTTTAAGAACAAGCAATATCAACATTATGAATCAATCAATAAGTTTTGGGATAATGCACATAGAACTAAGAATTACAACTATGCTATCCTAATTGGTGCATAAAGATAGAAGGTGGAGACTCAATATAAAGGTGGAAGAAAGGCCCTTCACAGGGAAGCAGTGATTTCAAGTTTCATAAAGAGCTTCCAAAAATTATGGTACTCGTTAGCTTTTAGCTCTCATTGCCCCTATCATAAGCATCTTGAAGTGATTAAGGTTAAAGTGAACAGATTATGGAGTATATGCTTGACAAAATATAAGTTGGCAATCTCATGTCCCTTGAGTACGAGGGCCGTTCTTCATGCAACTCAACTTTAGTTACCGGTAAGTTCTTGTCATTGTAAGTATATGTGTATCATAGAGAACCGCCAATGGGATACCCCTTGCGCCATGACACATGAGTTATCCCATATCAAAATGACAAGGCAACAGACAATGAGCATCTCAGCAATCTTCTTATTTACCATGGGAAAATGGTGCTTTTTTCTCTTCTTTCCTCTTTTTTATTTTTATCTTCTCTTTTTTCTATCTCTCTTTTTTATAAGAAGAATGCTTCATAGATTGCTCACTATGGTGATGCTGCAAGTTTCCACCATGATTAGGCATGGCTTAGGATAGCGGCCCAGGCGTTTCTCTAACACACATAAATAACTCCATGAACTTACAAGCTCCCCTTTTATTTCACACCACCGACATCCATAAACAAAAGAGCATGATATCATCTGGGTAGATATTTACAGGTATTGAAAGTGTTTCCCGTGACAGCACGGTTCTGCTAATTCCCAACATATAAGTGCAAGCATATACAACATAGAATGACACAATGGTTCAAGTTTATTAGGGGCAAGAAAAATAAAGTGTGCCATCAAGTTTGTGAGAGATTTAATCACTAATTTCCACATAACAAGTTTAATTTGGAAGATAGACAAACAAGAATATACTTGGAATGGTGTAACACACCATGCATAGGAATTTATAGTGGACTCTTTGGAATAACTTATTTTCTTGGGAGTTAGATGCATGAGTAGAGCTTAATCAATACAAGTAGAGGCTAGCAAAAGATCGAGAGCGACCAACTAAGAGAGTAATAATGGCCATAATCATGCCGAGCGACAAAACATTATCAATCAAAGCATAAAGTGGTACCACAAGTCAAAAAATAAATGATCATAGAGGTTAAGGTGACTGGTTCATAGTCATAACATGGTGTGAGCATGTGCCAAGTCAACCCAAACAAAGCATCAAAGGAGAATACCACTATATTATGCTTTTGTATGCTAAAACAACGCATGATTCTTTCAAGGCACATTAAGCAATCTCAATTTTTTGGAACAAGTCATGCTACAACAATAATTACTAAGCATAAGGTCAAAACAATATCTATCATGGCATGATAACGTATAAGCCACAGTCAAAACAAGCTCCCTTTTGTACCACTATAAGCATGAAGGTTTCTACTCTTTTCCAACACCAATCAACTTATTTGAAACAACACAACGAAAGCGGGGGTCCAACTACTTTATTCAAGAAAACTAAGCAAAATAAAACCAAAAACAAAAACTAAGATGCTCCAAGAACAACACAACAGTGCATGAAACAATAAAAACGAAGTGTCTAGAAAGAGACCTGTGATTTTTATTGATGAAGAAGGGAATGCCCTGGGCATCCCCAAGCTTTGACGCTTGCACCTTTTGAATATTTCTTGAGGTTAAACTGGGTGGAATCCCCAAGCTTGAGTTTTGTCCATTCTTCATATCATTATATCATTCTTCCCCTACACTTGAAAATTTCCTTCATATAAAACTTCACACAATCTTCATTAGCAACATTAGTGCATTCAAGATAATAAACCTTTGGGAATAGTTTCAATACAACAAAACTTTTAATTAAAAACAAAAGCTACTGTAGCAATTCATTTAAAAAGCTCAAGTGATCAAGAAGAACTCAAAAGGAAACCGATAAAGAGACAAATGCAAATAATGGCAGAAATCTGTCAAAACAGACCAGCAGGTAAAAACCGATTTTTTTCGAAGACCTTTTGTTGCTCAAATCAAAAAGTTCTGAACCAAGGAAATTTACATAACAACCTGGGTCATTTACTCGGAAAATTACAGCTCAATCCGACATACAGAGATTTTTCAAGAATTTTTACAGTACAGCACAAAAATCTGTTTCAGGACAGCAACTCCCCCAAATCTTACTTATTTCTCATTAGAGGTTATTCTAAGCATAAAAACCACACAAAAAGGATAAGGATAGGTTATTACAGAGGTAATAACTTCCAAGACTCAACAAAAATAAAAACCTAATAAAATTTGGGTTATCTCCCAATTAGTACTTTTCTTTAACGCCTTTAAGTTAGGCATAGAAAGATGCTCACGTAAGGAATATGAATTGAAGTAAAAGAGTGAAGGGTTTCGCAGCATAGTAAATAAATTTTTTTCCTACAGATACAAACAAGAAAGTCAAGATCTAATCTAGGAGATGTAATCAACAAGATTGATTGATGAGATCTTTATACCCTTGAAGAAATCGCACATCGGAAACGTTCAACAGAACGTGGTTGATGTAGTCGTACTCGCCGTCTCCTCCTCGCGATCCGATCCGATTCTACGCTGCAAGTGGCGGCGCCTCCGAGAGATGCACACGTACGGTGCAGCGACGTCTCCTCCTTCCTTGGTCCAGCAAGTATAGTAGAGAGATAGATTGGATCTGCAGCACGACGGCGTGGTGCTTATGGTGGAGAGTTTCTGCGGCAGGGCTTCGCCTACGCGCAGTCGGGAGAGAGAGATGGAGGGGCAGCAGTAGGACGGTGGCTAGGGTTGGAGGAGTGGGGGGAGGCTGCGCCCCTGCCCTCCTTATATAGGGGGCTGGCCGGCCCCCTTTGACCCCTCCTCCAAGCCCTAGGGCGGCGGCCCAAGGGGTGGAGTGGGGGGCAAGTCACCCCCTCTTCTAGAAGGTTCCCCTAGAGTTTACCCTAGGGCTGGCCGGCTGTAGGGGTCCCAATCTTTAATAAGATAGAGCCCCCTGTGTTTACAATGCTAGTCCCTGGATCAATAGCTAGCATCCACAGTTAAGATGTAATATCAAGAAACAAAGGTCATAATATAACTTTATAACCAGGAATAACATAAGTTTATTACATCAAACATAGCTCATTTGGCTATTACATTACATTGCAGCGGAATAACTATAAGTATGGGTCCTTCATCTTCAAAGTGCCATAGGCAGATGTTGGTTGTAGACTTTGTAATCCTAATCAATCAATCTTCACTAAAAACAATCAAACCTGCAACATACAAGTTACAGCCACAAAGGGTCAATACATTTGAATTGTATTGGCAAGTGATACTATGGTAGTATAGTGGAATCTATCATCTATATGCATTTGGCTAAGTGGAGTTGAGGCTTGCATTGCTCAAAATAGATTTTTCCTTAACATTTGAAAATACTAAGTTTTTGCTTTGATAAAATCATTTTTCTCAATCAAAGATTGAAGATCCTTTACAAGGCATCTCTCAATCAAGGATTGAAAATTTCAAACAACCCTTGTTCAACCCACAAGTTTTAACTTAGAAATTTGAATGATGAGATTCTTGATTGCTTCCATGTCTTGATGCTCAAAATGTCCTTTACCAGGGACATGGCTAAGTACTTAGATTTTTACACTCTGCAGAGGGGGTGCACTTTCCCCACAAGACTTGGTTTCCCAAGACAAGATCTTTCAGAAGCCTTCCCTTAGACCAAAATGGACGCGTTCCAACCTATCAAACACTACCACCCTCTGTCCATATGGCTAATTTCTTGCAACCTATATGATCATGGCAGAGCCCATATTGCCAAGTGGTTGCACTTGAAGCTTCTCAACATTTGACATCTCAAATCTCTTTGTTCCTGGGTGGCATACCACAAGTGAGATACACAAGCCAAGTCCATGGCCTTGTGAACCACTCAACCAAAAACCACCAAGCAATCCCATTCCACCCAGGTAGTTCATTAACTTAGTTGTTTTATTAAACAAAACATAAGTCCTCAGACTTAGATATTTTTCCATAGTGTGAATATATTCCACTCATGTTTTCTATTAGCTAGGCTAAGCTTGATAGTAATAGGAATCTTAACTTAGGAAGATTTCCACTAAGGTTTCATCTACCAGTTTTCCTATAGTAAGGTTTATACTTAGCAAAATCCATGCAAGTTTTACTTAGCAAAATCACTAATGCATAGTGAAAGTAATGGGATAGAAAGTATGAAGCATCACTTGCCTTTTTGGTAGGGAATGGTCGTTCACTCCTTGATCTTGCTAGTCTCACACTTCTCTAACTTCACTACAAGTCAATCAAGCAAACACAAAATCAACTAACATTCCAAACCAATAATCACTCAAACAAATTCATACACACAAGACAATGGAAACTAATTCATGCTTGGGAGCATGCACAAGATAGTTTTATTTTTGCAAAGAGGGTCTCTATTGGATTTCTAAACTTTGTATGATCCAAATTGGTCATTTACCAAAGTGGCAAAGTCATTAGCAAGGGGTTTTGTCCAAAAACCATTTTTAAATCCATTCAGCATTTTATGTGGTGGAAATTAGTTTTTATAAAATCTAAAACCCTTAAGTCTTCACCCAAAGTTTCTAGCTCTCAAGACTTGGTGTTTTGTGTCAGTAGCTTTGAATCAAAATATTTTCCCAAAGTTTTTATTCCAAAATCATTCTCATATTAAAACCATTATTTTCACTTGGCTAGAATTGGACTAATTCATTTAATCCATCCTAAACTTTTACAAATCCATTTTCAAAAACATGGGTTGGTTCCTAGGGTCAGTAAGGTCACAACAAACCATTTTGCAAAAGTTTTAACCCTAAAACCATTTTTTAACAATTTTTCTACTCTAAACAAGCACACAAAAGAATCTGCAAAAACAAGCAAACTAACAGATACTATTTTCTAAACCAAGGGCATGGTTGGCTAGGTCTTGATCTCCTGAATCCAACGACATGAAATTTGTAATTTTTGGACGTGTGGATCCAAAGTTATAAGGGTTTGAAATTCACAAAATATTCTGTTTTCAAATCTGTTTTTAAACAGAACAGTGACACGCTGCGCTTCGCTATTCGCGCGTACCGGTTCGGCGCGGATCACGCTGCAGATCGTTGGATCTAAACAGATCGAGTGGCTCAGAACACGTACCCCTTCGGCGTTTAAGTGTTCTATCTAGTTCGTTCGATCCAAATCCTACGGCTATCATCGCATTGACTTAATTCTGGCGGCGCAGCGACGGTCGCTGGCGGCGGTGAGGTCAGTCGGCGGTGGCGCTGGTGAAACAGGAAGCGAGAGGAGTAGGGGAGATGCTCACCAGAATCGCGAGGATGAGGTGATGCTCAGCGTGTGCTTGTCGTGGCCGGGGGTGCTCTGGTACAGCTGCGATTGCTCGCCGGAGTAGAGAGCAACGCCGGACGGCTCTGTCTGTGGTCGAAGGCGACATTGCAGATCACACGGAGGCAAACAAGGGGCACGGTTAGATGCGTATGGTCGAGGGGATGACGCGTGTGTGAATGAGGGGGAGAGGGGCGGTCTGGTTTACCTGGGAAACGTCGTCGGAGAAGAATCAGTCACGGCGGCGTTCAGAAGTTTGTCGCAGCCGACGCTCTGGGGCGCCCGCGGTTGAGAGGAGGGTGCTGGGAGATGTGCCGAGGAGTGGGGAAGCTGCTAGGGTGCTCAGGGAGGCAAGGGGTGGTGTGTACTGGCCTGAATTGGTCAGAGACGGCGGTCGGAGTAGAGGGAGTATTAGCTCGATTCGAGGCAGCCTTGGGGCAGAGAAGGAGTGGCGACAGAGGGGAAAGGAGGAGAAGACGCAGGCGCTTAATAGCGTGCAGTCACGGCGAGGTTTAAGGCGCGGCATCAATGCGAATTGAACGCGCGGATTGAAGGAAGCAACGGCAACGAGGTTTGGGGGAGGGAGGTCGCGCGGGTGAGGAAGAAGAGGGCCGGTGGTGGGGTCTGGCGTCAGTGAGAAAAAGAGAGGGAGGAAGGGTCCACCGGTCAGCGTCTGTTCGGGTTAGTGTTTAGGTAGGAAAACGTTTCGCTGCGGATAGAGGAGCTGGGCTGGCGCTGGGCCTTAGTGGGCTGCTGGGTTGGGTCGGTCTAATCTTTATTTTTTTCTTATTCTGAATCTTTTTCCTTTTCTAATTCTATTTTTTCTGTTTTGAATTTCATCCAACTATTCAAGCATTCAAATAATTCAAACAATTCAAACAATTGTAATGAGTTTTTGGTTCTGTTTATCAACATAAACCAAATCTCAAAATAAAATAATATTTTTATTCATTTTTAGGATCTATTTAATAATTAAATAAAATAGCCCTTTAGTTATTTAATTGAATAGGGTTTGATTTATTTAATAAAATCCTCATTTGAAATCCAAACACTTTCAAAACCAAATCAGTAGGTTTTATTTGAAATATAAGAATATTTGGAAAACTTGTTTAAAATAAAATAACATCTTTATTTTTGGTCCATTAACAATTAAATAAAATGAGCCTTATTCATTTACTTCAAATAAGATTTGTTTTATTAGAATATTTATTTTGAAATCTAAATTAAAACCAAAACACTTCAGTAGGTTTTATTTGAGAATATAAAATATTTGGAAAACTTATTAAAATAATTTAATAAGTTTTGATGTTCCATTTAAAATGGTAAAACCTTTTATTTAGATAAAAATTGGATATTAAATCCTTATTAATTTATTTAAATAAACCTTTGCTATTTTTATTCAAAACAAAATGTTTTAATTCCAAAGCTTGGCCAAGGTTTAACTTGGCTTTATAAAATAATCTTTATTTATAAATCCACCTTTTCATTTGAAAACAAAATCTTTTATTAAAAGATCCAAAATAGTAACACCAAAATATTTTAAATTCCTTTATTTAAAATGTTTATATTTTTAAATCCCTTTAGGATTTATTTGTTCAAAACAGGTTTGAAGATTCCCAATTAGATTCAAAAGTTTCTTCTGGCCCTGAAAATCAACAAAGTTTTATTTTATTCATTTGTTTTTCACATTACAAGATTTGGAAAATCTTGGGATGTGACACCGGCTGGGCCTTAGGGGCCTTGTGCCCCTGGCCCAAAGTGGCCAGGGCACTTCCCCTTAGGCCCACGCATGCCTCCGACAAGTGGGCCCACGTTGGTCCCACTCCGGAACCTTCTAGAACCTTTCGGTACAATACCGATAAACTCTGAAATGATTCCGAAATCCAAAAACTGCTTTCCTTTATATGAATCTTATTCTTCGGACCATTCCGGAACCTCTCGTGATGTCCTGGATCTCATCCGAGACTCCAAACAAAAACTCATAAACCAATTATCCATTTTATCCTAGCATCGATGCACGTTAAGTGTGTGACCCTACTGGTTCGAGAATATGCAGACATGATCTTCTATAAATAATCAACAGCGGGATCTGGAAACCCATATTGACTCCCACATATTCATCGATGATCATATTAGATGAACCACGATGCCAGGATTCAATTAATCCCATATATGCATTCCCTTCGTCACGCGATATTTTACTTGCCCGAGATTCGATCGTTGGTAGCGGCATACCTAGTTCAATCTCGTTCACAGCAAGTACTTTACTCGTTCCGTAATCCGATATCACTTTGTGATTAACTCCTTAACCACGTTCTTGCAAGCGGTGTTGATATCGATTACCGAGTGGGCCCGAAGTATATCTCTCTGACTCGGGAGGGAAAAATTCCATCTCGATACATACAACCCAACAAGTACTTTCCGATCTCCTGAGAGACACCTTTATGATCACCCTCACATAGGATGACGTTTGATAACCTCAAAGCTTTCTTCCGATACCAGGGAGTTGTATTATCTCATGGTCTAAGGAATACAATACTTGACATAGGAAAAAGCTTCGCAAAGATGAACACGATGACATGATCTAATTGCTCTGCTTAATTTGGGTCTGTCCATCATATCATTCTCCCAATGACATGATCTCATTATTAATCGACAACTCATGTCTATGGTTAGGAAACCTTAACCATCATTAATCAATGAGCTAGTCCATAGAGGCGTACTAGGGACACGGTGTTGTTCATAAACCACACAAGTATCAAAGTTTCCGCTTAATATAATTCTAGCATGGAATATAAACTTTATCATGAACAAGAATTATAATAACAACATCTTTATTATTTCCTCTAGGGCATAATTCCAATAGTCTCCCACTTGCACTAGAGTCAATAATCTAGTTTACATCTGGCAACAATCTAACACCCATGGCATTAAGGTGCTGATCATGTTTTTCTCGTGGAAGAGGTTTAGTCAACGGATCTGCGACATTCAGATCCGTATGTACTTTTCTAATCTTCAGATCTCCATCTTCTATATAATCTCGAATTATATGAAAATGGCGGTTGATGTGCTTGGTCTTTGGATGATATCTTGGTTCCTTAGCGAGCTCTATGGCGCCAGTGTTGTCGCAAAATATCTCCAGTGGGTCCAAGGCACTTGGAACCACACCAAGCTCAGTGATGAAGTTCCTGATCCAAACTCCTTCACTTGACGCTTCTGAAGCAGCCATGTATTCCGCTTCTGTTGTAGATCCCGCAATCACGCTTTGCTTGCAGCTTCTCCAGCTCACAACTCCACCATTCAAAATATAAACGTATCCTGTCTGAGATTTAGAATCATCCGGGTCGGTGTCGAAACTAGCGTCGACGTAACCTTTTACGACGAGCTGCTCATCACCTCCATAGACCAAGAACATTTCTTTAGTCCTATTTAAATACTTTTGGATGTTCTTTACGGTTGTCCAGTGTTACACTCCTGGATCACTTTGGTATTTGCTCGTTAAACTAAGAGCATTGGACACATCCGGTCTAGTACATAGCATGGCATACATGATAGAACCTATGGCCGAGGCATATGGCACTTTGCTCATAGTATCTCTATCATTTATCGTAGCTGGACACTGAGCCTTGCTCAATTTCTTACCTGACAACATGGGCAATGAACCTTTCTTTGCTTTATCCATTCTGAACCTTTTCAGAACTTTGTCTAGATATGTACTTTGGCTTAAATCTATTAGGCGTCTTTGTCTATCTCTATAGATTTTGATGCCCAATATATAAACAGCTTCTCCTAGGTCTTTCATTGAAAAACATTTATTCAAATAACTCTTCACATCGTTAAGCATACCAATGTCATTTCCAATAATCAATATGTCATCCACATATAGTACTAAAAATGTCACCGAGCTCCCACTCACTTTCTTGTAGATACAAGCTTTGTAGCAATTTGGAACAAATCCAAAACTCTTGATCACTTGATCAAAACGAAGGTTCCAACTCCGAGATGCTTGCTTCAGTCCATAAATGGAACGCTGAAGTTTTCACACCTTATTAGCATCCTTAGGATCGACGAAACCTTCAATTTGCATCATATACAACTCTTCATCAATGTTGCCATTGAGGAACGCAGTCTTGACATCCATCTGCCATATTTCATAATCATGAAATGCAGCAATTGCTAATAAAATCCGAATGGACTTAAACATCGCTACTGGAGAGAAAGTCTCATCATAGTCAACACCTTGAACTTGCCGAAACCCTTTTCCGACAAGCGAGCTTTATAGACAGTAACATTACCATCCGCGTCCATTTTCTTCTTGAAAATCCATTTGCACTCAAGGGCCTTACGGTCGCTAGGAGGGTCCATCAAAGTCCATACTTGGTTTTCGCTCATGGATCCCAATTCGGATTTCATGGCCTCTAACCATTTCTCAAAGTCTGGGCTCATCATTGCTTCCTCATAGTTCGCAGGTTCACTGTTGTCTAACAACAAGACGGTTAAGACAGGGTTGCCGTACCATTCAGGAGTGGCATGTGACCTTGTCGACCTGCGAAGTTCAGTAGTAGCATCGTTCGAAGTTTCATGATTCTCTTCATTAGCTTCCTCTCTTGTTGGTGCAGACGGCACTGGAACAATTTCAGGTGCTGTGCTACTCTCCAATTCGAGAGAAGGTTCGGTAACCTCGTCTAGCTCTACCTTCCTCCCACTCACTTCTTTCGAGAGAAACTCCTTCTCAAGAAAGGATCTGTTCTTTGCAACAAACACTTTGCCTTTGGATCTGTGGTAGAAGGTATACCCAACCATTTCCTTAGGGTATCCTATGAAGACGCATTTCTCCGCTTTGGGTTCGAGCTTGTCCAGCATCAACTTCTTGACGTAAGCTTCGCATCCCCAAACTTTAAGAAACGACAACTTAGGTTTAGAACCAAACCATAGTTCATACGGTGTCGTCTCAACGGATTTAGATGGTGCCCTATTTAAAGTGAATGCAACAGTTTCTAATGCATAACCCCAAAATGATAACGACAAATCTGTAAGAGACATCATTGATCGCACCATATCTAATAGAGTTCGATTCCGGCGTTCAGACACACCATTGCGCTGTGGTGTTCCGGGTGGCGTGAGTTGCGAAACGATTCCGCTTGCTTTAAGATGCGTGATAAAATCATAACTCAAATATTCACCTCCACGATCGGATCGTATAAATTTAATTTTCCTGCTACGATGGTTTTCCACTTCGTTATGAAATTCTTTGAACTTTTCAAACGTTTCAGATTTATGTTTCATTAAATAGATATACCCATATCTACTTAAGTAATCAGTAAAAGTGAGAAAATAGCGATATCCACCGCGCGTCGAAACACTCATTGGTCCGCATACATCGGTATGTATGATTTCCAACAAGTCCGTTGCTCGCTCCATTATTCCGGAGGACGGGGTTTTGATCATCTTGCCCATGAGGCACGGCTCGTACGTGTCAAATGATTCAAAATCAAGAGACTCCAAAAGTCCATTAGAATGGAGTTTCTTCATGCGTTTTACACCAATATGACCTAGACGAAAGTGCCACAAATAAGTTGGATTATCACTATCTACTTTGCATCTCTTAGCCTCAATGTTATGGATGTGCGTTTCATTGCTTTCGAGATTAAAAAGAAATAAACCATTCACAACAGGTGCATGACCATAAAAGATGTTATTCATATAAATGGAACAACCATTATTCTCTGATTTAAACGAATAACCGTCTTGTAATAAACATGATCCAGATATAATGTTCACGCTCAACGCAGGCACATAATAACACTTATTAAGGTTTAAAACTAATCCCAAAGGTAAAACTAAGGAGAGCGTGCCGACGGCCATCACATCAACTTTTGATCCATTGCCAACGCGCATCGTCACCTCATCCCTTGCTAGCCACCGTCTATTCCGTAGCTCCAGTTTCGAGTTACAAATATTAGCAACTGAACCAGTATCATATACCCAGGCACTACAACAAGTGCTAGTAAGGTAAACATCAATAAAATGTATATCAAATATACCTTTAATGGTGCCAGCCTTCTTGTCCGCCAAGTACTTTGGACAGTTGCGCTTCCAGTGACCCTTGTCCTTACAATAGAAGCACTCAGTATCCGGCTTAGGTCCAGACTTGAGCTTCTTCTCAGCAGGGCAACGCGCTTGTCGCTGCCTTTCTTGAAGGATTTCTTTGCACCCTTATCTTTCTTAAAGCTAGTGGTCTTGTTGACCATCAACACATGATTATCTTTCTTGATATCCACCTCCGCAGCTTTCAGCTTAGCGAAGAGCTCAGTGATCGTATTAGTGGAACCAATTTGATTGTGAGTAACTACAAAACCTTTGTAGCTAGGAGGGAGTGATTGTAGAACTCTGTCAATCTTGAGCTCTTCTGGAATCTTGCAGTCCAGTTGCTCAAGACGTTGAGTGTAGCCCGACATCTTAATGGCGTGCTCACTAACGGAACTCCCTTCCTCCATCTTGCAGTTAAAGAACTTCTCAGAGATCTCATATCTCTCAGAACGGGCCTGAGTCTGAAACATGGTTTTCAGTTCCTCAAGTATCTCAAAGGGCCCGTCGAACTCCTCAAAACGATTTTGAAGTTCCGGTTCCATAGCAAACAACATGGTACTCTTAATCGCTCCATAATCATCTTTGCATGACTGATAAACAACTTTTTCATCAGCCGGCGCATCAGTAGCAGGGGTGTCAAGTACATAGGCCTTTTGTCCACCAGAGAGAATAATTCTCAGATTTCAGAACCAGTTGGTGAAGTTAGACCCATTGTTCTTAAGCTTTTCTTTCTCAGCAAAAACGTTGAAGTTGAAATTGGACTTAGCCATTTGATCTACAAAATTTGCAAATACAATTTAGACTATGTTCATGATAACTAGTTGAACTTAGTCAAATTACTAGATGAACTCCCACTAAATTCAACATCCCTCAAGTTGTTTAGTGAACACGATCTAAATTCACCACACCTAATCCGATCTTCATGAGAAGATATGTGGTTTCAATGGTGGACAACAAAGTGTCGATCATATCATTCATATGACTCATGTTTAACCTTTCAGTTCGTGTGTTCCGAGGCCATGTCTGTACATGCTAGGCTCGTCAAGTCAAACCCAAGTATTTCCGCGTGTGCAAAACTGGCTTGCACCCGTTGTATGTGAATGTAGAGTTTATAGCACCCGATCATCACGAGGTGCTTGAAAACGATGAACTTTCGCAACGGTGCATACATGGGGAGAACACAATTTTATCTTGATCTCTAAGTGAGGAATCATCTTATAATGCTACCGTCGCGATCTAAGCATAATAATATACATAAAAGGAAAAACATCACATGCATATAATTTTATGTGACATGGTATAGCCAATCTCCGCGCAATGATCTCCATATTGTGCGCGCCAGCATGATCTCCATCACTCCACCATGATTGCCTCCACCACAAATAGCAACTACAACTATTGCTAACTACTTAGCGATAAAGTAAAGCTATTACATGGCGTATAAGAAGTTGACACGCAGGTCATATACAATTATAAAGACAACCATACGGCTCCTGCCGGTTGTGAACTCATCGACATGCAAGTCGTAAAATATTACAAAACATGATCATTGCATACATCTCAATTCATACACATCATGTCTTGGGCCATACCATATCACAAAACACTCCCTGCAAAAACAAGTTAGACGCCTCTACTTTGTTGTTGCATGTTTTACGTGGCTTATGGGAGTAACAAGCTAAGAACGATTCTTACCTACGGAAAGACACAACGGTGATATTATGGTTGCTAACATCCGTTGTAAATCCCATGACTACTATAGTGAGAGAAACTGGCATCCACCAGCCCCATGTGTGGAACAAGACACACGTCAAGTGCGGAGCCGGTCTCGCGAACTAGGTCGCGTAAAGTTGGCCTCGACCGCTTCGATCTCACTATGCCGCGCCATAAGAAATACAAAACAATAGGTTTGCAATAGAAAACATCAATGCCCGCAACAAGCATGTTGCGTTCTACTCGTGAAACACATCTACGCATAGATCTAGATCTGATACCACTGAAGGGTTTCGCAGCATAGTAAATCAAAAAATTTCCTACATATGCGAACAAGAAAGCCAAGATCTAATCTAGGAGATGTAATCAACGAGAGAGATTGATGATATCTTCATACCCTTGAAGAAATCGCTCAGCGGAAACGTTCAACAGAACGTGGTTGATGTAGTCGTACTCGCCGTCTCCTCCTCGCGATCCGACCCGATTCTACGCCGCAAGTGGCGGCGCCTCCGAGAGATGCACACGTACGGTGCAGCGACGTATCCTCCTTCCTTGGTCCAGCAAGTATAGTAGAGAGATAGATTGGATCTGCAGCACGACGGCGTGGTGCTTATGGTGGAGAGTTTCTGCGGCAGGGCTTCGCCTACGCGCAGTCGGGAGAGAGAGATGGAGGGGCAGCAGTAGGACGGTGGCTAGGGTTGGAGGAGTGGGGGGAGGCTGCGCCCCTGCCCTCCTTATATAGGGGGCTGGCCGGCCCCCTTTGACCCCTCCTCCAAGACCTAGGGCGGCGGCCCAAGGGGTGGAGTGGGGGGCAAGTCACCCCCCTCTTCTAGAAGGTTCCCCTAGGGTTTCCCCTAGGGCTGGCCGGCCGGGCCTTAGGGGCCTTGTGCCCCTGGCCCAAAGTGGCCAGGGCACTTCCCCTTAGGCCCATGCAGGCCTCCGACAAGTTGGCCCACGTTGGTCCCACTTCGGAACCTTTTAGAACTTTCCAATACAATACCGATAAACTCCAAAACGATTCCGAAATCCAAAAACTGCTTTCCTTTATATGAATCTTATTCTTCGGACCATTCCGGAACCTCTCGTGATGTCCTGGGTCTCATCCGAGACTCCGAACAAAAACTCATAAACCAATTATCCATTCTATCCTAGCATCGATGCACGTTAAGTGTGTGACCCTACGGGTTCGAGAATATGCAGACATGATCTTCTATCAATAATCAACAGCAGGATCTGGAAACCCATATTGACTCCCACATATTCATAAATGATCATATCGGATGAACCACGATGCCATGATTCAATTAATCCCATATATGCATTCCCTTCGTCACGCAATATTTTACTTGCCCGAGATTCGATCGTTGGTATTGGCATACCTAGTTCAATCTCGTTCATAGCAAGTAATTTACTCGTTCCGTAATCCGATATCACTTTGTGATTAACACCTTAACCACGTGCTTGCAAGCGGTGTTGATATCGATTACCGAGTGAGCCTGAAGTATATCTCTCCGAATCGGGAGGGGCAGATTCCATCTCGATACATACAACCCAACATGTACTTTCCGATCACCTGAGAGACACCTTTATGATCACCCTCACATAGGATGACGTTTGATGACCTCAAAGCTTTCTTCCGATACCAGGGAGTTGTATTATCTCATGGTATAAGGAATACAATACTTGACATAGGAAAAAGCTTCACAAAGATGAACACGATGACACGATCTAATTGCTCCGCTTAATTTGGGTCTGTCCATCATATCATTCTCCCAATGACATGATCTCATTATTAATCGACAACTCATGTCTATGGTTAGGAAACCTTAACCATCATTAATCAATGAGCTAGTCCATAGAGGCGTACTAGGGACACGGTGTTGTTCATAAACCACACAAGTATCAAAGTTTCCGCTTAATACACTTCTAGCATGGAATATAAACTTTATCATGAACAAGAATTATAATAACAACATCTTTATTATTGCCTCTAGGGCATAATTACAACAAAGAGAGCATCAAGAGGCAAATTCAAAACACATTTAAGTCTAACCCACTTCCTATGCATAGGATTTTGTAAGATAATAAATCAAAGAAGCACATAGTAACAAGAATGGGTAGATAAAACAAGAGAAACTTCAAAACTTTCAGCACATAGAGAGGTGTTTCAGTAACATGAAAACTTCTACAACCATATTTTCCTCTGTCATAATAATTTTTGGTATCCTCATGAATAAACTCAACAATATAACTATCACATAAAGTATGTTTTTCATGATCTACAAACACATAACTTTTATCAAGCTCAAAAATAGTGGGATTAAAACCTTCAAACCCACTTTTAACAATTTTATAACAAGATGACTGGTCATTCTCAAGAAGTAGGGGGTTCCAAGATAAAGTCAAGACCCCTCCAATCTCATTTTCAATAGTAGTACTATCAATATTATCAACCAATATAGGACCATCATCTAGAGCTTTATCATAATCATTTTCTAAGCAAAACTCTTTAGTACCATGCATTTCGAAATTAGGTGCAAATAAAGGATTATCATAGATAACTGGAGCACAATTATTATCACAGGTTTACCCAAAGTAGATATTTCAAAAGGATCCATAGGAACATAACATTCATCCTCCTTTGGTAAGAAAAGGGGACAATCGAATAATGTAAGGGATAAAGAGTTACTCTCATTAGAAGGTAGGCATGGGTAGCTAATCCATTCTTCCTCCTCTTGATCATCACTCTCCTCCTCTTTTTCATCTAATGAGCTTTCAGGTTCAGTAATTTCTTCTTCCATAAGCTCCTGCAAGGCATTAGTATCTTCCGTTTGTGGAAAGTATCTATTAATATATTCAAGAATATAGCCATTTTCTTCCTTGTAATTAGCAAAGAAAATTTAAGTATATTGATACGTCTAATTTGCATCACTATTCTATATCATAATCTGCCTCTATTCATTGATATATGTCTTATTATGAGGTGTTCCTTATGTCTTTTCCTCTGTTTTTGCATGTTGGATGATTCTTGGTGGATGGACTGCCGGAGTTAGGTTTCTGATAAAAAAAGTGGTGTTTTGATGCAATTTCGCGAAGATCAGAAAAGTACCAAAAAATATTGGAAAATTATATTTTCCCAGAAGACGAAGGAAGCCAGAAGGGGAGGCGTAGCTGGGCCACAGGGGGCCCACACCCCTAGGAGCGGGACCACCTTGCCCCGCGCCTAGGGCAAGTGTGGCCTACTTGGCTGGCTCCCGACTCCGCCCTCTCGTCTATATCTTCCTCACGGAACCCTAATACAAGTGGAGCGACCAAGAAAATATTTCCGCCGCCTCCGCGGGGCAGAAAACACCGAGAGAGAAAGAGCTCTCCGGCAGACAGATTTCTGCTGGGGAAATTCCTTCCCGGAGAGGGGAGATCATCGCCATCAACACCATCATCAAGCTAGGATTCATCGGGATCATCATCATCCACACCATCATCTCCACCAGCACCATCATCACCACTCCATCCCGCTGTAACAATTGTATTGGATATTGCATTAGTTCTTAGGGGAAAATTTCCCGGTGTTGATTACTATTGTAGTTGATGCTTGTGAATGGAACCATTGGATCATTGTTTATGTTCAGATTGTTATCCATCACCATATCATCTTTGATCTTGATCCATATGATGTCTTGTGAGTAGTTCGTTTAGTTTTTGAGGACATGGGAGAAGTCATGTTGTTAGTAGTGGATTTGTGTTGAGTTATTATTCCATGGTTTAGTATTTAAGTTATGGTGCTATTCTTCTAGTGGTGTCATGTGAACGTTGACTACATGATACTTCACCATTTATGGGCCTAGGGGAATTCATTGTGTGTTTGGTTACTAATTGTGGGGTTGCCGGAGTGAAAGAAACCTGAACCCCAGTTAGGACACCTTTGCACAAGGGAGCGTAGGATCTCAGAGTTTAAGGCCGTGGTTAGGTTTATATCTTAATTACTTTCCTATAGTTGTGGATGCTTGTAGGGAGTCTAATCACAAGTATGTATTAGTCCAACTAAGGTCGGTACATTAGCATAGGTTCACCCACACAACACTTACAACACCAAAGAAGAGTACTTAGCTATTTGAAGCGAAAGCACTTGACAGAATTCCCATGTGTCCTCGAGAACGTTTGGTCCTTATAGAACTGGCTTGTACTTTGCTAAGAAAGGATTGGGGCCACTTGCTGCATTTGTTCGTTGTCTTTATTACTTTCACTTTGTTTTGTTGATTAATCAGAAAACCCCTAAAAATCCGTTTTCTAAGTATTTACAGAGATTTCCTGCTCCATACCACTAGTCAACACCTTCTGCTCCTCGTTGGGATCGACACTCCTATTTATCAAAAGTACTACGATACTCCCCTATACTTGTGGGCCATCATATATCATAAACCTCATATTTATAAGGTGAATCATCAGTATTTTCAAGCAAACTAGCAAGTTCAAATGCACCCTTCCAAGCAATAAATTCTTCAATTTATTCCACATCATAAAAGTCATAATTTACGTTAACATAAGAAGATATGGTAACATTATAATTATACTCACATTAGAAAGGGAGGTTTTTATACCTCCTACAGCAACAAGATTTATCGAAGAAATAAGTAACTTATAAGTAGAGCACGCGTTTCTAGCAATTGTATTCAATTTGTTCCCACAAGTGTTTCCCTTTTTGTGACAAGCGGTGTTCCTTATAATAATATTTTTATTCTTCCGTGAACACACCTTGCCAATAAGAACTTAGTTTCAAAGAAACCAACCATTGATAGAAAGCATGACAAAGCAAGGCAATAACAGACCAAGAACTATAGTAGGATTTTTTTTGTGTTTTTGATAAGAAAAAGCAAACCAAACCAAACTATTTTTTTTGTAATTTTTGATAAAAAGAAGCAAACAAATCAAAGAAAAAGGAACTAAGAAAAACAAAAACAAAGTAAAGAGAGTGGTTGTGAAAGACTACCCTTATGAAGTTGTCCTTAACTCCCTGGCAACAGCTCTAGAAAAAGTCTTGATGAGCTCAAATCACTGTAGAGCTTCGTTGGGAAACCCCAAGAGGAAGATATGATGAACACACCAATAAGTTTTCCCTCAGTTATGAAACCAAGGTTATCGAACTAGTAGGAGCAATGAAACAACTCCAAGGTGTTGCTAGCAACTTGGAATCCTGCACAACACAAACTCAAGACTTTGCCCTAACTTCTAGTGAGGCTGTCAATCTCACTGGTTTGCTAAAAACAAAGGATTAAACATATAGTGTGGAAGGTAATGGTTGCTTGAAGAAAGTAAACGCTAACAGTAGATGATGTAAGAATGGTAAAGATTGGACCGGGTCCACAGTTCACTAGAGGTGTTCTCCTTAATAACATAACACAACATGCTGGGTAAACAAATTACAGCGAGGCAATTGACAGGAACTGAGCAAGGCATAACAATGCAAATACTATACATTCATGATTCCTATGAGATTTGATTGGGCATTACAACAATATACATAGACCGCCATCCAACTGCATCTATGACAAATAATCCACCTTCAGGTTATCGTCCGAACCCCCTCCAGTATTAAGTTGCAAGCAACGGATAATTGCATTAAGCAATGTGTGTATAGTAAACAATACAATTGTTTCATGAACACAAGATTGTTGTTTTCCCCCTAGTAGCAACGACACATCTATAACCTTAGAGATTTCTGTCACTTCCCTAGATTTAATAGAGGCATGAACCCACTATCGAGCATAAATACTCCTCTTGGAGTCACTAGCATCTACTTGGCCAAGACAACTACTAGAAACGGAGAGCATGCAAGATCTCAAACAACACATGCATGATACAATCAATAATCAATAAGACATGATAAAATCAATAATAAATCTGACATAGTATCTTAATATCCATCGGATCCCCGCAAACACAACATGCATGATTACAAATAGATGATCTTGATCATGAACGGAGCTCACAAGATCTAAACATGATAGCACAGAGGAGGAGAAACAACCATCTAGCTACTGTATGGACCCATAGTCCAAGGGTGAACTACTCACGCATCATACCATAGGCTGGCATGGTGATGAAGAAGGCCTCCGGGATGATCTCTCCCCTCTGACAGGGTGCTGGGAAGAGCTTTAGATCCCCCGATCTAGGGACGATGGTGGCGGCGGCTACAGACTGTTTCGTGGAGATCGATTTTGGTGTAACACCCCCGGTCACTCTGGACCAACGAATGTCACTTCTTGTAGATCAATAGGATCTCTAGACTAACCCCATGGACCAACACTAGTCTTTTCTTCGCATTTTGTCATCACTCGTGCGCACCCGGTACCCATTTCCCGGTCGGTCACCCATCCTAGATTTTCTCAAGGCCAAGCACGCTTAACCTTAGAGTTCTTTTCGAATGAGCTTCCGAAAAATAAGTTGCAACTTGTTGGTATGGGTTTCCTATCAATCCTATTGAGCCATGCGCCAGTGTATCACATACACCCACCCTTAGAAGATCGACATCCTCGTCGATCAACCACAAGCCATGAATGTCCCCTCTTGGCACACGTCTGTGCGTCCAGTGCCGACACATAAGCCATGCCGTGTCCTCTCCGGGCCACAGGTGCCATGCTACACATGTCTGCCACTGACCCGCACACGCCCATGTAACCGCGAGGGTCGGCTCTGATACCACTTGTAACAACCCCGATCACTTCGGACCGACGACTGTCACTTCTAGCAGCTCAATAGGATCTCTATACTAACCCCACATACCAACACTAGTCTTTTCTACGCATTTTGTCCTCACTCGTGCGCACCCGGTACCCACTTCTCGGCCGGTCACCCATCCTAGAATTGCTCTAGGCCAAGCACGCTTAACCTTAGAATTCTTTTCGAATGAGCTTCCGGAAAATAAGTTGCAACTTGTTGGTATGGGTTTCCTATTAATCCTATTGAGCCATGCGCCAGGGTCTCACATTTGGCATCAGGGGGATTTTATAGGCGAAGAGGCGAGGCAGGGGGGCACCCGAGGCGCCCTCACCTAGTGGCGGCGCGCCCTAGGGGGGCCGCGCCACCCTAGGGTGTGGCGGCCTCGTGGCCCTCCTTCGGTCGCTCTTCGGTCTCTGTGTTCTCCTTGGTGACATATTGACTTTGGCCTTTGTCCCGTCCAATTCCGAGAATATTTCCTTACTAGCTTTTCTGAAACCAAAAAAAGCCGAAAATAGGCAACTAGCACTACGTCATCTTGTTAATAGGTTAGTCCCGGAAAATGTATAAAAATACCTCAAAGTGTAGACAAAGCATAGCAAAGTTGATACTAAACAAGCATGGAACATCAAAAATTATAGATACGTTTACGACGTATCAACGACCAAGTTCAGCGACGCGTTCGGGCTATCTTCAAGATGGAGATGGCCGAGGATTGGAAGTGGGGCATGAATCCCTTCACTCATGACAACCCCCACCCATGGTAATTAAGCTCTGAATCACTTAATCCGAGTTATGTTTTACCTTGGCTTTATCAAGAATTTAATTTCTCTTTGTGTTTCTTTCCTTATAAATTTGCTGAGTAGTCCGCAGAAGATGACGAGATTCTTGCCCTTCCTTGGAGCAAGGATTGCGATACCTCGGACAAGGGCGAGCCTGAATTGGAGGAATTCATGCCGAAGCCTGAGTCGGCCCGCAGCCGAACTCAGGGTAAGGCCTCCGTCCGAACTAACGATGATGACTTGGATGAATGCGAGGTTCTCGAGGTACTTAATGAAGTGCCCCTCTCATATGCCTATCCGACTTATTTTCCCCCAGCTAATCTGGCTGGGCAGGTGCATGACGTGGCTCCCATTTCCATGGGAGACCAAGGACCTATTAGGAAACACACTGCTACCTCGGATCCTCCTACTGAGCCTCGCAAGAAACGAGTCAAGGTGCCCACCAAGAGGGCCCCTAGGCATAAAGTGCCTTCAGCTGTTACTTCGTGAGTTTCCTTATCCGGATTAACGTGGTATTTCTTGTTTCTCTCTTTCTTTTTCTACCTTAGCTTTTCTAACTATTTTACTTCGGCAGTGCCCCGCTGAACATCCCTTAGAGCGGACCCTGCTTGGTCTAAGATGATGTCCGGGTTCCAAGCCTGCATCGATATGAACTTCCTCCTGCACCGACTAATAGTACACCTCGGCAGGAGGAGGCAAATGTTGGCGCTGGCAGCGACGCAGATACCACCATGCTGAATCAACCAACTGATCCGGCCGCGCCCACTGAGATCACCGAGAGTCAGCAAGCCGAACCAACGCGTGTTGAGGCGTCGGTTGCCTTGGCCTCTGCTCAAATTCAAGATCTAGCTAAACCCTAAACCCTATGCTAACAATTGGAACGCTACCGATGATACCGAGGTCAACTCTGTTGCCAATCCAGGAACAAGGAGTTTTCACCTCCCCAACATCAGCAACCGGTCGCATCTTGCCAGACGAGTCATCCTCGAGGCTGATGGCATGAATGAGGTAAACACCTCGACTTACATTGTACATTCTTGCATAATATAGCAGATAACCCATTAGTCCTCGAGCCTCTAGGGGAATAAATGATCATTCGGTCGGATGCTCCCTTTATCTAGTGCCTTAGTGTAGCCGGGGTGCTTAAGCTAATCATATTAACTTAGGCAGAATTTGTCTTAGGATTTGAATATCCAGCCACCTAGATCTGGATCAAGTTTTACTTGGTTCGGATCTTTAGCTTCGAATATCCAGCCATCTAGATCCGGATCAGGCTTTGCTTGGTTCTGATCTTTAGCTTTGAATACCTAGCCACCTAGATCCGGATCAAGCTTTTCTTGGTTAAGATCTTTAGCTTCAAATATCCAGCCACCTAGATCCGGATCAAGTTTTACTTGGTTCGGATCTTTAGCTTCGAATATCTAGCCACCTAGATTTGGATCAAGTTTTACTTGGTTTGGATCTTTAGCTTCAAATATCCATCCACCTAGATTTGGATCAAGTTTTACTTGGTTCGGATCTTGCAGTTTAGCTTTGAATATCCAACCACCTAGATCCGGATCATGTTTTACTTGGTTCAAATATTGCAGTTCAGCTTTGAATATCTAGCCACATAGATTCGAATCAAGTTTTACTTGGTTCGGATCTTGTAGTTTAGCTTTGAACATCTAGCCACCTAGATCCGGATCAAGTTTTACTTGGTTCAGATCTTGCAGTTTAGCTTTGAATATCCAACCACCTAGATCCGGATCAAGTTTTACTTGGTTCGGATCTTGGATTTTAGCTTTGAATATCCAGCCACCTAGATCCAGATCAAGTTTTACTTAGTTCGGATCTTACGATTTAGCTTTGAATATCCAGCCACCTAGATCCGGATCAAGTTTTACTTTGTTCGGATCTTGCAATTTAGCTTTGAATATTGATCCACCTAGATCCAGATCAAGCTTTAATTGGTTCAGATCTTGTAGGTTAGCTTTGAATATCCTTCTGAACTTACTGCTCTTCTTTTTCCTTATTCATATTGCACACAACTAGCGCACGACCGAGTTCCAGAAGCTGCTCTTCTCCCATAGGAAATTTCAGTCCAAATACAAGAAAGTGGTGCCCATCCTGTAGAAGACTGGTAAGTCTGTTGTCACCTTATTTCTGACATTTTCCTTTTGGGTTTGCCTAGCCGAGCTAACCTTTGATTCGCCCTTTGTGCAACCAACCTAGACATCCGGAATAAGGCGCTTATTTAGAAAGTTGCCAAATTGGAAGGTAATTCGGCTGCTTTGACTCGGCCTTTCTGATATCAAGTCTTTGCTGCCTTTTGAAATTCCTCATGATATTTTATCTCGACTCAGCCGAATTAAAAGACTTTTCAGAATCTCACCAGGACTAGACTTCTATGCCTGATATGATGCTGCATTTTCTCGAACAAGAAGGAGATCATTCGGCCCAACTCAAGGAGAAGGATGGCGAAATAGCTCGGTTGCGTGCCGAGGTTAAAGATCTTAAGAAAGCTCAAAAGTACGAGCTTTACAAACTTGACCAAGAATTCTCTGAAGAGAAAAACCGTATGGCCCTCCATATAGATAAGCATAAGGAGCTCCTTCAAGTTGCCGAGGCTTCAACCCAATCTTGCAAGGACGAGCTCGCGAGGTTGGAGAAAAAGCAAGCCGACTAGATCACCGACCTAAGCCAGATAGTTTCATTCATCCATCGTAAGTTTCCTTCCTTATTATACTTTTCCTGTTCGACTTATCTTGGACCTTACTGACCATATCCTTTTCTTATTTTCAGATAACTTCCTGGAGTACAAAACCCGGAGTGCTGAATGCGTGGTGAGTTCTCGGCTTCGCCGTGGCGAAATCAATGACCCAGAGCGCGCTTACTCGATGGAATATTATCTTGTTAGTCTTGGAGCCGCCACCAAACCAATGACGGAATTTGGTATTGACCTCCTTGATGCAGCCATCCGAGTCCAGCGTGTCCTCTGGTCGAATGACGAGAAGCTCGTGCATGCCGAACAACTTGCCGAAAAACTGATGGATTACGAATCTCAGCTCTGCCTCTGGAGAGAATCAGCAGCGCGAGCTGGTGCTGACACGACGTTGTCCTTTGTACTTTCTTGGAACGAAGGCATCTGCCTGGAGGCTTTGTAGAATCTTCGTACGAGCTCGCTGACGAGGTTTCGACTCGTCAATGCCCATTGTTATGGACTTGGGTTTTGGAGAAGATGGGGATGCTGGAGATCGCGGAACTGTTCGAGCTGGAGCCGATGCCCATGGCGGAGAGCGCAGCTCGTCGCGCGCTGGACTCCGAGGCTGCTTGCTTACGTTTGTCGAGAACCTCTTGCATCTTGACCTGCTTCTTGTGCTCCTCGATCAGGAGCAGATGGTAGGCCATCAGCAGATCCCGTGAGGAGTCTGCATGCAGGACTATGCTGCCCGCCACGGTGGCGCGTGCTTGGGCCCATCCTTATTTGCTAAGGCGGATGACATGGCCGTTGTTGTCCCCTTCGGGTGGGGGGGACTGGCTTCTTCTGTTCCCGCCGTTTCGATCTGGCGGGTTAGGTGTCGGGTTGGGCGGCGGGTTGGGTGTTTGCGGCTCCACGTCGCCCTGGATGACTACGGCCCATTGGTAGCGCTCGTAGATTGGTCCGCTGCTGCCGCAGCTTTCGAATCCGGAACCGTAGGTCCCTTCATCCGATGGCGGATCGCACAAATCGGAGTTGCAGCCGCTGCTGTCGTAGGACTCATCTGTTGATGATGGTGTGCGTAGCACAGGGTGTGGGGCCCATGAAGCGGGCCTAATTGATGGTAGGGGCACCCGCTCAGGGAGGCGGAGGGTGCCAGTTTGCCCCACTTGGAAGCAGAAGCTCCCAAACAGGATCTCGAGTCCGTCGCCTACGGGCTCGAAGTCCTTCATGGTGGCCGGTGAGTGGGCGGTGAAGTCGAAAGCGCCGAAGAGGAAGTGACTCTTCGTCGCTGCAGAGTTGTAGATTGATCGGATTGGGACTGCCACGATCGCACAATCAGCGTCGCCAGTTCCCACAGACGGCGCCAATTGACGAGGTTTCGACTCGTCAATGCCCATTGTTATGGACTTGGGTTTTGGAGAAGATGGGGATGTTGGAGATCATGGAACGATTAGCAAACAAGCAACACGGGGACACGAAGTTTACCCAGGTTCAGGCCCCCAGAGGGAAAACCTTACTCCTGCTTGTCTGCTCTTGATTACGGCGGAACCGATGATTACAGGGGTGCGCAGATGCAATCTGGCGTGGAGGTGTGTATGCGGAAGTATGAGAGAGAGCTCTAGGTCGTATGCTCTTGGCCTTTATATAGACTTAGGCAGGTCCCGGGCACAGATCTAGTCGGTTACAGGTTCTAGGGTTTACCCCTTTGAATTTCCTATCTACTCTAGTCTTGCTCTCCAAGTATCCGAAGGCGTCATGGGCCTTGGCCACCCGAATATCTTCATGGGCCGGCGTATATTTGCCGTGGGCCTTCCTTGGGCTGGACCAGGTATGCTGAGATCGTGTACCCGCGGGGTATAACCATGTCACTCGCGCTGGACGACAGATCCGGATCACATTGCGCGCAGACAAGCTCAGGCTTATCAACTCATCCAGTATGCCAATGTTCATGGCTAGAATGAGGGGTTGAGATTCTTGTTGGATGATGTCGAAGGAGATGCCGAGGCTGAAGAAGACTCAGAATCCGAGGAATACGATGATGACGAGGAGCACAACGTAGAAGAAGATTCGGGGAGCTATGATGGGCATGAGGGCACTTCAGAACGAGAAGTCGAAGTTGAAGCTGCCTCTAAGGGAACTTCTCATAGTGAGTCTGAGGCTGCTTCTATTGAGGCCGAGGTTCACACCTCAAAAACTCCAGCCTCGGACTCTGGAGCCTTGCCTCCAACTGTCGATGACTCGGAAACTGCTGTTCCCCCGCCGACTGGCGATGACTCGGCATCGGCTGATCCTCCGCCAAGTACTGATGATCCGGCATCGGTTGCTCCTTGAGCGTTGCAAACTTTCAATTTGTTTAATTCCCCGGTATGCCGAGTGTCAGATGTAAGATATACTTTTAGTTATTATGCAGCTACTAATTATGTAAGTCTTAAACCCTTTTGTGTGTAGTCCCTGAGTTTCATATTTCTTGTTCTCTCAAATTTGTCGTTCGGCCCGCATCTACCATTGTTTGGCTTTTCAACTTACGGGTCTGAGCTTAACGAACCAAACTAACAATACTTAGAAATTTGGAGAATCAGCCCAAAATGATCTCATAAGATAATTAAAGAATTTAAGTATAAGGGTTAGTCAAAACATTAGTCGGATCGCACATCTTTCCTTCCTTAGTCGTTTTTCATGTGTTCAACAACTTTCGACTTTTCTCTGGCTTGCCATGAAGCCTATTTTTCGGACAGCAGCAAGTCGAAGAGTTGGCCTTTGGTGCCGACACATTACTAACTCGGCTTTTGGATAGGGAAATTTAAGCCATCCAACATATATAAAAAATAAATGCATAAGACCCAATGTTATTAAGGAAGTCCCCGAGTTACAGCTCGAGGTGTCGAGGTTTCATTCATTAGCTCATTGCCGACATATAATCCGGCATATGAGAGTTCGAGACTAGTGCTAACCCACTCAACCACTTTGGGAAGCCCTATGATATTTATAAAAGAGACAACTCCAACGAGAAGATAAGGGGGTTTGAAATAAATCCTCTACTACTTGGTATTTTACACAAGAAGCAATTTACTAGAGATGAAGAAGATCCTGATCCATATGAGCATATTGCATATTTCAAAGATATATGTGGCACGTTCCAATTAACAGGGTATAACACCGATGAGTTAAGGGTTAAACTTTTTAGTCAAACTTTGACAAGTACATCTCTCTCATGGTATAGATCTCTACCATCAGAAGCCACTACTACTTGGGATAATTTAGCTCGCGAATTCCTATCTAAATATTATCCATTATCAAAATCTTTTGGAATCAGGCGTCTTATAATTACTTGGAAGAACCGTCCCAATGAAGGACTATTAAGATCTTATATAAGATTTTTAAAGATTTACTTAAACAATGTCCTCATCATGATTTACCTGAATGGTATTTATTGCATATATTTTATGGCGGTTTAATTGAACCTAATAAAATTGAACTAGACTCTTGCGCGAGAGGAGCTTTTATGGATTTACCTATAACTGAAGCTTGGGCTTTACTTAATAGAATTCGCGATCACAGAGTTTCATGGAATTTTGGTCTAGGAAGTGAAGGAGGCACATAAATAGATCATGAATGTATTCATGACTGTAATAAAAAGGGCCATGTTAATGAATTATCTAAAGAGCTTTATTTAGATACAGATCTTGTGTTGCAAGTTGTCAAAGCTTTTACAGAACACATCGAAGCTCCAAAAGATGGTTCATTCAAGTTTGATCCACCACCTGAACCTGAGAAGAAAAGATAAGTTAAAGCAACATTGGCCTCCTAGAACCAATGTATGAGATACCTTTCCCTAACACTGCACAAAAGCATATTTTGGAATATGAACATGTCAAAGCAGTACAGGAGGTGAAAGAAGAGGAAAGTGTGCCAATAATTGAAGACCATCTAGATGAAACCGAAGATGAAGAGGTAACCAAGGAAGTAATCATGGTTATGTATGCACATTGTAACATAGTTGAACTTGATGAAGAGACTTCTATATTGGTTGAAGGTAAAATTAAGGTAAAAGATGTGGGTAAGCCTATTCTTTCCAGCATATTTAAAGAAACCTCGCATTATAGTTTATGTGATCTTGGCACCGAAGTTAATGTTATATCCTATAACTTTTACTTAGAAATAAAAGATGAGATAACACCGGCTACAATAGAAAAGACTGATGTGACAATCATGTTAGCCAATAAAAATCTTAGAATTCCAATGAGCATAGTTGAAGATGCAGTTATCACAATTAACAATAAAAATTTCCTTATTGATTTTGTACTTGTTGATGTGATAATTGACACGATTTGCCCAATTATATTTGGAAGAAACTTTTTGAGTGATATAGGTGCCAGAGTTGACTTTAAAAAGGAGATTGTATCCCTTAACCTTGGGAAAGCGGAAAAAGGATTCCACTTTTCCAAATTTAAAGACAAACCTCTATTCATAAAAGAACAAGAGAAGGAGAAAACTATTGAAGAAATGGCAGCTCTTTTCTTAAATAATCAAGATGAAGGAATAAATGAAGACCCAAATTGTGGAGAAATAATTATGGAGGATAGAACTCTAGAAGAACTAGAAGTTGAATTTGATTCATTTCCCATTGGAGAACCTCCAACTGATGAAGCTTTTGAAGAGCCAGAAAAGAGAGGGGATAAAGAATTACTACCCCTAGAATTTAAACTCTACCAGATAATCTTAAGTATAGATTCTTAGATGATACTAATAACTTCTGTGTTATTATTAGTGCTAAACTTTCAGGGGAAGAAGAAGAAGAACTCATGAAGGTACTAAAGGAGCACCGCAAGGCCTTTGGGTAATCAATGGACGACTTGAAGGGTATTAGTCCCATGATAGCCTCCCATCGAATATTCATGGAGGAAGGTGCTAAACCAGTTGCGGAATTTAATAGAAGTCTAAAGCCTGAAATGAAGAAAGTGGTAAGAAAAGAAATAGTACGCCTACTTGATGCAGGTATAATTTATCCTATAAAATAAAGTGAATGGGTAAGTCATGTTTATTGTGTTCCTAAGAAAGGCGGCTTTACTGTTGTTCCTAATGAAAACAATGAATTGATACCTACTAGAACTATTGTTGGACATAGGATGTGCATAGATTTCAGGAAATTGAATAAGGAGACTAGGAAAGATCACTATCCTTTACCTTTCATAGATCATACTTTAGAGAGGTTAGAAAACCACACTCCTTTTTGTTACTTGGACGGATACTCCGGTTTTTCCCAAATAGTTGTTCATCCTGAAGACCAACTTAAAACAGCTTTCATTAGTCCTTATGGTTTACATGATTACCGATGTATGCCTTTTGGTTTATGTAATGCTCCAGATACTTTTCAAAGATGCATGACTACTATATTTGCAGATTTTATAGAACTGATAATGGTAGTTGCTTGGATAATCTCAGTAGAATCTTGCAGCGTTGCGAAGCAACTAATCTTGTCTTTAATTGGGAGAAGTGCCATTTTATGGTCAAAGAAGGCATGGTCCTTGGACATAAAGTATCAGGTAAGGGTATTGAAGTAGATAGGGCTAAAGTTGAAGCAATAGAGAGAATGCCACAACCAAGGGATGTAGAAGGTATAAGAAGTTTTCTTGGTCATGCAGGCTTTTATAAAAGATTCATTAGGAATTTCTCTGGAATTTCTAAACCTTTGACTAATCTATTGAAAAAGGGAGTAAGATTTAATTTTGATGATAAATGCCTTATTGCCTTTGATAAACTTAAATATGCTTTATCTCGTGCTCCCATCATTAAACCACTTATATGGGATATGACTTTCGATTTAATATGTGAGGCTAGTGATGATGCTGTAGGAGTAACTCTGGGACAACACATAGGTCGCAGATTTAATATTATACATCATGCTAGTAGAACTCTAAATAGTGATCAAAAGAATTATCCTAAGGAAGAAACAGAACTCTTCGCTGTATTTTTCTCTTGTGATAAGTTTCGTTCTTATATTGTTGATGTAAAAGTAAGAGTTCATATGGATCATGATGGTTTAAAAGAACTCCTCGAGAGGAAGTTTCATAAGCCAATACTGATCCGTTGGATCCTTTTACTTCAATAATTTGAGTTGCAGATTATGCAGATACATGAAGCAAAGATAGTAGAGGAATCATCTATATTTACCCAACAAGACATCAATCTTATTGAGAGGAGCTTTAGTCCCGGTTATTTTTGTTTTCAAGAATTACTATATGAGCTAAGGTCAAATCCTCCCAAGAAGAAGAAGTCCTTATTGTTGGATGATCTTGTCACTCCCAACTAAGTAAACGGTAAGTGAAAGGTAAGTTTTCTAACACTAATAAGTGCTTTATTTTCACAATTTCTACTATTAATTTTTTTGCCTTTGAATTCCACTTGTTTTTCTGAAGTTTTTGAGGGGTTTTTGTAACTATACGGCCGGAGAAAATCCTCCCGCCGTATAGTTGGTCGATAAACGTTCTGTATCCCCTTTGTAAAATAATTTTCGGGTGCTGTAACTATACGACCAGAGAAAAATATCCCGCCATGTAGTTGGTTGTTAAACGTTTTATACCATATTCACAAAAGAATTTTTGGGGTACCGTGTCTATATGGCCGCAACCATACAGCCGGAGAAAATTCTCCCGCCATATAGTTGGTCATTAAAGCTTCAGTACCCTCGACCTGTTTTTCGTTTTTATTATTAAAAAAATATTTTGTCAATTCTTAGTCGGTAATCTAACCGACTTGGGCTAGAAATATTTTGAAGTACCTACCCAGAACTAACTATACGACCAAAACTATACGGGTTGCGACTGTATAGTTGGTCGTTACGACACATGACTCCTCCAAATCCACGATTTCTTTTTCTAGTCGGTTTGGATTGTTTTCTTGGATGACAATTTGGTGTTTCTCACGAGTTTTATCAACCTCTGATCCCTCTTATATACTGCCCTATTGTGCCTCTCTCTAATCACAAATCACTAGGAACAAATCCAGCTATGCTCTATCATGTCCCAGGTCGTGGAAAACCTATGGGGCTCATTGCCCCTAGGGACCTTTCTAGCAGCCCATCAATGGACGACGATGATGAGGAGGTGGAGAGGTTTAGCCTGGGGTACAAATAGTACGTCGAGCCAAGCTTCTACAACAGCGACCCTGATGAAGGGGTGAGCGATGTTTACATCTGCCGCGACGTCTATGTCCCCCCGGAGGTCAACTAGGTGGCGATGAAAAGAATCCAAGAAGAGAGAGAGAGATAGCAAGCCACACGGAAAAGGAAGTGTGGAGACAGTCAAGTTCATCACTACAAATCCGAGGCCACACAAGTGTAAGGAGAAACCGGCGTTGCCCTGCTCGAGGCCTACCACTGGCGCTCATATGAAGGTAAATCCTCAAGAGGAGTGGAGGAGCAGCTTCTACTTCCCCAATCCATCAATAATGGATGAGAAAGAGGAAGTTGTCCCCAGAAAAAAGGATCGCATACGGGCATTGGAGATATCAGAAGCAGGAGCTACTCCATCGCGTGGAAGTCCGTCACCGCCTCAGGGAGATAGAGGAGAAGGGTGATCTTATCACGATGATGACGAAGCTCGTTGATAGGACGAATACTCTATAATCTGATTTGCGTAGGTGCTACAGACGCATCACCGTCTTGGAGGATACCAATAAGAAGCTACGCAGCATAGTTCTACATGCTATGACGCCACAGTGACCTTCAAAAAGCACGGTATCAAATAATCGCAAGGGATTATTTGATCCCGCCTGGCTTGATTCCAAGCTTGGGGAGATCTTTAAGATCTTGTAATCTATCTTACAAGTTTTTATTTCTATTCTAGTTTTGCATTAGTTCGAGGTCATAAATAAAGTTTTGATCATTAGATTCCCTTTAGGAATAGTTGATCCCTCTTATGAAATTCCGAGTTTAATATAATATATGGAGCATTATTGAGTTTGAGTTTGTCCTATCGGATATATGAATGACCTGAGTATGATTTTAATTGCACTTGATGATAGCAATATCAGTCTTCCACACCATTGGTATTAACAGAACATCTAAAAAATAATTTGATCAATATATTGTAGGTTAATGGTTTGATTTACAAAAAGGAGAGATTATTTAATTAATTAAGATGAAAGAGAAAAACCTTGAACAAAGGAGAAATTATAAGTTCTATCAAATAGAGTGAGAACAAGTTTGAGGTAGAATACTCAAGTTATAAAGATGCTTTATATATATTTGGAATTTGGTAATTGAGATTTTTAAACTTTGAAATTCCTATATGAAGTGGATTATATGTCTAGCTCCTTTACACAACACTTCAACAAAAGTGTGGGCATAAATATATATAGAAAAAGAAGAAAAAGAAAGATGAAGAAAAAGAGCGAATGTACAAAGAGCAAGTAGGCATATACCACCATATTGTAGTAAGGCAAAGAGACGTTTGAGATTTTGAATCCCAAGTGAATATGTTAGTCCTAAAAAAACTTGGGACTACCTCACTAACTCATTCGGTTGAACCAGATACTTTTACATCATGTTAAGAATAATCTTTTATGAAATGTTAATTGCTAAGGTGTGGAATCCTGCTAATATTATTCGGATGGTTCGAGTAAGGCAATATTCATGGACTTATTTATATGTACTCTTTATGATCAACACATGCTGCAACTGCCTCATTTATTTTATCGACCCAGCTTCATGAATATGAGGAAATATTAGTAATACCAGAAGAAAACCCGACGCGAGAAGAGGAGGCAAAGAGGTTAACAACCAACTATATATATGGGTGGCCGCCATATAGTTCCCGCCGTATAGCTGGCGCCACCTCCGCCTCCTCAAATAGTTTCACCCCGTGCAACTGGTTTGGAGAGACGACATACAGAACACCCAGAAATCACCGAAACCTAACCTACGGAAGTCATCTGGAGGGGAAACTTTCCCTAGGGATCCATATTTGCCCTACGCAGATCTGGGAGGCCAAGGCATCAATCTCCATCTTCATCAACCACTGCATCTTTGTCACCACCATCATCTCCATCTGTCCCATCTAGATCTTGTTGTAATTCTTGCACTAGTTGTGGATTTATACAAGTACTATTAATCAATGATCGTTTCCATTACCATTGCTATGATGCTGTCTGCCTCCATGTCTGAGTAGATCATTAGTTCTTGGGGAGATGGACAAACCCTAGCATGAGCTTGGAATAAGATAAAGTTTATTATGATATTTATCGCTGTGACCATGTGTTAGATTGTCTACATCTTAATGTTGGAGAAGTCGACCTCTCCAATATTTGCCTCTTGTGGGGACTTGATGTAGGGAACTACTTGCTGGTAGACGGAGGGATGTTAGCACTTACAGTGACTATAAAGCTATTGGCACCCCTTACGTATCAACTTGGGAACCGAGGAAACTCATAAAACACTATCCATCCATGGGATACGTCCTGCGGGATTATGTCCCTTAATAGCGTGGTAATTCAATTGATATTGATTGCTGTCTGCTGTGGTTATGCGGATGATTTGAGCAGTGGTTGTTGCCTCTTTGTCCAAATACGGAGTTCCTCGCACACATACATAGTTGAGAATGTTCATGATAATAATATTTACCTTAGCCCTTTATAATGCTAGTGGTGTATCCATTAATCCCTGAGAACGCTTTTTCCCACTAAAGTTTCAAATATATTTTACATACGCGATACTTATTTTCTGTATTCAATTTTGTTTACTTTACGCATTGTTCTCTTATACCAAAACCCCCAAAACCCCTTTTTACACACCACTCGCATTTTATCTTGGCACTTAGAACTTTATTTAGCATTTCTAGTTTCAGTATTTATTTCAAGAATTCCTAGACTTTAGAATCCTACTCCCTATGGGATCGATATCTTTATTTCAAAACTAGCTACATACGATCTGTGCACTTGCAGTCATCATGGGCCCATCACATTTCCTTATTGGTTTCACCTTGATCCACTTTGTGAATTTATCAACCATGACCAAAATATGGGTCATGACACCACAAGACGTCTTAAATGGTTCGACCATATCCAATCACCATACGACAAATGGCCAAGTGATTAATATAGTTTTTAACTCATATGACAACATATGAAATTTTCTCGCATATCATTGGCAGCCATTACATTTTTTCACTAGTTCCTCTGCCTCTCGCAGGGCACTAGGACAATAAAATCTGTGTCTGAATGCTTTGGCTACTAAATCCCGGTATGAAGCATGATGTCCACATTCTCCTTGATGGATATCAAGCAAGATTTATCGGTCTTCTGCCGGACCAACACACCTCTACAGGACATTGGTTACGCTTCTCTTATATAGCTCATAGTTTATTATGGTGTATGCCTTGGCCCTTCTTTGGATCTGTCTCGCGATGAATTCATCACTCAGCAAAATTTCATCTTTTGAGAATAGAAAGATTGGTCGTGCCCATTCTAGTACTTCATGTGCTGGGGTAAATATTTCATCAATATACATCATGTCTACTAACATAACCTCTGCCGGGTTAATCTGACTAGTCCCCGAGTTCTGCGAGGCAGTCCCCGGGTGTGTGAAGTCAGTTCCCGGGTTATTCGGATTAATCCTCCCATCTATGTCCATTGGGTCAAACTCAGGCGTTGTGTTGGCCGGGATACAAATTGATTCAGATTCAGGTGATGGTATAATTGATGGTTTTCTGAGGTGTTCAAGGGCTATTCCGGGTGGGATGGACTGCCTGGATGAGTCGAGTTTTGACAGTGTGTCGGCTACATCATTTTTTGCCCTAGGTACATGATGAAATTCACATCCGTCAAAGTAATCGGTTATATTTTGCACATGAAACCTGTATGATGCTATATTAGCATCTACTGCATCCCAATTACCTAATACTTGTTGTACCACTAGGTCCGAATCACCAGAACATTGTATTGGACATATGCCAAAGTCTTTTTCTACCTTTAAGCCATGGACGAGTGCCTCATATTCGGCTACATTATTTGATGCAACGAAGTGTATTTGTAACACATATTTTAGCTGATCTTTTTTGGGTGAGGTGAGGACTATGTCAACACCTAATCCATCTTTCAACTTTGATCCATAAAAGTGTATTCTCCAATAATTCGGATCAGGTAAGGGCGTTTAATATTGCATCTCGGCCCAATCGACAAGAAAGTCGGCCACTGCTTGAGATTTAATTGCATCTCCTCTATCGAATTGTGGAGCATATGGGGATAGATAAATTTAGCATTTGGCTATTCGTCCACTTGCATATTTGTTTCCCATTATCTCGACAATTGGTTCCTCACATATCACCTTTATAGGGTGTTCCTCAAAGTAATGCTTCAGCTGTTTTGACGACATATATACCCCGTATGCCATTTTTTGATAATGGGGATAATTCTATTTTGAGGCCGAGAGCACCTCGCTTAGGTAATATACCGGCCTCTGCATTAACTTACCTTCCTCGTCACGTTCCACTACTACCACATCACTCATGACTCGGTTGGTCATTGCTATATAGAGCAACATCGGCTCTTTTGATAGTGGTGAAGCTAGAATTTTCTTTAGCTCTTGGAAAGCATTATTAGCTCGTGGTGTCCAAGTGAATTTATCCATTTTTTCATCAATTGATATAAGGGCAATGACTTTTCTCCAAGTCGACTTACGTACCGACTCAATGATGCCAGGAAACCTGTGAACTTCTGGAAATCGTTGAGACACTTCGGCAGTTCCATGCGTTCTACCACCCGAATCTTTGTCGTTTCTTCGATACCTCGGCTTGACACGAGGAAACCGAGTAATTTTCCAGCCAGAACACCAAAGGTGCATTTTTTCGGGTTAAGCTTCATTCAGAATCTTCTCAGATTCGCGAATGTCTGCAGGATAATCTAGTAATGTGTGAATTTCTTTGGTTTTTATTACCACGTCATCAACATATACTTGGACATTTTTGCCAATTTGATCATGTAAGCATTTTTCCATGCATCTCTGATATGTCGCCCCTGCATTACGTAAGCCGAATGCTTCAGTGGCCTTGCATATGGTCTTACATGTAAAGAGTGCTCTGCCAGCTCCCTCAGCACACCTTGTAGATATTGAGTGGACCAAGCAAAGATATCCCGATTCTCATGGAGGAAGATGACGAGCTCGCTTTCCTATTTAGCATTTAGGCCGACACCAATAGTGACGGTGCGCTCTAGGAACTGGTCATCGATTTGAATCTTCTTGGTGTCCTTAGTCGGCTAAAAAGAGACACTAACATGTGGGTTGGCGAGTGCTGGCATATTCAGCTATGCCGACTGAGCCAAATCTGCCACTTGTTGAATCCTTCTCTTTTCTCTTGCATATACTCATGACTCGGCTAGGTTTGACCCATCCGAAGCACACTCCATCGATCTTATGTAATCTCCAGCAATGGTGATGACCCCATTGGGTCCTGGCATCTTCATATTCAAGTAACTGATATGAGAACAAGCCATAAACTTGGATAATGTCGGCCTTCCCAGCAGTGCATGGTAAAATCTTTCCAAATCTACAACCTCGAACTCCAAATTCTCAGTCCTGCAGTTTTCCCTTGTGCCTAATAACAAATCGATCTGGACCTTGCCAATTGGCTCACAACACAACCCCGACACAATGCCATGGAAGGTAGTCTTAGTCGCCTGCAGCATGTTCTCGTTGATACCAAGCTTGTGTATCATGTCTTTGTATAATATGTTTATGTTATTTCCATTGTTGATCAGCACCTTACATAACTTGACATTGATATTCGGCCCAATGAACGTCAGATTCATCACTAAGGCATATGATTCGGGGTTCGACATGATCTTGGGGTGATCCCTTATACTCCAGGTGATTTCCTGATCCGACCAGTTCATGTATCTCGGCACAGCCAGCATGACTGCATTCACTTCCATAGGCCTCCTCTGCATACTTTTCTTATCTATTAGCTCTGTTGTAAACAAACAGTAGGCATGATGATGCTCTCTATATTCATTCCTGCCTCCTTGACCGGGATCTCCACAGTTGTCATGGTTCTGATTCACCACTTGGTGTATTGCTTCTCTTCTATCATGGTTCTCATACCTCGGTGGTGGTGGAGGTAGAGCCAGTTTTTGTTGCGCATTGCCTTCTGTGAGCCGAGGTCTTTGATTTGGCTGAGCCGGCTCTGTATCGCCCATGGCCATTTTCATCCAAGCACACTGCCGAGTTGTATGATTCGCTGGCTTATCCGGGTTAGGAATGTGAAACTTATAGGGTTGATCCGACATGGATCATATGTATACTTTGGCCTCTCTTTCCACTGCTTATTTTGCTCAGGGGTCCACTGCTTCTTGCCATCATTTCTCGGAGTCCACTATTGTGAACTGTTCTTCTGACACTGATTTCCCCCAGCACTTGGCTGATCTTGGGTTAGAGCAGTGATACATCGTAAACGCATCTATAATTTTTGATGCTCCATGCTTGTTTTGTGCCAACTATCTTATGTTTTGTCTACACTTTGAGGTATTTTTATACACTTTCTGGAACTAACCTATTAACAAGATGGCACAGTGCCAGTTGCCTGTTTTCTGCTGTTTTTGGTTTCAGAAAAGCTAAAAAATGAATATTCTCGGAATTAGACGGGACAAAAGCCAATCTTCATATATTCCCCGGAACGATACGAAAAATCAAAGAAGAGACGGAGCAGGGCACCAGGGTGGCCACACCCTAGGGTGGCGCGGGCCCACCCTGGACGCACCACCAGGGGGTGTGGGCCCCCTGGGCCTCCACCGACCTTGCCTCCTTCGCCTATAATAAGCCCCCGACTCAGAAACCCTAAATCATCGGGAAGAAAGCCATGAAAACCTCCACAGCGCCGCCACCACCGAAGGGGAGATTCGGGGTACAGAAGTTTCTGTTCCGGCACCTTGCCGGGATGGGGAAGTGCCCCCGGAGCCATCTCCATCGATCTCCATCTCCATCGCCATTGCTGATTCCCATGATGAGGAGGGAGTAGTTCTTCCTTGAGGCTAAGAGCTCTACCGGTAGCTATGTGTTCATCTCTCTTTCTATGCATGATCCTGTTGTGGTCATGAGCTTTGTAATCAAGTAGATCTACTCTGTTACTCAAGTGCTTTAATAGATCTCTGCCTCTCCCCACGTGTATGAAAGTGACAACGTGCATACCGTGGTGGCACTTAGGCTAGAGTTTACATAAATACTCAAGTGCTTCAATAGATCTCTGATCTCCCCACGTGTGTGAACGTGACAACGTGCACGCCATGGTGGCACTTAGGCTAGAGTTCATAAATATTTATCATGAGTATATTTGGAGTTGGATGTCTTTATGAAATTGTGGTGTTTGTTGGAACCATCTAGCGCTCAAGGTGACAGTGTGGGGTTATCTAGATGGGGGAGCGGACTTTGAGGAGTGCTTTTGTAGCCCTACCGTGGATTAGAGTGTCCAACCGGAGAGTAGTTTAGGGTAGTATCATGAAGATAATATATTTATTGAGAGTGTTCAATAGTGAAAGTATGATCGCTAGGCCTTGTTTCTAAGCATTGAAACACCGTTTACCACTAGGTCTATTCCATGTTTGCTTTCTTCCAGTCTTTTCCTCCTCGTCAGAAGCTCTTTTCTGGCACCGTTACCACTTATAATCATCCATACCACTTGTATTTCACTATCTCTTCATCGAACTAGTGCGCCTATACACCTGACAAGTGTATTGGGTGTGTTGGGGACACAAGAGACTTCTTGTATCTTGATTGTAGGGTTGATTGAGAGGGATACCTTTGACCACTTCCTCCCTGAGTTCGATATACCTTGGGTGATCCACTTAAGGTAAACTTGCTGCTGTTCTACAAACCCTGCACTTGGAGGCCCAACAATTATCTACAAGAATAAAAGTGCGTAGACATCAAGCTCTTTTCTGGCGCCGTTGCCGAGGAGGTAAGGTGAAAGGTACTCACATCCTCCGGTGTGAGTGCTCGAAGTTATTTCGTTTAGATTCTGCAATTTTGTCTTTTTGTTTCTTTTTTTCACTAGTTAGGCTTAATGGAAAACAACAACAAAATTAGAGAGCTTTATAGTATTTATGTTGAGTTAGGACATGAAGTGTTTGTAGAGAAAATTAAAAAACCTATGGAGCTTTATTTGCATGCTAATAGCAATGTTATTAGTATGAATTCTTTGAACACCATTATTGCTAATGCTATGTAAAAGTCTAAGCTTGGGGAAGCTAGTTTTTATGAAAATGATCTTTTTAGTTCCCCAGGTTTGGAAGATAGCTATTCTATTGCTTATGATGATACCAAACCTCGAATTCATGATGATTACAATGATGAATATGATATTTTCAATCCACCTACTGTTGAGGAGAAAATTAATTATGATTACAATATGGCTCCTATATTTGATGATTATGGTGATGAGAATAGTAATGACAACTATTTTGTTGAATTTGCTCCCACTACAATTAATAAGAATGACTATGCTTATGTGGAGAGTAATAATCATTTTATGCATGTGGTTCATGATAAGAATTTTTTATGTGATAGTTATATTGTTGATTTTATTCATGATGCTACTGAAAGTTATTATGAGAGAGGGAAACATGGTTTTATGCATCTCAATAATATTAAGTTTCCCCTCTTTATGTTGAAAGTTTTGAAGTTGCACTTGTTTTGCTTTCCTATGCTTGTTGCTTTGTGCTTTCATGACTTGTTTCTTTACAAGATTCCTATGCATAGGAAGTGGGTTAGACTTAAATATGTTTTGAATTTGCTTCTTGATGCTCTCTTTTACTTCAATTCATATTTCTTATATGAGCATTAAAGAAAAGTACTTCTTGGGAGATAACCCAATAGTTTTCTTGAGTCTTGAAAGTTATTACTTATTTAATAACCTCTCCTTATCCTTTTTGTTTGATTTTTGTGCCAAGAATAACCTCTAAGTAAGATTTGGGGAGTTGCTGTCCCGAAATAGATTTTTGTGCTCCACTATAAAAATTATTGAAAAATCTATGTAAGTTGGATTGATCTGTAATTTTATGAATAAATCCCCCAGGTTGTTATATAACTTTCGTTACTTCAGAACTTTTTGATTTGAACAACAGAAGGTCTTCGAAAAAATCGGTTTTTACCTGCTGGTCTGTTTTGACAGATTTCTGCCATTATTGATATTTGCCTCTTTATTGTTTTCCTTTTGAGTTCTGTTTGGTAAATTGAGATTTTTGAGGGAACTTCTATAGTAGCTTGTGTTTTTAATGAAAGTTTTTCTGTTTTTAAACTAAACCCCAAAGGTTTATTATCTTTTGAATGCACTAATGTTGCTAATGAAGATTGTGTGAAGTTTTGTATGAAGGAAAATTTTTTTCAGGTGTAAGGGAAGAATGATGTAATGAGATGACGAATTGACAAAAGCTCAAGCTTGGGGATGCCACCCCGTGTCACCCCAAGAAATATTCAAGAGGTACAAGCGTCAAAGCTTGGGCATGCCCAGGGCATCCGCTTCTTCATCAATAAAAACTCAGGTCTTTCTAGACACTTTATTTTTATTGCTTCATGCACTTTTGTGTTGTTCTTGGAGCGTATTTTTTTGTTTTTAGTTTATTTTTCTTTGTTTGCTGCAATAATTTGGTTGATTACATCACACTTCTTTTGGAGAGAGACACACACTGTTTTCATTGCCTAGAACACTCTAGTTTTCACTCTTATTGTTCTGTGAGTGTTCACTTTTGCTAGCACTGCGTTTAGCCTTAGTTTTCTTATGATTTTTGCTTAGAACTTTTTAGTTATTCTTTGTGGAATTGTGATACTTTTTCACTGATCTTTATTGATTATTATCTTTGTGAGTTGTTTCAAATAAGTTGATTGGTGTTGGAAAAGAGTAGGAAGTTTCATGCTTATAGTGGCACAAAAGGGAGCTTGTTTTGACTGTGACCTAGACTCTATCATGTATGCTAGATGTTGTTTTGACTTTATGCTTAGTGATTATTGTTGTAGCATACCTTTTTCCAAACAATTGAGATTGTTTAATGTGCCTTGAAAGAATCATGCGTTGTTTTAGCATACGAAAGCATAATATTGTGGTATTCTCCTTTGATGATTTATTTGGGTTGACTTGGCACATGCTCACACCATGTTATGACTATGAACCAGTCACCTTAGCCTCTATGATCATTTAGTTTTTGACTTGTGGTACCACTTTATGCTTTGATTAGTAATGTTTTGTCGCTCTGCATGATTATGGCCATTATTGCTCTCTTAGTTGGTCGCTCCCAGTCTTTTGCTAGCCTCCACTTGTATTGAGTAAGATATACTCATGCATCCAACTCCCAAGAAACCAAGTTATTCCAAAGTGTCCACTATAAATTCCTATGCATGGTGTGTTACAACATTCCAAGTATATTCTTGTTTTATCTATCTTCCAAATTAAACTTGTTTTGTGAAAGTTAGTGATTAAAGCTCTCACAAACTTGATGGCACACTTTATTTTTTTTGCCCCTAATAAACTTGAACCATTGTGTCATCTATGTTGTATATGCTTGCACTTATACGTTGGGATTAGCAGAACCGTGCTGTCACGGGGAACGCTTTCAACACCTGTAAATATCTACCTAGTTGATATCATGCTCTTTTTTTATGGATGTCGTCGGTGTGAAATAAAAGGGGAGCTTGTAAGTCCATGGAGCTATGTATGTGTGTTAGAGAAACGCCTGGGCCGCTAGCCTAAGCCATGCCTAATCATGGTGGAAACTTGCAACATCACCATAGTGATCAATCTATGAAGCATTCTTCTATAAAAAGAGAGATAGAAAAAAAGAGATTAGAAAAATAAAGAAAAGATGAGAAAAGAGGAAAGAGAGAAAAATCACCATTTTCCCATGGTAAATAAGAAGATTTCCGAGATGCTCATTGTCTGCTTGCCTTGTAATTTTGATATGGGATAGCTCATGTGTCATGGGACAAGGGGTACCCGTTTGGCGGTTCTCTATGATACACATGTACTTACTATGACAAGCACTTACTGGTAACTAAAGTTGAGTAGCATGAGGAGCGGCCCTCGTACTCAAGGGACATGAGATTGCCAACTTATACTTTGTCAAGCATATACTCCATATTTTGTTCACTTTAACCTTAACCACTTCAAGAAGCTTATGATATGGGAAATGAGAGCTGAAAGCTAACAAGTACCATAATTTTTGGAAGCTCTTTATGAAACTTGAAGTCCCTGCTTACCTTTATGAAGGGCCTTTCTTCCACTTTTATATTGAGTCTCCACCTTCTATCCTTAGGCACCAATTAAGAGAGCATAGTTGCCATTCTTAGTTCAATGTGCATTGTCCCAAACTTATTGATTGATTCATGTTGTAGATATTGCTTGTTCTTGAACTATTTGTATCTAGTCACCCTTATGAACTTTGAATGTGTCCTTTTCATTTATGTTTTTCTACTCCATTAGGGACAAGATGAATGCCACTATGCTATGTTTTCTGTATGTGAAACAAACAAACGTATTTCAATGCATTGTTATTCATGATCTTTTGTTTGTACCTTTTCATGTTATATCATAGTTTATATGTCTTATTGTTAGAACTTCATCTTTCATGCTCATGTTTAGAGTACTTTGATCTCAACTTTCAATGCTTGCAAATATTTTGATCAAGATTGTGATGGTGCATGTCACCTCAAAAATTATTCTTTTTATCACTTACCTACTCGAGGATGAGCAGGAGTTAAGCTTGGGGATGCTTGATACGTCATAAACGTATCTATAACTTTTAATGCTCCATGCTTGTTTTATGCTAACTATCTTATGTTTTGTCTACACTTTGAGGTATTTTTATACACTTTCTGGAACTAACGTATTGACAAGATGACACAGTGCCAGTTGCCTGTTTTCTGCTGTTTTTGGTTTCAGAAAATCAAAAAAATGAATATTCTCGGAATTGGACAGGACAAAAGCCAATCTTCATATATTTCCCGGAGCGATACAGAAAATTGAAGAAGAGACGGACTAGGGCACCAAGGTGGCCACACTAGGGTGGCCTCCACCGACCTAGCCTCCTTCGCCTATAAGAAGCCCTCGACTCAGAAACCCTAAATCATCAGGAGAAAGCCATGAAAACCTCCACGCCGCCGCCACCGAAGGGGAGATTCGGGGGAGAGAAGTCTCTATTCCGGCACCCTGCCGGGACGGGGAAGTGCCCCTGGAGCCATCTCCATCGATCTTCATGACCATCTCCATCGCCATTGTTGATTCCCATGACGAGGAGGGAGTAGTTCTTCCTCGAGGCTAAGGGCTCTACCTCTAGCTATGTGTTCATCTCTCTTTCTATGTGTGATATTGTTGTGGTCATGAGATTTGTAATCAAGTAGATCTACTCTGTTACTCAAGTGCTTTAATAGATCTCTGGATCTCTCCACGTGTATGAAAGTGACAGCATGCATACCATGGTGGCACTTAGGATAGAGTTTACATAAATACTGAAGTGCTTCGATAGATCTCTGCTCTCCCCACGTGTGTGAAAGTGACAGCGTGCATGCCATGGTGGCACTTAGGCTAGAGTTCATAAATATTTATCATGAGTATATTTGGAGTTGGATGTCTTTAAGAAATTGTGGTGTTTGTTGGAACCATCTAGCACTCATGGTGACAGTGTGGGGTTATCTAGATGGGGAAGGCGGACTTTGAGGAGTGCTTTTGTAGACCTACCGTGGATTAGAGTGTCCAACCGGAGAGTAGTTCAGGGTAGTATCATGAAGAGAATATATTTATTGAGAGTGTTCACTAGTGAAAGTATGATCCCTAGGCCTTGTTTCTAAGCATTGAAACACCGTTTACCACTAGATCTATTACATGTTTTCTTGCTTCCAGTCTTTTCCTCCTTGCCAAAAGCTCTTTTCTGGCACTGTTACCACTTATAATCATCCATACCACTTGTATTTCACTATCTCTTCGCCGAACTAGTGCGCCTATACACCTGACAAGTGTATTGGGTGTGTTGGGGACACAAGAGACTTCTTGTATATTGATTGCAGGGTTGCTTGAGAGGGATACCTTTGACCACTTCCTCCCTGAGTTCGATATACCTTGGGTGATCCACTTAAGGGAAACTTGCTGCTATTCTACAAACCTCTGCACTTGGAGCCCCAAGAACGGTGTAACATCCCAAAAATATTAAACTAGAATCATCAAACTCTCATCACCAAAATTAGGATTAACAAAAACTTTTCTAAATAAAAATATGAAAGCATGCATGTGTGTATGCATCCCATTTTGATTTCTTTTGAATTACCTTGCTTATCTGTTTCTTTGCTTGTAAAAGGATTCTTAGGTGAAATAAACATCATCTAAACAATCCCCACACTTTCCCCAAAGACAAATAAATCAAAACAAACAAAATAAAGGAATGGTCAGTTTTGCCAAATTAACTCCCATGCCTACTTTGGCTGTCTCTAGCTTTCAGAACTTAACAGAAACTTGTTTGGATATTTTGCACCCCTTGATAGTACTCATAACAAAGTACCAAGGCCCACCTTGTGATCATCCAGAAACCATCAAATGCATAGTTTAAATGACAGTTTAAAATTGAATCTATATCATATGGGAAGATCCCACTTTTTCAAAAACCACTCAAACAAGATCAACTTTCAAAACCCAAGCATCTACAGACTCACCAGCACATGCCTAGCACACCCACCAAAAATCTTTTCAAAATTGAAAAATTGAATTCATGCAGCCATTTCATCAATCACCTTGCAAATTCAAATCAACAAAATCACAAACACTATTTTAAGCAGTGATTCTGGCCTAACTTGTTCCCTCTCTGGGCACCACTAGCCTTAGTAGATCATCTAACAACCTTAACTGATCTCTAGCACCACTGTAAGCTAGCCATTGTCATCAATGGTGAACAACCCGAGAGCACCATGGTCACCCCAGTGTGGACAGCAAGGTACAAGCAGCACTAGCCTCGCCAACCTTGTCTGGGAGCAAGCTAGCACCCCACCGCCACTCCCTATCCCAGCCGCGAGCGATGCCAGCCCCTGGACCACATGCACAGACCATGCCAAGCTGCTCTGCAACCATGCCGAGAGCGCGCCCCGTGCGCCACGCTCGATAGACGTCCACAGACCGTGCGCCGCCCTCGCCGCGTGCATACGTGATCACCACCGTCCCAGCAACCCCGCAGACACGCTCGTTCGCCGTTGCGCGGACCACGCGCGCTGTGCGCCATAAAAACTTCCGTCGGGCACGCTCAGAGCACCGCAGTGTTCCGACCGATCAGCACCACTATAAATAGAGGCCTCCCCCGCTCGAATTCTTCACACCATTCCACTCCCCTCTCACCCAGAATCACCCCGCCTCAGTCCCGGAGCAAGGCGAGCAGCGCATCGCCGGAATTTGGCCGGAGCCCGCTGCTGCAGGAGAAGAAGGAAGCCATCGATTGGAGCCGCTCCAGGAGAAGCTGCCAATACCAGGAGGTTCGCCGTCATCGACTTCATCGTTCGCCCGCACCTCCTACCCTCGCTTGAGCCCCGGTGAGCCCCTGACGACCCCCACCTGCCGCGTTAGGGTTCTGTCTCGCCGGCGTTGCCCGACGTGGACGATGAACCAAAGCCGTTGGATTAGAACTAGATCCAACGCACCACGTTGCCCCGTATCGCTTCGCACCCCCCGTCTCACTGACGCATGGGGACAGCAACTTAACCAGCCCGTGTAAGCACTGTGCGTAGCAGGCCGACCCATTTGCTCTTCCCGCGCAGCCCACTTGTTTGAATTTGGATTTTTCCATTTTCATTCAAACACAGTTCTGTACCTAGTTTCAAAAATCAACCTAGCTCGATTCAGTGAACCAAATTGAATGAAACCAATTTTTTTAGAAAGATCTGTAGATGCTGAATCCAAGCCCGTTGGATTCAAATCATTTGAATCTATAGATCAACCTTAGTAAAAATAACAAGGCAGAACCTTTACTACATTCAAACATTTTTCAAATTTACCATAATAGCTTTTGAGTTGATTCCAACTCTCAAAAATCACATTTGATCATATCTTTCAGAATAAATAAAAACATATGGGTTTACTTACAGAGATAATGTTCAAGTAATAAAAGAATGCCACATAGGCATTTCTAGTCACTTATTTTATTTAAAATAAAAAGGTTAAACCTTATTAAATTGTGACACCACTTTAAATCACATTCCCATGTACTGAAATATGTGGTGATGACATGTCTCAACATGATCCCATGTTTGGTTTGGAGAATGTTAAATCTTAAGTAGTTTTTTCAATGAGTAGAAATTACTTTTCTAAAAATAAAAGAAATTAAACCAAGCTTTAATCTTGTAATGTTAGTGATGATGCTAGATCATCTATATGACCCTTTTGTGTGATGAGTGAAAATAGTTAAGCATTGTTTGGTGATTGTGTACCTCGTATTTATTTATAGACGCTAGTACCGACCAAGGATACGAGGAGGAAGGAGGATACTATGAAGAAAAAGCCGAGGAGAACTTTAACCACTGCTCTACACAAGGCAATATAACACTTGCAAGATACTCTACTTTAGCAAGCCTTACTAATCAAGTTGACCTATGCAAGCAAATACTTGCTTGTTACCATGCCAACTATATGCCTTAAGCATATGTGATCATACCCACTTGATAACCCCATTCCTAGTTTTACTTACAATCTTTATACTTTATTTCTTTATCAAGGCTATTTCTTAGAGCTTACTAAAGTGAGTTTGTAGATTCTAGAAAGATAATTGAACGTTGCATAAAGAGCATAAAACTTGGCCTAAGCTAGATAATATTTATGTCATCCTAAGGCATGAGATTGAAATTAGTTAAACTCCACTAGTTTACCACCGCTCATTAGTACTTACCCCCACTTGTAGATGCTAGTGCTAAGCATAAAACTTGATCAACTTTAGATGGGAATACTTGGTGGAAAAATGGTTATGAAAACCTTGGAATGATGGATCATTCTATTGAGATGTTTTGGACATGTGTTTCCAAACACCAGATGATTTTGGTAATGGCATGAGCCTTAGCCCTTTATAAAACTGATGGTTGTCTAGATGCGATACCATTCCAATTTTACCGTACAACCACAATACCCGAGAATTGGGTAGGGATTGACTAGAAACTTATATACCTTAGTATTAGTTCCCTCACGACCAAGGTCTGAGCTGAGTTTACCTTGTGAAGATTGTCCACCTATGCAGTACCCAAGATGACAGTTGGTCATGGTTGGGAGGCCAAACTCACAGGAGAGGTGCTTATACTAGGGCGTGTAATTGAAAGGTTAGGATTGATTATCCGCATACTGAGTATGGTGAATTCAGGATTTGTTCCTGAAGGATGTATCGAATGTTGTGGTGAAAGTGTACAATCTCTGCAGAGTGTCAAACTATTCGAATAGCCGCGTCCGCGGTTATGGACAGTTGGAGTGGCCATACTGTTCCCCCGTCAGATGTTTTGAAAATGACTTGTGAAATGGATTGAGAGTTTGACCTGACCACAACAGAGTTGTGATATGAAATACAAGTTACCACTTAGGTGTTATAAAACTTCAACTAGCTTTCTTCATTTCTAAACTTAGTAGAGGTAAATCTGGCTTTTTGCAAAGCAACCCTAGAGCTTAGTGTCCTACTACAAAAACCCCCTTCACTTGTTAGTATTAGTTTGCGAGTACTTAAAGAGTACTCATGGCTTTGTCCCTGGCTATTCCCGTGGCCAGACTATGAAGAGGAGTACGACAACTAGGATCATCTTCCATCGTCAGCATTGCCTGTGACCCCGAAGATGGAGCTTCGCCTACGCTACCGTTATTATTACGTATTTCCGCTGCTTGAGTTGTATTAAGAACTGGATCATGAGATCCTTATTTGTGTAAGACCTTATGTATGGTTTGTAATGGATGATGTACTTGTAACATCCCAAAAATATCAAACTAAGATCATCCAAATACTAATCATCAAGATTAGGGTTAACAAAAACTTTTCTAAATGAATTCATGAATGCATGTATATGTGTATGCATGGATTTTGAATTTCTTTAAAAACCACCTTGTTTGTGTGAACCATTGCTTGTAAAATGTTTCTTAGGTGAAAAGAACATCATCTAAAACATTTCCCACACTTTTCCTTAAGACAAGTAAATTAAAACAAATATATTAAGTGAATGGTCATTTTGACCAATTTAACTCCCATGCCTACTTTGGCTGTCTCAAACTTTCAAAACCTAACAGAAACTTTTCTGGATCTTTGCACCCCTTGAATGTACTCATAACAAAGTATCAAGGCCCACTTGGTGATCATCCAGAAACTTTCAAATGCATAGTTTAAATGACAATTCAAAATTGAATCTTCTTCATATGGGAAGATCCCACTTTTTCAAAACCCACTCAAACAAGCTCAACTTTCAAAACCCAAGCATCTGCAGACTCACCAGAACCAATCTAGAAAACTCACCAAAATTCATTTCAAAATTCAAAACTTGAGTTCATGCGGCCATTTCATCAAACAGGTTGCAGACACAAATCAAACAAAACCACAAACACTATAGTGTGCAGTGTTTTGAGCCTAACTTGTTCCCTAGTTAGCTCACACACAACCCAGTAGATCATCTAGAAAGATTAGCCCAACACTAGAACCCCTGTGAGCTTGCCATTGTCATTAATGGTGAACAGCCGAGCACCCCCATGTCACCCCATTGTGGACAGCAAGCTAGGAGCAGCAGCAATCCTAGCCAACATGTCTGGGAGGCAGCCCACCGTCCATCGCCACTGCCTGTCCCAGCCGCGAGCATTGACAAGCCCTGGACCACGCGCACAAGCCGCGCCCAGACCATGCCGAGCGTGCGCCCGAGCACCACCCGCGACCAGCGTCCCCAGACCGCGCGCCGCCCTCACCGCGCGCATACACGATCACCACCGACCCAGGACCCCGCCAGACACTCCCGTTTGCCGCCCCGTGCCATACAGCCACCGCCCGCCGTCGAAGACGCCGCCTCTGCCGCGCAGAGCGCCGCCCGTTCCAGACCAAACCGCACCGCCCCATGCCTCGCGATCATGTCGTTGAGCATCGCCAGGAGACACAGCACCGTCCCCTATCCTTGCCCATGCCTATAGCCGCCTGTAACGTCGCCCCCGACGAGCTCACCGTGCGCCCCGAAGGTCGCCTAGCTCGACTATAAATTGAGGCCATCCTCGCACGATTTCTTCACACCATCTCACTCCCCTCTCCCCACTGACCATGCCACACCATCCTCAGAGCAAGGCGAGCACCACTTCGCCGGAATTTCACCGGAGCCCGCCGCCTCTGGAGAAGAAGGGAGCCAGCGATTGGAGCCGCCCCAGGAGAAGCCACCGGTACCAGGAGAATCGCCGTCGTCGACTTCGTCGTTCGCCCGCCTCGCCGACCCTCGCCCGTACCTCGGTGAGCCCCCAGCACCCCCCACTGGCCGCGCTAGGTTTCGTTCTCGCCGGAGCTGTTTCGCGTTGACGATGACCCTCAGCCATTGGATTAGAACTAGATCAAACGACCCACGTTGCCCCATACCGCTTCGCCCAGCCCCGTGTCACTGACGAGTGGGGACACCCACTTACGCAGCCCGCGGGAGCACTGCGCTTAGCAGGCCGGCCCGTTAGAATTTCCCGCGCAGCCCAGCAATTCAAATTAAACCTTTTTCTTTTTAATTTCAAACCCACTTCTGTACCCAACTTCAAAAATCAACCCAGGTCGATTCAGTACACCAAATTGAATGAAACCAATTTTGTTGGAAAGGTCTGTGAATGCTTAATCCAAGCCCGTTGGATTCAAGTCATTTGGATCTGTAGATCACCCATAGTAAAAATAACAAGGCAGAAGCTTTTCTGCATTCAAACATTTTTCACATTTAAACCATAAAAGCTTTTGAGTTGATTCCAACTCTCAAAAATCACATTTAACCATACCTTTCAGAATATATAAAAATATATAGGTTTATTTGCAGAAATAATGTTCAAGTAATAAAAGAATGCTTCATAAGCATTTCTAGCCACTTTAATTAATTAAAATAAAAGGGTAAAACCTTATTAAATTGTGACACCACTTTAAATCACATTCCCATGGACTACAATATGTGGTGATGACATGTGTAAAAATGATCCCATGTTTAGTTTGGAGAATATTAAATCTTAAGTAGTTTTTCAATGAGTAGAAATTACTTTTCTAAAAATAAGGAGTTTTAAACCAAGCTTTAACCTTGTAATGTTAGAGATGATGCTAGATCATCTATAGGACCCTTGTGTGTGATGATTGCAAGTCGTTAAGTATTGTTTGGTGATTGTGTACCTCGTATTTATTCCTAGACGCTAGTACCGACCAAGGATACTACGAGGAGGAAGGAGGATACTACGAAGAGGAAGCCGAGGATAACTTCAACCACTGCTCTGCACAAGGCAAGCTTATACTGATATTGATGCAAGCTGATATTATACCAGTGCAAGTTAACCCTTGCAAGATACCCTACTGATGCCACAAACCCATACTTGTGATATGACTATTATATGCCTTAAGCATATGTGATCATATCCACTTGCTAAACCAATCCTAGTTTTATGGCAAGCTTCTTACTTTACTTCTTTATCAAAGCTTACTTAGAGGCTACCTAAGAGTTTGGTAGATACTAGACAGTTGTGCTGAAGGTTGCTTAAAGAGCATAAAATTTGGCCTAAGCTAGAAACCTTGATATTAGCCTAAGATATAAGGTTGGACTTAGTGAAACTCAACCAGTTACCACCCCTCATTATTACTACTCCCACCTGTAGATGCTAGTGCTAAGCATAAAACTTGATCAACTTTTAGATGGGAATGCTTGGTGGAAAAATGGTTATGAAAACCTTGGAATGATGGATCATTCTATTGAAATGTTTTGGACATGTGTTTCCAAACACTTGATGATTTTGGTGATGAAAATGTTGAGGCATGAGCCTTAGCCCTTTATAAAACTGATGGTTGTCTGGATGCGATACCATTCCAATTTTAGCGTACAACCACAATACCCGAATATTGGGTAGGGCTTGACTGGAAACTTATATACCTTAGTATTAGTTCCCTCACGGCCAGGGTCTGAGATGAGGCTACCTTGTGAAGATTGTCAACCTGTGCAGTACCCAAGATGATAGTGGTCATGGTTGGGAGGCCAAACTCACAGGAGAGGTGCTGATACTAGGGAGTGTAATTGAAAGGTTAGGATTGATTATCCGCATACTGAGTATGGTGAAGTCAGGATTTGTTCCTGACGGATGTATCGAATGTTGTGGTGAAAGTGTACAATCTCTGCAGAGTGTCAAACTATTCGAATAGCCGCGTCCGCGGTTATGGACAGTTGGAGTGGCCATACTGTTCCCCCGTCAGACCCTTTTTAAAATAACTTGTGAAATGAGTTGAGACTTTGACTTGACCACAACAGAGTTGTGACCTGAATTACAAGATCCCACTTAGGAGTTATAAAATTGTGACCAGCTTTGGAACTTAGTAAAGATAAATCTGGCTTTTGCAAAACAACCTTAGAGCCTAGTGTCCTATTATCCAAAAACCCTTTTACCTGTTAGTATTAGTTTGCGAGTACTTAAAGAGTACTCATGGCTTTGTCCTTGGCTATTCCCATGGCCAGACTATGAAGAGGAGTACCTGGAAGATGGACCCCAGGAAGGTTACGACAACTAGGATCATCTCCCATTGTCAGCATTGCCTGTGACCCCGAAGATGGAGCTTCGCCTACGCTACCGTTATTATTACGTATTCCGCTGCTTGATGTTGTATTAAGAACTGGATCATGAGATCCCTATTTGTGTAAGAACTTATGTATCTTTTGTAATGGATGAAGTACTATGGTATCCAATTCTGTTATGTCTCGCAAAAATGGTAATCCTGGGATTGCGATGTATGGCATAACAGGCATCTAGGATTGAAAAATCCGGGTGTTGACAAGTTGGTATCAGAGCCATCCTGACCATAGGAGACCCTAGTTAGATTGGATGTTGAACCAAAAACTTAGTTTCAAAACCAAAGGACAAAAATATTTACGAAAACTTATTCTCATTCTTACCTCTTTAATTCTTTAATAAAACTTCATGTTCCTCAAAAACTCTTGCAAAATAGATAAAAATTTTACACACTTGATCACTCTGCTAATCTACTCATCCTCTATTTTTATAGATGGATGTGAAGTACAACAATTTTTATCAACTCGGAAATGGAGGGGACCTTATCTTTGAGAGGGATCTGGACCAGCTTTCGGAACTTCTGGAGTGTCCGCATCCCGAGTTCTTCGGAGCTCAGCTCAATGATCAAGGAGGAGAAGACCTACAGTGGCTAATTGTTGCAAGTCTCCGAGGAAAGATTGAACCTCCCACAGCAGAGGGAATTCAGTTTACCTTGAGGGAAAACAACTGGCAAGATGGACTTGCCAGAGCAATGCAGGAAGCTCTTTCCCGTCTGTGTGGCCAGAGCATCAATCAGATCAAGGGTACTTGCTTTGAGTTTTTCCCAAGACGTGATGTAAATGGACAACCACTGGAAGCCCCATACCACCCCGAGCTGAAGACTCAATTGAACCACCTTAGCTTCATGATGTATGATCGTCAACAAGAGTTGGACAACTGTCGTGACTATTGCAACCACAAATCTGCCATCATCAAGACGAAGGATCAGACCATAGCCATTCTAGCAAAGGATCGCAAGTCCCGCCGCCGTTATCTCGACAAGAAGGAGCGCATTATTGCCCGTCTTCGCCATCGCATCTCATCTCTGGAAGAGACCATCCACGAGAGAGACATGCAGTTAGAGGAAAGGGAGAATGCAGGAGAGGATCTTCGTGGACACCTTACTCCTATCTCAGCGATGACGATGATTTTCTGGAGGATCAGGCCATGGACTTCTGCACCGATGAGGATGATTTTGCCTTCATCGATGATGCGGAAGATGATGAAGCCACAAACTCCAAGGAGTAGTAGCATTGAGCACTAGCGTAGTGAGTAGTAGTCGGTCCCACTGTATCGTAGATTCCAGAATGGTTCTTAAAACCATCTGTTTTTCCTTGTTGTGGTGTGTGTTGTACTGTGTGCTATGAGTGAATGAATGAAAAAGCAAGTTGCTAAAAAAAACTTGAGTCAAACTCCAAACACTTTTCAAAAACCCAAAACCTAATCAATTTCCCTCTTTTCTCATGATCTATATCAATCTTCAGATGCCACGTGGAGGAAGTGGTTCAGCCCCGGACCCGATGTTGCAGATCCTGCAAATGTTGACTTCTGACCGCGAAGCTGAAAGAGCCGAACGTCAAGCCAACCTAGCCACTCTACAACAGATAGCCCAACTAGCCCACAACAACCAAGGCCATGGAAACCAGGACAACCACGGATCTAAACTTAAGAATTTCCAGAATACCAACCCACCCGTTTTCACCAAGTCGGAAGAACCCCTAGATGCCGACGATTGGCTGCAAACCATGGAAAACAACTTAGAAGTAGCTGGAGTGGAAGCCAACGAGAAAGTCTTGTTCGCCACCCATTATCTAGCTGGAGATGCCAGGGCATGGTGGAACAGTGTTCGTGCAATGACCGGAGGCCAGATGATGACCTGGGAGGAATTCAAGGTCAAGTTTAGCAGAACCCATGTGCCACCCGGTTTGATCAAGAGAATGAGAGACGAGTTCAGAGAGTTGAAGCAAGGAAGGATGACTGTAGTGGAATACCGTTACAAATTTTTGTCATTAGCTAGGTATGCCCCGGACGAGATAGACACCGAAGCCAAGAAGAAAGAAAGATTCCTGAATGGTCTGCATGACGAGATGCAGACGGTGTTAGTCAATATCCCCTTTGTGGATATTGAAGCCCTTGTCGACTCTGCTATCCAAATGGAAGGAAAGATCAACCAAGCCAATGAAAACCGCAAGCGTCGCATGATGCATCAACCAGGAACCCATCAGACCCCAAAGTATCGCCCCAACCCATCTCCAGGATTTGCCCCACGAACCAACAGACCCCCTATGACCCGTCCGACCTATCCCAACCGTGGAAACCCTAGACCCGGAGGAAATCACAACAACCTCGGAAACTCTAGCAATTTCACCCGTGCCCCACCCAAATTCAACACCAACAATACTACCACCAACCCCAACACTGCCCCGAGGACTGGAAGCAATGCTGTGCCTGTTGCAGCCAAGGACAAGTCACAAGTGACCTGTTATGACTGTGGAAATAAAGGCCACTATTCCAATGAGTGCCCCAACAAGAAGAATGCTACAGCCCCCAACGCCAATGTCCCAGCCCAGCAGTAGCGTCGTGTCCAGCCAGGGAGAAGATTTGCCCTAGGGAATTCACTCAACCGCAATGGCCGTCTTTTTCTCATGCATGCTGAAGAAGCTCAGGAAGCGCCAGACGTCATGCTGGGTATGTTTTCTATTAATTCAGTACTTGCAAGAGTGTTGTTTGATTTTGGTGCATCGCATTCATTTGTCACCGAAGAATTTGCTTGCACTAGTAAAATTCAACCAACCAAATTGAAGCATGTGATGATTGTACAAATTCCCGGATCAACCACCAAGGCTAGGCAAATTGCAAAGCCGTCCCTATCCGAATCCATGACATAGATTTTTATGCTAATCTAATAGTACTCGGGAACTAAAGGTTTGGAAGTAGTACTAGGAATGGATTGGATGTCCAAACATAAAGGATTGATTGACTGTGCCAAGAAAGCCATCACCATGACCAGTACCACCGGAATATCAGTCGAGCATATATCGGAAACCTTACCTCGTCAATTCAAGTGTAACAAGAGTATAGCCCAACCTACCATTGACCAAGTACGGATAGTCTGTGAAAACCCCGATGTATTTCCAGATGTTTTGCCCGGTATGCCCCCAGATCGGGATATCGAGTTTATCATCGAACTAATCCTCGGAACAGGACCCATAGCCCAGAGACCCTATAGTATGAACCCATCAGAACTAGAAGAACTGAAGAAGCAACTGGATTCCATGCTAGAAATCGGATTGATTCAACCGAGTGCGTCCCCATGGAGATCACCTGTCTCTGTGTTTGTGGAAGTATGGAGAAGTATGGAGGTAACCGTTTGTGTACGGATTATCGGAAGTTGAATGATGTCACCATCAAGAACAAGTACCCCTTGCCTAAGATAGAAGATTTGTTTGATCAGTTGACCGGTGCCCAGGTGTTTTCTAAGATTGATCTTAGAACTGGCTATCATCAACTCAAGATTCGTGCAGAGGATATTCCAAAGACCGCCTTTACCACCAGATATGGATTGTATGAGTATACAGTCATGTCTTTTGGATTAACCAACGCCCCCGCTTATTTCATGAACCTCATGAATAAGATTTTTATGGACTTCCTGGATAAGTTTGTCGTTGTTTTCATCGATGACATTCTGATTTATTCCAAATTAGAAGAAGAACATGAGCTACACCTAAGGACCATTCTTGGAACCCTTAGAGAGCATCAGTTGTATGCAAAATTTAGCAAATGTGAATTCTGGTTACAGGAAGTAGGATTCCTCGGTCACATTGTATCAGCCGGAGGAATTGCCGTTGACCCTGCCAAAGTGAAAGATGTAGAAGATTGGCAAGCCCCAACCACTCAAACCCAAGTTCGTGCTTTTCTCGGATTGGCGGGATATTAGCGCAAATTTGTAGAAGGATTCTCTAGTATCGCCCGACCTATGACCCAATTGCTGAAGAAGGATAAGAAGTTTGAATGGACCGACAAATGTGAAGCGAGTTTTCAAGAACTCAAGAGGAGATTGATTTCAGCCCCAATCTTGATCATGCCGGATATCACGAAGCCCTTCGATGTGTATTGTGACGCATCCAAGATGGGTCTCGGATGTGTGCTAATGCAAGAAGACAAAGTTATATCTTATCTATCGCGACAATTGAAGCAACATGAACAAAATTACCCAACCCATGACCTCGAACTCGCAGCCGTAGTTCTATCCCTAAAGACATGGAGACATTACCTGATGGAAAACCGTTGTGAGATTTATTCGGATCACAAGAGCCTAAAGTATATATTCACTCAGAAGGAGCTGAATATGAGGCAGAGAAGATGGATTGAGCTAATCAAGGATTACGACCTGGACATTCACTATCACCCTGGAAAAGCCAATGTGGTAGCCGATGCCCTTAGCAGATTGCCGTGCCGCTTGAACTCCATGATTTTGAAGGAGCAACCAAGTTTGCACAAAGAGATGGAAGATTTTCGAGTGGAATTAGTAAGTGAAGGATTTTTGGCTAGCATAGAACTTCAGCCCACTTTGATCAGTCAGATTAAAGAGGCGCAGAAGGGAAATGCCAGTATCGACGGAATCAAGCGTAGTATCGGTACAGGCAAAGTACCCGGATTCACCGAGGACGAAGAAGGAGTTCTGTGGTACAAAGGACGCCTTTGTGTACCAGCAGATTCGAAGTTGAAAGAAGTTATCTTGGAGGAGGCTCACGATACTCTTTATTCTATCCATCCCGAAGGAACTAAGATGTATCAAGATTTGAAAGAGCAATTTTGGTGGCATAAGATGAAGAGAGAAATCGGAAGCTATATCGCCAAGTGTGATATATGTCAGCGAGTCAAAGCAGGACATCAACGACCCGCTGGATTGTTGCAACCTTTGCAAATTCCGGAATGGAAATGGGATTCTGTAGGAATGGACTTTATCACTGGACTACCTACTTCTAGTAGGGGAAATGACTCTATTTGGGTCATAGTGGACAGATTGTCCAAAGTCGCCCATTTCTTGCCCGTCAAAACTACCTATCAGAGTTCGAAGCTAGCGGAGTTGTACATCGCTAGGATCGTTAGTTTGCATGGAGTCCCCAAGAATATAGTATCGGATCGAGGAACTCAGTTTACATCGAGATTCTGGAAGAAAGTCCAAGAAGGTTTAGGAACCCGCCTAGATTTCAGTACCGCGTATCACCCTCAGACCGATGGACAAACGGAGCGAGTAAACCAAATACTCGAAGATATGCTTAGAGCATGTGTGCTAGAATATGGATCCAAATGGGAAGACTGTCTGCTGTTTGCAGAATTTTCATATAACAATAGTTACCAAGCCAGTTTGCAAATGGCCCCATTTGAATTTATGTACGGAAGAAAGTGCCGCACCCCTTTGAACTGGTCGAAAGTAGGAGAGAGTCAAATTTTCGGACCCGACATCCTACGAGAAGCAGAAGAGAAGGTTCACAAGATTCGTGAGCACCTCAAGACAGCCCAATCCCGACAGAAGAGTTACACCGACAAGAGACGTCGAGACCTCGCCTTCAACATCGGAGATTTTGTTTATCTGAAAGTGTCGCCATTGAAGGGAATGCAACGTTTCCAACTCAAAGGAAAGTTAGCCCCCAGTTATATCGGGCCTTTCAAAATCTTGAACCGTCGAGGAGAAGTATCGTATCAACTGGAACTACCTCAAGAAATGTCAGCTGTGCACAATGTGTTCCATATCTCGTTACTTCGCAAATGTCTCGAAGTCCCCGAGAAGACCGAAGTGTTCAAGAATATCGATCAACAGACCATGGAGATCAACGATGATCTAACCTATCCCGAAGTACCCATCCGTATATTGGAAGAAGCCTTTCGAACTACCAGAACCCGAAGCATCAAGTTTCTCAAGATTCAGTGGAGCAATCACACAGAAGAGGAAGCTACCTGGGAACGCGAAGATCACATCAGAACGGAGTTTCCAGATCCCTTCAAATCCTAGGTAATCTTTTCGTCCTTTTTCAAATCTCGGGACGAGATTTTGTTTAAGGGGGGAGTTCTGTAACATCCCAAAAATATCAAACTAAGATCATCCAAATACTAATCATCAAGATTAGGGTTAACAAAAACTTTTCTAAATGAATTCATGAATGCATGTATATGTGTATGCATGGATTTTGAATTTCTTTAAAAACCACCTTGTTTGTGTGAACCATTGCTTGTAAAATGTTTCTTAGGTGAAAAGAACATCATCTAAAACATTTCCCACACTTTTCCTTAAGAAAAGTAAATTAAAACAAATATATTAAGTGAATGGTCATTTTGACCAATTTAACTCCCATGCCTACTTTGGCTGTCTCAAACTTTCAAAACCTAACAGAAACTTTTCTGGATCTTTGCACCCCTTGAATGTACTCATAACAAAGTATCAAGGCCCACTTGGTGATCATCCAGAAACTTTCAAATGCATAGTTTAAATGACAATTCAAAATTGAATCTTCTTCATATGGGAAGATCCCACTTTTTCAAAACCCACTCAAACAAGCTCAACTTTCAAAACCCAAGCATCTGCAGACTCACCAGAACCAATCTAGAAAACTCACCAAAATTCATTTCAAAATTCAAAACTTGAGTTCATGCGGCCATTTCATCAAACAGGTTGCAGACACAAATCAAACAAAACCACAAACACTATAGTGTGCAGTGTTTTGAGCCTAACTTGTTCCCTAGTTAGCTCACACACAACCCAGTAGATCATCTAGAAAGATTAGCCCAACACTAGCACCCCTGTTAGCTTGCCATTGTCATTAATGGTGAACAGCCGAGCACCCCCATGTCACCCCATTGTGGACAGCAAGCTAGGAGCAGCAGCAAGCCTAGCCAGCATGTCTGGGAGGCAGCCCACCGTCCATCGCCACTGCCTGTCCCAGCCGCGAGCATTGCCAAGCCCTGTACCACGCGCACAAGCCGCGCCCAGACCACGCCGAGCATGCGCCCGAGCACCACCCGCGACCAGCGTCCCCAGACCGCGCGCCGCCCTCACCGCGCGCATACACGATCACCACCGACCCAGGACCCCGCCAGACACTCCCGTTTGCCGCCCCGTGCCATACAGCCACCGCCCGCCATCGAAGACGCCGCCTCTGCCGCGCAGAGCGCCGCCCGTTCCAGACCAAACCGCACCGCCCCATGCCTCGCGATCATGTCGTTGAGCATCGCCAGGAGACAGAACACCGTCCCCTATCCTTGCCCATGCCTATAGGCGCCTGTAACGTCGCCGCCGACGAGCTCACCGTGCGCCCCGACGGTCGCCTAGCTCGACTATAAATAGAGGCCACCCTCGCACGATTTCTTCACACCATCTCACTCCCCTCTCCCCACTGACCGTGCCACACCATCCTCAGAGCAAGGCGAGCACCACTTCGCCGGAATTTCACCGGAGCTCGCCGCCTCTGGAGAAGAAGGGAGCCAGCGATTGGAGCCGCCCCAGGAGAAGCCACCGGTACCAGGAGGATCGCCGTCGTCGACTTCGTCGTTCGCCCGCCTCGTCGACCCTCGCCCGTACCCCGGTGAGCCCCCAGCACCCCCCACTGGCCGCGCTAGGTTTCGTTCTCGCCGGAGCTGTCTCGCGTCGACGATGACCCTCAGCCATTGGATTAGAACTAGATCAAACGACCCACGTTGCCCCATACCGCTTCGCCCAGCCCCGTGTCACTGACGAGTGGGGACACCCACTTACGCAGCCCGCGGGAGCACTACTCTTAGCAGGCCGGCCCGTTAGAATTTCCCGCGTAGCCCAGCAATTCAAATTAAACCTTTTTCTTTTTAATTTCAAACCCACTTCTGTACCCAACTTCAACAATCAACCCAGGTCGATTCAGTACACCAAATTGAATGAAACCAATTTTGTTGGAAAGGTCTGTGAATGCTTAATCCAATCCCGTTGGATTCAAGTCATTTGGATCTGTAGATCACCCATAGTAAAAATAAAAAGGCGGAAGCTTTTCTGCATTCAAACATTTTTCACATTTAAACCATAAAAGCTTTTGAGTTGATTCCAACTCTCAAAAATCACATTTAACCATACCTTTCAGAATATATAAAAATATATAGGTTTATTTGCAGAAATAATGTTCAAGTAATAAAAGAATGCTTCATAAGCATTTCTAGCCACTTTAATTAATTAAAATAAAAGGGTAAAACCTTATTAAATTGTGACACCACTTTAAATCACATTCCCATGGACTACAATATGTGGTGATGACATGTGTCAAAATGATCCCATGTTTAGTTTGGAGAATATTAAATCTTAAGTAGTTTTTCAATGAGTAGAAATTACTTTTCTAAAAATAAGGAGTTTTAAACCAAGCTTTAACCTTGTAATGTTAGAGATGATGCTAGATCATCTATAGGACCCTTGTGTGTGATGATTGCAAGTAGTTAAGTATTGTTTGGTGATTGTGTACCTCGTATTTATTCCTAGACGCTAGTACCGACCAAGGATACTACGAGGAGGAAGGAGGATACTATGAAGAGGAAGCCGAGGAGAACTTCAACCACTGCTCTGCACATGTAGGGGTCCCAAATCTTTAATAAGATAGAGCCCCTTGTGTTTACAATGCTAGTCCCTGGATCAATAGCTAGCATCCATAGTTTAGATGTAATATCAAGAAACAAAGGCCATAATATAACTTTATAACCAGGAATAACATAATTTTTTACATCAATACATAGCTCATTTGGCTATTACATTACATTGCAGCGGAATAACTATAAGCATGGGGTCCTTCATCTTCAAAGTGCCACATGAAGATGTTGGTTGTAGACTTTGTAATCCTGATCAATCAATCTTCACTAAAAACAATCAATCCTGCAACATACAAGTTACAGCCACAAGGGTCAATACATTTGAATTGTATTGGCAAGTGATACTAGGATAATATAGTGGAGTCTATCATCTATATGCATTGGGCTAAGTGGAGATGAGGCTTGCATTGCTCAAAATAGATTTTTCCTTAACATTTGAAAATACTAAGTTTTTGCTTTGATAAAATCATTTTTCTCAGTCAAAGATTAAAGATCCTTTACAAGGCATCTCTCAATCAAAGATTTAATATTTCAAACAACCCTTGTTCAAACCACAATATTTTAACTTAGAAATTTGAATGATGAGATTCTTGATTTCTTCCATGTCTTGATGCTCAAATTGTCCTTTACCAGGGACATGGCTAAGTACTTAGGTTTTACACTCTGCAGAGGTGGTGCACTTTCCCCACAAGACTTGGTTTCCCAAGACAAGATATTTCAGAGGCCTTCCCTTATACCAAAATGGACGCGTTCCAACCTATCAAACACTACCACCCACTGTCCATATGGCTAAGTTCTTGCAACCTATATGATCATGGCAGAGCCCATATTGCCAAGTGGTTGCACTTGAAGCTTCTCAACATTTGACATCTCAAATCTCTTTGTGCCTGGGTGGCCATCCACAAGTGAGATACACAAGCCAAGTACATGGCCTTGTGTAACCACTCAACATAAACCCATCCTTCCATTCCACCCAGGTGATTTATTTACTTAGTTGTTTTATTACACAAAAACATAAGTCCTCAGACTTAGAGTATTTTTCCATAGTGTGAATATATATTCCACCCATGTTTTCTATTAGCTAGGCTAAGCTTGATAGTAGTAGGAATCTTAACTTAGGAAAATCCTACTAAGGATTCATCTACTAGTTTTTCTTATAGCAAGGTGTATACATAGCAAAATCCATGCAAGTTTTACTTAGAGAAAAATCACTAATGCATAGTGAAAGTAATGGGACAAAAAGTATGAAGCATCACTTGCCTTTTTGGTAGGGAATGGTGGTTCACTCCTTGATCTTGCTAGTCTCACACTTTGCTAAATTCACTACAAGTCAATCAAGCAAACACAAAATCAACTAACCTTCCAAACCAAGTCAAACAAACAATTTCACACTCACAAAGCAATGGAATCTAAGTCATGCATAAGCATGCAAAGGTTGGTTATATTGTAAGGATGGTCTCCACTAGGTTCCTAAACTTTGTAAGTTCCAAATTGGTCATTTACCAAAAATGGCAAAGTCATTTGCAAATGGGTTTTATCTCAAAACCATTTTAAAATCCATTCATCATTTTATGTGGTGAAAAATGTTTTATCAAAACAAAACTTTTAAGTTTTTCACCAAATGAGTTGCTATTGCAAAACTTGGTGTTTTTGGGTCAGTAGGTTTGGTCCAAACTATTTTCTCCAAAGTTTTTACTCAAAATCATTTTCATAAACAAATCAATAGTTTTATTTAGCTAGAAATGGACTAAACCAATAAATCCATTCTAAACTTTTCCAAATCCATTTTGCAAATCATGGGTTGGTTCCTAGAGTCAGTAAGGTCACAACAAACCATTTTGCAAAAGTTTTAACCCTAAATTCAATTTTAAACCATTTTTCTAATCTAAACAAGCACACAAAAGTTTTTGCAAATTCAAAGAAGATAACAGATACTATTTGCTAAACTAAGGGCATGGCTGGCTAGGGTTTGTTCTCCTGAATCCAACGACATAAAATTTGTAATTTTTGGACGTGTGGATCCAAAGTTACAAGGGTTTGAAAATCCTATCTAAATCAGATTTTAAATCTGTTTTTAAACAAAAACATGGCCACGCGTCGCTTTCTAACTGGGCGATACCGGTTCGGCCGGATCACGCGCGGTAGCCCTTGGATCTAATTAGATCCTGCGGTACTGAGGGCATACCCCTTCGCGGTTTAAGTGACTCTATCAAGCCCGCCCGATCTGGATCGAACGGCTCCTACTGGCTTGCCAAAAGTTGGCGGCGCTAGGATAACGGCGAGCGGCGGAGCGGCCAGTTGGCAGCGGCGCTGGCGAGGCAGGAAGCGAGAAAGGGTGGGAGTAACCTCACCTGGTTCGCAATAGCCTGGAGATGCTAAAGGCGTTGTTGGTTCGACGAGGGGCGCTCTGGAGTGGGCTTGATTTCTCGCCGGAGTTCCTGCTGGCGTCGGGTTCGCTCGGGCGTTGTCAGAGACGGTCTACGATGCACGCTAGGACAAATGGAAGACAGTATCATATGCGCAAGACCAAGGCGATGCTGTGTGCGTGATCTAGGAGGCGCGGGGTGGTCGGAGTTCACCTGGAATGCTCGACGGAGCAATGGCAGACGGCAGCGCACGCTCGGTGTCATCGTTGCCGATGCTCAGGGGTGCCCGCGGTTGAACGGAGGGTGCTGGAAGATGTCTCGAGGAGTGGGGAAGTTGCTAGGGTGCTCAGGGAGGCAAGGGGTGGTAGGACACAGCCGGAATTTGAGAGGGAAGCTCATCGGAGCTGCGGCGGTTCGGAGCTGATTCCGAGCAGCCTGGTGGCGAAGAGAGGTTGGCGTCTGAGGGAAACAGAGGAGAAGACGCTGGCGTTTTATCGAGCATGGTCAAGGCGTGGTAAAGGCGCGGCATTATGGCAAATTGAACGCGCGGATTGAAGGCAGCAACGGCAGCGAGGGGGAAGGCGTGGTCTGCGGGTGAGAACAAGAACATGAGGAGTGGGGTCCGTTGTTAGTGGGAAAAGAGTGGGGAGAGGTCCACTGGTCATTGGTTCTGTGGGTCAGAATCTGGGTGCGAAACGTTTTCTTTCGAGTGAGGGGGAACTGGGTTGCTGTGCCTAGTGGGCTTGGCCAGTTGGGTCAGGTCCATTTCATATTTTTTTTCTGTCTGTTTGATTTATCTTTTTCCATTTTCTATTTACTGATTTGAAAATCAAACAAATGATTCATTCAACCAAATCAACTCAAACAAACACCACACTTCAAAATTTGAACTTGGTTCTGTTTATCAGCATAAACCTAAATTCCAAAATAAAATAATATATATATTTTTATTCATTTTAGGATCCATTCATTAATTAAATAAAATGGACCTTTGTTTATTTAATATGATTTGATTTATTTAATAAAATCTCCATTTGAAATCCAATCACTTTCAAAACCAAATCAGTAGGTTTTATTTGAAAATATAAGATACTTGAAATACTTGTTTAAAATAAAATAACACTTTATTTTAGGGTCCAATACCAATTAAAATGAATAGACCTTATTCATTTAATTCAAATAGGATTTGTTTTATTGAAATCTTTATTTTTAAAACTAAAATAGTACCAAAACCATTCAGTAGGTTTTATTTGGAAATAAAGAATACTTGGAAACTTGTTTAAAACAAAATATCCTTTTATTTTAGGTCCATTAATAATTAAATACAATAGACCTTTATTAAATCAAATAGGATTTGTTTATTAAAATATTTATTTTGAAATCTAAAATAAAACCAAAACACTTCAGCAGGTTTTATTTGAGAATATAAAGTATTTGGAAAACTTATTTAAAATAAATAAATAAGTTTTAGTGTTTATTTAAAATGGGAAAAGCCTTTACTTAAATAAAATTTGGATATTAAATCCTTATTATTCTATTTTAATTAAACCTTTGCTATTTTTGTTAAAACAAAATGTTTTATTTTCAAAAGTTTGTCCAAGGTTTAATTTGGCTTTATAAAATAATCTTTATTTATAATACTTCTATTTCTTTTGAAAACCAAATCTTTTTACTTAAAAGATCCAAAATAGTAATTCCAAAATATTTTAAATTTCTTTATTTAAAATGTTATCTTTTTAAATCCCTTTAGGATTTATTTGTTCAAAAGAGGTTTGAAGATTCCCAATTAGATTCAAAAGTTTCTTCTGGCCCTTAAAAATCAAACAAAGTTTTATTTTTATTCATTTATTTTCACATTATAAGATTTGAAAAATCTTGGGATGTGACAGGCTACCACCCTTAAAATAAATCTCGTCCCGAGATTTAGGGAGGCTAGGGTTACAAGAAGGTTCAAAACAACTAGGGTATTACCACCCTTAAAAATTTTCAAACAAAATTACATATTGTCCTTCTTGGGATCCTAGGAAAACTTTCTCTAAGCAAACAGTGGCATTTGTGTCCTTAGTTTCCATGCTTGACTCATGGGCCAAGGTTGAGTTTCTCCATGGGCTTGTTCAACTTGTTCTTCATCTTCTCTGGACAGTTGCTTGCATAGTGTCCTGGGTTCTTGCAATTGAAACAGTGGATATCTTGGAGTTCTTTACGTTTCTCTTGTGGACAAGTTGCTACATAATGGCCTGGTTCTTTGTAGTTTTTGCACACCACTTGGTCAATTCCCTTATTTTTCTTGTTCTCTGGGCACTCACTGGAGTAGTGTCCCATTTCCTTACTTTTACGGCATTGCACAAGGTGCATGTCCTGTCTTGGTTTCTTGGGTTTCTTTGATCCCTTGAAGTAGGTTGTCTTGTTTGGAGGTATAAGTGGTCCTTTTCCTTTGGTAGACTTGGATCCTTCTTGTTTCCTCTGTTCCACCATGGCATAGATGGGGCATTGTATAGGAGTATGATTGCTTCCTTCACATAGGTAGCAAGTAGCTTGAGAGGTAGGACATTGTCCAATAGGATGTTTCTCTTCACAGTTGGGGCATTGATCCTCATGCTCCTTGGAAGTATGATCCTTGTCTCCACAAATAATGCAAGCTGGGGCTCCATCTAGAACAACATTCTTGTCATCCTTGTTATCATAAACTCCTTTGGGATAGCTTTCTTCCATGTTGATCATTTGATTAGTCACCTTAAGCATCAGTTGGGATTGTTCTTCCAAAAAAATTTGCAGTGCTGGATCTTTATCACTATTGCTGGCTATGAACTGAGCTGTCAGTTGGTTCAACTGGTGTTGGGTTGCTATGAGCTCTTTCATGCTGTCCTCTTGGTTGGTGTTGATGTCATCAACCTTGTTGTTGGAGTCTCTTGGAGTAGTCATTTGTTTGGGTTGGGTAGGGATTAGAGTAGGCAAAATATTTCTAAGGAAATAATTCTAATCACACATATCACAATTCACACAAGCAATGCGCAAGCAATCACAAACAAACATTTCACTCAATCAACAAAGTTCAAGCACATTTTTTTTGCCAACAAAATATTTTTGTTACACCACATAAGTTGGTGGTTTTGACTTAACTAAAATATGGTGGTCCATCTATATGGTTCACTGGTGATCTTTCCTTCCTTCTTGGTTGATTCTTCTTGCATGAGATCTTGGTTTCCTTCAAAAATCTTTGGTCACAAAACTTCAAGTGGTGTAGGCTCCTTCTAACTTTTGCATTCCCTCAGTCTCTAAATCTTGAACAAGATTTCCTTTTCTCACTTGTAGTCCTTAGTGGTATCCAAGTTGGAAGTCCTTGGTGAATATGCTGAAGATGTTGAAGTCATTAGAGTTGAAGAAGTTGAAGAAGTCATTTGCACATGGTGTAGTCTTTGGACATGGGGTAGGCTTTTCCATCAAGTTGAAGTAGAAGAGATGTAGAGTTGAAACCAAAATGGTTGAGGAAAGAGTTTACAAGAATTTTGTAAATAAGTTTTGGAACAAATACAACTCCTATTTTTCTAAGGGTTTTGTCCAATCCTAGGTTTACAAATCCTACAGGCAACACAATGCTCTGATACCATCTGTAGGGGTCCCAAATCATTAATAAGATAGATCCCCCTGTGTTTACAATGCTAGTCCCTGGATCAATAGCTAGCATCCACAGTTTAGATGTAATATCAAGAAACAAAGGTCATAATATAACTTTATAACCAGGAATAACATAATTTTTTTACATCAATACATAGCTCATTTGGCTATTACATTACATTGCAGCGGAATAACTATAAGCATGGGGTCCTTCATCTTCAAAGTGCCACAGGCAGATGTTGGTTGTAGACTTTGTAATCCTGATCAATCAATCTTCACTAAAAACAATCAATCCTGCAACATACAAGTTACAACCACAAGGGTCAATACATTTGAATTGTATTGGCAAGTGATACTAGGATAATATAGTGGAGTCTATCATCTATATGCATTGGGCTAAGTAGAGTTGAGGCTTGCATTGCTCAAAATATATTTTTCCTTAACATTTGAAAATACTAAGTTTTTGCTTTGATAAAATCATTTTTCTCAGTCAAAGATTAAAGTTCCTTTACAAGGCATCTCTCAATCAAAGATTTAATATTTCAAACAACCCTTGTTCAAACCACAATATTTTAACTTAGAAATTTGAATGATGAGATTCTTGATTTCTTCCATGTCTTGATGCTCAAATTGTCCTTTACCAGGGACATGGCTAAGTACTTAGGTTTTACACTCTGCAGAGGTGGTGCACTTTCCCCACAAGACTTGGTTTCCCAAGACAAGATCTTTCAGAGGCCTTCCCTTAGACCAAAATGGACGCGTTCCAACCTATCAAACACTGTCACCCACTGTCCATATGGCTAAGTTCTTGCAACCTATATGATCATGGCAGAGCCCATATTGCCAAGTGGTTGCACTTGAAGCTTCTCAACATTTGACATCTCAAATATCTTTGTGCCTGGGTGGCCATCCACAAGTGAGATACACAAGCCAAGTCCATGGCCTTGTGTAACCACTCAACATAAACCCATCCTTCCATTCCACCCAGGTGATTTATTTACTCAGTTGTTTTATTACACAAAAACATAAGTCCTCAGACTTAGAGTATTTTTCCATAGTGTGAATATATATTCCACCCATGTTTTCTATTAGCTAGGCTAAGCTTGATAGTAGTAGGAATCTTAACTTAGGAAAATCCTACTAAGGATTCATCTACTAGTTTTTCTTATAGCAAGGTGTATACATAGCAAAATCCATGCAAGTTTTACTTAGAGAAAAATCACTAATGCATAGTGAAAGTAATGGGACAAAAAGTATGAAGCATCACTTGCCTTTTTGGTAGGGAATGGTGGTTCACTCCTTGATCTTGCTAGTCTCACACTTTGCTAAATTCACTACAAGTCAATCAAGCAAACACAAAATCAACTAACCTTCCAAACCAAGTCAAACAAATAATTTCACACTCACAAAGCAATGGAATCTAAGTCATGCATAAGCATGCAAAGGTTGGTTATATTGTAAGGATGGTCTCCACTAGGTTCCTAAACTTTGTAAGTTCCAAATTGGTCATTTACCAAAAATGGCAAAGTCATTTGCAAATGGGTTTTATCTCAAAACCATTTTAAAATCCATTCATCATTTTATGTGGTAAAAAATGTTTTATCAAAACAAAACTTTTAAGTTTTTCACCAAATGAGTTGCTATTGCAAAACTTGGTGTTTTTGGGTCAGTAGGTTTGGTCCAAACTATTTTCTCCAAAGTTTTTACTCAAAATCATTTTCATAAACAAATCAATAGTTTTATTTAGCTAGAAATGGACTAAACCAATAAATCCATTCTAAACTTTTCCAAATCCAGTTTGCAAATCATGGGTTGGTTCCTAGGGTCAGTAAGGTCACAACAAACCATTTTGCAAAAGTTTTAACCCTACATTCAATTTTAAACAATTTTTCTAATCTAAACAAGCACACAAAAGTTTCTGCAAATTCAAACAAGATAATAGATACTATTTGCTAAACTAAGGGCATGGCTGGCTAGGGTTTGTTCTCCTGAATCCAACGACATAAAATTTGTAATTTTTGGACGTGTGGATCCAAAGTTACAAGGGTTTGAAAATCCTATCTAAATCAGATTTCAAATCTGTTTTTAAACAAAAACATGGCCACGCGTCGCTTTCTAACTGGGCGATACCGGTTCGGCCGGATCACGCGCGGTAGCCCTTGGATCTAATTAGATCGTGCGGTACTGAGTGCATACCCCTTCGCGGTTTAAGTGACTCTATCGTGCCCGCCCGATCTGGATCGAACGGCTCCTACTGGCTTGCCAAAAGTTGGCGGCGCTAGGATAACGGCGAGCAGCGGAGCGGCCAGTTGGCGGCGGCGCTGGCGAGGCAGGAAGCGAGAAAGGGTGGGAGTAACCTCACCTGGTTCGCAATAGCCTGGAGATGCTCAAGGCGTTGTTGGTTTGACGAGGGGCGCTCTGGAGTGGGCTTGATTTCTCGCCGGAGTTCCTGCTGGCGTCGGGTTCGCTTGGGCGTCGTCGGAGACGGTCTACGATGCACTCTAGGACAAATGGAAGACAGTATCAGATGCGCAAGACCAAGGCGATGTTGTGTGCGTGATCTAGGAGGCGCGGGGTGGTCGGAGTTCACCTGGAATGCTCGACGGAGCAATGGCAGACGGCGGCGCACGCTCGGTGTCGTCGTTGCCGATGCTCAGGGGTGCCCGCGGTTGAATGGAGGGTGCTAGAAGATGTGTCGAGGAGTGGGGAAGTTGCTAGGGTGCTCAGGGAGGCAAGGGGTGGTAGGACACAGCCGGAATTTGAGAGGGAAGCTCGTCGGAGCTGCGGCGGTTCGGAGCTGATTGCGAGCAGCCTGGTGGCGAAGAGAGGTTGGCGTCTAAGGGGAACGGAGGAGAATGGCGTTTTATCGAGCATGGTCAAGGCGTGGTAAAGGCGCGGCGTTATGGCGAATTGAACACGCGGATTGAAGGCAGCAACGGCAGCGAGGGGGAAGGCGTGGTCTGCGGGTGAGAAGAAGAACAGGAGGAGTGGGGTCCGCTGTCAGTGGGAAAAAGAGTGGGGAGAGGTCCACTGGTCATTGGTTCTGTGGGTCAGAATCTGGGTGCGAAACGTTTTCTTTCGGGTGAGGGGGAACTGGGTTGCTGGGCCTAGTGGGCTTGGCCAGTTGGGTCAGGTCCATTTCATATTTTTTTCTGTCTGTTTGATTTATCTTTTTCCATTTTCTATTTACTGATTTGAAAATCAAACAAATGATTCATTCAACCAAATCAACTCAAACAAACACCACACTTCACAATTTTGAACTTGGTTCTGTTTATCAGCATAAACCTAAATTCCAAAATAAAATAATATATATATTTTTATTCATTTTAGGATCCATTCATTAATTAAATAAAATGGACCTTTGTTTATTTAATATGATTTGAGTTATTTAATAAAATCTCCATTTGAAATCCAATCACTTTCAAAACCAAATCAGTAGGTTTTATTTGAAAATATAAGATACTTGAAATACTTGTTTAAAATAAAATAACACTTTATTTTAGGGTCCAATACCAATTAAATGAATAGACCTTATTCATTTAATTCAAATAGGATTTGTTTTATTGAAATCTTTATTTTTAAAACTAAAATAGTACCAAAACCATTCAGTAGGTTTTATTTGGAAATAAAGAATACTTGGAAACTTGTTTAAAACAAAATATCCTTTTATTTTAGGTCCATTAATAATTAAATACAATAGACCTTTATTAAATCAAATAGGATTTGTTTATTAAAATATTTATTTTGAAATCTAAAATAAAACCAAAACACTTCAGTAGGTTTTATTTGAGAATATAAAGTATTTGGAAAACTTATTTAAAATAAATAAATAAGTTTTAGTGTTTATTTAAAATGGGAAAAGCCTTTACTTAAATAAAATTTGGATATTAAATCCTTATTATTCTATTTTAATTAAACCTTTGCTATTTTTGTTAAAACAAAATGTTTTATTTTCAAAAGTTTGTCCAAGGTTTAATTTGGCTTTATAAAATAATCTTTATTTATAATACTTCTATTTCTTTTGAAAACCAAATCTTTTTACTTAAAAGATCCAAAATAGTAATTCCAAAATATTTTAAATTCCTTTATTTAAAATGTTTATCTTTTTAAATCCCTTTAGGATTTATTTGTTCAAAAGTGGTTTGAAGATTCCCAATTAGATTCAAAAGTTTCTTCTGGCCCTTAAAAATCAAACAAAGTTTTATTTTTATTCATTTATTTTCACATTACAAGATTTGAAAAATCTTGGGATGTGACAGCACAAGGCAAGCTTATACTGATATTGATGCAAGCTGATATTATACCAGTGCAAGTTAACCCTTGCAAGATACCCTACTGATGCCACAAACCCATACTTGTGATATGACTATTATATGCCTTAAGCATATGTGATCATATCCACTTGCTAAACCAATCCTAGTTTTATGGCAAGCTTCTTACTTTATTTCTTTATCAAAGCTTACTTAGAGGCTACCTAAGAGTTTGGTAGATACTAGACTGTTGTGCTGAAGGTTGCTTAAAGAGCATAAAATTTGGCCTAAGCTAGAAACCTTGATATCAGCCTAAGATATAAGGTTGGACTTAGTGAAACTCCACCAGTTACCACCCCTCATTATTACTACTCCCACCTGTAGATGCTAGTGCTAAGCATAAAACTTGATCAACTTTTAGATGGGAATGCTTGGTGGAAAAATGGTTATGAAAACCTTGGAATGATGGATCATTCTATTGAAATGTTTTGGACATGTGTTTCCAAACACTTGATGATTTTGGTGATGAAAATGTTGAGGCATGAGCCTTAGCCCTTTATAAAACTGATGGTTGTCTGGATGCGATACCATTCCAATTTTAGCGTACAACCACAATACCCGAATATTGGGTAGGGCTTGACTGGAAACTTATATACCTTAGTATTAGTTCCCTCACGGCCAGGGTCTGAGATGAGGCTACCTTGTGAAGATTGTCCACCTGTGCAGTACCCAAGATGACAGTGGTCATGGTTGGGAGGCCAAACTCACAGGAGAGGTGCTGATACTAGGGAGTGTAATTGAAAGGTTAGGATTGATTATCCGCATACTGAGTATGGTGAATTCAGGATTTGTTCCTGACGGATGTATCGAATGTTGTGGTGAAAGTGTACAATCTCTGCAGAGTGTCAAACTATTCGAATAGTCGCGTCCGTGGTTATGGACAGTTGGAGTGGCCATATTGTTCCCCCGTCAGACCCTTTTTAAAATGACTTGTGAAATGAGTTGAGACTTTGACTTGACCACAACAGAGTTGTGACCTGAATTACAAGATCCCACTTAGGAGTTATAAAATTGTGACCAGCTTTGGAACTTAGTAAAGATAAATCTGGCTTTTGCAAAACAACCTTAGAGCCTAGTGTCCTATTATCCAAAAACCCTTTTACCTGTTAGTATTAGTTTGCGAGTACGTAAAGAGTACTCATGGCTTTGTCCCTGGCTATTCCCATGGCCAGACTATGAAGAGGAGTACCTGGAAGATGGACCCCAGGAAGGTTACGACAACTAGGATCATCTCCCATCGTCAGCATTGCCTGTGACCCCGAAGATGGAGCTTCGCCTACGCTACCGTTATTATTACGTATTCCGCTGCTTGATGTTGTATTAAGAACTGGATCATGAGATCCCTATTTGTGTAAGAACTTATGTATCGTTTGTAATGGATGAAGTACTATGGTATCCAATTCTGTTATGTCTCGCAAAAATGGTAATCCTGGGATTGCGATGTATGGCATAACAGGCATCTAGGATTGAAAAATCCGGGTGTTGACAGTACTGTGGTATCCAAATCTGTTATGTCTCGCAAAAATGGTAATCCTGGGATTGCGATGTATGGCATACCACTCATCTGGGATTAAAAATCCGGGTGTTGACAAGTTCGTATCAGAGCCATCCTGACCATTGCAGACCCTAGTTATACTGGACGTTGGAATCAAAAACTTAGTTTCAAAACCAAAGGAAGCAAATATTTACAAAAACTTATTCCCATTCTTATCACTTTGATTCTTTCATGAATATTCATGTTCCTCAAAAACTCTTGCAAAAAAACATAAAAATTGACACACTTGATCACTCTACTAACTTACTCATCCTATATTCTTATAGATGGACGTGAAGTACAACAAGTTTTATCAGTTGGGGAATGGAGGAGACCTTATCTTTGAGAGGGATTTGGACCAGCTTTCGGAACTTCTGGAGCGTCCACACCCCGAGTTCTTCGGAGCTCAGCTCAATGATCAAGGAGGAGAAGATCTGCAGTGGCTAATTGTTGCAAGTCTCCGAGGAAAGATTGAACCTCCCACTGCGGAGGGAATTCAGTTCACCTTAAGAGAGAACAACTGGCTCGATGGACTTGCCAGGGTCATGCAGGAAGCTCTTGCCCGTCTGTGTGGGCAGAGTATCAACCAGATCAAGGGTACCCGCTTTGAGTTTTGTCCAAGGCATGATGCTAATGCACAGCCACTGGAAGCCCCATACCACCACGAGCCGAAGACTCAGTTGGACCATCTCAGCTTCATGATGTACAATCGTCAGCAGGAGTTGGATAATTGTCGTGACTACTCCAACCACAAGTCCGCCATCATCAAGACGAAGGATCAGACCACCGCCATGCTAGCAAAGGATCACAAGTCTCGCCGCCGTTAGCTCGATAAGAAGGAGCGCATCATTGCCTGTCTTCGCCACCGTATCTTGTCTTCGGAAGAGACCATCCACGAGAGAGACATGCAGTTGGAGGAAAGGGAGAATGCCGGAGAGGATCTTCGTGGAGACCCATACTCCTATCTCAGCGATGATGATGATTTTCTGGAGGATCAGGCTATGGACTTCTTCACCGATGAGGAGGATTTCGCCTTCATCAATGACGATGAGGATGACGACCACACCGACTCCGAGGAGTAGTAGCACTTGAGCACCAGCGTAGTGAGTAGTATTCGGTCCCACTATATCGTAGTTTCCAGAATGGTTCCTAAAACCATCTGTTTTTCTGGTTTTGTGGTGTGTGTTTGTATCGTGTGCTATGGATGAATGAATGAAAAGCAAGTTGCTAGAAAATCTGAGTCAAACTTAAAAAAAATTCCAAGTCCCAGAACCTTAGAAATTTCCCTCTTTTCTCATGATATATCTCAATCTTCAGATGCCACGCGGAGGAAGTGGTTCATCCCCGGACTCGATGTTGCAGATACTGCAAATGTTGGTTTCTAACCGTGAAGCTGAAAGAGCCGAACGTCAAGCCAACTTAGCCACCCTTCAGCAGATAGCCCAGCTAGCCCACAACAATCAAGGCCACGGAAATTAGTACAACCATGGATCTAAGCTCAAGAATTTCCAGAACACCAACCCACCTGTTTTCACTAAGTCGGAAGAGCCCCTAGATGCCGAAAATTGGCTGCAGACCATGGAAAACAACCTAGAAGTCGCCAAAGTGGAAGCTAACGAGAAAGTTCTGTTCGCCACCCACTATCTAGCCAGAGATGCTAGAGCATGGTGGAACAGTGTTCGTGCAATGACCAGAGGACAGATGATGACCTGGGAAGAATTCAAGGTCAAGTTCAGCAGAACCCATGTGCCACCAGGTTTGATCAAGAGAATGAGAGACGAATTCAGAGAACTGAAGCAAGGACGGATGACCATAGTGGAATACCGTGACAAATTCTTGTCATTAGCTAGGTATGCCCCGGATGAGATCGACACCGAAGCCAAGAAGAAAGAAAGATTCCTAAATGTCTGCATGATGAGATGCAGACTGTGTTAGTCAATATCCCCTTTGCTGATATTGAAGCCCTGGTTGACTCTGCCATCCAGATGGAAGGAAAGATCAACCAAGCCAATGAGAGCCGCAAGCGTCGAATGATGCATCAACCAGGAACCCATCAGACCCCAAAGTATCACCCCAACCCATGTCCAGGATTTGCCCCGAGAACCAACAGACCCCCGATGAACCGTCCGACCTATACCAACCGTGGAAACCCAAGGCCCGGAGGAAATCACAACAACCCTGGCAACTCTAGCAATTTCAACCATGCCCCACCCAAGTTCAACAACAACAATGCTACCGCCAACACCAACACTGCCCCAAGAACTGGAAGCAATGATGTGCCTGTTGCAGCAAAGGACAAGTCGCAAATGACTTGTTATGACTGTGGAAATAAGGGTCACTACTCCAACGAGTGCCCCAACAAGAAGAATGCCGCAGCCCCCAATGCAAATGCCCCAGCTCAGCAGAAGCTGTGTGTTCATTCAGGAAAAAGGTTTGTCCCAGGGAATTCAATCAACCGCAACGGCCGTCTTTTTCTCATGCATGCTGAAGAAGCTCAGGAAGCACCAGACGTTGTACTAGCTATGTTTTCTGTTAATTCAGTACTTGCCTGAGTGTTGTTTGATTCTGGTGCATCGCATTCATTTGTCACCGAAGAATTTGCATGCACTAGTAAAATCCAACCAACCAAACTGAAGCATGTTATGATCGTTCAAAAATCTGGTTCAACCACCAAGGCTAGGAAAATTTGAAAAGCCGTCCCTGTCTGAATCCATGGCATAGATTTTTATGCTAATCTGATAGTACTTGGAACTAAAGGTTTGGAAGTAGTACTAGGAATGGATTGGATATCCAAACATAAAGGATTGATTGACTGTGCCAAGAAAGTCATCACCATGACCAGTACAGCTGGAATATCAGTCGAGCATATATCTGAAACCTTACCTCATCAATTCAAGTGCAACAAGAGTATAGCCCAACCTACCATTGACCAAGTCCGGATAGTCTGTGAATACCCTGATGTATTTCCAGATGTTTTGCCCGATATGTGTAGGGTTTCGCGGCATAGTAAATCAAAATTTTCTACGAATGCGAACAGAGGGAAGCCAAGATCTAATCTAGGAGATGCAAACAACAAGAGAGATTGGATTAGATCTTCATACCCTTGAAGATTCGCACAGCGGAACGTTCGTCGGAACGTGGGTGATGTAGTCGTACTCGCTTCTCCTCCTCGCGATCCGATCCGATCTAGCACCACAAGTGGCGATGCCGCCGTGAGATGCACACGTGCAGCACCTCGACGTCTCCTTCTTCCTTGGTCCAGCAAGTATGGTGGAGAGATGGGTTGGATCTACAACGCGACGGCGCGGTGCAATTGGTGGAGAGTTTCTGCAGCAGGGCTTCGCCTACACGCAGTCGGGGGGGAGAGAGAGAGGAGGGCAGCAGGGCGACTGGCTTGAGGGGAAGGTGTGTGTGGGGGGGGGGGGGGTGCGCCCCCAGCCCTCTTTATATAGAGGGGTGGGCGGCAACCCTAGCCCCTCCCCCAAGCCAAGGCCGGCGGCCAAAGGAGGAGGAGTGGGGGGCAAGGACCCCCCCCCCCTTCTAGAAGCTCCAATTAGGGTTTATCCCTTCTTGGCTGGCTGGGCCCTATGGGGCCTTGTGCCCCTGGCCCAATGCGGCCAGGGCACTCCCTCATAGGCCCATGCCCCCTCCCGGAAGGTGGGGCCACGTTGGTCCCCTTCCGGAAGGTTCTAGAAGCTTCCGGTACAATACCGATTAACCCGGAACAATTCCGAACTCCAAAAACTGCACTGCCTTATATGAATATTATTCTCCGGACCACTCCGGAACCTCTCGTGATGTCCCGGATCCCATCCGAGACTCCGAAAAAAAACTCATAAACCAATTATCCAATCTATCCTAGCGTCGAGACACGTTAAGTGTGTGACCCTGCGGGTTCGAGAATATGCAGACATGATCTTATATCAATAATCAACAGCGGGGTCTAGAAACCCATATTGACTCCCACACATTCATCGATGATCATATCGGATGAACCACGATGCCAGGATTCAATCAATCCCATATATATTCCCTTCGTCTCGCGATATTTTACTTGCCCGAGATTTGATCGTCGGTACCGTCTTACCTAGTTCAATCTCGTTCACAGCAAGTACTTTACTCGTTCCGTAATCCGATATCAGTTTGTGATTAACTCCTTAACCACATGCTTGCAAGCGGTGTTGATAGCGATTACCGAGTGGGCCCGAAGTATATCTCTCCGACTTGGGAGGGGAAATCCCATCTCAATACATACAACCCAACAGATACTTTTCGATCACCTGAGAGACACCTTTATGATCACCCTCTCATAGGATGACGTTTGATGACCTCAAAGCTTTCTTCCGATACCAGGGAGTTGTATTATCTCATGGTCTAAGGAATACAATATTTGACATAAGAAAAGCTTCGCAAAGATGAACACGATGACACGATCTAATTGCTTCGCTTAGTTTGGGTCTGTCCATCATATCATTCTCCCAATGATGTGATCTCATTATTAATCGACAACTCATGTCCATGGTTAGGAAACCTTAACCATCATTAATCAATGAGCTAGTCCATAGAGGCGTACTAGGGACACGGTGTTGTTCACAAACCACACAAGTATTAAAGTTTCCGCTTAATACAATTCTAGCATGGAATATAAACATTATCATGAACAAGAATTATAATAATAACATCTTTATTATTGCCTCTAGGGCATAATTCCAACAGTCTCCCACTTGCACTAGAGTCAATAATCTAGTTTACATTTGGCAACAATCTCACACCCATGGCACTGAGGTGATGATCATGTTTTACGCGTGGAAGAGGTTTAGTCAATGGATCTGCGACATTCAGATTTGTATGTACTTTGCTAATCTTCAGATCTCCATCTGCTATATAATCTCAGATTATATGAAACTTGCGATTGATATGCTTGGTCTTTGGATGATATCTTGGTTCCTTAGCGAGTGTTATGGCGCCAGTGTTGTCACACAATATCTCCAGTGGGTCCAATGCACTTGGAACCACGCCAAGCTCAGTGATGAAGTTCTTGATCCAAACTCCTTCACTTGACGCTTCTGTAGCAGCCATGTATTCCGCTTCTACTGTAGATCCCGCGATCACGCTTTGCTTGCAGCTTCTCCAGCTCACAGCTCCTCCATTCAAAATATACACAAATCCTGTCTGAGATTTAGAATCATCCTTGTCGGTGTCCAAACTAGCGTCGACGTAACCTTTTACGACGATCTGTTCATCACCCCCATAGACTAAGAACATTTCTTTAGTCCTATTTAGGTACTTTAGGATGTTATTCACGACTGTCCAGTGTTCCACTCCTGGATCACTTTGATATCTGATCGTCAAACTAAGAGCATTGGACACATCCGGTCTAGTACACAGCATGGCATACATGATGGAACCTATGGCCGAGGCATAAGGCACTTTGCTCATAGCTTCCCTATCATTTACCGTAGCTGGACACTAAGCCTTTCTTTACTCAATATCTTACCTGACAACATAGGCACTAAACCTTTCTTTGCCTTATCCATTCTGAACCTTTTCAGAACTTTGTCTAGGTATGTACTCTGGCTTAAAGCTATCAGGCGTCTTTGTCTATCTCTATAGATCTTGATGCCCAATGTATAAGCAGCTTCACCTAGGTCTTTCATTGAAAAACACTTGTTCAAATAACTCTTCACATCGTTAAGCATGATGATGTCATTTCCAATAATCAATATGTCATCCACATATAGTACCAGAAACGTCACCGAGCTCCCACTCACTTTCTTGTAGATGCAAGCTTCGTAGAAATTTGGAACAAATCCAAAGCTCTTGATCACTTGATCAAAACGAAGGTTCCAACTCCGAGATGCTTGCTTCAGTCCATAAATGGAACGCTGAAGTTTGCATACTTTATCATCATCCTTAGGATCGACAAAACCTTCGGGTTGCATCATATACAACTCTTCATCAATGTTGCCATTGAGGAACGCAGTATTGACATCCATCTGCCATATTTCATAATCATGAAACGCAGCAATTGCTAATAAAATCCAAATGGACTTAAACATCGCTACGGGAGAGAAAGTCTCATCGTAGTCAACACCTTGAACTTGTCGAAAACCTTTCGCGACAAGCCGTGCTTTATAGACGGTAACATTACCATCCGCGTCCGTTTTCTTCTTGAAGATCCATTTGCACTCAATGGCCTTTCGGTCGCTAGGAGGGTCCACCAAAGTCCACACTTGGTTTTCGCTCATGGATCCCAATTCGGATTTCATGGCTTCTAGCCATTTCTCAGAGTCTGGGCTCATCATCGCTTCCTCATAGTTCGTAGGTTCACTGTCTTCTACTAACAAGACAGTCAAGACAGGGTTGCCGTACCACTCAGGAGGGGCACGCGACCTTGTCGACCTGCGACGTTCAGTAGCAGCATTGTCCGAAGCTTCATGATCCTTGTCATTAGCTTCCTCTATTGTTGGTGCAGGCGGCACTGGAACAATTTCAGGTGCTGCGCTACTCTCCAATTCAAGAGAAGGTTCAATAACCTCGTCTAGCTCTACTTTCCTCCCACTCACTTCTTTCGAGAGAAACTCCTTCTCAAGAAAGGAACCGTTCTTTGCGACAAACACTTTGCCTTCGGTTCTGTGATAGAAGGTATACCCAATAGTTTCCTTAGGGTATCCTATGAAGACACATTTCTCCGCTTTGGGTTCGAGCTTGTCCGGCATCAACTTCTTGACGTAAGCTTCTCATCCCCAAACTTTAAGAAACGACAACTTAGGTTTAGCACCAAACCATAGTTCATACGGTGTCGTCTCAACGGATTTAGATGGTGCCCTATTTAAAGTGAATGCAGCGGTTTCTAATGCATAACCCCAAAATGATAACGGCAAATCAGTAAGAGACATCATCGATCGGACCATATCTAATAAGGTTCGATTCCGGCGTTCAGACACACCATTGCGCTGCGGTGTTCCGGCTGACGTGAGTTTCGAAACGATTCCGCTTGCTTTAAGATGCGTGAGAAAATCATAACTCAAATATTCACCTCCACGATCGGATCGTAGAAACTTAATCTTTCTGTTACGATGGTTCTCCACTTCATTCTGAAATTCCTTGAACTTTTCAAATGTTTCAGATTTATGTTTCATTAAATAGATATACCCATATCTACTTAAGTCATCGGTAAAAGTGAGAAAATAGCGATATCCAGCGCGCGTCGAAACACTCATTGGTCCGCATACATCGGTATGTATGATTTCCAACAAGTCCGTTGCTCGCTCCATCATACCGGAGAACGGGGTTTTGATCATCTTGCCCATGAGGCATGGTTCGCATGTGTCAAATGATTCAAAATCAAGAGACTCCAAAAGTCCATCAGAATAGAGTTTCTTCATGCGCTTTACACCAATATGACCTAGACAACAGTGCCACAAATAAGTAGTATTATCACTATCTACTTTGCATCTCTTAGCCTCAATGTTATGGATGTGTGTTTCATCCCTTTCGAGATTTAGAAGAAATAAACCATTCACAATAGGTGCATGACCATAAAAGATGTTACTCATATAAATAGAACAACCATTATTCTCCGATTTAAATGAATAACCGTCTTGCAATAAACAAGATCTAGAAATAATGTTCATGCTCAACGCAGGCACATAATAACACTTATTAAGGTTTAAAACTAATCCCGAAGGTAAAACTAAGGAGAGCGTGCCGACGGCCATCACATCAACTCTTGATCCGTTGCCAACGTGCATCGTCACCTCATCCCTCGCAAGCCGCCGTCTATTCCGTAGCTCCTGTTTCGAGTTACAAATATTAGCAACTGAACCAGTATCAAATACCCAGGCACTACAACGAGGGCTAGTAAGGAAAACATCAATAACATGTATATCAAATATACCTTTGATGGTGCCAGCCTTCTTGTCCGCTAAGTACTTCGGACAATTGCGCTTCCAGTGACCCTTGTCCTTGCAATAGAAGCACTCAGTGTCCGGCTTAGGACCAGACCTGAGCTTCTTCTCAGCAGGGGCAACGCGCTTGCCGCCGCATTTCTTGAAGGGCTTCTTTGCACCCTTACCTTTCTTGAAGGTGGGGGGCTTGTTGACCATCAATACATGATTATCCTTTTTGATGTCCACCTCCGCAGCCTTCAGCTTTGCTAAGAGCTCGGTGATCGTATCAGTGGAACCAATATGATTGTGAGTCACTACAAAACTTTTGTAGCTGGGAGGGAGTGATTGCAGAACCCTGTCAATCTTGAGCTCCTCTGGAATCTTGCAGTCCAGTTGCTCAAGGCGTTGAGTGTAGCCCGACATCTTAATGGCGTGCTCACTAACGGAACTCCCTTCCTCCATCTTGCAGTTAAAGAACTTCTCAGAGATCTCATATCTCTCAGAACGGGCTTGAGTCTGAAACATGGTTTTCAGCTCCTCGAGAATCTCAAAGGGCCCGGGATAGTCTTCAAAACGATTTTGAAGGTCCAATTCCATAGAAAACAACATGGTTCTCTTAATCACACCATAATCATCTTTGCGCGACTGATAGACAGCTTTCTCATCAGCCGGTGCATCTACAGCAGGGGCGTCACCTAACGCATTCTCAAGGACATAGTCCTTTTGACCGCTAGAGAGAATGATTCTCAGATTGCGGAACCATTTGGTGAAGTTAGACCCATTGTTTTTAAGCTTTTCCTTCTCAGCAAAAACATTGAAGTTGAAGTTGGACTTAGCCATTTGATCTACAATATTTGCAAGTACAAATTAGACTATGTTCATGATAACTAGTTCAACTTTTAATCAAATTACTAGATGAACTCCCACTAAATTCAACATCCCTCAAGTTGTTTAGTGAACACGATCCAAATTCACCACACCTAATCCGATCTTCACGAGAAGAGATGTGGTTTCAATGGTGGACAACGAAGTGTCGATCATATCATTCATACGACTCATGCTTAACCTTTCGGTTCATGTGTTCCGAGGCCATGTCTGTACATGCTAGGCTCGTCAAGTCAAACCCAAGTATTTCCGCGTGTGCAAAACTGGCTTGCACCCGTTGTATATGAGTGTAGAGTCTATAGCACCCGATCATCACGTGATGCTTGGACACGACGAACTTTTGCAACAGTGCATACTTGGGGAGAACACAGTTTTTATCTTGATCTTTAAGTGAGGAATCATCTTATAGTGCTACCATCGCGATCTAAGCATAATAAGATACATAAAAGGATAAACATCACATGCATATAACTTTATGTGACATGGTATAGACAATCTTCACGCAATGATCTCCATCTTGTGCGTGCCGGCATGATCTCCATCACTCCACCATGATTGCCTCCACCACGAATAGCAACTACAACTATTGCTAACTACTTAGCGATAAAGTGAAACTTATTACATGGCGTATAAGAAGTTGACACACAGGTCATACACAATTATAAAGACAACCATATGGCTCCTGCCGGTTGTGTACTCATCGACATGCAAGTCGTGAAACATTACAAAACATGATCATCGCATACATTATACACATAACATCTTGGGCCATACCATATCACAGAAAACACTCTCTGCAAAAACAAGTTAGACGCCTCTACTATGTTGTTGCATGTTTTACGTGGCTTATGGGAGTAGATGCTAAGGACGATTCTTACCTACGGAAAGCCACAACGGTGATATTATGGTTGCCAAACTCCGGTGTTAATCCCATGACAACTATAGTGAGAGAAACTGGCATCCACCAGCCGCATGTGTGGAACAAGCCACACGTCAAGTGCGGAGCCGGTCTCGCGAACGACGTCGCGTAAGGTTGGCCTGGACCGCTTCAATCTCACTATCCCGCGTCATAAGAAGAACACAAACAAGAGGCTTGCAACAGAAAACATCAATGCCCGCAACAACCATGTTGCGTTCTACTCGTGAAACACATCTACGCATAGATCTAGCTCTGATACCACTGTAGGGTTTCGCGGCATAGTAAATCAAAATTTTCTACGGATGCGAACAGAGGGAAGCCAAGATCTAATCTAGGAGATGCAAACAACGAGAGAGATTGGATTATATCTTCATACCCTTGAAGATTCGCACAGCGGAACGTTCGTCGAAACGTGGGTGATGTAGTCGTACTCGCTTCTCCTCCTCGCGATCCGATCCGATCTAGCACCACAAGTGGCGATGCCTCCGTGAGATGCACACGTGCAGCACCTCGACGTCTCCTCCTTCCTTGGTCCAGCAAGTATGGTGGAGAGATGGGTTGGATCTACAACACGACGGCGCGGTGCAATTGGTGGAGAGTTTCTGCAGCAGGGCTTTGCCTACACGCAGTCGGGAGGGAGAGAGAGAGGAGGGCAGCAGGGTGACTGGCTTGAGGGGAAGGTGTGGGGGGGTGGTGTGCCCCCAGCCTTCTTTATATAGAGGGGTGGGCGGCAACCCTAGCCCCTCCCCCAAGCCAAGGCCGGCGGCCAAAGGAGGAGGAGTGGGGGGGCAAGGAACCCCCCCTTCTAGAAGCTCCAATTAGGGTTTATCCCTTCTTGGCCGGCTGGGCCCTATGGGGCCTTGTGCCCCTGGACCAATGCGGCCAGGGCACTCCCTCATAGGCCCATGCCCCCTCCCGGAAGGTGGGGCCACGTTGGTCCCCTTCCGGAAGGTTCTAGAAGCTTCCGGTACAATACCGATTAACCCGGAACAATTCCGAACTCCAAAAACTGCACTGCCTTATATGAATCTTATTCTCCGGACCACTTCGGAACCTCTCGTGATGTCCCGGATCCCATCCGAGACTCCGAAAAAAAACTCATAAACCAATTATCCAATCTATCCTAGCGTCGAGACACGTTAAGTGTGTGACCCTACGGGTTCGAGAATATGCAGACATGATCTTATATCAATAATCAACAGCGGGGTCTGGAAACCCATATTGACTCCCACACATTCATCGATGATCATATCGGATGAACCACGATGCCAGGATTCAATCAATCCCATATATATATTCCCTTCGTCTCGCGATATTTTACTTGCCCGAGATTTGATCGTCGGTACCGTCATACCTAGTTCAATCTCGTTCACAGCAAGTACTTTACTCGTTCCATAATCCGATATCACTTTGTGATTAACTCCTTAACCACATGCTTGCAAGCGGTGTTGATATCGATTACCGAGTGGACCCGAAGTATATCTCTCCGACTTGGGAGGGACAAATCCCATCTCGATACATACAACCCAACAGATACTTTCCGATCACCTGAGAGACACCTTTATGATCACCCTCTCATAGGATGACATTTGATGACCTCAAAGCTTTCTTTCGATACCAGGGAGTTGTATTATCTCATGGTCTAAGGAATACAATATTTGACATAAGAAAAGCTTCGCAAAGATGAACACGATGACATGATCTAATTGCTTTACTTAGTTTGGGTCTATCCATCATATCATTCTCCCAATGATGTGATCTCATTATTAATCGACAACTCATGTCCATGGTTAGGAAACCTTAACCATCATTATTCAATGAGCTAGTCCATAGAGGCGTACTAGGGACATGGTGTTGTTCACAAACCACACAAGTATTAAAGTTCCCACTTAATACAATTCTAGCATGGAATATAAACATTATCATGAACAAGAATTATAATAATAACATCTTTATTATTGCCTCTAGGGCATAATTCCAACAATATGCCCCCAGATCGGGATATCGAGTTTATCATTGAACTAATCCCTAGAACAGGACCCATAGCCCAGAGACCCTATAGTATGAACCCGTATGAACTAGCAGAACTGAAGAAGCAACTGGATTCCATGTTGGAAATTGGATTGATTCAACCAAGTGCGTCAGCATGGAGATCACATGTCTTATTTGTGGACAAGAAGGATGGAGGTAACCGTCTGTGTACGGATTATCGGAAGGTGAATGATGTCACCAGCAAGAACAAGTACCCCTTGCCCAAGATAGAAGATTTGTTTGATCAGTTGACCGGTGCCAAAGTGTTTTCTAAGATTGATCTTAGAACTGGCTATCATCAACTCAAGATTCGCGCAGAGGATATTCCCAAGACTTCCTTTACCACCAGATATGGATTATACGAGTATACCGTCATGTCTTTTGGATTAACCAATGCCCCCGCTTATTTCATGAATCTCATGAATAAGATTTTTATGGACTTCCTGGATAAGTTTGTCGTTGTTTTCATCGATGACATTCTGATTTATTCCAAATCAGAAGAAGAACATGAGCTACACCTAAGGACCATTCTTGGAACCCTTAGAGAGCATCAGTTGTATGCCAAGTTTAGCAAATGTGAATTCTGGTTACAGGAGGTAGGATTCCTCGGCCACATTGTATCAGCCGGAGGAATTGCCGTTGACCCTGCAAAGGTGAAAGATGTCGAAGATTGGCAAGCCCCAACCACTCAAACCCAAGTTTGTGCATTTCTCGGATTGGCTGGATACTACCGCAAGTTCGTAGAAGGATTCTCGAGTATCTCCATACCCATGACCCAATTGCTGAAGAAGGACAATAAGTTTGAATGGACCGACAAAATGTGAAGCGAGTTTTCAAGAACTCAAGAGGAGATTGATTTCATCCCCAATCTTAATCATGTCGGATATCACGAAGCCCTTCGACGTGTATTGTGATGCATCCAAGATCGGTCTCGGATGTGTGCTAATGCAAGAAGGCAAAGTTATATCTTATCTATCTCGACAACTGAAACAACATGAGAAAAATTACCCAACCCATGACCTCGAACTCGCATCCGTAGTTCTAGCCCTGAAGACATGGAGGCACTATCTGATGGGAAACCGTTGTGAGATTTATTCGGATCACAAGAGCCTGAATTATATATTCACTCAGAAGGAGCTGAATATGAGACAGAGAAGATGGATTGAGCTAATCAAGGATTACGATCTGGACATTCACTATCACCCCGGTAAAGCCAATGTGGTAGCAGATGCCCTTAGCAGATTGCCGTGCCGCTTGAACTCCATGATTTTGAAGGAGCAACCAAGTTTGCACAAAGAGATGGAAGATTTTCGAATGGAATTAGTAAGTGAAGGATTTTTGGCTAGCATAGAACTTCAACCCACTTTGATCAGCCAGATCAAAGAGGCGCAGAAAGGGAATGCTAGTATTGACGGAATCAAGCGTCGTATCGGTACAGACAAAGTACCTGGATTCACCGAAGACGAAGAGGAGTTCTGTGGTACAAAGGACGCCTTTGTGTACCAGCAGATTCTGAGTTGAAAGAAGTTATTTTGAAGGAAGCTCATGATACTCTTTATTCTATCCACCCCGGAGGAACTAAGATGTATCAAGATTTGAAAGAGCAATTTTGATGGCATAAGATGAAGAGAGAAATCGGAAGCTATATCGCCAAGTGTGATATATGTCAGCGAGTCAAGGTAGGACATCAAAGACCCGCTGGATTGTTGCAACCATTACAAATTCCGGAATGGAAATGGGATTCCGTTGGAATGGACTTTATCAGCGGATTTCCCACTTCTAGTAGGGGAAATGACTCTATTTGGGTCATAGTTGACCGATTGTCCAAAGTCGCCCATTTCTTACCCGTCAAGACCACATATCAGAGTTTGAAGCTAGCGGAGTTATACATCGCTAGAATCGTTAGTTTGCATGGAGTCCCCAAGAACATCGTATCTGATCGAGGAACTCAATTTACCTCGAGATTCTGGAAGAAAGTCCAAGAAGGTTTAGGAACTCGCCTCGATTTCAGTACCGCTTATCACCCTCAGACCGACGGACAAATGGAGCGAGTAAATCAAATACTCGAAGATATGCTGAGAGCATGTGTGTTAGAATATGGATCTAAGTGGGAAGACTGTCTACCGTTCGCAGAATTTTCATACAACAACAGTTATCAAGCTAGTTTGCAAATGGCCCCATTTGAATTTATGTACGGAAGAAAGTGTCGCACCCCTTTGAACTGGTCGGAAGTAGGAGAGAGTCAAATTTTCGGACCCGATGTCCTACGAGAAGCAGAAGAGAAGGTTCACAAGATTCGTGAGCACCTCAAGACATCGCAGTCCCGACAGAAGAGTTATGCCGACAAGAGACGTCGAGACCTCGCCTTCAACATAGGAGATTTTGTATATCTGAAAGTGTCGCCATTGAAGGGAATGCAGCGTTTCCAGCTGAAAGGAAAGTTAGCCCCTAGATATATTGGACCCTTCAAAATTCTGAACCGTCGAGGAGAAGTGTCATATCAATTGGAACTACCCGAAGAGATGTAAGCCGTGCACAATGTGTTCCATATCTCATTACTTCGCAAGTGTCTAGAAGTTCCAGAGAAGACTGAAGTGTTCAAGAATATTGATCACCAGACTATAGAGATCAATGATGACCTGACCTATCCCGAAGTACCCATCCATATTTTGGAAGAAGATTTCTGAACTACCAGAACCCGAAGCATCAAGTTTCTCAAAATTCAGTGGAGCAACCACACGGAAGAGGGAGCTACCTGGGAGCGCGAAGATCACACCAGGACGGAGTTTTCCGATCTCTTCAAATCCTAGGTAATCTTTTCGTCCTTTTTCAAATCTCGGGATGAGATTTTGTTTAAGGGGGGAAGGTTTGTAACATCCCAAAAATATTAAACTAGAATCATCAAACTATAATCACCAAAATTAGGATTAACAAAAACTTTTCTAAATAAAAATATGAAAGCATGCATGTGTGTATGCATCCCATTTTGATTTCTTTTGAATTACCTTGCTTATGTGTTTCTTTGCTTGTAAAAGGATTCTTAGGTTAAATAAACATCATCTAAACAATCCCCACACTTTTCCCAAAGACAAATAAATCAAAACAAACAAAATAAAGGAATGGTCACTTTTGCCAAATTAACTCCCATGCCTACTTTGGCTGTCTCTAGCTTTCAGAACTTAACAGAAACTTGTTTGGATCTTTTGCACCCCTTGATAGTACTCATAACAAAGTACCAAGGCCCACCTTGTGATCATCCAGAAACCATCAAATGCATAGTTTAAATGACAGTTTAAAATTGAATCTATATCATATGGGAAGATCCCACTTTTTCAAAAACCACTCAAACAAGATCAACTTTCAAAACCCAAGCATCTACAGACTCACCAGCACATGCCTAGCACACCCACCAAAAATCTTTTCAAAATTGAAAACTTGAATTCATGCGGCCATTTCATCAAACACCTTGCAGATTCAAATCAACAAAATCACAAACACTATTTTAAGCAGTGATTCTGGCCTAACTTGTTCCCTCTCTGGGCACCACTAGCCTTAGTAGATCATCTAACAACCTTAATTGATCTCTAGCACCACTGTAAGCTAGCCATTGTCATCAATGGTGAACAACCCGAGAGCACCATGGTCACACCAGTGTGGACAACAAGCTACAAGCAGCACTAGCCTCGTTAACCTTGTCTGGGAGCAAGCTAGCACCCCACCGCCACTCCTTGTCCTAGCCGCGAGCGATGCCAGCCCCTGGACCACACGCATAGACCATGCCAAGCTGCTCTGCAACCATGCCGAGAGCGCGCCCCGTGCGCCACGCTCGATAGACGTCCACGGACCGCGCGCCGCCCTCGCCGCGTGCATACGTGATCACCACCGTACCAGCAACCCCACAGACACGCTCGTTCGCCGCCGCGTGGACCACACGCCATAAAAACCTCCGTCGGGCACGCTTAGAGCACCGCAGCGTTCCGACCGATCAGCACCGCTCCACGCCTCGCCACCACGCCGTTGAGCTTCGCCAGGGAGCACAACACCGCCCCCTAACGTCGCCCACGCCGATAGCCCTTTGTGCTGTCGACCACGACAAGCTTAGCTTGCGCCCGTCGGTCCCCTCTCGCCACTATAAATAGAGGCCTCCCCCGCTCGAATTCTTCACACCATTCCACTCCCCTCTCACCCAGAATCACCCCGCCTCAGTCCCGGAGCAAGGCGAGCAGCGCATCACCGGAATTTGGCCGGAGCCCGCCGCTGCTGGAGAAGAAGGAAGCCATTGATTGGAGCCGCCCTAGGAGAAGCTGCCGGTACCAGGAGGTTCGCCGTCGTTGACTTCGTCATTCGCCCGCACCGCCAACCCTCGCCTGAGCCCCTGTGAGCCCCCGACGACCCCCACCTGCCGCGTTAGGGTTCTGTCTTGTCGGCGCTGCCCGACGTGGACGATGAACCAGAGCTGTTGGATTAGAACTAGATCCAACGCACCACGTTGCCCCGTATCGCTTCGCACCCCCCGTCTCACTGACGCGTGGGGACAACAACTTAACCAGCCCGCATAAGCACTGTGCGTAGCAGGCCGGCCCATTTGCTCTTCCCGCGCAGCCTACTCGTTTGAATTTGGATTTTTCCATTTTCATTCAAACACAGTTCTGTACCAAATTGAATGAAACCTATTTTTCTTAGAAAGGTCTGGAAATGCTGAATCCAAGCCCGTTGGATTCAAATCATTTGAATCTATAGATCAACCTTAGTAAAAATAACAAGGAAGAACTTTTCTGCATTCAAACATTTTTCAAATTTAAACCATAATAGCTTTTGAGTTGATTCCAACTCTCAAAAATCACATTTGATCATACCTTTCAGAATATATAAAAACATATGGGTTTACTTACAGAAATAATGTTCAAGTAATAAAAGAATGCCACATAGGCATTTCTAGTCACTTATTTTATTTTAAATAAAAAGGTTAAACCTTATTAAATTATGAAACCACTTTAAATCGCATTCCCATGTACTGAAATATGTGGTGATGACATGTGTCAACATGATCCCATGTTTGGTTTGGAGAATATTAAATCTTAAGTAGTTTTTTCAATGAGTAGAAATTACTTTTCTAAAAATAAAAGAAATTAAACCAAGCTTTAATCTTGTAATGTTAGTGATGATGCTAGATCATCTATAGGACCCTTTTGTGTGATGAGTGAAAATAGTTAAGTATTGTTTGGTGATTGTGTACCTCGTATTTATTTATAGACGCTAGTACCGACCAAGGATACGAGGAGGAAGGAGGATACTACAAAGAAGAAGCCGAGGAGAACTTCAACCACTGCTCTGCACAAGGCAAGCTAACACTTGCAAGATACTCTTCTTTAGCAAGCCTTACTAATCAAGTTGATCTATGAAAGCAAATACTTGCTTGTTACCATGCCAACTATATGCCTTAAGCATATGTGATCATACCCACTTGATAACCCCATTCCTAGTTTTACTTAGAAGCTTTATACTTTATTTCTTTATCAAGACTATTACTTAGAGCTTACTTAAGTGAATTTTTAGATTCTAGAAAGATAATTGAACGTTGCATAAAGAGCATAAAACTTGGCCTAAGCTAGATAATCTTTATGCCATCCTAAGGCATGAGATTGAAATTAGTTAAACTCCACTAGTTTACCACCCCTCATTAGTACTTACCCCCACTTGTAGATGCTAGTGCTAAGCATAAAACTTGATCAACTTTAGATGGGAATACTTGGTGGAAAAATGGTTATGAAAACCTTGGAATGATGGATCATTCTATTGAGATTTTTTGGACACGTGTTTCCAAACACCAGATGATTTTGGTGATGAAAATGTTGAGGCATGAGCCTTAGCCCTTTATAAAACTGATGGTTGTCTGGATGAGATACCATTCCAATTTTACCGTACAACCACAATACCCGAGAATTGGGTAGGGCTTGACTGGAAAGTTATATACCTTACTATTAGTTCCCTCACGGCCAAGGTCTGAGCTGAGGCTACCTTGTGAAGATTGTCCACCTGTGCAGTACCCAAGATGACAGTTGGTCATGGTTGGGAGGCCAAACTCACAGGAGAGGTGCTTATACTAGGGCGTGTAATTGAAAGGTTAGGATTGATTATCTGCATACTGAGTATGGTGAATTCAGGATTTGTTCCTGAAGTATGTATCGAATGTTGTGGTGAAAGTGTACAATCTCGACAGAGTGTCAAACTATTCGAATAGCCGCGTCCGCGGTTATGGACAGTTGGAGTGGCCATACTGTTCCCCCGTCAGATGTTTTCAAAATGACTTGTGAAATGGATTGATAGTTTGACTTGACCACAACAGAGTTGTGATATGAAATACAAGTTCCCACTTAGGTCTTATAAAACTTCAACTAGCTTTCTTCATTTCTAACTTATTAGAGGTAAATCTGGATATTTGCAAAACAACCCTAGAGCTTAGTGTCCTACTACAAAAACCCCCCTTCACTTGTTAGTATTAGTTTGCGAGTACTTAAAGAGTACTCATGGCTTTGTCCCTGGCTATTCCCGTGGCCAGACTATGAAGAGGAGTACCAGGATGATGGACCCCAGGAAGGTTACGACAACGAGGATCATCTCCCATCGTCAGCATTGCATGTGACCCCGAAGATCGAGCTTCGCCTACACTACCGTTATTATTATGTATTTCCGCTGCTTGAGTTGTATTAAGAACCGGATCATGAGATCCTTATTTGTGTAAGACCTTATGTATGGTTTGTAATGGATGATGTACTGTGGTATCCAAATCTGTTATGTCTCGCAAAAATGGTAATCCTAGGATTGTGATGTATGGCATAACAGGCATCTGGGATTAAAAATCCGGGTGTTGACAAACGGTTTACAGGAATAGAAGTGCGTAGACATCAGCAACTACTTGACTCGAATTGTACCAATAATCTGGCATGTCATCTCTTCTTCTACCTCGAAATTCATTCCTCCGGGATGACCCGACACCATCACGAGCGTAATTCTCATGCTAATCATTCTGATATGCCGGCATAAGCTCTAGCTGAGTCGGATCTCCCAATGCATATGAGTCGGCTATCCGAATTGTTTTGGCCAATTTGGTTGGCATATCTCTCTGCAGCCTCTGCCATAACACACTTGCATACCTGCACCCTTGTGCAAACCAAGAAATCGCTTGCGATTCAATCACCCCTTCACATGAGTTCCTTAGGTTACACCACCGAGTCAGAAATTCTCTGTCAGTATCATTCGGTCTCTGCTTGCACTCGCCGAGATGTTGAGGTCTATTCGGCCTCTTATATGTGATTGTGAAGTTTCTCACAAACGTCTCCTCAAAATCTAGCCAGCTGTTGATACTTCCTGCAGGAAAATTGTTCAGCCAAACTCTTGTTGGCCCTTTCAGCATCCGCGACACATATCTCACTTCCATATAAGGTTGCCCTCCGCAATTTTTACTGCAGTAGCATAATCAATCAACCAATGTTGTGGCTTTGTACTTCCATTGTATGTTTTTGTCCCTCTTGGCAATTAAAGTTCGGCATAGTTGGATACCTCATGATCCAAGGTCCAAAACACGCTGAACCCGGAGGACCTTGCTCTTCCAACAACTCAGATCTATATATCCTATCAATTTTCAACCTTGCATCATCTGGATGCAAGTTTCCGTTACCTGTTTTCCCCCTATCACATGGTGATTAGGTATGGAAAATCCGGCATTCTCCATCTCCGAATAACCATCATTGTATATGTTCTGTTCCGTGTTATGCGAAACTGGTCCTGCATCCCTCTCTTGCCGAGGTTCATACCTCAGCTGGCGCTCTTGTGGAGGATGTTTCCTTCCTCCAACTGAGTGATTTTGGCCATAGTTACCCTGCTCGTTGTTTCCCTGGCCTCCATTGCCATGACCGGGGTTTCTATTCCCACTGTTACCTCCGCTAGCATTGCCTTGGTTCACATTTGCTTTCCCAGCCACTGTCAGGTCATACGGAACCATCTACTTATCTCTTCTCCCCGAGGTTACTGCCTTGTATTTCCTTGATCCTCCTCCGAGTGAAGATGTTGCGGCAGTTGACACTGCCGGGGCAACTCCAGCCGAATGAATTACACGTGAACCTCCGGATCTTGCCAGGTTGTTCTTGAGCAGTTCCTCATTCTGCTGGTTTGCTATACACACTATCTCAATGACTCTTTCTTGCTACCTGTTCCGGGATTCACCGGTCAGTCCATCTATCTCGGCATCTGTTGCATCTGTAGCCCTAAGGTTCTTTGCAGGTGTGCTATATCTCGGCAACCCAGGATCAGTCGAGTCACCCTGCCTAGACACATGTTCCTTGTTGATATCACTAAGGATATTCTTTCCTCTTATCCTAACACCATCTAAGCAAGTTGGGCTAGTGTTGAGCTTGTTAGCCCTAGCATATTCACGCAAAGTGATGTTAAGCGACTGTTGTAAAGCTGCTACTCTCCTAGCCTCTTCTAGCATTTTCAACCGAGTTTCCTCTAGATCGTCTTGTGCCTGAGCCGGGTTTACAATAGGAGCTACAGGAGTGGTTAAGTTTTCTATCGCTTCCTGCATGATGTTCTCTGGCCTTTCTAAGGGTGGCCCTCTAATTAGAGTTTCCTTAGGAGTTACATTGCGAACCTTAGCCAGGTCTGTGACCGCCGGATTTACTTTTTCCGGATCTGTTACTATCGGATTTGCTACTACCAGGTTCTTGCTCGGCCTAGCTCCTGCGCCTTCTGCTGGTGCATGCGCGGTCATCATCACCTCGACGCTGCCTGTGGGGTTAGTGATACTCGGACCGCTAGCAGCACTGAGGGGAGGCTCTCCCACGAGGATGACTTGCCACGGGTAGACGCAGGAAACATCGACGCTGACGTACACCTTGTGCACGCCTAGGTTGATGAAGACTCCATTGTGCAGTGGAGAGCGCTTGACGAAGTGGTGCGTGTTGTCGTTGACGTAGTCCCACATGTCGAAGTGCTGCATGACACCGGAGACGATGCAATCGCCGGTAGGGATGAAGTTTCCCGTCCGGATCTTGACTCCAGCTAGCACCGCTGCTGTCCCCATGGTGGGTGCCAACTGTCGTGGTGGTGGCACGACAGATGCCATGGGTAGGCTAATGATGAGTCCAATATGTGCTAGAGGGATCTAGGGAGGGATGATGTAGTTGTTTCTACACACGAAGAAGTCACTCACGATCCTTTCTTAGATCACAATGGTTACACTTGCTCCTTGAGCTGTATCAGAGGGAGAGGAGGAAGAAGCTCTCTACTATCCTCTAAGTGTAAAATGAATCGACCCCCCCCCCTGCTAGGAGGCCCTAGCCCACCTTATAAAGGGGTGGCCAGGTTACATTAGGGTTGACGTGGATGGAATATTCCACAAATATGCTCATCCCAAAGTGGTAATTCGGTGGGAGCCTTTCCCTGTATCCCTTCTATCGACAAAAATAACCCAAATCCCACAACATGCAAGCATTGGGCTGTGGGACTGTCACCTTCATGACGCCTCTTCTGCCCGTCTGTCCATCTGGCCGTTGTCTATAGAGCTTGGCACTGTACATATTCCTAGGGGAGAGACAAAGCATAGTGTTAACATAGGAGCTCGTCCTCTCCTTCTCGAGCAAGCTTCCCTGCAACTCGGATCGCCCCGTATGACTCGGCCAATCTCACACCTGCAAATACAAAGTATCGTAGACATCGTGCCGACATATACAATATGTCGGTTGAGTCAGGATTTATCTTCTTAACTCAGGTTAATCCAGTACTTTTTCGGATGACATTTGTATAACTCGGCCAGGTCATCCTTTGACCCGGTCAATATCTCAGTGGGCCTTGCCCTTTTACCTTAGCTTGACCCTACCTGGGGTCATCCCCCCAACAGTTCCCAGGGATCCGCTACTTCTGCTTCCCGACTGGAGCAAGGGAATAGGAGTCGTCGGCACATCGAACGTGAGACCGATTACGGAGGCGCTTCCCGTCTGTCGTGCTGATTATCAGAACGTCCTTGAGGACGGTCTACATCAACCATGTTTGTGTAGGGGTTCGTAGCATGGAAAATAAAAAAATTCTACCGCATGAATACATACAAGCCAAGATCTATCTACTAGATTGTAGCAATGAGTCGATGGAGTACTAAAGGGAATATGCCCGAGAGGCAATAATAAAGTGGTTATTATCATATTCCTTATTTATGATAAATGTTTAATTTACATGCTATAATTGTATTAATACGGAAACGTTAATACATGTGTGTTTAATAAACAAAAAGGAAGTTCCTTGTTATGCCTCTCTTATAAACTAGCTCGTTGATTAACATGATGATCAAAGTTTCCTGATCATGAACATTGGATGTTGTTAATAACGAGGTCACAACATTAGTGTAATGATGTGATGAACATTCATCCGAAGTATAGCATTACGATCAAAGTCATTGATTTTATATTGCTATAACAACTTACGAAGTGATCCTAATCCTTAGACCATCAGATCATGTCAATCACTAACACCGGAAGAGTTTCTCGATGAAATCAAACGTCACACCGTAACTGGGTGATTATAAAGATGGCTTCAGAACTACAAAAGTGTTATGTTGAGACACATGGATCAAGAGTGGAATTTGTTCATCCCGATGACGGATAGATATACTCTGGGCCCTCTCGGTGATATCACATTGGTAAGCTTGCAAGCAAGTGATTTGATCACTAGAATGTTATATCATGGGAACGAGAAAAGAGTGCATGTCGGTAACGAGATCAAACTAGGTATGGAGATACCGATGATTGAATCTCGTACATGTAATATATCGTGAAACAAAGGGATTAAGATACTAGCGTAAAAGGTTCACACGATCACAGAAGTCATCGTTGAATGTGTGGGAGTCAGTATGGATCTCCAGGTCCCGCTACTGATTATTGATCGGAGAAGGGTCTCGATCATGTCCGCATTATTTGCGAACCGTAGGGTGACACACTTAAGGGATACCGACACCATTCGGAGCAAATGATATGCCAGAAAAAGAAAAGGAAAGCGCAGGAATTTATTTCACTAGACACCGGAACTGTTTCAGTTGAAATTGCTGAAACTGGTTCTGCATGTGAAATTGAAATGTTGTAAAGGGTTTTATGTGAATGTTTCTTAATTAAAGTAATTAACAAAATTCTTAATAAATAAATAAAAGAGTTTTATTTAAATGAGAGCTTGCATTAAATTTGGTGGAAATTTAATGCATGTGAGTGGATTTTTGAGTGGAGGCTTTTTAATGGGAGTGGAGGCTTTTCATTTTGAGTGGGAGCTCCACCCACATTAATGTGGAAGAGGTGGGGGCAGCCCCATGGCTGGGAGCCATGCCCCTTGGGTGCCCCCCTCTCCCCTATAAAAGGCCCCCCTCTCCTCCTCTCAAATCACACCTCCTCGCGAAGGATCTCTCTCCCCCCTTTAGAATTTCCCCATGGTCTCGGATCAGCGATATACATGTTCCCGGTGGATTTTTATGGAAGGATTTGTTGCTTCCGCTGCTTCGCTGGAGAGAGGGAATGGAGGTTGTCGGGGTACCCATATGTGTGTGCGATCACGGATGCACCACTGCTTTGAGGTGCTGGACTTGATCGTGCTGGACCGGCTGGACCAAATGTACTTCATCACGATCTTGAGATCGGCAAGCGCTCGTCTACATCATCCACGAGTACAACCTCTTTAACGCTATTCGGTCTTCGAGGGTATGTATTCTATGGATGTATATCCACTCTTTGCTTGTATCTAGTAGATAGATCTTGGTACTTAGTTGTTCCCATCGTAGGAAAAATTTTGTTTTCTATGCTGCGAACCCAACAGTGGTATCAGAGCCGGATCTATGCATAGATACTTTTCACGGGTAGTACACATATGAGTATGTGGGCGATGATGATCATTTTATTGCTTCTTAGTTGTAATTTGGATATTGGTGGCATAGTGGGATGAAGCGGCCCGGACAAACTTTACATGTCCTCGCACATGAGACCTGTTCCACGCTTGACATGCAACTAGTTTGCATAAGTGGATAGCGGGTGTCTGTCTCTCCTACTATAGTCAATATCTAATTTGCAACGAGTTGTCAACAATTTGGTTATCCTCGTGGTGGTTCATGTTCGTAGGTAAGAACGGTTCTATCTTCGAAAGCCCTAAGCCACGTAAAATTTGCAATGGATAAATTAGAGGCGTCTAGTTTAGATTGTTGTTGGGCTAGTGTTATGATATGGTGATGTTGTAAGTAGAAATATGAGATGATACTCTTACAACACACATAACGTGTAATATTCATAGACCTTGGACTTACACATATAGGTATGATAGTGATCATACCACGGTGCACATGATAGAGATCATATGCGGGAACCATATCATTCCACTAATAAACATGTGATGTTTGATTGCATCTTATATTGCTTGTTTGGCGTTTTATTAGCATAATAAGATGATCCCTCATTTAGATATCAAGATAAAAATGTGTTCTTCCTTAAGTATGCACCGACTATGTTTCGTCGCTTCAAGGCATCACGTGATGATCGGGTGTACTTGAATCCACGAGCATATCTCGGGTGTAAGACAGTTACACACGCGAATACTAAGGTTCTTACTTGGCGAGCCTAGCATGTACAGACATGGCCTCGGAACACAGACCGAAAGGTTAAGCATGAGTCATATAGTAGATATGATGCCCATTTGATGCTCTCCTTTGAAGCTACACCGACTCACGTGATGATCGGACTTGGTGTAGTGGATTTGGTTCATGTAATCACCAAAAAGACACGAGGGATGTCGTTTTTGAGTGGGAGTTCATTTCTAATTTGGATTAGTAAAACTCAATTTATCATAAATTAAATCAAAGTGAATTTGCATAGTTTGTTGTAGTCATTGGCATTCGTTCACCACCTTATGCATAGTTGTAATTGAGATAATAGAACTATAGAATTCTGGATATATACTTTACGAACTGGTATCGTATTGTGTTGAGTGTCAATCTAAAGTTTAAAGTCCTATTGCAAACTTTCAGCAAACTCTGTTTACTCCATGAAATTTAATAATTGGTATTAAATCGAGAGTAACAATTCCAGTGTTAGTATCTTAAGTATCATGTTTGCCTCCATGATTCTTGATTGTTTTAATATCAAGTTTATATAGGAGCTGAAAGAAATTTTTTAAGAAACCATCATGTGTGACAGATATAACGATATCTGAAACAATGTTTTGGTTGTAATATGATAGAGTATAATATATGTTCTCATATTGGATGAGAATTTACAAAGGTTGGAGATGCTAGACATCCTAATCATCCAAAAGGATTTTGGAAAGTAATATTATACTCATGATTCACCTTTATGAGCTATAGTAGCTTGATCATGAAAGTCGTCATGATAAGGGTGAATAGAAGATGTATGTAAAGTGTTTACTACACTAAAAGATTACTAAAGAATGGATTTTGAAAGAATACCGATCATTTTGATGATGGTGATGTACTTCAAAGTGCAAGTCCAAAGGTATTATTATTTGAATATACACGCTTTGGACTATGTGTCATGTATATGGCGCCACTTTTGATGTTGATAGATTCTTTTAAAAAGGAAAAGGAAATGCTGAAAGAGAATCTATAAAATATATTTGGCAGAAAAGAAAAGATTGGAAATGTCCAATTTAGGTATATATATGATATACATGTTATGGCTGTATTCTTTGCTTGTTAAACAATGTGGTTATTGGGTATTGGATACCGAATTGGTTGGTATGAAATTTCATACGGAACGACGCAATTCATAAACCACAATGGCCTAAATAACTAGCAAGAGAATATGTGATGATGTTCATCGAAAACAAACAAACCGTTGTTTGTATTTCTCGTTGACATCAAAGCTTGACTTCAGGATTTGTTTTAATAATTGTTATTTAAATCAGGTATTATGAGAACAAAGGTTGTTCAAATAATTACCATATTCCATATAATATGGATGGTTTACAAATCTATTTGGAGAGATCACATCCATAAAACCTAATGCTAAAATGTCGCAAGACAAATGATTGAAAGATCACTTACGAAGTGACATCGCCGTTTAAATTATATTGGAAAGAAAACATGAAGAATCTCCATATTCATGGATTTTTGGAGTCTTTGATTTGATCAAGTGACGCTTGTGAGACTTTCCTCGGGATAATTAAAACTTCGTTCAAAGGCTAAAGAAGAACGAACGACTAAAATATTGGAATTTATACATATCGATGTATGTAGTCCATTATGTGTAGTCGTAAGCGATGGGTTTCAACTTCATGTGATTTCTCCGGAAATTTGAGTGAATGTTCACTTAATGAGAAAGAAGTATGAAATATTTGAAAAATGTTTCAAAGACTTTCAAGATGAAGTGAAAATCATTGTAACAAGAAAATAAATGATTTATGATTTTATCATAAGGGATTTATTTGAGTTACAAGTGTAACAAGAAAATAAATGAATTATGATTTTATCATAAAGGGATTTATTTGAGTTTCAAGTTTAGCAAAACACCTAGATTTACATCTCCCGAAACACCATAGGAATATGGAGTGTTTGAGATTTGTAAGGAAACCTTGTTTGACATGGTTGGATCAAAGGTGTTATTTATAAAACTGCCATTATGTTTTAAAAGATTAAAGCTTTAGAGACTACCGCTTTTACACTGAAAAGAGATCCATCTTGATCTGTTGAAATGACACCATATGAGTTATGGTTTGGGGTAAAACCCAAGTTGTCCTTTCTTAAATTTTGGTATGCTAAACATAAGTAAGATGTTTACAACCGAAGTCGGATGAGCATGTCTTTGTAGGTTATTTCGAATAACAATTGGTTATTCCTCCATAACACCGAGGACGAAAGGGTTTGTCGCTTGAAATATGAAGTTTCTTGAAGAAGGAATTTTTCGTAAAAGTTAAGTGGGAGGACAATAGAACTTTGATAAGGTTAAGGAACCTTAGCTAAATGTGCTGAGTTGCGCAGCGCCGGGAATCGTTCTGGAGGCTGCCATAATGCTCATAGCTTATGTGCCTCAAAGGTTGTGGTCACGGAGATCTAAGTTCCTATTGAACCAAGTAGGTCGGTTAAACAATCAAATGCTAAGATCTGAGAGTAAATCATTATTGTTTGACAATGATGAACCGAATACATACAAAGAAGCGATGATGGGCCCTGACTCCGTCAAATGGCTTGAAGCCATAAAATCCGTGATAAGTCCATACACGATAAATCAAGTTTTGAACTTGGAAGACCCTCCGGAAAGGTGTAAAAACCTATCGGTCGTATTTGGATCTATAAAGAAACGGACATGGATGTTTCAAATCTATGAAATAGTCGACATGTCGTAAAGTATTTTATGACAATGTTCAAGGAGTTGACTATGACAAGATTTGATCTTTCATAGCGATATTTAGTCTGGACGGATTAAAGTAGCAACCACTACATATAATTTGGTATATGGTAGATGAATAAACAAAACAAAGTTCTTCTAATAGAATGGTTACCTAGGACGTGTACATGACACGGTCCAAAGGGTTTTGTTAAATTCAAAGGATGCTAAAAGGGTAGGCAAACTTCAATGGTTGAAGTAAGCATCGCGGAGTTGGAATCTTCACCGTGATGAAAAAGAGTTTTCATCAGGAGACGATGAAGATGCTTGCATTTGCAAGAAATTAAGTGGGAGCGCTAAGACATATTTCTAATACATTATGTGGAGGACATCTTGTTGATTAGAAATGATGTATATTTTATTGACAAAGGTTAAGAATTTCATTTCGATGAAAGACTTAGGCAAAACCCGAATATTTAGCATGAATGTCTATAGTGGATAGACTGTGACGCTAATATGGTTGTGCCAAACGTACATATATGAGATATTGAAGGAGTTCAATATAGAAACGAATAGAAACGGTTATTGTCGCATAGAAAGGAATTTAATCAAGATTCAAGTGTATCGACACTTGATAAGTGAAACAAGATTCAAGTGCTTTGACACTTGATGAGTGAAATCACGAGAATGTTTTGATCAATCATACCATGGTATGTACACATCCATATATGTCCTATGCTCTAAGTGTTATGAGCATATACCAGAATGAATCATAAAATGATCATTGGACTATAGTAAGGATATTCTTATGATTTTTTGGAAGAACTAAGAATATATTTTTGTAGAGGTGACAAACAATTACAAATAGTTCATTGTAAAGCGTTACATTGATACTAGTTTTGTCACAAGATACAAATTAAGTTTATCTCAATTTAAACTATGAGTGGCACAATGAAATGGAAAGAAAGTTTCCATGATGGATTTGGATGAAATCCATAGTTAAGACATTGTGACGAATACTACAACAAAAGGGCTAAGTATATGACTGCTATAGTAGCAGCAAAGGAGGGAATTTGTGTCAAGTAGTTTGTTATCAAACTAAGGTGTGGTTCGCAACGGGCTAACACTAAAGATATATTGTATGACAATAGTATCGACGTGTTTTAAACCCCAAGGAACTAAAGGTCTCACCGAAAGACCAAATTTATACAATGCCATCTCATTGGAGAATGAGTGATGCGTGAAGACGCAAAGACATGCAAATACACACGGACCTGAAAGTGTTAGATCCGTAGATTATCTTAACCACTTGCAGTTGCGTATTTGGAACACCAGAAAGCCATAGGTGTTCAATACACAAAGTTTTCAAACTAGATTATTGTCTCTAGTGCAAGTGGGAGACTGAAGGGAATATGCCCGAGAGGCAATAATAAAGTGGTTATTATCATATTCCTTATTTATGATAAATGTTTATTTTACATGCTATAATTGTATTAATACGGAAACGTTAATACATGTGTGTTTAACAAACAAAAAGGAAGTTCCTAGTTATGCCTCTCTTATAAACTAGCTCGTTGATTAACATGATGATCAAAGTTTCCTGATCATGAACTGTAACATCCTCAAAATCATGTTTCAAACTTATGCATATCATCCATGCATCCATGAGCATATGAATTTCATTTCAAACAAATCAATTCAAAACAGAAGCATTTGTGCTTATTATTTTATGTAAGTTTGCTCAAGCCTTAGTGCTATCTTCCAATGAGAAGATTACTTGTTTTTGATTCAGTAAAGTTTGTTTATTCAAACTTAAGCACCACCAAAAGTTTGAACAAATTTCAAAACAAAATGATTAATAAAACCAATATTATGCCTATTGAATATATATCATAAAGGCATGGTTTTATTTTATTTTCAAAATACCCAAGTGTGATGAGTGAACAGATGTGTTTGACACTTATTTGAGTACAAGATTTATTGTACAAAAACCCTAAAAAGTTTTGGAATCAAACAGATTTGAATTGAAGTTTGAAAACCATTTCAGAAAAACAAACAGAAAAAGAAAAAGCTTAAAGAGAGAAAAAAATATCACTCAGCCGAATCTGGCCCAACCAGCCCAACACCCACCCCGCGAACCGTTTTTCTTCACTCGCCCCGGCACCCACTAGCTCGCTGACAGGCAGGACCCACTCCCTCTCCTTTCCTCTCGCTGACAGCCATGGCCCACATGACCATCGTTGTCTCCACCCAGCGACTGGTTCATCCCCAAATCACGCGGGCGTTCCCTGTATTGATTCGCGGCGTCAATTCACGTTGAATGCTGGAGTAAATCTCGCTCGCGACCATGCTACTTAAACCCCCTCTGCCCCCTCTCCATTTTCCCCCAAACTCCGAGCACAAAGCGCCCCCAGGCTGCCCACAATCGCCCCTGCACCGCCGCAGACAGAGCTCACTCCGGCGACCAATCCCGGTGATCCTTGTGCGCCCCTCTCCCTCTGGTTCTTGCAGACAGCCTCGCCAATTTCTTGCGCATCTACTGACACCGCTGGTTCCTTCTTTACTGCCCCAGGTCGACGGTTCCATTCAACACCGCAAGCTCCTGACGACAACCTCGACTCCGGCGACCAAATTCCGTAAGCCCTTTGCAGCCCTTCGCCTCTGACTCACACGAGGTTGTTCACCACTGTCTTGTGCATCATCTGGTGCCGTTTGTTTGTGCTACGGAGACCAGGAGCGTCACCAACGTCGCCGTCCACTCGAACCCGATGCCGCCCGCAACTTCGATGAGCTCCAGCAGCCCACTCCATGCGCCCCTTGCCAAGCCGCCGCCAGGTTGAGCATCAGCGCGTCACCACGGTTCTGGTAAGCCCCTCCGACGACCCTAGGACCACCTGTAGCGCCGCGCCGCCGTAGGCAGAGCTCGCCACCGCCAGTCGCCGCCGCTAGCGCCGCCCGTCTGTGGTCAATTAGATTAGGGTCGTAGGATTTAGATCTAACATGTGAGATTAGATCTGTAACGAAGAGGTAAGTTTAGATCTGAGTCGTGCGTGTTTAGTTAGATCCAACGGTAGCCGAGCGTGATCCGGTGCGAAGCGGTATCGTCCAATCAGATGCCGCCTCGTGGCTGGAGTTTAGATTTAAAACAGGATTTGAATCTGATTGATGTTCAAATTTGTTTTGGCTATAATTTTTTATCCCCGCGTTAGAATTTGACAAATTTTATATCGTTGGAATCAGGAGAGCAAGCTCTTTCTAAATATTCAATGTGTTTAATGTTTTGCTTCTGTTAAAAAGGTTTTATTTGCAGAAACTTGTGTAGGACTAATTTGAGTATGTGAAACGTTTAGGAAATGATTTAGGGTTTAAATAAATGTTGTTTGGCAAGTTTTTAACTTGTTTATGAATCAGTACTGTTTACTTGCTTTGTTGAGTTTAAAAAAATCATCACATATCATTTTGCATGCATGCATATATTTTTGGTTGTATATGTTTTGTATGTGATTTGTTGCTATAATTCTTTGTGTAGATTTTGGTGCTAGTGATTGTGATTGTGAAGAGTGTAACTACTCTCCAAACTACCAAGGAAAGTGGTACTTCATGAATATTTCTATCCCCATGTTTTATACTAAGCATTAGAAATATTTTGCTAAGTCTTGCATGTTATTATTTTGCTTATATGCCATGTTGGGAAATCCTAGTAGTTGTAGAATTGCTAGGGAATCTCTAGGTTAAGTTACTATCTATGCCATGCTTATCCTAGCTAGTAGCAAACAAGGGTTGGTGAAATATACATGCTATGATGAAAATATTTCTAAGTCTTTGGACTTGTGTTTTGCCTAATAAAACAACTAAGTTAAAGAAACACCTGGGTGGGATGGAAGGAATGGTTTATGTTGAGTGGTTACACAAGGCCCATTTCTATGGTTTACCTTGTGTATCTCACTTGTGGAAAGCCACCCAGGAACAAAGATATTTTAGTGGCCAAGTGTTGAGAAGCTTCTGGTGCAGCCACTTGGCAATATGGGCTCTGCCAGGATCACATAGGTTGCTAGAACTTAGCCATTTGGACAGTTGGTGGTAGTGGGATGATAGGTTGGAACGCGTTCATTTGGTATAAGGGAAGGCTTCTGAAAGGTCCTGTCTTGGTGAAAATCAAGGCTTGCGGGGAAAGTGCACAACCTCTGCAGATGGAAAATCTAAGTACTTAGCCATGTCCCTGGAAAAGGACAACTTGAGCATCAAGACATGGAAGCTATCAAGAATCTCCTCATCCCAATTTCTAAGTAAAAATTTGTGGGTGAACAAGGGTGAAGGACCTCAATGTCTATTGGTGGTTCCTTGGGAAAAGTTTTGACAAAGAAAAACTTAGTGATTTCAACTAATAGGCAAAACCTATTTTGAGCAAAGCAAGCCAAGCTACACTAGCCAAATTGCATATAGTATCTAGTCCACCAAAAATTATACTAAGGTATCACTTGCCAATACTATTCCAATGTATTGACCCACTGTGGCTGTAACTTGTGCTGTTGCAGGTTACTCTGATGAGGATTAGGTGTCATGAGTCTACACTCAACATGTTTGCCTGTGGCACATGAAGATGAAGACTTTTATTTATTTACTTATTCAAACTCTTGTACTAGGCCTGTGGCCTTGGAGTTGTAAAGACTATGTTTATCTCTGGAATGGCTGTAATAAAGACCTTTGTATCTGTATACTTCATCTTAAACTGTGGATGCTAGCATTTGATCCAGGGACTAGCATTGCAATCACATGGATCCTTTTCCTTTATAAAGGAGGGATCTTACAGATGGTATCAGAGCACTATGTTGCCTATAGGATTATGACCCTAGGATTGGAAACCACTAAGGAAAATTTTCAACAACTTCTACACTTGTCTATTCTTCTCATAAACTTTTCTAATCTTCCTTCTCATCTCTATTTGTAGATGAACTCCATCAATGAAGCCGTAAGGAAAGGACCACTCATGACAATGACTTTGGAGTGTGAGACAGAATTCCCCAAGGCTCTCAAGGACCTCATGGTTGCATTAGAGATACAAGGTGCAGCTGTGTACAAAGGTTTTCCTGTGATGGATGAAGGAGTGGAATACTGGTGGGTGCAACTTCACTTGTATAAAAACAAGGAAGACAACCACCAGGAAAAAGGATTCTGCATGTTCACCAATTCAGTGGTGCACACTACATTCTTTGAATCAGCAAGGGATGCAGCTTGGAAGACCATCAAAGAACTTGGTGATAGAGTCAAGTGCAGAATGCTCAACCTCCAAAATGATCTAAAGGAAGAGAATAAACATACCCAAGAGTTGGAAGCTACCAACCAAACCTTAAGAGGAGACATTATAGACTTAGTGATGGAGTCATGTGAGCAAGACAGGCTGATTGCTTCTAGAAACATTGTGTTAGCCAACAGATCCAGTGAGATAGGATTGTAAGCATAATTCTTTAGTTGGACCACCACTATTCACCTTATTTTCCAAATGTTGCTTTAAAATAAGTTGAACCTTGGTTGTTGTAATGGATCCATGTGTGCCATGACTTGTGTGTTTTGAATTCCAAGGATTTATATGTGATGTTTTGCCTTGTATTTTATCTTGAATTGTGTAGTTCTAACTTTTTCTATCTTATAAATAGATGCCTACTATTACCTTCAGCACTGTTGAGGAGTTCCAGGGAACTCGCTTTGGACCTCGTATTGTTGAGTTTACTACTTTGCTCAATCTCCCTCTTCCTACCATCATGGTGCTTCCCCTCACCAAGTTTGAGAGGAAAGACCTTTGGGGCTTCAAGATCAACCAGCCCGGACACCAGACAGAGCCTACCATGGAGGCCATCATCTTCAAGCTCATGCATGATGACAAGGAGAGAGGCCTTGAGGTAGTCATGCAGGATCTGATAGGACGTCTACTAGGGAGACACTCCCGACAGGTTAGAGGTACTCACTTCCACGTCTTCGGTAGACGTGATGAGGATGGAGAGTCCATCGACTTCTAGGACGATTCGAGAGACACAGCAGAGCCGATTCATCTATACCTCCAGGACTTAGAGTCTCTCATTAGGCATGTGGACACTGATAGTACCAACATCATGCTCAACAATGACGAACTCCAGGTGCAGCTTCGCGAGAAGGACAAGCTCTTCGCGGAGCAAGATGAGATAGTCAAGGAGATGGAGGCGAAGTTCGAGAGCCGGGACAGGAAGTTCAAGAGTCAGGAGAAGCGAGTCCAGGATAGGAACAAGAAGATCCGGGACATGACTGAAGAACTGCAGGCCAAGGACTTCGAGCTCGAGCATCAGCAGACGGTGATTGAGAGGCTTCGTTCCCAGAAGAGGGCTCTCAAAGCCAAGATAGAGACCTTGACCACTAGTGTCTAGGAATACAAGACCACGATGGAGAACGCAGGTCTTACCTTTGTCGAGGAGGAGGTTGATGCCGAGGAGTAGATTTGACTACTCATTTATCATTTATTATCATACTTGTCGTTGAGAACTTGTTATTTGACCATCCGAAATGTGGATGGCTTGTTATTCGTGTGTGTTTTACCTTGCGAACTTGTTATTTTGTTGTTGAACCTTTATCCTTTTTGTTGCATGCTTTGTGTTTGTTATGTGATGTATTGTGCATGATAGCATCTATGGGTATCTCATTCTTATCTCTATTGAACAAACCACAGATGCCTCCCCGTCGTGCAAACCCCAACAACAACAACAACAACAACAACAACAACAACAACAACAACAACAACAACAACAACAACAACAACAACAACAACAACAACAACAACAACAACAACAACAACAACAACAACAACAACAACAACAACAACAACAACATCACTCCAGAAATGCAGCAAATGATGACCGCTCAAACTCAGATGATGCAGATGATGACAACGTTCATCCAGAACCAAAACAACAACAATAACAACAACAACAATAACAACAACAACAACAACAACAACCCACCGGGTTTTGATATGCTTACCAGGTTCTTGAGATTAAGGCCAGCAAAGTTCTCAGGAACGACCGATCCCATGGTGGCCAATGATTGGCTACACTCTGTGAACAAGGACTTGGTAACTGTGGGATGTACTGATGCTGAAAAGGTCAGATTTGTAGCACATTTGCTGGAAGGACCAGCCGCCACTTGGTGGGATAACTTCCAGATCACCACTCCCATAGAAGATGTGACATGGGCTATCTTTGAGGATGGCTTTTGCACTGCTAATATCTCATCTGGAGTGATGAGTCTAAAAAATAAAGAGTTCCATAATCTGAGGCAGCGCCACCGCAGCGTGGCTGAATATATTGAGGAGTTCAACAATCTGGCGCGTTATGCACCGGATGAAGTTGACACCGATGCTAAGAGAAAGGAAAAATTTCTTGAAGGCTTGAATGATGAGCTGAACCTGCAGCTGGCTGTAGCATATGTTCCCACATACCAGTCTCTTTGCGATAAGGCTGCTATTTTGGAGAACAAAATGAAGCAAGTTGAGAGCAGGAAGAGAAACCACTCAGACAAGCACAGCTCGGAATCGTCACACAAACGATCCCATTATGATGACAGTGGGAGCTCAGGATCCCACAAGCATGGGAAATTCAACAAGCACCACAACCACAACCGTCATGACAACAAGCATCACCGTAGTCATGACAATGACAAGTACAAGAACCACAAGGTTGGATACAAGAGTCACCACAGTGGTAATGGAAGTGGAAGTGGAATCTAGCCTGTTAAGAAGGACATTAGTCAGGTTGAATGCTTCAAGTGCAAGAAGATGGGGCATTATGCAAATGAATGCCCAGAAAAGAAAGTTGAAGGACCCAACAAGCCCAACCCTTTTCAGAAGGGACAGGTGAACCACATCAATGTGGAGGAAATCTATGAGGAGTCTGATGTTGTTGCTGGTAAGTTCAAACTCAATTCTGTTCCAGCATTTGTTCTCTTTGATACTGGTGCATCTCATTCATTCATATCAAGAGCATTTGTTGAAAGAAATGAACTGCCGGTAGAAACTATTGGGTGCCCTATAAAAGTAAGTTCTCCTGGTGGAGAAATGATAGTGAATTCAGGATGTCATGATCTAGTCATAGAGTTTGGGAAGTATAAGTTTCCCGTTAACTTGATAATTCTAAACTCCCAAGGATTAGATGTCATTTTGGGAATGGACTGGATGACTAAGCACAAGGGAGGGATAGATTGTGCCAACCATACTGTCTCACTCACAACTCCAGAAAATAAAAGGATCAGATTCAAGACCAACTTTGAAGCAAGAAGGAGTATGCTAAATTCTCTTAAGGGGGTTAGCATAGACAGTGTGCCAATTGTGAGCGAGTATCCGGATGTGTTTCCGGAAGAATTTCCGGGAATGCCACCAGATAGAGATGTGGAGTTTATTATAGATTTACTACCAGGATCTAGACCAATAGCAAAAAGACCATATAAGATGTCAGTTGATGAACTGAAGGAACTTAAGAAACAACTTGGAGAACAGTTGCAGAAAGGATTTATTAAACCAAGTTCTTCATCTTGGGGAGCCCCAGTTTTGTTTGTGGAGAAGAAAAATAGAAGCCAAAGGTTATGCATTGATTACCGTTCACTCAATGAGGTGACTATCAAGAATAAATACCCTTTTCCTAGAATCAATGACTTGTTTGATCAGCTAGAAGGAGCTTGTGTATTCTCGAAGATTGATCTACGGTCAGGCTATTTCCAACTCAAGATAAGAGAACAAGACATACCTAAAACAGCTTTCACTACAAGGTATGGATTGTATGAGTATACCTGTAGAGGTTCCAATCTTTAATAAGATAGAGCCCCCTGTGTTTACAATGCTAGTCCCTGGATCAATAGCTAGCATCCACAGTTAAGATGTAATATCAAGAAACAAAGGTCATAACATAACTTTATAATCAGGAATAACATAATTTTATTACATCATACATAGCTCATTTGGCTATTATATTACATTGCAGCGGAATAACTATAAGCATGGGGTCCTTCATCTTCAAAGTGCCACAGGCAGACATGTTGGTTGTAGACTTTGTAATCCTAATCAATCAATCTTCACTAAAATCAATCAAACCTGCAACATTACAAGTTACAGCCACAAGGGTCAATACATTTGAATTGTATTGGCAAGTGATACTATGGTAGTATAGTGGAGTCTATCATCTATATGCATTTGGCTAAGTGGAGTTGAGGCTTGCATTGCTCAAAATAGATTTTTCCTTAACATTTGAAAATACTAAATTTTGCTTGGCAAAATCATTTTTCTCAATCAAAGATTTGAAGATCCTTTAACCAAGGCATCTCTCAATCAAAGATTTAAGATTTCAAACAACCCTTGTTCAAACCACAAGATTTTAACTTAGAAATTTGAATGATGAGATTCTTGATTGCTTCCATGTCTTGATGCTCAAATTGTCCTTTACCAGGGACATGGCTAAGTACTTAGATTTTACACTCTGCAGAGGTGGTGCACTTTCCCCACAAGACTTGGTTTCCCAAGACAAGATCTTTCAGAAGCCTTCCCTTAGACCAAAATGGACGTGCTCCAACCTATCAAACACTACCACCCTCTGTCCATATGGCTAAGTTCTTGCAACCTATATGATCATGGCAGAGCCAAATTGCCAAGTGGTTGCACTTGAAGCTTCTCAACATTTGACATCTCAAATCTCTTTGTTCCTGGGTGGCCATCCACAAGTGAGATGCACAAGGTAAACCATAAACATGGGCCTTGTGAACCACTCAACCAAAAACCACCAAGCAAGTCCCATTCCACCCAGGTGATTCATTAACTTAGTTGTTTTATTAAACAAAATCACAAGTCCTCAGACTTAGAATATTTTTCCATAGTGAGAATATATATTCCACCCATGTTTTCTATTAGCTAGGCTAAGCTTGATAGTAATAGGAATCTTAACTTAGGAAGATTTCCACTAAGGTTTCATCTACTAGTTTTCCTATAGTAAGGTTTATACTTAGCAAAATCCATGCAAGTTTTACTTAGCAAAATCACTAATGCATAGTGAAAGTAATGGGACAAAAAGTATGAAGCATCACTTGCCTTTTTGTTAGAGTATAGGTTCACTCCTTGTCCTTGCAACAATCACACTCTTCAAGTCACTACAAATCAATCAAGCAAGGCACAAGTTCAATCTACCATTCAAGCAAAACAATCACATAAAATCATAAAGTCAAAGTAATGCATGCAAGCATGCCAAGCTTTGTTTTGTTTTGAAAAGTGGTTCCTAATGGGTCATAATCATTTGAAAACACCTATTTGTCATTTTGTAAAGTGGCAAAGTCATTTGCAAAAGGTTTCACCTCCTAAACCATTTTCAAAACAAAGTATCATTTTATGTGGTGTAGAAATATTTTTACCAAGGCATTAATCTCCAAGGTTCACCAAATATGTTTTCAAACCATAAAACTTGTTGTTTAGGTTCAGAGAGTTTAAAACAAAACATTTCTCAAAAGTTTTCCTTCAAAATCATTTTTAACAAATAAACCACATTTCTATTTGACTAGAAATGGTTTTAAATCAAATAATCTTTATTTTGTTTCACCAAATACATTTTTGAGTCCACAAAGTGTTTCCTAATGTTAGTAGGTTCAAATAAATCCAATTGCCAAAGATTTTAACCTCAAATTCATTTTTAAACAATTTTTACATCCTTAACAAGCATACAAATGTTTCTGCAAAAACCAACAAGCTAACAGATACTATTTGCTAAACTAAAGGCATGGTTGGCTAGGGCTTGCCCTACTGATTCCAACGATACCAAATTTGCAATTTTTGGACGTGTGGATCAAAAGTTACATGAGTTTCAAATTGCAATTCAAATCTGGTTTCTATCTGTTTTTAAATCAGAAACCTGGCCACGCGTCACGATTGGATTGGACGGTACCGGTTCGGGTGGATCACGCGCTGCAGTGCGTTGGATCTAGTCTAATCGTGTGGTCCAGAAGGCATACCCCTTCGCGGTTAAGTGATCTATCGGGAGCGTCGGATCGAGATCCTATGGTGCTAGCGTGCTCGACCATTTGCGAGCGGCGCCGGCGGTGGCTAGCGGCGGCGACGGTCAGATAGTGGCGGCGCTGGCGAAACAGGAAACGAGGGAGGAGGGGAAGGTGCTCACCAGATTCGCAGGGCTGTGGTGATGCTCAAGGTACTGTGGGCTTGACAAGGGGCGCTCGGGGTCTGCTGCAATTCTTCGCCAGAGTTTGCAACGGCGTCTGGCGGCTCTGGTTGTTACCGAGGCGACGCTGCTGATCGCCCTAAGGCAGGACAAGGGTCTGGTCAGGTGCAGCAGGACATGGTGTAGGTGTGTGCGTGAACGAGAGGGGAAGCGGCGGTCTGTTCTTACCAGTAGGCTTCGCCGGAGAAGAAGGCAAACGCGGCGGCGTTCGGGGGCTTGTCGTAGTCGACGCTCTGGGGCGCCCGCAGTCGAATGAGGGGCACAGGCAGATGCGTCAGGAGGTGGGGAGTCTCCTAGTGTGCTCGGGAGGCACGGAGCGGTGTTGAGTCGCCGGAATCGGCACCGGAGTGTCGTCGGAACAGAGCCGCTCGGGGAGAAATTGGGGCGGCCTGGGGGCGTGTCGAGGTGGGGCGATAGAGGGGAACCAGAGAGGGGAGAGGGGAGCTTTAACTTGCTTGGTCAAGTGGCTGATTAACGGCGTGGTTAACGCAAATTACGTCAGGTTTAATTCGCCTGCAACGGCCGGCGAGGGGGAAGGCGTGGTCCGCGGGTGGGGAAGAAGGGGAATGTGGCGGTGGGGTCCTCTGGCAGAGAGAGTAGGAAGGGGAAACGAGGGTCCACGAGTCAGTGACCTAGCGGGTTGCTTCTGCGGTGGAAAACGATTCACTCGCTGAGAGGGGGAGGTTGGGCTGAGTTGGGCTAGGATAGCTGGGCCAGTCCGTTTCTATATTTTTTTTTGTCTGAAACCTTTTTCTTTTTCCAATACTATTTTCTGTTTTGGAAATTCAAACAAACAAATCAATCATTCAAACAATTCAAACAATTCAAACTTGTAATGAGTTTTTGGTTCTGTTTTAACAACATAAACCAATTAGCAAAATAAAATAATATTTTTATTATAGAATCCATTTATAATAAAATAAAATGGATACTAGTTAATAAATCAAATGGGTTTTTATTTATTTAAAAACTCCATTTGAAATCCAAATATTTCCAAAACCAAATCAGTAGGTTTTATTTGAGAATAGAAGATATTTGGAAATCTTGTTTAAAACAAAATAACAATTTTATTTTAGGTTCCATTAATAATTAAATAGAATGGACCTTAGTTATTAAATCAAATAGGATTTGTTTTAATAAAATCTTTATTTTGAAAACTAAAATAAAACCAAAAACACTTCAGTAGGTTTTATTTGAGAATATAAAATACTTGGAAAACTTATTTAAAATAAATAAATAAGTTTTAGTGTTTTATTTAAAAATGGGAAAAACCTTTACTTTAATAAAATTTGGATATTAAATCCTTATTAATTTGATTCAATAAACCTTTACTATTTTTATCAAAACAAAATGTTTATTTCAAAATATTGGCCAAGGTTTAATTTGGCTATATAAAATAATCTTTATTTATAAATCCACTTTTCTTTTGAAAACAAAATCTTTTATTAAAAGATCCAAAATAGTAATTCCCAAAATATTTTATTTTCCTTTATTAAATGTTTATCTTTATAAATCCCTTTAGGATTTATTTGATTCAAATTGGTTTGAGGTTCCATTTGAATTCAAAAAGTTTCTTCTGGCCCTTAAAATCAAACAAAGTTTTATTTTATTCAATTATTTTTCACATTACAAGATTTGGAAAATCTTGGGATGTGACAATACCGTGATGCCATTTGGATTGACCAATGCTCCAGCATAATTTATGAATATGATGAACAAGGTGTTCATGGAATTTCTTGATAAGTTTGCTGTCGTTTTCATCGACGACATTTTAATCTACTCCAAGAGCAAAGAAGAGCATGAAGGACATTTGCGTTTGATACTTGAGAAACTTAGAGAGCATAAACTATATGCCAAATTCAGCAAGTGTGAGTTCTGGTTGAATGAAGTTGGATTTCTTGGACAGGTTATGACAAAATATGGTGTAGCAGTTGATCCTGCTAAAGTTTCAGCTGTAACGGAATGGGAATCTCCCAAGTCAGTAAAGGAAGTTCGTAGTTTCCTTGGCTTAGCAGGTTACTACAGAAGGTTCATTGAAAATTTCTCCAAGGTAGCTAAGCCTATGACAGAATTGCTAAAGAAAGACAAGAAATTTGCTTGGTCTGAAGGTTGTGAACTCAGCTTTCAGGAATTGAAGAAGAGACTTGTGACAGCACCAGTATTGTGTTTGCCAGACTTGGAAAAGGATTTCCAAGTATATTGTGATGCATCTCATCATGGTTTGGGAGCAGTACTCATGCAAGAAGGAAAATTTGTGGCATATGCCTCGAGACAACTCAAAACTCATGAAGTGAACTATCCTACTCATGATTTAGAGTTAGCCTCTGTTGTTCATGCACTCAAAACATGGAGGCACTATCTTTTGGGAAAACATTGTGAAGTGTTCACAGATCACAAGAGTTTGAAGTATATCTTCACCCAGAAGGAAATTAATATGAGACAAAGAAGATGGCTAGAACTCATCAAGGACTATGACTTAAGTTTGCAATACCATCCCGGTAAAGCAAATGTTGTAGCGGATGATTTAAGCCATAAGGTTTTTGTGAATGGCCTTACAAAAGGAGAATTGTCTGATGAATTATGTGCACAATTTAGAGATCTCAGATTGGAGATTGTGCCTGAAGGACATCTCATGTCTTTGGATGTTCAACCCACTTTGTTGGACAAGATCAAAGAAGCCTAGAAGATTGATAAAGAAATTGAAGAGATTAAAGAAAAGATTGGCAAAGGAAAGGCCAAAGGGTTCCATGAAGACGAATAGGGTACTTTATGGCATGGGAAACGTATCTGTGTTCCACAAGATCCGGAGCTTCGGAAACTGATTTTGCAAGAAGCACACAACTCTCCGTATTCCATTCATCCAGGTAACACCAAAATGTACATGGACATGAAGGAAAGATTTTGGTGGAACAATCTCAAGAAGGACATCGCCGAACATATTGCTTTGTGTGATGTGTGTAGTAGAGTGAAAGCGGAACATCAGAAACCAGCAGGTTTGCTTCAACCACTACCTATACCTGATTGGAAGTGGGACAAGATTGGTATGGATTCATTATCGGATTACCAAGGACCAGATCAGGATATGATTCTATTTGGGTAGTAGTGGATCGCCTAACTAAGGTGGCACATTTCATACCCGTGAAGACAACTTATACAAGTGCTAAGTTGGCCAAGATCTACATGAGTAGAATTGTATGTCTATATGGAGTGCCCAAGAGCATTGTGTCTGATAGGGGAACTCAATTCACCTCCCATTTTTGGAGACAGCTACATGAGTCACTAGGAACGAGGTTGGAATTCAGCACTGCTTTTCATCCTCAAACTGATGGACAGACAGAAAGAACTAATCAGATTCTTGAAGACATGTTGAGGGCATGTTCCCTAGACTATGGAGCCAGTTGGGATGAAATTCTGCCTTACGCAGAATTTTCTTATAACAACAGTTATCAAGCTAGCATTGAGATGGCACCATTTGAGTTTCTCTACGGAAGAAAGTGTACCACCCCATTGTTATGGAATGGTGTGGGAGAAAGAAGTTTGTTCGGACCAGAACTTATCAAAGAAGCCGAAGATAAGGTCAGGTTGGTTAAGGACAGATTGAAGATAGCACAATCCCGACAGAAAAGCTACGCAGATCCTAAGCGTAGAGAAGTCACCTACGAAGTCGGTGATAGAGCTTATCTTAGAGTGTCACCACTTCGTGGAGTGAAGAGGTTCGGAGTCAAAGGAAAATTGGCACCAAGATATGTTGGACCATTCAAGATTCTGAGTCGTAAAGGAGAAGTTGCCTATGAAATTGAACTGCCAGAATCTCTGTCAGCTGTCCATAATGTGTTTCATGTGAGTCAACTTAAGAAATGTCATCCAGAAATGGAAGAAACTTCTTTGAAGGATGCTATACCTTTGGAGGAGGTTCAGTTGGAGAGTGATCTCACTTATGAAGAAAAGCCTATCAAGATTCTTGAGACTGCATAAAGAGTCACACGGACCAAGACTATCAAGTTTTGCAAGGTTCAGTGGAACCATCATTCCGAAGAAGAAGCAACATGGGAAAGAGAAGATGATCTTCGGAAAGACCACCCTCACCTATTTGCTAGCCAATCCGAATCTCGAGGGCGAGATTCACCTTAAGGGGGTTAGATTTGTAACATCCTAAAAATCATGTTTCAAACTTATGCATATCATCCATGCATCCATGAGCATATGAATTTCATTTCAAACAAATCAATTCAAAACAGAAGCATTTGTGCTTATTATTTTATGTAAGTTTGCTCAAGCCTTAGTGCTATCTTCCAATGAGAAGATTACTTGTTTTTGATTCAATAAAGTTTTTTTATTCAAACTTAAGCACCACCAAAAGTTTGAACAAATTTCAAAACAAAATGATTAATAAAACCAATATTATGCCTATTGAATATATATATATCATAAAGGCATGATTTTATTTTATTTTCAAAATACCCAAGTGTGATGAGTGAACAGATGTGTTTGACACTTATTTGAGTACAAGATTTATTGTAAAAAAACCCTAAAAAGTTTTGGAATCAAAAAGATTTGAATTTAAGTTTGAAAACCATTTCAGAAAAACAAACAGAAAAATAAAAAGCTTAAAAAGAGAAAAAATATCACTCAACCGAATCTGGCCCAACCAGCCCAGCTAAGCCCAACACCCCACCCCGCGAACCGTTTTTCTTCACTCGCCCCCGCACCCACTAGTTCGCTGACAGGCAGGATCCACTCCCTCTCCTTTCCTCTCGCTGACAGCCATGGCCCACACGACCATTGTCGTCTCCACCCAGCGACTGGTTCATCCCCAAATCACGCGGGTGTTCCCTGTATTGATTCGCGGTGTCAATTCACGTTGAATGCTGGAGTAAATCTCGCCCGCGACCATGCTACTTAAACCCCCTCTGCCCCCTCTCCATTTTCCCCCAAACTCCGAGCACAAAGCGCCCCCAGGCTGCCCACAATCGCCCCTGCACCGCCGCAGACAGAGCTCACTCCGGCGACCAATCCCGGTGAGCCCTCTGCGCCCCTCTCCCTCTGGTTCATGCAGACAGCCTCGCCACTTTCTTGCGCATCTACTGACACCGTTGGTTCCTTCTTTACTGCCCTAGGTCGACGGTTCCGTTCAACACCACAAGCTCCCGACGACAACCTCGACTCCGGCGACCAAATTCCGTAAGCCCTTTGCGCCCCTTCGCCTCTGACTCACACGAGGTTGTTCGCCACTGCCTTGTGCATCATCTGGTGCCGTTTGTTTGTGCTAGGGAGACCAGGAGCGTCGCCAACGTCGCCGTCCACTCGAACCCGACGCCATCCGCAACTTCGACGAGCTCCAGCATCCCACTCCGTGCGCCCCTTGCCAAGCCACCGCCAGGTTGAGCATCAGCGAGTCGTCACGGTTCTGGTAAGCCCCTCCGACGACCCTAGGACCACCTGTAGCGCCGCGCCGCCGTAGGCAGAGCTCGCCGCCGCTAGCGCCGCCCGTCTGTGGTCAATTAGATTAGGGCCGTAGGATTTAGATCTAACGTGTGAGATTAGATCTGTAACGAAGAGGTAAGTTTAGATCTGAGCCATGCGTGTTTAGTTAGATCCAACGGTAGCCGAGCGTGATCCGGTGCGAAGCGGTATCGTCCAATCAGACGCTGCCGCGTGGCTGGAGTTTAGATTTAAAACGGGATTTGAATCTGATTGATGTTGAAATTTGTTTTGGCTATAACTTTTGATCCCCACGTTAGAATTTGACAAATTTTATATCGTTGGAATCAGGAGAGCAAGCTCTTTCTATATATGCAATGTGTTTAATGTTTTGCTTCTGTTAAAAAGGTTTTATTTACAGAAACTTGTGTAGGACTAATTTGAGTATGTGAAATGCTTAGGAAATGATTTAGGGTTTAAATAAATGTTGTTTGGCAAGTTTTTAACTTGTTTATGAATCAGTACTGTTTACTTGCTTTGTTGATTTTAAAAAAAATCATCACATATCATTTTGCATGCATGCATATATTTTTGGTTGTATATGTTTTGTATGTGATTTGTTGCTATAATTCTTTGTCTAGATTTTGGTGCTAGTGATTGTGATTGTGAAGAGTGTAACTACTCTCCGAACTACCAAGGCAAGTGGTACTTCATGAATATTTCTATCCCCATGTTTTATACTAAGCATTAGAAATATTTTGCTAAGTCTTGCATGTTATTATTTTGCTTATATGCCATGTTGGGAAATCCTAGTAGTTGTAGAATTGCTAGGGAATCTCTAAGTTAAGTTACTATCTATGCCATGCTTATCCTAGCTAGTAGCAAACAAGGGTTGGTGAAATATACATGCTATGATGAAAATATTTCTAAGTCTTTGGACTTGTGTTTTGCCTAATAAAACAACTAAGTTAAAGAAACACCTGGGTGGGATGGAAGGAATGGTTTATGTTGAGTGGTTACACAAGGCCCATTTCTATGGTTTACCTTGTGTATCTCACTTGTGGAAAGCCACCCAGGAACAAAGATATTTTAGAGGCCAAGTGTTGAGAAGCTTCTGGTGCAGCCACTTGGCAATATGGGCTCTGCCAGGATCACATAGGTTGCTAGAACTTAGCCATTTGGACAGTTGGTGGTAGTGGGATGATAGGTTGGAACGCGTCTATTTGGTCTAAGGGGAGGCTTCTGAAAGGTCATGTCTTGGTGAAAATCAAGGCTTGTGGGGAAAGTGCACAACCTCTACAGATGGAAAATCTAAGTACTTAGCCATGTCCCTGGAAAAGGACAACTTGAGCATCAAGACATGGAAGCTATCAAGAATCTCCTCATCCCAATTTCTAAGTAAAAATTTGTGGGTAAACAAGGGTGAAGGACCTCAATGTCTATTGGTGGTTCCTTGGGAAAAGTTTTGACAAAGAAAAACTTAGTGATTTCAACTAATAGGCAAAACCTATTTTGAGCAAAGCAAGCCAAGCTACACTAGCCAAATTGCATATAGTATCTAGTCCACCAAAAATTATACTAAGGTATCACTTGCCAATACTATTCCAATGTATTGACCCACTGTGGCTGTAACTTGTGATGTTGCAGGTTACTCTGATGAGGATTAGGTGTCATGAGTATACACTCAACATGTTTGCCTGTGGCACATGAAGATGAAGACTTTTATTTATTTACTTATTCAAACTTTTGTACTAGGCCTGTGGCCTTGGAGTTGTAAAGACTATGTTTATCTCTTGAATGGCTGTAATAAAGACCTTTGTATCTGTATACTTCATCTTAAACTGTGGATGCTAGCATTTGATCCAGGGACTAGCATTGCAATCACAGGGATCCTTTTCCTTTATAAAGGAGGGATCTTACATGAACATTGGATGTTGTTAATAACGAGGTCACAACATTAGTGTAATGATGTGATGAACATTCATCCGAAGTATAGCATTACAATCAAAGTCATTGAGTTTATATTGCTATAACAACTTACGAAGTGATCCTAATCCTTAGACCATGAGATCATGTCAATCACTAACACCGGAAGAGTTTCTCGATGACATCAAACGTCACACCGTAACTGGGTGATTATAAAGATGGCTTCAGAACTACTAAAGTGTTATGTTGAGTCACATGGATCAAGAGTGGAATTTGTTCATCCCGATGACGGATAGATATACTCTGGGCCCTCTCGGTGATATCACATTGGTTAGCTTGCAAGAAAGTGATTTGATCACTAGAATGTTATATCACGGGAACGAGAAAAGAGTGCATGTCGGTAACGAGATCACACTAGGTATGGAGATACCGATGATCGAATCTCGAACATGTAATATATCGTGAAACAAAGGGATTAAGATACTAGCATAAAAGGTTCACACGATCACAGAAGTCATCGTTGAATGTGTGGGAGTCAATATGGATCTCTAGGTCCCGCTACTGATTATTGATCGGAGAAGGGTCTCGATCATGTCCGCATTATTCGCGAACCGTAGGGTGACACACTTAAGGGATACCGACACCATTCGGATCAAATGATATGCCAGAAAAAGAAAAGGAAAGCGCAGGAATTTATTTCACTAGACACCGGAACTGTTTCGGTTGAAATTGCTGAAACTGGTTCTGCATGTGAAATTGAAATGTTGTAAGGGGTTTTATGTGAATGTTTGTTAATTAAAGTAATTAACAAAATTCTGAATAAATAAATAAAAGAGTTTTATTTAAATGAGAGCTTGCATTAAATTTGGTGGAAATTAAACGCATGTGAGTGGATTTTTGAGTGGAGGCTTTTTAATGGGAGTGGAGGCTTTTCATTTTGAGTGGGAGCTCCACCCACATGAATGTGGAAGATGTGGGGCAGCCCCATGGCTGGGCGCCATGCCCTTTGGGTGCCCCCCTCTCCTCCTCTCAAATCACACCTCCTCGCGAAGGATCTCTCTCCCCCCTTTAGAATTTCCCCATGGTCTCGGATCAGCGAGATACATGTTCCCGGTGGCTTTTCCTGGAAGGATTTGTTGCTTCCGCTTCTTCTTAGGAGCGAGGGCGCGGAGGTTGTCGGGTTACCCGTACGTGTGTGCGATCACGGATGCAGCACTACTTTGAGGTGCTGGACTTGATCGTGCTGGACCGGCTGGACCAGATGGACTTCATCACGATCTTGAGATCGGCAAGCGTTCGTCTACATCATCCACGAGTACAACCTCGTTAACGCTATTTGGTCTTCGAGGGTATGTATTCTATGGATGTATATCCACTCGTTGCTTGTATCTAGTAGATAGATCTTGGTACTTAGTTGTTCCCATCGTAGAAAAAAAAATTGTTTTCTATGCTATGAACCCAACAAGTACTCACCTTGGAAGATTCCAAAGCGGTTAACGAGAGCGTATTATCGTGGGTGATGTAATCGTTCACTTGCCGATCTCAACATCGCGTAGACTATCCTTCCGGCGCCGCGTTCTGGTAGCGTTCCCGCAGTTGATCACATGTTCGGTACTCGATGAATACCTTCCTCTCCCTTGTTCCAGCAGGCAGCAGAGGTTGTAACTCTGTCCTCGTGATTCCGACAGCACGACGGCGTGGTGTCGGAAGTAGAGGGGAGATCCCGCAGGCCTTCGCCTAAACCGAAGCAAGTATGATGGAGTAGAAGAGGGCCTCAGCAATCTAGGGTTTAGAGGGAACCGACGGGGCGGTGTTGCCGGCGGCTAGGGGATAGGGTTATCCCCAAGTCGGCGACTTGGAGAAGCTCCTGGCGGCGGCAACTAGAGGTGGTGGCGCCTTGGCTAGGGTTTGTTGTGTGAGGGGTAGGGGTGCCCTACCCCTCCTTTTATAGGTGGGGAGGTGACAAGGGGGATCCTCCCCCAAGTCCACTTAATGTGGCCGGCGGCAAGGAGGAGATTGACTTTTTCAAACTGCCTTTTTGACTTTCAAATTAGAGTTTGATTTCTATCTTCCAAGTGTCCAGACAAGATGCAACAATTCCACTTTTTCATGACACATCCATGTACCCTTCCCCTTCCGAATCGGTGAACCTTCTAGACCCTTATAGAACATTCCGGTGAAAACATCGGAACCATTCCCGAACTCCAGAATTGGACATTTCTTATATGAATCTTATTCTCCGGATCTCCTCGTGATATCCTGGATCCCATGCGATACTTCGAACAACATTTTGTATTCTTACTCACATTCCATATCTACTAAACAACATCGAATCCTTAAGTGTGTCTCCCTATAGTTCGTGAATTATGCAGACATGACCGAGATTCTTCTCCCATCAATGAACAATAGCGGACTCTGGAAATTCATATGGCTCCCTCATATTTATATGATTACTTTGTGATCGAATGAAACAATTACATATGATACCAATTTCCCTTTGTCTTGCGATACTTTACTTATCCGAGGTGCGATCGTCGGCATCTCTGCATACCTAGTTCAACGTCGTTACCGATAAGTACTCTTTACTCATTCCTATGGTGTGTGATCCCTTGTGAACCAGTCACTTTCTTGCAAGCCAATTGGATGACATTCCACCGGGAGGGCCTAGAGTATATCTATCCGTCATATGGATGGACAAATCCCACTCTTGATCCATGTGCCTCAACACATACTTCCAGAACACTCAATGCCACCTTTATAACCACCCAGTTATGAAGTGGTGTTTGATGTTATCAAAGCATCCCTCTGGTGATGGTGATTAGCATGATCTCATGGTCAAAGGATTTAGGTTACTATGTATCTGAAAGCTTATAGCAACTGAACTATATTAAATGACTTGATCTTTATGCTACGCTTAATTAATAGGAGTATGTCCATCACATCATTCTCCTAATGATATGACCTTGTTGTTTACTAACATATAAATGTTCATGATCGGGAAACCATGATCATCCTTCAACCAACAAGCTAGTTTAAACAAGAGGCTTTACTAGGGACTCTTATGTTTACAAATCACACAAGTATTAATATTTCTGGTTAATACAATTATAGCATGGGATGTAAACATTCATCATAAACATGAAGAAATAATAATAACTACTATTATTATTGTCTCTTGGGCATATCTCCAACAGTCTCCCACTTGCACTAGAGTCAATAATCTAGATTACATTATAATATACCGAACACCCATGGCGGTTTGGTGCTGGTCATGGTTTGCCCTCGGGAGAGGTTTAGTCAACGGATTCGCCACATTTAGATCTGTGTGTACTTTGCAAATCTTTATGTCACCATCTTGGACATGCTCTCGAATAGCGTGAAAACGTAGCATGATGTGCTTTAGCTTCTTGTGTGACCTTGGATCATGCGCATTGGCTATGGCACCCATGTTATCATAGTATATAGCCATTGGGCCCAGCGCACTCGGAACCACACCAAGCTCTGTAATGAACTCCTTCATACATATTGCCTCTTGTGAAGCCTCCGCAGTAGCTATGTATTCCAATTCAGTTGAAGATCTCGCTACAACACTTTTCTTTGCACTCCTCCAGCTCATTGCTGCACCATTCAAAGTAAATACGTATCTAGATTGAGATTTAGAATCATCCAGATCGGTGTTCCAACTAGCATCGATGTAACCATTAACAATGAGTTGTTCATCACCTCCATAAGAAAGAACCATATCATTAGTCCTTCTCAAGTACTTTAGGATATTTTTGACCGCTATCAAATGATCCACTCTTAGATCACTTTGATATCTGCTAGTTAAACTAACTGCATAAGTAATATCCGGTCTTGTACATAGCATGACATACATGATAGATCCTATGGCTGAGGCATAGGGAGTCTTACTCATCTTCTCTCTATCTTCTGCTGTAGCAGGACTTTGAGTCTTTCTCAAGGTCGTATTGGGCAACATGGGCAAGAACCCTTTCTTGCTATCTTCCATTCCTAACCTCTTTAGAACTTTGTCCAAATATGTACTCTATGAAAGCGATATTAGGTGTCTCGATCTATCTCTATAAAGCTTTATGCCTAATATGTAAGTAGCTTCCCCAAGATCCTTCATTAAAAAACTATTATTAAAATAATCTTTGACACTTTTAAGAAGTTCTATATCATTCCCAATCAACAATATGTCATCCACATATAGTACTAGGAATTCTACAGAGCTCCCACTCACTTTCTTGTAAATACAGGCGTATCCATAAGTTTGTATAAATCCAAAGCTTTTGATCACCTTATCAAAGCGTTGATTCCAAATCCGGGAAGCTTGCTTCACACTACTAGAGAAAAGGCTATAGGAGACATGCTTATGCGAGGCACATTTAGACATATGCGCCTCCTATAAAAATAGGCGAGGCGCACTTTGCGATATGCGCCTCTAGTATAAAAATAGGCGAGGCGCATATGATAAGAATGTGCCTCCTATAATCCCTATACGGACGGAATCTAGCAGCCCCATAATATGCGAGGCGCATTCTAGTCATATGCGCCTCCTATATATCAGATAGGCGAGGCGCATATGGACAGAATGCGCCTCGCATAATCTGTGTGGGCCCGCGTGTTGGTAGGTGCACGAATATGCGAGGCGCATATGGTTATATGCGCCTCCTATATTTGATAATATGCGAGGCGCATATGCTCATATGCGCCTCAAGCAATATGCGCCTTGCATAACCTGGCACCACTTTTTTCAGATCCCCTTTCTATTTCAAAAGTCAAACCCCGGTCTGTTCAGATCTTTATTTGTCTAAACATATTTGCAACTGTTTTGTTCTAAACAAAATAAAATAAATATAGTATAATAAAAACCTATTTTATCCCCGGGGAGGAAGCCCAGCCATTTAGCCAGGCCACCTACAACCCAGGAACAATCAACCTAAACTAACCCTAATCTTGAAACCCTAGATCCCTATCTGCCTACCCAACCCCACGTTTTCCCTTCCAGCCGCTGCCACCCATCGCTACACACGCATCTGTCACGCACGCACGCTCCCTCCCCCCGGTCAAAGCCCGAGCCCCACCCGCGACCCCTGGCCCACCTGGCCGCGAGACCCACCTCGCAGTGCCTCGACCAAAACCGCCCGCAAGCCCCGCTCCCCTCGCCTTGCTTGCGAACCCCACCTCCCTGCCCTCGTCCCAACCTCCCAATCCCGAGCCCGCCGCCAGCGCCGGTGCAGCGCCCGCCTCGCTCGGCCGCCAGCCCTCCTCTTCTCGTCTCCCCGAGATCCACCAGGTTCTGCCGCTGTCGGCCGCTCCCTCTTCCACGCCCTCGCCCTCAACCTCGTCGGGTCCCAGGCGCCGCCGCAGACGCCCTGGATCCCCTGCCCTCGATGCCCCCTTGCCTTCGTCGTCCTCTCGGTCGGCATCCGCGTCCCCGCCGCCGGCCGGAGCTCGAGCTCCATGACCGGCGCCACCCCAGGCCTCCTCTGTGTCACCACCTGCTCCTGCGCTCGCCGTCGCCGTGGGACCCCATCGTCGGCCACCTCCTCCGCCTCCCCGTGCAGGCCACCTCCCCGCCAGCATCCGGTTTTCTTGGCCAGTGTCGGCCGCTGCCTGCTGCCCGAGCTCTCCCCGCGTGCTGCAAGCTCCGCAAGCTGCAGTCGCACCCAGGCCCTATTGGAGTGGGTTTGGTGCAGGCACAACGGTTTCAGTAACCGAGGGGTGGTGTTGAAGCTTGGTGGTGATGTTGCTAAGTACAGTCGCTCGAGTTGTTACCGACAAGAGCTTCATCTGCTGTGATGCTCTGTGGTACACCAAGTTCTCCCCGGACGAGCGAGAAAACGTCTATCACGAACTCCAAGTCCTCGCGATAGCCGAAGGTGATGCTCCCGGAAGCCGAAGACCTTGTCGAATCTAAACCACTTCAGACCGTCAAGATATCCTTCGAAGGTGTAATGTGATTGTGAACTTGTACTCGGAGGTGTGAACTTGTGGCACAAACACTTGATGTATGAACTTGTATGTCATGATTGATATGTAATGTATTGTATTCATGTTGGTTCTATTATGCTTTGGCAAATTGCAAGTTTCTGAAAAATTTTGTGCTCTTTATACTGTATTCTGGACTATATTGTATATTTGAATATCTGTATATTATTATTTATAGTGGTCAGTAAAACTTGAATTTCGAAAATATTACCGGAGGCGCATATAGGATACTATAGGAGGCGCATATACTATAAATATCCGAGGCGCATTGTAAAACATATGTGAGGCGCATATGAATATCTCGCATATGTGAACTATAGGAGGCGCATATCATATGCGCCTCGCATAAAAAATACCCGAGGCTTGAAGCTAGAGGCACATATGATATGCGCCTCGGATAGGCTTTTAGGTGCGCCTCGCATAGGCTTTTCTCTAGTAGTGTCAATCCATAAATGGACCGAAGTTTGCATACCTTGTTAGCATCTTTAGGATCGACAAAACCTTTGGGTTGTACCATATACAACTCTTCATCAATGTCTCCATTGAGAAACACCATTTTGACATCCATCTGCCATATCTCATAATCATAATATGCAGCGATTGCTAACAAAATCCTCATAGACTTTAGCTTCGCTACCGGTGAGAAAGTCTCATTGTAGTCAACTCCTTGAATTTGTTGAAACCCTTTTGCGACAAGTCGAGCTTTATAGACGGTTATGTTACCATCAGCATCTATTTTCTTCTTTAAAATCCATTTGTTCTCGGCAGCCTTCCGGCCATACGGTAAGTCCACCAAAGTCCATACTTGGTTTTTGTACATGGATCCAATCTCAGATTTCATGGCTTCTTGCCATTTGATGAAATCTGGGCTCATCATCGCTTCTTCATATGTTGCAGGGTTGTTGGTGTTGTCCACCAACATGACACTCATAACGGGATCATACCAATCGGGAGTGGTACGAGTTCTCATCGACTTGCGAGGTTCAGTAGTAACTTCGAGCGAAGTTTCATGATCAACATCATTAGCTTACTCTCTTATTGGTGTAGGCACCATAGGAACTACTTCCGGTGTTGCGCTACTCTCAAATCCGAGAGAAGGTTCGACAACCTCATCGATTTCTACTTTCCTTCCAGTCACTTCTTTCGAGAGAAACTCCTTCTCTAGAAAGGATCCATTCTTGGCAACGAAGATTTTGCCTTCGGATCTATGATAGAAGGTATACCCAACAGTTTCCTTTGGGTATCCTATGAAGCACATTTTTCCGCTTTGGGTTCTAGCTTGTCAGGTTGTAACTTCTTTACATAAGCTTCGCAAGCCCAAACTTTAAGGAACGACAATTTAGTTTTCTTGCCAAACCATAATTCATACGGTGTCGTTTCAACGGATTTAGATGGTGCCCTATTTAAAGTGAATGCGGTTGTTTATAATGCATAACCCGGAAATGATAACGGTAAATCTATAAGAGACATCATAGAACAAACCATATCTAAGAGAGTTCGATTACGATGTTTCGACACCCCATTACATTGTGGTTTTCCTGGTGGTGTCAATTGTGAAAGTATTCCGCATTTCTTCAAATGCTCTCCAAACTCATAGCTTAGATATTCACCTCCATGATCTGATCGTAGAAACTTAATCTTCTTGTTATGTTGATTCTCTAATTCACTTTGAAATTTCTTAAACTTCTCGAAAGTTTCAGACTTATGTTACATGAAATAGATATACCCATATCTACTGAAATCATCCGTGAAAGTAAGAACATAACGATAACTACCCCGTGATGCCACACTCATCGGGCCACACACATCGGCATGTATGATTTCCAATAATTCCGTAGCTTGCTCCATCATACCAGAGAATGGAGTCTTAGTCATTTTTTCCATTAGACATGCCTCGCATCTTTCAAGTGATTCAAAATCAAGCGATTCAAGAAGTCCATCGGAATAGAGTTTCTTCATGCGTTTCACTCCAATGTGACCAACACGACAGTGCCACATGTATATAGAGTTATAATTCAATTTCAAATGTTTAGCATCTATATTATGAACACGTGTATCACTACTATTGAGATTCAACAAGAATAGACCATCTATCATAGGCGCGTGACCATAAAATATATTAATCATATAAATCGAACAACCATTATTCTTAGACTTAAACAAGTAACCATCTTGCAATAAACATGATCCAGATATAATGTTCATGCTCAACACAGGCACCAAATAAAAATTATTTAAGTATAAAACTAATCCCGATGGTAGATGAAGAGGTAGCGTGCCGACCGCGTTCACATCAACCTTTGAGCCATTTCGTCATCTCGTCTCTCGCTAGTCTTTGTTTATTCTCCAGCACCTGTTTCGAGTTACAAATATGAGCAACCTAACCAGTATCAAATACCCAGGCACTACTACGATTACTAGTAAGATACACATCAATAACATGTATATCGGACATACCTTTCTTCTTGATGTTTTCGTTCTACAGATCTGCCAAATACTTGGGGAAATTCCGCTTCCAATGACCTTCTCCCTTGCAGTAAAAGCACTCAGTATCAACCTTAGGACCAGCCTTGGTCTTCTTCTTTGTAGGCGTGACCGATTTCTTGCCGCCCTTCTTGAATTTACCCCTTTTCTTTGGGTTGCCTTGCTTCTTGAAATTGGTGGTCTTATTGACCATCAACACTTGGTGCTCCTTCTTGATCTCCACTTCCGCAGACTTCAACATGGAGAAGAGTTCAGGTAACGACTTATCCATGTGTTGCATGTTGTAGTTCATCACAAAGTTCTTGTAACTAGGTGATAGTGATTGGAGGACACGTTGAATCCCCAAAGCATTAGGAATCAATATACCCAAGCTTTGGAGCTTATTGGCGTGCCCAGACATCTTAAGCACATGCTCACTAACGGAGCTGCCCTCTTCCATCTTGCAGTTAAAGAACTTTTCAGAAGCTTCATAACTCTCAACTGCAGCGTGAGCCTCAAATATCATTTTGAGTTCACAGACAATATCATGTGGGTCAAAGTTCTCAAACCTTTTCTGAAGCTGTGATTCCAAACCATACAAGATAGCACACTGAACTATGGAGTACTGATTCTTTCGAGTAAGGTAAACATTTTTCACCTAATCGGTAGCATCAGCTACAGGTGGGTCACCTAGCGGTGCATCCAACACATAGGTCAACTGCCCAGCATTAAGGACAATCCTCAAATTGTGGAACCAATCCGCGAAGTTGCTTCCATTTTTTAACCTTTCTTTCTCTAGGAACGCATTAAAATTGATGGTAGGGGCCACCATTGATCTACAACATATTTGCAATAGTTTTAGACTAAGTTTATGACAAATTGAGTTCTAATTAATACTTAAATTAATCTAGGTGAACTCCCACTCAAAACAATATCTCTCATATTGTTTTAGTGACCACGCAAACCAAAGTCCGATCATCACGTGAGATGATGTAGTTTCAAAGGCGAACAATCAACATGTTCATCATATCATCTATATGACTCACGCTTTACCTTTCGGTATTCCGTGTTCCGAGACCTTGTCTGCAAATGTTAGGCTCATCAAGATCAACCTTAGTATCCGCACGAGAAAATCTGGCTTGCTCCCGTTGTATGCACACGCAGAATCTATCACACCCGATCATCACGTGGTGCTTCGAAACAACGAGTCTTTGCAATGGTGCCTACTAATGAAGAACACTTTATTAGTTGATATTTAGTGAGAGGGATCATCTTATAATGCTACCATCGCAATCTAAGCAATACAAGATGCATAAAAGGATTAACATCACATGCAATTCATAATATATGATATGATATGGCCTTTCTTCTTATGCTTCCGATCTCCATCTTCAAGCACGAACATGATCTCCATCATCACCGGAGTGGCGTCAAGGTCAATAGCACCGCTCCATGGTTGTCGTCCACCAGCATCAACTTTTACAACTACTTTGAATAATAGACACGCGGGTCTTAACGAAATGAAAAAGACAACCATAAGGCTCTTGCCGGTTGCCGACTTACAATAAGGATCATTGCATACATCAAATATAATCACAATCATGGCCATATCACATCACAGCACACCCCTGCAAAACAAAGTTAGACGCCTATAATTTTCTTTGCATGTTTTACGTGGTTTGGGGCTTTCAATAAGTACCATTCTAACTTACGAACAAGAACCACAACGTTGATACTAGTATTGTCAATCACCCATTGTAAATTGAATATTCAGTATGTTGGTAGTAGGCACCCGCAAAGCCACTTATGCAATACAAGTTGCATGTCGAGCGTGGAGCAAGTCTCATGAACGATGTCATGTAAGGTTATCCCGTACGCTTCATCCCACCATCCCACAAGATGCAAAGTACACAACAAGCAATCGACAACAAAATCATCAACACCCACAATGAACATTGTGTTCTACTCGTGCAACAGATCTACATATAGACACGGATCTGATACCACTGTAGGGGTTCGTAGCATGGAAAACAAAAAATTCTACCGCATGAACACATACAAGCCAAGATCTATCTACTAGATTGTAGCAACGAGTTGATGGAGTACTCACCATCTAAGATTCCAAAGAGGTTAACGAGATCGGATTCTCTTGGGTGATGTAGTCGTTCACTTGCCGATCTCAAGATCGCGTAAACGATCCTTCCGGCGCCGCGTTACGACAGCGCTCCGCAGTCGGTCACATGTTCGGTACTCGATGAAGACCTTTCTCTCCCTTGTTCCAGCAGGCAGCAGAGGTTGTACCTCTCTCTCCTCACAATTCCGACAGCATGACGTCGTGGTGTCGGAAGTAGAGGGGAGATCTCGCAGGGCTTTGCCTAAGCCGGAGCGAGTATGATGGAGTAGAAGAGGGCCTCGGCGATCTAGGGTTTAGAGGGCGCCGAGGTGGTGGTGTGGCCGGCGGCTAGGGGCTAGGGTTATCCCCAAGTCGGTGACTTGGAGGAGCTCCTAGCGGCGACAACTAGAGGTGGTGGCGCCTTGGCTAGGGTTTGTTGTGTGAGGGGTAGGGGCGCCCTACCCCTCCTTTTATAGGTGGGGATGCGTCAAGGGGGAGGGAATACTCCACCCAAGTCCACTTCATGTGGCCAGCGACAAGGAGAGGGAGGAATCCTCCCTTAGGTAGGATTCCTTCTCTCCCTCCACTTGCAAACCATTGTCCCAGTTTGACTTTTTCAAACTGCCTTTTTGACTTTCAAATTAGAGTATGATTTATCTCTTCCAAGTGTCCAGCCAAGTGACCTAGGACAAGATGTAACCATTCCATTTTGTCATGACACATCCATGTACCCTTCCCCTTCCGGATCGGTGAACCTTCTAGACCCTTCTATAACATTCCGGTGAAAACACCGAAACCATTCCCGAACTCCAGAATTGGACTTTCCTTATATGAATCTTATTCTCCGGACCATTATGGATCTCCTCGTGATATCCCGGATTGCATCAAAGACTCCGAACAACATTCGGTCTTCTTACTCACATTCCATATCTACTAAACAACATCGAATCCTTAAGTGTGTCTCCCTACGGTTCGTGAATTATGTAGACATGACCGAGACTCTTCTTCGATCAATAACCAATAGAGGAACCTAGAAATTCATGGCTACCACATATTTCTATGATTACTTTGTGATCGAATGAAACAATTACATATGATACCAATTTCCCTTTGTCTCGCGATACTTTACTTATCCGAGGTGTGATAGTTGGCATCTCTGCGTACCTAGTTCAACCTCATTACCGATAAGTACTCTTTACTCGTTCCTGTGGTGTGTGATCCCTTATGAACCATTCACATGCTTGCAAGCCAATTGGATGACATTCCACCGAGAGGGCCCAGAGTATATCTATCCGTCATATGGATGGACAAATCCCACTCTTGATCCATGTGCCTCAACACATACTTTCAAAACACTCAATGCCATATTTATAACCACCCAGTTACGAAGTAGTGTTTGATGTCATCAAAGAATCCCTCTGGTGATGGTGATTAGCATGATCTCATGGTCGAAGGATTTAGGTTACTAAGCTTATAGCAACTGAACTATATTAAATGACTTGATCTTTATGCTACGCTTAATTAATAGGGGTATGTCCATCACATCATTCTCCTAATGATATGACCTTGTTGTTTACTAACATCTCAATGTTCATGATCAGGAAACCATGATCATCCTTCAACCAACAAGCTAGTTTAAACAAGAGGCTTTACTAGGGACTCTTATGTTTACAAATCACACAAGTATTAATGTTTCCGGTTAATACAATTATAGCATTGGATGTAAACATTCATCATAAACACGAATATATAATAATAACTACTTTTATTATTGCCTCTTGGGCATATCTCCAACAATTTGTTTGCGGGAATGTTATCCCTATTACGGTCTACGAGGGTGATTCCATATGTAAACGTTACAAAGTATTGCCTAGATTTGATCTTGGCAGTTGCAAACCGTAGGAATTTTTTGTTTTCTATGCAACGAACCCATCAGTGGTATCAGAGCTATGTCTATGCATAGATGCTTTGTACGGTTAGAACGCAAGGAGATGTGGGTGTTGATAAGTATTGTTATTGAAAATCTCTTGTATTTCGGATATTGGTGGCATAGTGGGATGAAGCGGCCCGGACAAAATTCACATGTCCTCGCACATGAGACATGTTTCACGCTTGACATGCAACTCGTTTGCATAAGTGGCTAGCGGGTGTATATATCTCCCACTATAGTTTATATCTGATTTATAACGGTTTGATCAATAACTTGGTTATCACCGTTGTGGCTGAAGTTTGTAGGTGGAACTGTTCTATCCTAGAAAGCTCACAGGCGCGTAAAATATGCAAAAATAAATTAGCGGCGTCTAACTTGTTTTTGCAGGGCATGTGATGTGATATGGTATGTGATACAAATGTTATTGTATGCAATGTGTTTTATTATAAAACAACCGGCAGGAGCCATATGGTTGTTATTTTATTTTATGGCATGCATGACGGAAAAATGGAAATCCATGTAATTATATTAGTGGAGAACAACCTTGATGGTGGCGTCATGGACCTTGGTGACATGCCGGTGGAATGATGGAGATCATACCATGACTCACGAGATGGATATCAAATGCGAGAAGGACCATATCATATCACATTATATATGCATGTGATGTTTATCCTTTGATGCATCTTATTTTGTGTTGATTTGATCGCCTATGTAGTATTTGATAGGCTTAGTAGCACTATAAGATGATACCTCCCACTAAATATCAAGATAATAATACGTTCTTCCTTAGTATGCACCATTAAGAAAGTCTGTCGTTTTGAAGCACCACATGATGATCGGGTGTGATAGATTCTACATTCGCATACAACGAGTGTAAGACAGTTTTACACATGTGAATACTAAGCTTGTTACTTAACGAGCCTAGCATGTACATACATGGCCTTGAAACATGAACCGAAAGGTAAAGCACGAGTCATATGGAGATATGATGACACATACGATGCTTGCCATTGGAGCTACGCCATCACTCGTGATGATCGGTCGTTGCATAGTGAATTTGGTTCGTGTAATCACTTAAATTACTAGAGGGATGTAACTTTGAGTGGGACTTCATATAAGTAATTTTGAATTAGCTTGAACTCTATCTGTTATAAACCTTGTATAAATAATCTTTGCAAATACATTGTAGATCATGGCACCCCTGCATTCAATTTCAATGCATTCCTTGAGAAATAAAAGCTACTAGACAATGGGTCTAACTTCACCAACTGGCACCGCAACTTGAAGATTATCCACGCGGGCATGAAAAGTTCATATGTACTAGACAGTCCGCTAGGTGATGCTCCTGCAGATGATGCTCCTTAGGATGAGCATACTGTGTATGACAAAAAATTGATGACTACACTCTTGTGCGGTGCGCGATACTCCAACCGTTGGATCCCAAGCTCCAAAAGTGTTTTGAACTTATTGATGCTGATGTCATGGTGGAGGAACTCAAAACTATGTTTGGGGACCAAATCCATGCCGAGGGATATGAGATCTTGGAAAAGTTCTTTAGCGCTAAGATGGAGGACCACAACTCTGTGAACGAGCATATCATAAAGATGACGAGATATGCTCAACGTCTTGAGACATTGGGGTGTGAGATTCCAGCTGATCTCACGATGGACAGGGTTCTACAATCGCTGCCACCAAGTTACAAAGCATTTGTAGTTAACTACAAGATGAATGGTGCCGATAAGTCACCCATCGAACTCACATCTATGCTTAAGACTGCCGAGGTAGACATCAAAAAGGAACATCAAGTGTTGATGGTCAATAAAACCACCAGTTTCAAGAAAAAGGGCCGGAGGGGCAAGCCCAAGGGTAACTTAAAGAAGGACGACAAGTCTATTGCTAAGCCTGAGAAGAAGACCAAGGGAGTCCTGAAGCCTGATACTGAGTGCTTTTACTGCAAGGAGACTTGTCACTAGAGGCGGAATTGCCTGAAATACTTGGCAGATAAGAAGGCCGAGAAAGTGAACAAAGGTATATATGATATACTTGTTATTGATGTGTACCTTACTAGTAGTCAAAGTAGTACCAGGGTATTTGATATCGGTTCGGTTGCTAATATATGTAACTTGAAATAGGGACTAAGCAATAGTCGACCACTAGCAAAGGATGAAGTGATGATGCGCGTAAGCAATGGATCGAAGGTTGATGTGATCGTCGTCGGAACACTACCACTTCATCTGCCATCAAGATTGAAAATAAACCATAATAATTGTTATTATGTGTCTGTGTTGAGCATGAACATCATGTCTGGATCATGTTTAATGCAAGATAGTTATTCGTTTGTATCGGAGAACAATGCTTGTTCCTTATATATGAATAATATCTTTTATGGTCACACACCTTTGTTCAATGGTTTATTTTTGTTGAATCTTGATATTAGTAGTACACATATTCATAATATGAATTCCAAAAGAATTAAGTTGAATGATGATATTGCTGCATATTTGTGGCATTACCGTTTAGGTCATATTGGTGTAAAGCGCATGAAGAAGCTCCATTCTGATGGACTACTTGAATCACTTGATTATGAATCATTTGAAACATGTAAACCATGCCTTATGGGCAATATGGATAGGACTCCGTTCTTAGGAACAATGGAGCATGCGACCAACTTGTTGGAAATAATACATACCGATGAATGTGGTCCAATCAGTGTGTCAGCACGTGGCGGATATCGTTATTTGGTAACCTTCACGGACAATTTAAGTAGATATGTGTATATTTACTTAATGAAACACAAGTATGAAACATTTGAGAAGTTCAAAGAATTTCAGAGTGAAGTAGAAATCATCGTAACCGAAAGATCAAGTTTCTATGATCTGATCGTGGAGGAGAATATCTTAGTTACGAGTTTGGCACACACATGAAATAATGTGTAATTGTTTCACAACTCACTCCCACTGAAACACCTAAGCGTAATGGTGCATCCGAACATAGTCATCGAACCTTATTAGATATGGTACGATCTATGATTTCCCGTACAGATTTGCCATTATCATTTTGGGGCCATGCATTAGAGACTGATGCATTCACTTTAAATAGGGAACCATCAAAATCCATTGAAACGGCACTGTATGAATTATGGGTTGGCAACAAACCTAACCTATCATTTCTAAAAGTTTGGGGATGCAATGCTTATGTGAAGAAACTTCAACCTGATAAGATCGAACCCAAAGCGGAGAAATGTGTCTTCATAGGATACCCAAAAGAAACAATTGGGTACACCTTTTATCACCTATCCAAAGGCAAAGTGTTTGTCACCAAGAGTGGATCCTTTATAGAAAAGAGTTTCTATCGAAAGATGTGAGTAGTAGGAAAGTAGAACTTGACAAGGTTATTGAACCTCACATTCCAGAAGTGGCAAGTAACACAGCGTCGGAATTTGTTCCAGTGTTGACTCCACCAATGGACGAAGGAAATGATGATGAGGTACCCACCCCTCCTCATGAAACTCCAGGAAATAGTACTACCAAACCTCGCAGGTCAGGAAGGATATGTGCATCTTCGGAAATGTACGGTGATCTAGTCCTCAATTTCATAGATGGAAATGATGACCCTGCGACGTATGATGAAGCGATGATGTGACCAGATTCCAACAAATGGCTAGAAGCCATGCAATCTGAGATGGAATCCATGTATGATAACCAAGTTTGCACTTTGGTAGACTTACCTCATGACCAAAAGGCCATTGAGAATAAATGGATTTTCAAAAAGAAATAGACGATGACGGTAATGTGACTATCTATAAAGCTTGACTTGTCGCGAAGGGGTTCTGACAAATTCAAGGAGTTGACTACAATGAGACTTTCTTACCAGTAGCGATGCTAAAGTCTGTTAGGATTATGTTAGCAATTGCTGCATTTTTTATTATGAAATCTGGCAGATGGATGTCAAAACAACGTTCCTTAATGGAAACATTGAGTAAGAGTTGTATATGATACAACCAAAAGGTTTTGTCGATCCTAAGGATGCTAACAAGGTATGCAAACTTCAGCGATCCATCTATGGATTGAAGCAAGCATCCCGAAGTTGGAATCTCCGATTTGATGAAGTCATCAAAGGTTTTGGATTTGTCCAAACCATCGGAGGAGCTTGTATTTACAAGAAAGTGAGTGGGAGCTCTATTGTATTTCTAGTCTTATATGTGTATGACATATTGTTGATTGGAAATGACATAGAACTTTTGAAAAGCATAAAGGATTACTTAAATAATAAGTTTTCGATTAAAGATCTTGGTGAAGTTGCATAAATATTAGGCATAAAGATCTATAGAGATAGATCAAGACGCTTAATAGGATTAGCACATAGTACATACCTTGACAAGATTTTTAAGAAGTTCAAAATGGAAGGAAGTAAGAAGGGGTTCTTACCGATGTTGCAACGAACGGTTTTGAGTAAGACTGAAAGTCCAGCGAAAGCAACAAATAGAGAAATAATGGACCGTGCCCCCTATGCCTCAGCCATAGGTTATCTTATGTATGTTATGTTATGTACAAGGCCAGATGTGGAACATGTTGTTAGTTTGACTACAAGTTACCAATCTGATCCAGGTTCAGAACACTGGAAGGCAGTCAAGGATGTCTTTAAGAACTTAATAAGAACTAAAGACATGTTTCTTGTATATGGAGGTGAAGAAGAGATGTTCCAAGGTGTTACGTCGATGCTAACTTCGATATCGATCCGGATGACTATAAGTCACAATACGGATATGTATTTTTTATGAATGGTGCAGCGATGAGTTGGAGGAGCTCCAAGCAACCAGTGATTACGAGATCTACAATGGAGGCAGAATATATCTCTCCTTCGGAAGCATTGGCGGAAGCAGTTTGGATGAAGGATTTCATTTCCGAACTGGGTACGGTTCCAAGTTTTTTGGATCCTATGGTGATATATTGTGACAACAATGGTGCCATAGCCAATGCTAAGTAACCAAGGTCTCATAAGAATTCCAAGCATATAAAGTGTCGCTTTAACCCCATCCGGGAACATGTTCAGGATCACGATGTAGATATTTGCAAAGTAGATACGGATTTGAATGTTGCGGATCCGTTGACTAAAGATCTCCCAAGGGAAAAACATGATCAGCACCAGAACTCTATGGGAGTTAGATTCATGATTATGTAAACTAGATTATTGACTCTAGTGCAAGTGGGAGACTGAAAGGAATATACCCGAGAGGCAAAATAAAGTGGTTATTATGATATTCCAGTTTTATAATAGATGTTTGTTTTTCATGCTAGAATTGTATTAATAAGGAAACATTAATACATGTGTGATTTATAAACAGAAATGGTTCCTAGTAAAGCCTCTCTTTATACTAGCATGTTGATTAACGAATGATCAAAGGTTTCCTGATCATAACATTGGATATTGTTAATAACATGGTCATATCATTGGAGAATGATATGATGAACAATCACCTAAAGTAGATGTAACAATACGATCATGTCATCAAGTTTAAATTGGTATAACATTTGTAGTAACTCAATGTCCTTAGACCATGAGATCACGTCAATCACTTTCACCGAAAGAGTACTTTGATTACATCAAACGTCACACCGTAACAGGGTGATTATAAAGGTGCTGTCATGTATTTGGAAAGTGTTAGTTGAGTGATCAAATCTCGGACAAGTAATATATCACGAGACAAAAGGAATTTGATTACAGCGAAAGAGGTTTAGACGATCATGAGATCTTTGAGGAACTAGTGGGAGTAACTATGGATCTCCAGGTCCCACTAATGATTATTGACCGGAGAAAGTATCGATCATGTCTATATAGTTTCTAAACCCGTAGGGAGAACACTTAAGGTTAACCGACGCGTTTGAGCAGATAGGAAACACATGGGAAGTCAATGGACATCACAGAAAATTGTTCTGCTGCAGAAAATTGTTCTACCAAATCTGCCAAAATAGTTTCAGGGTATCAAAACAAATAAAGGGATCAAAATGTTAATGTGTTCATTAAGTGAAGTGTTAATTAAATTAAGTACTCATTAAATGAAGTTTTCATTAAATTGAGTTGCATTAAAATGGAATTGAAGTGCTTTAATGGATAGACCTTTAAGGTAATTAAAGTGCTTTAATGGAAAGACCTTTAAGGGAATTAAAGTGTTTTAATAAACCTTTAAGGGAATTGAAGTGCTTTAATGGAGATCGAATGAGAGGAGGGGTGGGGGAAGCCCCATGTCGCCTATAAAAGGAGGTGGCCTCCTCCTCTCCACACACTCTCTCACAAGCTCTCTCATATGCCCCAAGGTTGGCATATTCTCCCCCTTGCTTGCCTTGTCCATTGCCACTAGAAAAGGTGCTTGGAAAAGCCCTGCTTTAAACCTTCTCCTCTACCACCACTACCATGGCGTAGCACTGTTGGAGTTCCCAAGGATCCGCTACTTCCGCTGTCCGGCTAGAGCAAGGGATCGGGAGTCATCGACACAACGAACGTGTGACCGATTATGGAGGCGCTGCCTATCTGTGGCGCTAATCATCTGCATGTCCTTGAGTACGGTCCACATCAACCACTTTTATTTGTGGTAATTTTATCCCGCTAACAGCCTACGAGGGTGAGTCCATCTGTAACCATTACAAAGTATTGCCTAGATTCGATCTTGGAAGTTGCAAACCATAGGATTTTTTTTGTTTTCTATGCAATGAACCCCATCAGTCTGGTGTAGAGACGTCTCCCGGGCTCAGGTCTAGCTAAGTAGTGGAAGAAGAAGATCTAGACCAACACCAATTTCACACGACGACGTGTGTATGTTGGAGAAACCTATATCCCTATTTGCAGTTCAAAACCTAAAACCACACATGAGAGAGAGAGGGAGAGAGATGTAACACCCTCTAATTGGCCCTATGCAGATTTCAGCGATTCTCGCCAAACTTGCATAGAAACAATTAAAGGATGCCCACCAGGCACTTGCGTGGTGGTGGAAAATGAAGTAATATCATTACACAATAGTTCACGATGGAACCCACAAGAACATATATATATATACAACAACGACTCAATGAGTCAAGAATACAGATATACTATATAAAGATCCAAATCACCTTGAAAACAATACAATGCAATATCCGAGTACGGATAAGATGCAAATTGGACTAAGAGTCCTAAAGAATAACCAGTGGCGTCCATGTTGGGGTTCGAGGGAAGAAAACAAAAAATTTCTTACGATCAAAACCCTAATGCCAGGATATATATACTAGTAATACAATAACGAGAGGGGATATGGTATTCATACCTTTGTAGACCGAGCGTGGTTAACGTACCATGAGGAACGTGGATGAAGAAGAAGCCATGATGCAGACCTCGAGGTCACGTAGTCCCGTGGCTCCCTGACAACTCCTAGCATCGAAAGCATGGTGCCACCAGAGGGAGTCACACACGTACGGTGCTTGACAATGACCCCCGCTCCTCTCCGAATCCAACTGAGATTGCGGAAGTAGATCTCCCAACTCCGAATCCCATAGCACAACGATGCTTCACAGTGAATAAATCCTTGCTCACACAGCCCTGAAAAGGGGGACACGATCGCAAGAGAGAGAAGAGATAGGCAACACAGGTCTTTTATTTATTTCCAGGTGGAAATTGGTGTGCTTTAATCCTCCTATGGGCACCCCTTTATATAGGCGGAGGGAGGGAGTCCCTCCGCCTTAGGGTTCCCATGTGGGACTAAATAAACAAAGGAAAAAGGGGCAAGATGAGGCGGTGGAGGGGGGGCCAGGTGGGATGCCTACGCTCGCAGACCGCGTGGCTGGCGGCTGCTGCGGTAGCGCGCAGCGCTAGGCCCTGGGTGGGCCGGCCTGCGGCCCGCATGGTGGCAAGCAGCAGCACTCCGGGTGGGCCGGCTCGGCCCAGCTGCAGCGGCGCATCGGTCGGCGACACGTACTGGTCGCCTCCCACGTGCGGCACACACTAAGTGTCGCCCACATGGGCTGTTTCAAAAACAGCTTCCCTTTTTGCCTTTTTGGTCCGTTTCTTTTTAAGTAAAATCCCTCCAGGATTTTGCCTAACTTATAAGACACCTTTTATAAATATTTATTCAAATATTTATTTATAATATGTTAATTCATAATTAATATATAATAAACATATTTAAATAACCATTTATTCGAAAACCCTTTTCGGTCCTTATCCCTTCTCCGAACACCTTCGGATCTCTCAGAACTTTTCTCGTCTCTCACTTATTCAGTGATTCCAACTAGCCATTAAAGATCGCCAAGCTTCGTCAAGCCCTTAAGTGTGCTACCCAACAGTTCAAGAATACTACATACATGTCCAAGACTCCTCTCTGACCAATGATAAACAACTGGACCTGGATGCCCATAATGGCCACCTATGTACGCAAAGAAATTTGTCGTTGAACCATAAACACCGCGTCTTATTCCTTTTGTCTATGTGATACTGTATTGTCCGAGGCTTTGATCAAATGACATCTCCATGTCAAGGTTCAACCTCGTTACCGATAATGCCTTTTTACTCGATCCAATAAGTGATATCCCCGTGACCTAATCACAAGCTGCGCAGATTATGGATATAACTTATCCGAGTGGGCCTAGAATATCTTACGTCACGCGGATGGACAAATCCTGCTCTTGACACGGTCTCCTCAACCTATTCCTATGGATACCTAACGACACTCTTATGATCACCGTTCCACCGAGTGACGTTAAGTGCCATTAAAGTAACCTCGAGAGATAGTGATTTGATATGGTCTCGGGGTCTAAGGAAAGAGTCACTATGTTTCCTAATCATCATGACCCGAACTTTGTGACATGATCGTGATACGGTGCTATAGATAGGGCATGTTCACCATCTCATTCTCCAATAAAATGATACCATTGTCAATTAAGGGCCGATGCACCAATATGATTAGGAAACCTTTGATCATTCATTGACCAATGAACTAGTGACTAGAGTTTCACCGGGAAATTATGGTTGTTTGTATATCACACATGTATTGATGTTTCCTAATCAATAAATGTATAACATGATATAAAACTTAATCATAAAATTTATGAAATATGCCATTAAATATTTGTCTCTAGGTCATATTCCCTTCAGTCCATAACCCTACGCAGGCCAAGTTGGAAGGGTAACCTTGCTACCATCATCAAACTCAAACCTGTCAAAACAAAAGGAGTACCAATAAGGGCAAAGGAAAAGGGGAGCAGTCACTACTGAGGACAGTACATGGAGAGTATTAGAATTAAGAGACTCTCACCTACATAGGTATGGTGGACTAAAGCGGCAGCAAAGCATGCACTAAACAATCTATAGAGACTCGATACAACTGTCGGCTATCAAAGAGGGATAAGAAAAACCAATTCGTAACCAACCTGATACTAACACCAAACATACTCATCCTGGTATTTCCCCCTCGAGACCAAATGAGGAAGTTCTTCCGAGGAAACTCACACAGTTGACAGTTTTATTAGTCATTCCATGGTGGTTATCCAACTTAATAGTCATGTCAGATCCAAGTCAAATTATAACTGTACTTCTTTAGTGTAAGTTGTCTCTGATCGAGAAATTGTGCTCCAAGTCGTCCATAACCGTGGACATGACTTTTCGAAAAGATTTAACCCTACAAGGGTGCACTAAAGTATCCACACACACTTCAATTCACATTTGCCAGATCAATTAACATACACTCATCGGTATATCAGCGGGGCTTCAGACATGACGTTTCCTAGACCCAAAGCAAGTACATGGACGCCACCCAAATGAGCTACCTATATGAGGTATAGCTAAGTATCGTACGGATCCAAAGGTTATGTGCACTTGTCACATGAGCAGAGGTCATACACAATATATTTCCGTGACAGAGTGTCGCACCTACGCAATAGTAATAAACGCTCATCGAGCAACTGGTAATTAACATATCATACATGGTATAGGTATATTAGGTAATGTATAAAGCCCAAACTAGTTTCTGGCCGCCAGTACAGTACTTTGAAATTAGGTGATAAGACGATAGGGGCGCCCATACACCCCACATGTGGTTAGCGCGCCCGGTCTTGGAACAGGTGCCAGGAACTCGCGTCTTAGGTGGACATAAGTGGGCGGGATAAGAGCAAGATCTCAATTATTACCCACAGTTGCCTCTTTATTAATTATATCTACTTACAACATTTAATTATCATGTGATAAGGAAAAACATTATTATATCCACCATTAAGCATGTGCCAATCCCCAACAACGGTGGAACTCGACGAATCGAACCAATACCTGAGCAAGCAACTACGACTCGCAAGACCAAGATATCTACCAAATCACGAGCAATAGGAAGTGCAAAAGGCAAAGGGAATATCAATGGTATGAAAACTAAAGCATCGGTAAGAAGGATATCATTAGATCAACAGGAGAAAGTAAAGACTATAAATGCAAAATAGATAGAAAGGGGGAGAATGCTCGCCTAGAAAACATTGCTGAAGATTCATTATCCGAGGAACTTTTTGAGACTCACATCAACTTAACGGACTACTTTAGAAAGAAGCAAAGCACTAAAAGAAACACTAGATTCACTATTTAATATTACGACAAAAGATCATGCATGATTATGATATGATGCATGACATGGCAAAGATGCGATGCAACTAGGAAATATTAAGCGGATCGGGATCCTGACAATTAAATAGAAAGTTCATGTTGTTTAGGTATCCCGCAATTTAAATGTTGTATTAACAAGGCAAAACACGACATCGGTTCGATACAGAAATTTAAATGGACTCGAGATAATACAAATATAGCCCGCATATATACTCCATATTTAATTATTAGTGTAATCGGCTAAATGCCCCCAAACCATAAAATAAGTATGCAAGTATGAACAATTTAATGCAACAAGATATATAGATGGCAATTTATAAAATAGGGATTCAGATGAGGTCATACATGTCGGATCAGAGAACTTGGGTTCCGAGGGTTCCGGGTTCGGTCTTCAAATCCTCGGGATCTGGTCTTCAGATTTGGGAAGAAGAACTTGGCATTCCGAGGGGTTCAGGTTCCATCTTTGGATCCATGATGGAGAACTTAGTGTGCTACATCGGTCTCCGGGTTAAGTGTCGGATATCTTGGATTTCCGGCTTCATTGGTTGATGGTGAACTTGTGTCAGTGTCGGTGGTGCATCGAAGGTGGAACTTGGATCGGAGTTGATGGTCCTATACTCGAAGGCATTTATCAGGAACAGTCTTGTTCTCACAGAACTATCGAAGCTAGAGCATGGCAGAGGGAGCCTTGAGCTGCAACACATCGGTGCAGATTGTCTATTCGGTGGCCTCACCGATGACCACACGAACACACAAGCACATTCCCAAAAAAGGTTCCCCACGCTAGGCATAGAGGGCTAGGCGAGCTCGGGAGATGGTCGATGCAACGCGGGGAACGGAGGTTGGTGAGGGGAACAAGGAGGCGCTCGGGGAGCGAAGCGAGAGAAGGAGCACGCCGAGCAGAGCCACGGTTTGAGGCTGACTGGAGAATGGCGGTCTGCTGTTGAGAGGGGAGTGGCGCATGGGCCAGAGGCGAGCATGGGCAGCGACGGCTCCACACACGGAGAGGAGAGCGGCATGCGGAGGAGCTCCTAGATAGATGGTCACCGCAGACATGGGGGAGACGACACAAGGCGGATCCGGTGGCGTCAAAGAAGAGGTGAGGTCCGGAGGCCAGCGGTATTAAGGTCGAGGCCCCGGCGGCGGCGGGCGCTGCTGGCGGCAGGAGCTCGAGGACGTGAGGGCGGCGTGTGATGGACAAGGGTACAGGGTAGAGGCTGGCGTTAGCGCATCCATTATCGCAAGGGGGGCGAAGGACTCGGAGATGGGGAAGGAGGGAAGCGACCACGGGTTGGGTTCGGGATCGTGATCAGATTTGGGTTGCATCGCGGGTACGCTCGCGTGCAGTGCGAGTTGTGTTGCATGGGTGTGGGCGTGTTGAGTGTGTCGGTTGGGTGAGGCAAATCTGGCCAACGGGCCGCCCGGCACGGCCCAGGCCCGGCATGTGCCAAACGGGCCGGCACGCGGCACGGCACGTCGTGGCCCGCCAAGCCACGTGCCGTGCCGGGCCGTGCCACGTGCCCCGCCTGGCGGCCCGAGCCCGACACCTGGGCTAAACGGGCCGGCCCGCGGCACGTCAAGCACGCTGGGCCGTGGCCTTTTTCTGCAGGACCGTCAAAATTTAGCCTTAAAAACGTGTTAACCTGAACTATAACAGCTAGAATTCATTGTCTTCGTGGTAGAGTGCGGCGTGGAAGACCAAGAGGTCCGAGGTTCGACCCCCAGCGGCACCTATTTTTGCATATATATTCAAAAAATCGCCGCGGATGCTGTTAACGGGCCGTGCCGGGTCGGCCCGCGTGCCCAGGAAGGTGGCATGGGCACGGCACCCGCGTGCCACGGGCCGTGCTCGGGCCGGGCTTTTTTTGCGTGCCGCGGGCCGGCCCGCCCAGGAACGGCCCGATGGCCAGGTTTGGGGTGAGGCTAGGGCGTGTGTGGTCGTGTTGGGTTGGGACAAAACATGTGTGTGCGTGTGTTTGCGTGGTGGGGCTGTGTGTGTAGGGCGCTGGTGTGGATCAGTGTGAGTGGTGGTAGGTGGTGTGGTGCACAACGAAGGCAGGTGGGGTGTGTTGCGCGGGACTAGTAGGTCTAGGGTTAGGTAGGTTTAGGGTTTGGTCTAGATTATGGTTTGGTCTAGTTTAGGCCGGGCTTGCCAGGGTAGTAGGTGGCCTGGCCTATGGGCTAGACGGCATCTCCGGTACAAACATTTTATTTTTAATTTGTTTGTTTTAATTTTAATAAAATATTTTGTAAATAATTTTAGACAAACAAAATATCTAGAGAGACTGGGTTTTGATTTGAAATTAAAGGAGGGGTTAATTAGAAAGAAATATATGCTTTAGCGAAAATAGTTTTAGGAAAAAATATGCATGATGACGCTCAAATGCAATGTGGCGTGATGACATGAGCATGATATCATGATGATGCACAAAAATAAAAACAGCAAGCGATTTTCTAGTAGTGGTTTTCTCGGGGTATTACAATTCGACACCACTAACAAGGAATCTCGTCCTCGAGATCCGCCTCATGGTACAAGGAAGCAAGGTGATGATCAGATGCTTCTTGCTTCATGTAGATCCTCGCAACACCACTAACAAAGATTCTTACTCCATCTTGGAATCGTCGACACCACTGAGAAGAGTTTGTTGCTCACGTTCGTCAAGAGAACACTCCGGAGAAACAAAGACGAAGATAAAGGTATCAAAAGATAAGGTCACCTTTAACTTCGGTGGAAGGAGTAAAATTGCATTGATCCACCCATTCAATGTACAAAAGCGAATGATAAGAGTAGTCGGATGGGGATCAGTCCATCGCGCACCAAAGCATTACTCTGCACATGAATAGGAGAATTATGCAACCAACTCTCGGAATTCTGAATGAAAATTCTGTCAAACGGTATTCAAAACAAAGGAGTGATGCAGGCTCTTCGTCAGATCTGATGTACATGATGTCGTCGTGTTAGAAAACTCCGGGAGGTATAAATAATTTTTAGTGAATTTGGGACAAAAGAAAGATACAACAGATGAAATATTCCTCAGATAGCATGGAGATCGGATGTAGAAACACCATTGCGAAAGGAAGAAATTCGAAACCCTAAAGGTATGACGGAAACCCTACTACGAGAAGTCCTGGACTTGAAGAAGAGATAAGAGAGCAGATTCAAAACACACAAAGCTTAGAGGAGAATAGCATAGAGGTAAGGAGTAAAAGTAGATCTAATTAGATATATCCAACCGATTTTGAAAAATAGTTTTGACACTCTACATCGCATGTTAGCTACGTTATCCTACGGGGTGGACCAGTGGGGTATCACAACTGCTGGGCTCTGATACCACTTGTAACACCCTCGAATCGGCCCTATGCAGATTTCAGCGATTCCCGTCAAATCTGCATAAAAACGATTCAAGGATGCCCACCAGGCACTTTCGTACGGATGAAAAATGAAGTAATATCATTACACAATAGTTTATGATGAAACCCACAAGAACATATATATATATATATATATATATATATATATAGAAACCCTATTCAGCACCCAGGGTGCAGAATAGTTATTTTGCACCCCACATAATTTTATGTTGTAACATTTATAAATTTATGTTTTGTATACAAATAATTATGTTCATATTCATCCACAACACAAAAAAATGACATAAAAAATAATTTATCAGTAATTATAGTGTAAAAAACACTAAAAATATGCATTTTACGTCGTATTTTTATACGGCATGTAAATAAAAAAATTATGACATGTCTATATTTTCTTACGTTCTTCTCAACTCTCGAGGTAAGACAAAATTTACGCGACGTAAAAATAATATACAGTTTTAAATATAGAGGGTGGGTGTAGAATAACTATTCTACACCCTGGGTGTCAAATAGCGCGACTCTATATATATATATATATATATATATACAACGACTCAACGAGTCAAGAATACGGATATATAGTATAAAGATCCAAATCATCTTAAAAACGATACAACATATGAGTACGAATAATATGAAAATTGGAAAAAGAGTCCCGAAAAATAACAAATGTCATCCATAACCCTACCCAGGCCAAGCAGGAAGGGTAGCCTTGCTAACATCGTCAAACTCAAACCTGTCAAAACAAAAGGGGTGCCGACAAGGGCAAAGGAAAAAGGGAGCGGTCAGTACTAAGGCCAGTACATGGCGAGTCTTAGAATTTGGCAGCTCTCACCTACATAATTATAGTGGACTGAAGTGGCAGCAAAGCATGCACTAAACAACCTATAGAGACTCGATACAGGCTATCAGAGAGGGATAAAAAAACCTATTCGGAACCAACCTGATATTAACACGAAACATACCCATCCCGGTATTTCCCCCTCGAGACCAAACGAGGAAGTCCTTCCGAGGAAACTGACACAGTTGACAGTTTTATTAGTCATTCCATGGTGGTTGTCCAACTTACTAGTCATGTCAGATCCAAGTCAAATTATAACAGTACTTCTTTAGTGTAAGGTGTCTATGATCGAGAAACTATGCTCCAAGTTCTCCATAACCGCGAACACGACTTTTCAAAAATATTTAACCCTACAGGGGTGCACCAAAGTATCCACACACACTTCAACCCACGTTTGTCGAATCAATTAATATACACCCCCATCGGTATATCGGCGAGGCTTTGGACACGACGTTTCCTAGACCTAAAGCAAGTATATGGGGGCCACCCAAATGGGCTACCCGTACGAGGTATAACAAAGTCTCGTATAGACCCATAGGTTACATGCACTTGTCACGCGAGCAGAGGCCATAGACAATATATTTCCGTGACAGAGTGTCGCACCTACGCAACAATAATAAACTCTCATCGAGCAAGAGGTAATAAACATCTCATACATGGCATAGGTACAGTAGGTAACGTATAAAGTCCAAACTAGTTTTTGACCCCCAATATAGTACTTTGAAATCAGGTAATAAGCCGATAAAGGCACCCGTACACTCTACATGTGGTTAGCACGCTCGGTCTCGGAACATGTGTCAGGACTTCGGGTCCTAGGTGGACACAACTGGGCGGGATAAGAGCCAGATCTCAACTATTACTCACCAGTTCCTCTTTATTAATTATATTTAATTCTAACATTTAATTATCATGTGATAATAAAACCCATGATTATATCCACCATTAAGCCTGTGCCAACCCCCAACGTGGAACTCAACGACTTGAACCAACACCTGAGCAAGCAACTATGACTGGCAAGGCCAAGCTATCTACCAAATGATGGGAAATAGGAAGTGTTCAAGGCAATACAAGTGGTAGGGGATATCAATGGGTATCAGTAACAAGGATAGTGATAGATCAACAGGAGGAAGTAAAGACTATAAATACAAAATAGGTAGAAAAGGGGAGAATGCTCGCCTGCAAAACATTGCCGAATATTCATTATCCGAGTAACTTGTAGAGACTCACATCAACTCAACGCCCTAATCCGTGAATAAGCAAATCACTAAAAAAACTCTTGATACATTATTTAATACTATGGCAAAATATACAACGTGATTATGATATTATGCATGGCATGGCAAAGATACGACGCAACTAGGCAATATTAAGCGGAATCGGGATCCTGATCATTAAATAGAAGGTTCATGTTGTTTAGGTATCCTGCAATTTAAATGTTGTATTAACAAGGCAAAACACGACATCGGTTTGCTACACAAATTTAAATGGAGTCGAGATAAGACAAATATAGCCCGCATATATACTCCATATTTAGTTATTAGTGGAATCAACTAAATGCCCCCAAACCAAAAAAAAAGTATGCAAGTATGAACAATTTAATGCATCAACATATATAGATGGAAATTTATAAAATAGGCTTCGGAAGAGGTCACACATGTCGGATCGGAGAACTTGGGTTCCGAGGGTTCTGGGTTCGGTCTTTAGATCCTCGAGACCGTATCTTCGGATCCTGAAAGAAGAACTTGTCGTTCCTAGGGGTTCGGGTTCCATCTTCGGATGCGTGGCCCCATTGTCAGTTGATATAAATGTCTATGATCGGGAAACCTCGATTATCGGCTTCCCAACGAGCTACTCTTGCTAGAGGATACTAGGGACTCTGTTTTGTTTAGATATCACATATGTATTAATGGTTCTGCGTAATATAGTTACAGCACGGTACAAAACCATTATGAACACATGAGATATATCAATAAAACAACTTTATTATTGGCATGTAGGGCATATCTCATTCATTTTAAACTTACAGATGGTGCCATAGAAATTATGGATAAATCTAGACAAATTGGAGTGTGGGGGTAAACTGGACAGTTCTAACAAACCTAAATCTTTGACGGCTTGGGACCTAGTATGTAGGATGAAATCCAAGGGAGGCATGGGCATCACTAATCTCTTCAATCAAAATGTGGCCCTTCTTCTGAAGTTCCTATACGAGTTTTTATACAAGGAGAATATCCATTGGATCCACCTGCTTTGGAAAAGTTACAATAATGCCACACCGTAAGATACTAATATTCTTAGCTTCTTCTGGTAGAAGGACACTATGAAGATATGCTCGAAGTTCAAAAGGATTACATCTTGTTTGATCGCTGCTGGTGTTACAACCTCCTTCTGGAGTGACAATTGGACTATAATATCCTAATGAAAAAGGTCCCCCGTCTACATTCTTTTTCTATTGCCAAGCTAGCCTCGGCGAAGAATATCCTTGATCTGGGCGACCCTAGTGATGCTTTTCACCTTCCTTCATCTACTCAAGCGTTTGATGAGCTCCATGAGTTCAACCATCCCAACAACCAAACTATATCAACTCAGAATGTTGATGATAATGATTTATGGTCATATAGTTGGGGCATACATTTCTTCGCAAAGGTGATATATAATCTAAACTTTGAATACATTCAAGCCCCCAACTTCTCCTCCTGGATATGGAATCCGAAGTGCACTCCCAAGATTTTGGCTTCTTGCTAACGACCGCCTAAACACAAAGGATATGATTATAAGGAAAAACTTCTCTCTTGACGATAATGGCCTTTGTAGCCTCTGTGATGATGCTATATTAAAAACCAGATACCATCTTTTAAAAAATTGCGATCTTAGTAGGAAATGCTGGCAATGTATCAACATTATAATGATTACACCCTTGAACTCCCTTAGATGATTGCCACAGCCATGTCTAATTTTAGAAGGTCGTTCTTCTTAAAAGTTTTTGCTACTGTCGCCTGGAATATATGGAAACAAAGGAATGATATGATTTTTGATAATTGGTCAAACTATACAAAGTTTAAATTTCATCAACATATTTTTCTAAATTTAATGCCTTTCATTAATAGACTTTTCTTCACATCATTTTCTAAAGATGTTTGTTGCATATACATCTTCTATTCACGAGTATAAATATTATTATTCTTATAGTTATTTATCATTTTTATAAAAATTAAAATAAAAAACACAAGAAAATTTGCCACGTCATTTGAGATAAGTGAGCACTTGTAATAATATACGAGCATTTGTTTCAATGTACATGAACATTTCATGGATGTTCGAACATGGTTTAGATACATGTTCACTAGCATAGAGTACGTACTTCTGTGACATTCTTAACTATTTCTATGAGTCGAGTGAATATTTTACACGTTGTGTAAGAGTATTTTACACATGGGGAAGACATTTCATGAACCGTGCGATCAAAAATTAGTAACTAACGCATTTTTGTCTTGTGCTATATTTTTCTATACAATTCTACTCCCTCCGTTTAAAAATATAAGATGTTTTAGGTTTGTGATTGAGATGTATCTAGACACCTTTTAGTGTCTAGATTCGTTTGAACCTATACACTAAAACGTGTCTAGATACATCTCCTTCACAAATCTAAAGCATCTTATATTTCTAAACGGAGGGAGTATAAACTATACGCTATATCATTGCAATTGCTTGGTACATGTGATAAGCAATCCAAACCATTTAGCAAAAATAAATAAATATAATTGCAGTCTTATATTCGGAACCAAATTTGCTTATCTTAATGGATATAAGAGAATGAGACAAAAGGCCTAAGTATGCTAAATAGGCCCAGCCGGCCCGTCCGATTTCTGTGTGCGTTGCACACGCTGCAAGCAAACAGAGCCAAGCCGAGCGGCTCAGGTGGCAGCATATATAATAGGGCAGGGAAGTCGGTTTCTGAGGCCCAACACGTACGCCAACAACCACCCCGCCCGGGCGTCTCTCGCTTCCCGCTCTTTTCCCCTTCCTCCGCCTAGAGCCTTCTCGAACCTTCCATTCCATCCGAGCCGTGGAGACAAGGCCCCATCTCCATGGCCTCCTCTTCCTCCTCCTGCTGGGGATCGTCGTCGTCGTCCTCCTCCTGCTGCTGGGGACCCTACTTCGAGCCGCGGCTCTTCCCCGACACTTTGTGCGTGCTCGACGCGGAGCCCACCCACCCGTCCCGGCAGATCGTCGATGCGGCGTTGAAGGGTGACATCGTTGAAATGAAGAGTAAGGTCCCGCGAATCTTCGTGGACAGGTTTCGGTGCTCCTGGATCCGATGCGATTTCTGGTTGCTGATTTGTGCGCGCAGAGCTGGTGAAGCGGCGGAAAAGGGAGGGGAAAAGCGTGGCGGTGGTGGAGGAGCTCAAGGACCCTCAGAAACGCAGGAGCCTCGGGATCGGGGCGCTCCATGTGGCGGCCTACGCCGGGGAGAAGGAGATGTGCAAGCACCTGATCAAGAAGGTCCAACTCGACGTCAACGCGGCTGCTGAGCATGGTAATTAACCTGTCGCTGTCTCGCTGATACACGTTATTGGATTGGTGGGGGTTGTCGTCGCTCCTGATCAAGGATCTCTTGATTTGAGGGATTGTCGATTGAAATCTAGGAGTTCCGCTGAAATCTGGTTTCAGAGTGCAGTCGTCGTACTCAGCTCTTGCTTAATTTTGCAATCCTGCAGATGCTAGTGCTGCTTGAATCACGGCTACTGTGTTTTCAGAGGCCGAATGACACCAGCCCACCACCACCTGCCGATTGCGCCCAGTTAATCTCGAATAGAAAGTAGTAGGTCAGTAGGTGTGCCTTATTGGGGTTAATGGTATGCGATCGTTGGTTTCTTCTGTGCTCATGGGATGTCATTGACAAGTCTTTTGTGTTTTTACTGTTTTTGTTTTAAGGAAGGAGGTCATTCTGTTTAAGTCAGACAAATTCTGCACATATTTGGTCTCTTGAAAATGGATCTGTAAAATAGGAACGTTCCAGGTACATGAAAGTAGATACCAATGATGGAGTGAATGTTCTTGTGCTTCATTTTTATTTTTATGCATGACTCACTTGCCGTACCTGCTGATTGTGCCATCTTCTAGTAGTATGTATTTTGCAGGTTCAGACGCTCTTGGTTACATATCCCTTCTCTGACAAAGTGTTTGTCATATCGTGTGCTCTCGCTAGGTTTATCACCTCTAATATTCGCGATATATGGTCAAGGACGAAAAAACGTTGTGAATCTTCTATTGGATCGTGGTGCTGATCCAAACATAGCAACTGAGGAAGGGTTTACTGTGCTCCATGTTCTTGCAACAAAGCAAGGTTCTCTCTGCCTATATATTTGTTTCCGACTTTTGTATCTGTAGCTTTAATTAGGATTATCCTGCCAAACCTTATCTGTCATATTTAGTCAAAACTGGTTACAGTATCTCTGCCTAGATATACTTTTCAAGAATAATATGAAATGTATTTTCTTAATCTATTTTATCCTTGATGTTAATGTGACACAGTGAGTATTTTTCGTGTATTTTATCCAGATCCCTTTGAAACAGCGGTATTATTGTTATCCAGAAAGACCAATGTTGACTCTATGAGCACAGAAGGAACGCCACTACATTTTGCTGCTCAGTGTGGAAATGTGGGAATGATGGAAGCACTGTTGAAGTATAATGCAGATGTATTAATTTCCTTCTTTACATCTTTTGTATGCCCTTTCTGGTCAATATTGGGTATGTTTCCTACAGTCTTGTATCCATGATAAATAGAAGTCGTGGCCAAAAGGTATTCACTTGGCCCATAAATGCTATTATCTTTTTTTCCCACAAGGAACTATCCCAATCCCGCCTAGGGCTTCTCTTTTATTTACTGGCTTGTTTCATACAGTCTTGTGAGTGCTGATGCTGGGTACTTTGCACGCAACTTTACTTGCATGCTAGAAAAGATCAAGCATAGGTGATAACACAACATATGACCTTAAATTACCTTGATTCTTTTACGGTGCTATTAGATCCTTCATCGATGCATGTAGTGGTAAAATAGTTGCATAAGGGCCTTTGCTAATGAACGCTTTATGTCCAATGATTCATTTGAGAAAACAAATATGATAAAGCATACGATTTCCTTTCACATCTATAACATTTATTATTCAAAAAAAAAACATCTATAACATTTGTTTGGAAAAATAAATAAAGTACGTCAAACGGTGCTTGTAGTAATTTCTTTACTTGGCTAATAATTGCATAATAAAGAGCTGATAATTAATTGTTGTTCATTGACTACTGTGTTCTTGTTTCAAGTAATATGGTGTCTGCCTTTTCTCCAGCCTAACAAACTTGTGCAAGGATCCTATGCACCACTTACATTGGCTCTCTTCGCTTCTTCATTGAAGTGTGTGGAACTACTTATTCAGGTGCGGTGACTTGTCCCTTTAGTGCATCTACTTAAAGTAGAGATATTTTGCCAAAGGGGCCTGATTTTTTTTCGTGTCATTCCTATTATGAGAAAAATTTCAAATCATTACAAAACAATATCTTCACAATTCTATGGCCAATATTTAATGTTTCAGGCTGGTGCTGATGTCAATACTGGTAGGCCTGTAACTCCATTAATAATAGCTGCAAGGGCTGGCTTAGCTGACTGCATCAATTGCTTGTTGAAAGCTGGTGCTGATCCCAATAATCCTGATGAAGTGAGTTTTTTGTGCTGCTACTTAGACAATTAGTTGAAACTCTAATTGAGCTTCTGAGCTGGTCCTGTGTTGTACTTGCAAAACAACTTTCATGGTGTGTTTGTGATGAATGGCTTATTGTAACATCCGATTATCTCTAGATTTTTTAGATTGTATTATATATGGTACCATCTAATAGCATGAATAAATGTAAGCTATTTGATAAACGTGTGTAAATGCTTACTATTTGGGGTTTTTTAGGTTTGAAATATCATTGTCTGTTAATAGCCTATTTTATGCAGAGTTTCCCTTCTATTTATCTGAATTTTTTGCACATGTGTTACTTTAATCCTGCTGCATTATTCAGAGCATTTTGTGGTTAAATATGCCATACGGAAGTCCTGTGTCTGTTCTCTTCAAATAATGATCTACCACGCTATACTGAAGTTCATATTTGTGCTTTCACAGAAATTAGAAGAGCAAAGGAACTAAACATTCATGCACACCTGTTTAATTATTCTATCTATACACATGTCCAGGATATGTTGGGAATTTGGGAACAGATATATGGTAGACTGGTTCATATTCTGCTTTAGTACATGTGCTGCACAATCACCCATAATTTCTCATTCTCCCTCCGATCCATATTACTTGTCATTAAAATGGATGTATCTAGACATGTTTTAGTGCTAGATACATCCATTCCAACGACAAGTAATATGGATCGGAGGGAGTATTTTGGATCTTATTGATATGCCTGAATGCAGTGCCTTTGCCACATTCTCTGTTTGGAGTCATTCCCTTAGCTCTGTCGTGCTTATTCTATAACTGATCCCTGGTATGATTGTTAACAGATTGGTCGAATGCCAGTGGAAATAGCTGCAATCCATGGATGGAAGGAATGCGTTGAGATTCTTTTACCTGTCACATCCCGTGTAGCTACATTTGCAGACTGGACCACTGATGGAATAATGCAACATGTGAAATCTGGGAGTTCAGAAGTATGAATGAGATTTTCTTATTCAACTTATTGTTCCAGTTGCGTTGATGTCGATCAGTTTTACACAGATCAAGCAAAAGGAAAAATTAGCTTTGTTTGAAAGATTTGTCACAGCCATGCATTCTATGTTCTATTTGATTTTCAGTTACACATTTCATTTAGGGTCACCTTCATAAAAGCGAGAATCCTGCTTCCGAAGCTTTCCAAGTGGAAGGGGACGCTGCATTTCAGAGAGAGGATTATGTTCAGGCATCAACCCTATACACCAAGGTAAATTCTTTCATCAGATCGGTGGCTGCATAGTAGTCCCTCCCTTCCAGTGCATATGGCTCCTTCGTTTTGCATGCTCTAAATTGTCCATAAAATTTGACCAATAATACATGTGTCATTTTTGATTAAATAAATATTCCATTATAAACTTCATCCAAATGTAGACTCAATGACATAACTTTCATGGCGTATAGTCCATGTTTTGTTTTTCAAATTAGTGGTCAAACTTGAATCTTGAAAAACGCGTGCGCCACAAAAATTGGGATGGAGGAAGTGTATCCTGAGGGATCCATTAAATACTTGGCTACCTTATCATATATTGAAATTCCCCAATGAAGCAAATAATAATTTTGTTAACATCACTGCAGATCTGGGTGCTCTACATTGAAACAGTTCTATTACCTACTTTTGGGTCCCAGTTTTTGTATTTTGAACTATTTGTACATGTGCATATCGGCGGTTGAGAATATTTTCTCTATCATATTTGATTAATATTTACACAAGTATTTTTGGAACAAGAATGCGTGTTTGTGTAGTCATTTACAGCCATCTTGATCTTTTTGTGGGGTACCATTTGATGGCTCCAGGCAATGGAGACTGGCCATAAGCATTCAAACTTGTATGCGAAGAGGTGCCTTTGCTGGCTTCAGATGGGTGATAAAGACAAAGCTCTGGATGATGCCAATACTTGCAAAAAATTGGGTCTTTATGTGTCAATTCGCTGCCATGAGCAAGGAACAGCTCTATTACCGACGGTGGTAAGGTTTTGGAAATCTTATACAGTATGACATTTTGTTTTCCATAATATGTTTGTTCCCTGGCCATGCATTAATTTTTGTGTGCTTAGGACTATGGCCAAGCATGTGGAGCTCTTATATCTAGCTTGAAGCCTTGAAGTTGGATTCTGGAAGCGGCCCGGTCGATGAAGTATCTAGGTAATGTCTGCTCTTAGCTTGGCAATAATTGGTTGGATAGCTCGAGTATCATTATTCGCATTCACTTTACATCAATAGAATCACTTGTAACTGTAAGGGATATCATCATATGTTTACTGTTGTTTCTCCCATGCCCGTTGAAGATAAAACCTTCAGCTTCAATTTTTCCCTTTATCATCTGTTTTGGTTTTCAGATCAGATCTCACCAAAGCATAGAAGAACATTATGCAGATGAATCTGTTTGCCTATTCTTGCTTTATGTTGAACTTCTCATTAATGACCAGTTATTTAATTTGTATACTGTACATATGCTACTGTTAACTTGGGATTAAAACTTGCAGGGAGGAGGATAAATAAGTGAATAAAGGTTTTGTTACTGCTCGGACATTGAAGCGTTCACTGAAGTTGTGGGGGTTGTGTTTTGTTCGATCCTGCATTGTACTGTATAGCCTGTCCATATTCTTGTGAAGAAAACAACATAAGCTGGAGATGTACGTACCTATACATAGCACATACGAGTAGCTGGAGATATTCCTAGGATAGATGATGCCTATTATGGTACTGGGCTACGAAACTGATCCATGTACCTAGCATTGTTGCTTACTTGTTACATAGGAAGCAGAACTTAGAATTTGGGCAAATATCTGTACCCGCAATACCTACACCGCTAAAAAAAGCAAGGATCTTGCGGGTACCTGCAATACCTACACCGCTAAAAAAAGCGCAATTGTAAAGCTGTTTTTCTAATGCTGACTTGCATGGAAGAAAATCTTATACGACCCAGGTCGCACGCTCCACTTAGGTGGATCAGCTCGGGAGGCTGACACCTGGCAAACCGGACCTCAAAGATGACTGATCTTGGTTCTCACATCCTGAAAGTTCAGTTATCACAAAACACTCGCCGCTTAACACTCTCAGGATGTCGCCAAGTTGAACCTGGGACAACCTTGTTCATGTTCATTTGCTGAAACAAAATTTCACAAGCAGGGAAGTATGTGCTGTAAACGTTATGCATTTGCCTTGTTTTGGCAAACCTGGGACAATCTGTTCATATTCAGTTGCTGAAAGTTGGCATGTCACAAGTAGTAGTACTACTCCCTGTGCACTTAACTTAATACCAAACGTGGCAAATATGTTCATGTTTAGTTGCTGAAATCAAATGTCACAAGTAGGAGAATAGTACTGCAAATACCAAGTTTTTATTCACACACTGTACATCAGTTTCATTTGTACAGCGGGAAGCCCCGAGTTGTTTAGGGGAATACAATTCATAAGGAAAACGAACAAAGTATCACTATCCTCAGCTACTTGAGGTGAGATCCTGAGAGTGTCATCTTGCTCAATGAAACACCATCTGACGGACGGAGTGACAAATAATGAACAGAGCATTCACAAAACAGGCAATCCAATCTAGAGTACATGTGCTGACATGCAGCGAGGAAGCAACACCACCATGGGTTGCCCCGGTTGGACTGGAGCGCCGGTCGTGCAGCGAGTGACGGCGTCGAGGAGGATGGCCGTGGATGGCGACACGGAGAGCAGGGGCGCTTCCGGGGCGTGGAGGAACGTGTCCATGGACACCGGAGCCCGGAGGAGAGCAGCAAGCGCCGGCGAAACCACGACATAGCGAGACTGAAAATTGCGACGGCGGCGGCGGCGGCAGAGAGGAGAGGGCAGCAGGAGACAAGAGTAATATATTATACTCGGCGTCGAAGTAGTACAGCACATATAATCCGACGAGCATATACTTTTCAAGGATACACCCTGGGAGGTGTATCGGTTTCATAGAAGAAGAGACCAAGATGGCCGAACCACGCCAAAAGGCTACAAGATACAAACACAACGCCACACGGAAACAACACAACTACACCAACCACACGACAAAGACTCTCCTTGAGCCACCTCCAACCAAGCATGGCAAGGGGATGACACACCGAGCTTCTAGGTCGCGTCACAACCGAAGGAAGGAACCACACAAGACCGATCCAACTCAAGGAAGACACAAGCCAACGCACCGTTCGCCCATAGCGCCCAAGTTGGCGAGCGAAACGGCGGGACCGAGCCCGACTGGAGGAGGCGTCGACAAGGGAGAACCAACAACGGCGTACATAGCGCCCCGGAAGCCCAAGCTCTAGGCGGCAGCCAAGGCCAGACTCTAGCTAGCGCACCAAGGACTCATCAAATCACCTGAGCGGCGCCTCCAACAAGGGAACGACACAGATGCATCGCCGCCGCCCGATCCGTAGACCGAATCAAGGTTTCCCCCGGTGATCGACGTGGGGAGGCACAAGCAGCGCCATGACGACGCCTCCAAGAAGGTGACGGCGCCCACGGGCGTCGCCGTCATCAGCATCACGCGAGGATTTCTCCCGGCCCTGCCGTCGACCCCAACGCCCGAAGCACGTGCAGCAAGGAGCCGTCTTTTGGAACCAACGCCGACGAGAGGCGAGCCGAAGATGCCGATGGCGGGGCAGGATGTGCTTGTCGCCGTCCCACCTCGATCACCCGAAGAACGGGGGCTAGACAGAGGGGATCCAACCCACCGCCGCCTGGCCGGCCGCCGGCACCGCCGCGATACCCAGCAGCCAGCGCCACCAGGCTCCACCGCGCTTGCCTACTGCAAGGCCCCAAACTGCAGGCCCGCCCAAGCCCATCTAGGCCCGGACGAGCCCACAGCTGCCACCCGCTGCAGCAGGGGCGCCTCCGCCGCCGGGGAGGCCGCACCGCTCAGCCGCCGCCGGACCCGTGTGCGCCGCCGGGAACCGCGGCACCTCGCCGCCGCCTCCGCGCCGGAGCACGCGCCGCCGCCGCCAGAACAGGAGCTGCCCGCGCGCGCACGGAGAGAGCCCCGCCGCCGCCGTCACCGTCCGGGCTTTGCCGGCGGGACCTCTGGCGGCGGCAGGGAGGCGGGGGAGAGAGGGAGGAGGCGCTGGGACGACGGCGGGATTCTCCCCCCGTGTCGCCTAGGACGGGCGACGCGGGGGTCAAGAGAGAAAAGCGGCTCCGCACCGACTGTCCCGACGAGCATATACTAGTTTTCACACCGTTCCAAACGACCAACTAAATTAGCCTAACTTAACTCATAATTAATCAAACTAGAAAAACAACGAAACAGTAGTAGTACTAGTATAATACTCCAGCTGCAAGGATGAAATAATGTCCTAGGAGATCGGTCTACTCGAATGCCCACTGGTTCTCCTTTCGGACCTCGGCCTCCTCCTCCGGCGTGAAGTCGTTCTCGATGTTGAAAATCTTGCGAACCTGCTCGACCGTTTTGTCCTTGATATTGTCCGCGACCTTCTCGCAGCTCATGTCCAGGAGCCCCTGGATAGCCAGATAGTTGGCGGCAAGGATGATCTCGAAAAGAGTGTTCCAGTCCACGGCCTCGATGAACTCGGCGTCGAAGCTCTTGAGGTCCTGCTCGCACTCGGTGGTGGCGGCGGTGTCGTCCGAGCTGGTTCCTCCCGCGGCAGCGGCAACGGGGGCGGCGGCGTGCTTGTTGCAGTACTCGATGACCTTGGCGAGGATCTTGGAGTTGACGTTGGGGAGAGGGACGCCGTTCTCGACGCAGTCCTCCTCGATCATGTTGTGGATGGTCTTGGACAGCGCTGCCGCCTCGTGCGTGATCTCGAAGCTCTCGCCGTCGGAGCTCTTCAGGGTGATCATCTTGCCCTTCTCGGCCACGACCTCCTCAACGCTGCCGTTCTCGCCCTCGACTTTCTTTCCGTCCTCCGTCGTCGCCGCCATGGTATGGGTGTCTTTGGAACCCTCGATCTCGATTGGTAGGGTTGGATCTATTTGATGCCAGGCAATCGATCGGATATATGAAGGTTCAGAGGAGGAAAGAAGAGGCGCCGAGTCGGGTCGGGTCGGGTTTGGATGGTCTCTTGCTTGTCAGACACGGTCATGAACTCATGATCTCTCAGAGATTCAGGAGTACACGTTTGGTCGTTTGGATGCATCGTAATAACGGTTACGTATCTGAATCTGCGATGAATCTGGAAATCTGATTTTCTTTCACCATAACTTATACTGCTACTGTCGGTCGCACATACGACATGGTTCAGATTCAATCGAACACACACTTTGTTACGCCACCATAACTCATGGCGTCCTATTTGTTGGCGCGTGCCCCCGCGAAGAAGGCGAGGGCGCCGACGAGGGGCGCGTTGGTGTATGTCGACGGCTCCGCCTGCGCGTAGTTGTCGCGGCTGTCCGTGTACGCGTCGCCCTGATCGGGCCCGCCCACGACGGCGCCGACGAGCACGTTCCGGTCCGGGTCCGACGAGTGCATGTACTGGAACCCCTCGTCGCATCCTATGCGCGCCGGGTGGTCGCGCACCGACGGCATGGACGCGCCCCGGTGGTGCACGCGTCGCGGGTACCTCGCGCCGAACCCCACCATGTACGACATCCCGGCCGGGTTGGCGCCCAGGATGTAGTCCACCTGCCTCTTGGCGAGGGAGACGAGCGCGGAGGGCGCGACCGCCGTGGAGCCGCCGCAGGAGACCGCGCCGCCGGCGGAGGCGAGGTCCTTGGCGTAGGCGAGGAGCAGGAAGGCGGTGGAGGTCACGTACTGCATGTTGCTGTCGCCCTCCTTGAACAGCAGCCCGCCCGGCGTGTACTGCGACTGGAACCCGCTGGCGCCCGGGACCAGGGAGCAGATGTATCTGTCGGCGTGAGACTTGTACACGCTCAGGCCGTCCACCCTGTTCTGCAGGAACACCTTGGAGAGGAGGACCTTGGTGGCGACGCGCTTGTCGTCCCAGCTGATGGTGTAGTCGTCCTGCTCCGCGCCGAGGTTGCCCCCGTTGGTGCAGATGTACGACATGTACACGCCGTTCGAGGACGGCGAGGGCGCCGACGCCAGGTGCAGCCACGCCGCCGCCCACAGGAGCTCGTCCTGCATTTTTTTTTTTGTAATCTCGCCGGTTAGTTTAAGACCATATTTATCTGTTGCGGCGAAATGAAGTATTCCTTACATGGTATCCGGAGTAGGAGGTGTAGAAGGGGGACACCACGGAGCTGAGCGAGTCGCTGTATGACCCCCTGTACCGGTCCGCGAAATCAAACACCTTCCGCGCGGCAGCGAGCAGCCTGGCCGAGTAGGCCGGGTCGCGTGCCCGGAAGACGAGGGACGCCGCGGATAGCGCGGCGGCGGTCTCCCCGGCGACGTCGGACCCGGGGCTCTGGGGCGTGACCTTGTACGCGGCTCGCGGCGTGTCCATGTCCTCGGGCCGCTCCCAGCACCTGTGGTCCTGGTTGGGGTCGGCGACCTGCACCCAGAGGGCGCCCGGCGTGGCCGTGGCCGCCTTGAGCAGGTAGTCGGCGCCCCAGCGCACTGCCGGGTGGGCGTCGGCGCCGAACTCGAGGACGCTCCAGGACAGCATGGTGACGGTGAATGCCATGGGCAGGCCGAACTTGACGTTGTCCCCGGCGTCGTAGTACCCTCCCGCCAGGTCCACCTGCTCGAAACCGAATAAGTACTTTTTTGTTAACGATTGACATGCAAATCTCTGTGCTCATGTAGGATGATCGACACGCGTAACTAAGTCCGAGTACGTACACTGGAGTCGGAGCCGTCGGAGAGTGCTGAGTCGGCGCGCCAGGCGACGCGCTGGGCCGGCGGCAGCTTCCCGGAGCGCTGCGCCTCGAAGAAGAGGATGGCCTTGTCGAGGGCGCCCGCGTAGTTGAACGCCGCGGCGGTGCGCGCGCCGGCGGTCAGGCACAGGGCGGCCACGGCGATGGAGACGAACAGGTAGGACCTCATGCCGGCCTGGCTAGATGTGTGTTCTACAGTACTTGGCTACGTGCCAGGGTACGAGTTGAATGTCGAATGGCGTGTTTCTGGGCTGAATATATATAGTGGTCATGCAAGGGCTAAGTGTCAGTTATGGCAGTTGCTCGTCCGAGATCGGAAGCGACCGAAAAGGCTGGCGTCTGCCGTGGATTGGGATGTCAGGGAATCGCTACAAATCCGTGGACTGAGATGGCAGGGAATCGCTACACTACAATCCGTCAATGAAGGCGAGATAGTAACTTTTACCGTTTTATTTTATTTATTTATATAGGGAAGAATTCAGACGAACACGCTACGCAATGCTCGCCTTGATTTAGTGCTGCAATGTCATCTCTTTTCCCGTTTTAAGGTGACAGTGCTCGTTGGGCGCGCAGTTTCTGCCGGCGTGAATCCAGACTCTGGCCGGCCGGCCTGCATGCAACGACGACGCGTATGTCAGTTTCCGTTCCATCCAGATGCGCGCACGGGATTAATGGCGCCCTCTGCTTAATTTGCTCCTGTAAACTAGCTTTCCGCTTTGCATGCGGCCGCCGTCGCGCGCTAATTACGGCCTTTTTACTCACGGGCGACTTGACCGCGGGACTTCGGAGCAAATGTGTGCTTTCAGGGACAACAAGCGCATGAGTAACATGATGTCAATGGGCGGTACGTGCAGGGTAGTTTTTTTGTGTGTGTGCAGGGTAGAACCATACTCACATCCGTGTAGTCGATGGATACAAAACGAGTTACAAGGTTTTCGCCCCACTTTATAAATAAAGCAACCATCCACAACGAGTTACAAGGTTTCAACAATAGCAAAGTCTATCGAGGCCACAACACAACACGACCCAAAGTAATACTCTACACATATGGGTACAGTACCCGTGGATACCAGTATCCGTGGATAAAATTGTCATCCTTAAGTGACACTAGTACTTGACATAGGATTGTATGCATCTAGATATGTTCTAATGTCTCTTGAATCAGGTTTTCTCCTCGCTTTATAAAGAAAGCAACCATCCATAATGAGTTACAAGATTTCAACAACACGGGCAAAGTCTACTGAGGTCATGATACGTCGTAAACGTATCTATAATTTTTTATGCTCCATGTTTGTTTTATATCGTTTTGTCTACACTTTGAGGTATTTTTATACACTTTTCAGAACTAACCTATTGACAAGATGCCACAGTGCCAGTTGCCTGTTTTCTGCTATTTTTGGTTTCAGAAAAGCTAGTAAGGAAATATTCTCGGAATTGGACGGGACAAAAGCAAAAGTCGATATTTTACCAGAAGGAACACGGAGTTTGAAGGGCAGCGGAAAGGTGGCCACACCATCTGGTGGCGCGGGCCCATCCTAGGTGGAGCCACCAGGTGGTGTGGGCCCCTCGGGCGCCCACTGACCTTGCCCTTCCGCCTACATAAAGCCCCCGACGCAGAAACCCTAAATAAATTAGCATCAATCCACGAAAAGGTCCACATCACCGCCACAACCAAAGAGGAGATTCGGGGGACAAAAGTCCCTGCTCCGGCACCCTGCCGGGACAGAGAATTGCCCCCGGATCCATCTCCATCGATCTCCATCACCATCTATGTCGCCGTTGCTGACTCCCATGATGAGGAGGGAGTAGTTCTCCCGCGAGGCTAAGGACTCTACCGGTAGCTATGTGTTCATATCTCTCTCTCTCTCCCTCTCTCTCTCTCTCTATATATATATATATATAGAGTCGCGCTATTTGACTTCCTGGGTGCAGAATATTATTCTGCACCCTGCCCGTATCAAGCACCGCACCCGTCGCGCGGTCCGCACCTGGTTCATCCCGCGAGCGCGCGATGTAATCTCGCTGCATGCGACATAAGAAATTTATGTTGGTTCTTTTCCCGCGCGCGCGTCCACAGAAGGATCCTCCCACATGCAACGTAAGAAAGTTACGAGCCAAAGGACGGGAGCTAGCTGCAAGGTAAGAAAGTTACGAGCCAAAGGATCCGCCCACATGCAACGTAAGAAAGTTACGAGCCAAAAGATGGAAACCGATCGGCAATTAGGCCAGATAATAAAAAGGACGGGAGTAAATAAAATATTAAAAGTCAAAAGGACATGATATTTCTATAAGAAGGTAGCTGCACCTTAGTTTTGAGTATTAATCGAAGGTCAATAATATTAAAAGGACGGGAGTAAATAAACATTATTTATGAGTCAACCACTAGCAAAGTCAAAATGATGTAAGTAAATGAAATTTATTTTTGGGAACCACGTTTGGCACTATTATAGTCTTAGCAGCGATATTTGGCTATTATTTTAGTTACTCAGGATTGTGGGAAAAAAGTAAAATCAACTTAAAATATCCTTTTTTACATGGAACACAAAAATATTTCTGATTGTAGGCTATCACCTATGAATGGCTAGGAGTATGTGTGCTACTTATAGAAGTCCTATATTTAGAATGTACATGACTGAATGCTCGTCGAGTAGTTCAGAGTGTATCGACATGAGTTTCCAGTCACGGTGATTTAGAAAGCACCGCACCTTACGCTAGATTTGGGTGGTTAGAAATGCAACAGATCCCGAACGTATTGTTATAAATAGAAGTTTGACCCAAGCTTGTTGATATCATTCACAATGGCAGGCCAAAATCTTGATTCCATATGCAATGTTTGTAAATATCCGAAGGATGTATGTGCTGAGGATTTATCATTCGACTACATCAATGTACTCACAATATCAGGAGAATTCAAGACACGCATGGTAAGCCGTAACATTTGTTATCCACAATGTTTGATCACTAACATACTTCGATATTAATTATACATGTGTAGGTGATACCTTGCACATTAGGGGAGCACTTCGTTCACCGTTTTAGAAGAGAGATGAAATTAGAGGTGGAACCAACACATGAGTGGTATGAATTCGATATACGAAAGGAAGGGGGGAAATACAACATCGAAGGAGAATGGGAGATGTTCGTAAGCATTTACAACAATAAGCAAGGCGACCAGATTCGTTTTGTCATTGGCACATTTATCCACGAACACCTAACTCTTGGCCATATACGCCGGCTATCAGGGTCGGGGGGGGTATCGTACTTCCTAGATGCACAATAAGTCAGTTTTGTTCACATTTTACTTAAAAAGTTCTAAAAATGGATTTATGCTTATGGTTTGAATTAACCCAAAGGTAATTTTTTTCAATAGCGGAATACGGCCGAACAACAGCTGCGCGAGATGGACGAATGTACATCATCAGTCGACACTCACTAGTGGACGACGTGGAAGATAGTTACAATTTTTTGTGTTGTTACCTCTCAATATGCCTATTGCGCAATAATTGTGGCTTCAATTACGCACGTTTATGCTATTTCAATAGTTAAAGCTGGTTTAGTGTACGCCATAAAGTAAGAGTGTACAATCTAGTGTTCATAATTTTTTATCGCAGTGAGCAACATCCAATATAATTTTATTACACTGTTAAATGAACTAATGAAAACGATATTCTACATGAACAAATAGATCCACCGAGATAAAAAAAATTGTCAAGAAATTAACAGGCTGACCCATATGTTAATGGACTTGCTGGTCCTGTGTCCCTATTTTATTCTAGAGTTATTCTAAGTCTGCGTGTCACCATAGGCTTGCAAGTGAGGTAAGAAAGGCACCATATCCTTACGGCAACAACCAGGTTCAATCCCGAGTTTCCGCTTCAGGTTGGATAACGCCTCTTTTTGCTTATGTTTATTAGGAGCAGCTATACCTTTACCCCTATTTGGCAAACCAAAGACACATTGGATAGAATGTCTAGTAATCTTTAGGGGTTTGCCATTGCCAATATCCAAGGTAAGTGTATCAGGATCCAATCTATCCATAAGGAAAACCAATAATTTGGTGTTCTCAAGTCCTCTCGGCTTCAAATCTAGTAAAGACCCAAAGGGATAATCCCTGATCTCAACTTTCTGTCGGTCATTCAGACTTTTGATGGCTTCAACAACTTTGTTAGGTGCAGACCTATAGTTTGGATTTGTCCTCTTAGAAGGATTTTGGACACCCTGTACATAAAAGTGGAGGTCAAGATAATTAGGTTGTATAAGCATAAATGAAGTAAATTGCTTTTACCAGATGTAAACATAACATTAAAACAAAAGAAAAGCAATACAACATCAATAAGAAATCAGAACGTCTGACAAGCAGAAGCAGCATATTTCAGCACAAAGCATCATAAATTATGGAGGCCAAGTTAGCAAAAAAGAGGTCATACAGCAGAATAGTATAACTTATTCTTTGTCAGTGTAATAATACATTATTTAACTTACTGAATCTGAATAATACATCATCTAAAATATATAAACTTAAAAGAAACATAAGAAGTACAGTTGAACTAAAAAAATGCATCATACATTACCTCAGAATGTTTTGGTCCAGAATGTGATGATTTGGACTTTTTTGTCTTCCCAACAGCAACTCTAGTAGCCTTTGAGGAACTAGCTGATGGTCTTGGGGGAAAACCAACAAAATCATCATCATCATCTGCCAATTCTGCTACTCTCTCCTTTCTCTTCCTAGGGACATTTGATGGCCTTGGTGGAGCTTGCTGAGGAGGCGGGGAGAAAGAGACTGCAGTCTCATGAGCAATAGACGACGCTGCAGCGTCACCAGCAGCAGAAGAACCTTTAACATGGAACCACATACCATCCTTCGGCGCACCCTGAGAGTCATCAAAGTGAAAAGTAGAGGTATTCTGACTTCCTATTATATAGATTTTTTTAACACTATCATGAGTTTTGCCTGTAATCCTCATCAATCTGTAATGAAAAAACACAAACAAAAGTCTCAGTTACAAGGATTATCATAAATACAAATTCAGGTTTTTGCATAGAACCTGGAGAGCTCACTAACACTTGATTGGACATACCATTACAACCAATAACTAAGAAATTATGCAGAAATACTTATCTCAATTTTCATTGTTAACATCAACAAAAATTATATCAAGAAAACTGACCAATTGCTCACCAAAAAATAATGAACAATGGAAAAATAAAAGACCGGTACTTACTCATCCAAATTGGTAGAGATGGGGCGGTACTGGAGAGAACCGGGGGGAAATAAAGAAGAAGCCAGCGCCAATCACGGATTTCGTACCACCAAAATCAGCAAAAGGAGCACACCGACGCAACTAGAAAGATAAAAAAACATGGAAATTAGATCTTCAAAGCAGCCTGTCACCACGGTTGGGATGATTTCAGTCGCAAAAATAATTGAGGTGCAGCTATGATGCCGAATAATAACTAGAATAATAACATCAGTAATTAAAGAGGCCTAATTGAGAAACTACTCGCAAGTTCCAATTGCAAGAAAATAGCCCATAAAAGGATTATGGTCTTAACCAGAAGATGGTCAACTTAAATTGCATCTATTCCATAAATTTCAGTATTTGTTTTGATTAAAAACATGTTTGTAACTTCAACACTGTTCTACAATGTTAAAGAGCATCATGTATGGATCCAATTATGAGTTAAGAGATGGCTGGCTGAAAAACAATGGTAAGCAGCATCAGAGGATACGTAATGGTCGTTGTAAAACAATTCTAATTCAGGTTTATTATCCTAAAGCGTGCACCAGAGTTAGTAGAGTAACAGCTACACACATTCTATATTGCAATAATTCCCGTATGGATGCGTTATCCTAAAAGGGAGTACAAGAGACGGCAGAATATAGCTACACAAATCTACTGTATAGAGGCGTATGATTGTAACCAAAAATCTCTAAAGAAAAGAGTAGGAACAACCTTACCCTCTGTCCCGCGTAGTCGCCTACAGCATCCAGAACGGAGGGGCAGTGTGAATGTCGTCCACCGCTCACCGTGATGCGAACGCGACCACACAGCAGCCTGGCAAGGCGTCGCTGACCCACCGACCACGGCAGCGCCGCCGAGGACACACGCCGCTGGTTGAGCCCGCTCACCGCAATCTCCAGATCCAGCCGGTCGCCGCTCGCCAAGGACTGTAATGGCCGCTCGCCGGCCGGCCGTACCTGCCTCTACGGCCGCCGCCGAGGACACACGCCGCTGGACGAGCCCGCTTGCCGCAATCCCCAGATGCAGATGCTCGCCGGTCGCCGCGTACTGTAGTGGCCGCTCGCCGGCCGGCCGCACCTGGCTCTACGGCTGCACCCAGGAACTGATTTGAGGAAGTGGGCAAGCTCCCGAGTACCCCACGACCCAAAAGATGGAAACCGATCTGCAATTACGTCAGCTAATAAAAGGGTTTTGACCTGGTAATAAACCGATCAACGTCAGCGGCACAGAGCTGGTTAGACCGCACCAGCGACGCTGCGTCCGGCTCGGTGTTCGACCCGGGTGCAGAATAACTTATTCTGCACCCAGGGTGTCTAATAGAGCTTCTATATATATATATATATATATATATATGCGTGATCATATTGTGATCATGAGCTTTATAATCAAGTAGATCTACTATGCTACTCAAGTGCTTTCATTATTGTAATCTCCGGTTATCCCCACGTGTGTGAAGTTGACAGTGTGCACATCTCCGGTTATCCCCACGTGTGTGAAGTTGACAGTGTGCACACCATGTGGCACTTAGGCTAAAGATTACAGAAATACTTATCATGAGTTATATTTTGAGTTGGATGTCTCTATGAAATTGTGGTGTTTGTTGGAACCATCTAGCGATCAAGGTGACAGTGTGAGGTTATCTAGATGGGGAATGCGAACTTTGAGGTGTGCTGTTATAGCCCTACCATAGATTAAAGTTGTCCAACCGAAGAGTAGTTCAAAGTAGCATTATGAAGAGAAGATATTTATATGAGAGTGTCCACTAGTGAAAGTATGATCCCTAGGCCTTGTTTCTAAGCATTGAAACTCCGTTTACAATCGGTCTTGTTACATGTTTGCTTGCTACCATCTTTATTTTAGATTGCAATTACCACTTATAATCATCCATATCACCTGATTTCACTATCTCTTCGCCAAACTAGTGCACCTATACACCTGACAAGTGTATTGGGTGTGTTGGGGACACAAGAGACTTCTTGTATCTTGATTGCAGGGTTGTTTGAGAGGGATACCTTTAAGCATTTCCTTCCTGAGTTCGATAAACCTTGGGTGATCCACTTAAGGAAAACTTGCTGCTATTCTACAAACCTCTGCACTTGGAGGCCCAACACTATCTACAAGAATAGAAGCGTGCGTAGACATCAAGCTCTTTTCTGGCGCTGTTGTCGGGGAGGTAAGATAAAAGGTACTCACATCCTTTGGCTACTAAGCTATATTCTAGTACTGTTGCTGGTGTATGAGTGCTTGAAGTTATTTCCTTTATATTCTGCAGTCATATATTTTTGTTTCTTGTTTTTGTTTTCACTAGTTAGGCTTAATGGAAAACAACAACAAAATTAGAGAGTTTTTTAGTATTTTTCCCGAGTTAGAACATAAATGGTCTGGAGAGAAAATTAAAAAACCTATGGAACTTTATTTGCATGCTAATAGCAATGTTATTAGTATGAATTTTTTGAAAACCATTGTTACTAATGCTATGGAAACATCTAAGCTTGGGGAAGAAAATGATGCTTTAGGAAAGAAAATCTGCTCTGATGATACTTTATCTCCCATATGTGGTAATTCTAGTGATGCGTGTGATATTTTAAAGCCACATACTGAAAGTGTCCCTTTTAAATATCTATAGAAATTATTGAACGTGTTATGAATAACTACTATTTTGGAGATGGAACTGTCCATCCTGGTGATCATTTACTCTTTATACATGAGTTATGCGATTTGTTCAAGTGTGCAGGTATTTCAATGAACCAAGTTAAGAGGAAGCTATTCTCTTTATCACTTAGGGACAAAGAAAGGGAGTGGTATAAGTCACTAGATGATCCTAATCATTTGGAATGGAAGGAACTTGAATCTCTCTTTACTCTAAATTTTATCCTCCTCATGAAATCCATAAATATAGGAATTATATTTAGGGATTTCTATTTTCGTGCCCCTGGTTCGTTAGTTGTACTCACTTTTTCTCAGCAGCTTAGTTTTTCCTCACTTTGTCCAGCTCCTATTATGGAACTCTCACATCGGTCTGAAACTCGCTCTCCATCGGGTCCCTTTAGTGTACCCTCGCCGTTACGTGCTGACAAGTGGGACCCACCCCTATTACGTGATGACAGGTGGGGCCACGTTCAGTTGGGTCCCGTAGTAGGACCCCCAATGGTGTGGGGCCGGCTAGTTGGAAAGGCGTTTTGGGGGATGTGGTGTGGGACCATGTGGGGCACGTATGGTAGTTACGTGCACCCTGTCGCCTGAATTGGAAGATTTCTTTTTTGTTATTTTTATGATTGACCTTTTTAAGAGCGCCTTTTCCCCTTTATGTCGCTAACAATTATTATTTTTGCCCAAAAAGACAACAAATCTAGAGTAGCTTCTCTCTTCATTCATGGTTCCTTTTGGCCCTCGTATTTTTCCAATCTGGTAGCAAATCTAACCAGCACCATAAATATGTAGATGAACAAAGCAGATGTAGATAAAGCAGCTAATAAAGGATTATATAGTACGATACTTAAACCAGGTTCGACAATTAGGCTGCTCAGCAACAGCTTACAAGTTCAACACAAACAACAAAACAAAAGAAGCTGCTTTACAGCAACAGCAGCACAAGATCAGTGACCCCTCATGGCCTCTGCTAGGAGGGCCTCCGCCTCCTTCCTGTTGTGCTTCCTCCACTTCCTGCTGCCCAGTCCCTTGACCTTGGGCGCCTTGGGCTTGATCGGGGGCATGCAGCCCTCCTCGATGGCCACCTTCTGGAGGTTGCGGAGGCGAAAACCGAGCACCTTGTGCTGGGCTCTGAAGGCATTGGTGTTCTTTGACGGGTCGCAGGTCTTCACGTCCTCGGCATGCATCACGAGAGAGTTGAAGTCGGTGGCGAGGCTCCTGACGCAGAAGGGGCACCTTTAGACGTCACCGGCGAAGAAGCCATTGAACTGGACGAACTTTAGCTTCCTCGGCACCTGACGAGTCTTGGTGTCCATGGACTCGTCGTCACTGCAGACGTCACTGCTATCCACCTATTACAAAAAACTGTGGCATGCAATAAGGACATGATTGAGATACCATGATTATCGGGATTGATTGCTTGCATAAATTAACCGATTGAGATCCCCTGATTATTTCCCAATCCCCAAATCTCAAACCAAATCGAATACTGATCCCAACTACAGATCGGTGCTCGTACTGATCCCAACTATAGATCGGTTCTAGTACTGATCCCAACTAGGGGCATTCATCGAAATACGAGATCTAACACAAGATGATTAGCTACTGTAAAAATACCTAGCATCCACCGATTGAAAATACGAATAGCCGAGCCCTAATAACACACGATCTAGCATCCAATGATGGGAATGGGGGTAGCACAAAGGAAGGGGAGAAAACCCTAGTTACCTACGACCATGGGTCGGCTAAGCTGGTGTCGAAGGGGTTCTCCGGCCTGATGTAATCATTGTCCCCATAGGGGTCCCAGCCGCACGGGATCTGTAGGAGAACGGCAAGGGCCTGTACGGGGACGGGGGCCTCCTCGCCGGCGGCTACGGAGGAAGCGGGGACGGGTATGGTGGATACCTTTAATGCCTCGACGGGGGCCAGTACGGGGACGGGGGCCTCCTCGTCGGCCTTCTTGGAGGCGATGATGGCCACCGCGCTATTCTTCTCCATCGCCGACGTGGTTGGGGTTTTCTTGGGGGTTTGCAGAAGGTGATGGGACGGTGGAGATGGTTGCATGAGTGAGTGAGAGAGTGAGTGATGAGTGAGAGTGAGGAGGCCTCTATAAAAGGTGAAGGGAGGAGGCGTTTTGTTGTACCACCGTGCGCCCCATAACTGTGTGCGCTACTGCACCGTGCACGGACACACGCGTCCGCTAAAGCCCCGTGCACCACGACACGCGTACCGTGCATCACGTTTTCCCCCTCGTGTCTAACCTTGGCCACTTAGTTGTGCTGAGTTATACCCTCGAGTGTAGCACTAGCAGTTTGGTTGTACTCAGTTTTGCCCTTCGCTACTAACACTGTCGTGTGAAATATACTCACTTTTACCCTCCAGTGGCTGGTCAACAGAGAGTCAACGAATGGATTTTAGCTATCTAATTGAGTCATTTTATGCACAACAAATTCAAAAAGATCAAAACATAGTGGCATCTACCCATGGAGTCTTATTATGTGACCTTCCACCATAAGAAATGTATATAAATGAAGTTTTAACCTAAATCACCACTTCTCAAATCATCTACTATCTATGAAGGTTCATGGCTTTCTACTCAAGCCTCTCCCCAAAACATCCCTCCCTAAAACATAATTTGTCTGAATGTGGCAATAATTGTCAAACTGATGTATATTTGAATTGCAAATAGTTTGATGTATGCCAATATGTATTTTATTGTATAAAAGAAGCATTTTCCATTTTTTAAATCTCTTTTTGTTTTCTATTTGAACCCCCTTGTCAGTTTTGCCCTTGGTTTTAAAGTTCTACTCAGTTTTTCCCTTGGTTTTTAAGTTCTACTCACACATGTGCTCATCTTGGCTGCTACGCTCTGATTGGTCAAGACAGTTATCATGCGGATCGTACCCACCAACCGTTGATCCTCTGTGATCTAGCGGACAGGATAACCCTTGTATCTGTCGGGGGGGCACCCTCTTTCCATGTAAAATAACGAGTTTGTCACCGATGCTTTAACTCCATAAACAAATGATATTGAATATAATTTGAAGGGAAAGTGTTCAAAGGTGTATAATTTTTGCATTATATTTCACTCCATGTCCTAAGTGCGATTTCAAAGAATTCAAAGGTGTATTTTTTTGCCATATGCAAGTTTATGCATTACATCCCTACATTCTATGAAAATGATAAATTCTCAAGATTTTCTTAGCACATCATTATCACGTATTAAGTGCGATTTCACAGTGTTCAAAGGTTTATAATTTTTGTATACGCAAGTTTAGGGATCACTTTTCACACTATAAAATTGGTAAACACCCTTTTCCTTTACATTAAGAGTTGTATAACTTTTCAATTTGAAAGTGTACAAGAGTAGTGTCAATTATAAACACTCTTTTATATTAAGAATTGTATAAGTTTTCAATTTGAAAGTGTTCAAGAGTAGTGTCAATTATAAACACTCTTTTACATTAAGAGTTGTATATTTTTTTCAGTTTGAAAGTGTTCAAGTGTAGTGTCAATAATAAACACTCTTTTACATTAAGAGTTGTGTGATTTTTTCAATTTGAAAGTGTTCAAGAGTTGTGTCAATTATAAACACTCTTTTACATTAAGAGTTGTATGATTTTTTCAATTTGAAAGTGTTCAAGAGTTGTGTCAATTATAAACACTCTTTTACATTAAGAGTTGTATGATTTTTTTAATTTGAAAGTGTTCAAGAGTTGTGTCAATTATAAACACTCTTTTACATTAAGAGTTGTATTTTTTAAAAAATTTGAAAGTGTTCAAGATTTATGTAAATTATAAACACTCTTTTACATTAAGAGTTGTATAATTTTTTTATTTGAAAGTGTTCAAGAGTTGAGTCAATTATAAACACTCCTGTACATTAAGAGTTGTATAATTTTTTTTAATTTGAAAGTGAATCGCTAGCCGTGCGAGAGTTATGTCAATTATAGTTTCAGACCGCGCGAGAGTTTCATAACTTTAAATACTGTTGCAAACCAACTGAATCGCCACTGCTCCAGGGGAATTTACAATAGATTTTAAGGATATTTTATATATCTCTGAGAGTTATGGAGGTTGAAACCACCGCTGGGAAGTAAAATCAAGAGAGATATTATTCACAACCATGAATTATGTCAGCACTCGATCAATCCTATTCGAAAAGCAAGGTAGTTAGTTGAGAAGCAGCGATTCGCGTTCAAATACTGCCAATAATCATCCCACAAAAGGGAAACGATGCTTACCCAGATGGAATCCATGCGTCAGATCCCTGCGATTCCACCCAATCTTCTCCGTGCTCGACGGAGATGGACGGTGCACCATCCGGCATTGCATACTGTTCCGCGGAAGGGGTAGATCTAGCAGGGGCGGGAGCAGAACCAGAGGTGGAGTGGGCTCCACGACTAGGAGCAGCGGAGCGGCGGTGTGGGAGCTGTTCCAGGCTCGGGGGGAAGCGAATTCTTTGGGTGAGTGAGAATGACCGGTCCGACGTGTCTCCATGCGGCCCCACTCTTCACCACGCATGCAAGACCCGTCCCAACACGGCCCCACCCTTCACCACGTATGTAGGACCCGTCCCAACGCGGCCCCACCGGTCAGGCATGTAACGGTCGAGGACTCGTAAAGTAACGCTTAATGCCCGATCCGCCCAACGCGGTCCCACCAGTCAGCATGTAACGGTCAAGCCTTTGACATGACGGCATCCCTCCATCTAAGCGCCTGTGGGGGCTTCTTAACATGGCAAGGGGAAAAGTGAGGAAAAGTTAAGCGGCTGGGTAAAAGTAAGTACAACTAACGAACCAAGGGCACTAAAATAGAAATCCCTTATATTTATAATTTTCACCCTCATGATAGAGAAAGTATTGCCCAAGCCTGGGGGAGATTGAAGTCACTAATTCTCAAATGTTCCATTCATGAGCTCCCCATTAATATTATTATTAATAATTTTTATCCAAGGCTTTCAGGACATTATAGGGACTATCTAGATACCTATTTAGAGGGATCCTTCACAACTAAGGAGGTGAAATCTAAGTGGGATCTTCTTGAAACAATTCAAAGCTATACCGAAGATTGGGATAACGACAAAGGTAAAGAACCAGGTATAAACTATGAGTATGATTGCAATAAGTCTTTCGCTGAAATTGCTGATTTTCAAGAGCTTAGTGCTAAATATGGTCTTGATCCTCAAATTCTCGTTGATTGTTGCAGAGCCTTTGTTTCTCATATTAATGGTCCTAAATATAAATAGGACATGTATCATGAACCTTTTAAAGACACCTGCATGAAAAAATGAAATTGTTATTAATGATTGCAATAAACATGCTCAAACTTCTGAAATTACTATTTCTTATAAGCATGTTAATTTTTTTGGAATACATAAACCTTGTGAAAAGAATAAAATCGAAGAAGAATATTGTATCACCCACTAGAATGAAAAAAACAGAACGTGGTATAAGGCTCTAAATGATCTTGGTAAAAAAGTTTGTGCCCTCTATCCTTTTATTTGTGAACTCTGTTATGAAGTGGGTCATTTCAACTTTCAATGCTCAGGCCATAATAATGACCTTTCTAATCCAATGAGTACTACAAGTTTGTATTGTGATGTGATCATTGATAATCGACATGATGAACTTACTTTATTTTTGGGGTGTAAAGAGTTATCAAGAAAATTTTCTTTGATATACATGAGTGCTTTTGAAATGAATAGCGTCCTGCATGGTTGTCATCTTTATTGTGTTGATAATTTCCACACAAATACTTACATACAAAATCTTATAAAAGATGATATTTTACCAAAATATGACAGGACTAATATGAGTTTTGTTCTTATTAATGAAAAGGAGGAATCCTCCAAAGCTTCTTCTGTTGTCTCTAACAATAAGCCAGGGTATGTGGAGAATCTTCCTTTCAAGCCTCTCCCTTCTAAAGAGGAGAATAAGAATAAGAAGAAGAAGAAGAAGAAGAGTAAAAGGAGAGAGGAAACGGTATCTTCCCCTAATCATGTTGCTCCTATCATAGTGTTTGCTGATGAGTCTGAACTAGATGATGTTCCTATGCATGTTACCTATAGCAGTGATCATGATTGGGAAAAGCACACTACCTTTGATATTGAAAATCTCTTTGGTACCAAATCTAAAAATGATGATATTAATAATGGTTGTATTATTAGTACTATCCATGTTCTTTCCAATGATGATATGTTTACAAATGAACACACTTTGGAAGATAGCTATTCTATTACTTATGATGATATTACACCTCCAATGTATGATGATTATAATGATGAATATGATATTTTCAGTCCACCTACTATTGAGGAGAAAATTAATTATGATTACAATATGCCTCCTATATTTGATGACTATGGTGATGAGAATAATAGTGATAGCTATTTTGTTGAATTTGCTCCCACTATAATTAATAAGAATGACCATGCTTATATGGAGAGTAATAATTATTATATGCATGTGGCTCATGATAAGAATATTTTATGTGATAGTTATATTGTTAATTTTATTCATGATGCTACTGAAAGTTATTATGAGAGAGGTAAACATGGTTTTATGCATATCAAAAATATTAAGTTTCCCCTCTTTATGCTGAAAATTTTGAAGTTGCACTTGTTTTGCTTTCCTATGCTGGTTGCTTTGTGCTTTCATGACTTGTTTCTTTACAAGATTATTTTTCATAGGAAGTGGGTTAGACTTAAATGTGTTTTGAAATTTCTTCTTGATGCTCTCTTTTACTTCAATTCATATTTCTTATGTGAGCATCTTCTCAAACTATCAAGCCTAACTTAAAGGCGTTAAAGAAAAGTACTTATTGAGAGATAGCCAAATTTTGTTAGGTTTTTATTTTATTGAGTCTTGGAAGTTATTACTTCTGTAATAACCTCTCATTATCCTTTTTGTGTGGTTTTTGTGCCAAGAATAATCTCTAATGAGAGAGAAGTAAGATTTGGGGAAGTTGCTGTTCCAAAACAGAATTTTGTGCTTCACTATAAAAATTCGTGAAAAATATCTGTATGTCGGATTGAGATGTAATTGTCTGATCTTAAGCCCCAGGTTGTTATCTAACTTACGTTAGTTCAACACTTCTCTATTTCAGCGACATAAGGTCTTCGAAAAAATAGGTCTTTACCTTATGGTCTGTTTTGACAGATTTCTGCCATTATTTGCATTTGCCTCTTATCGGTTTCTTTTTTAGTTCTCTTTGATCACTTGAGATTTAAAAAAAGGAATTGCTACAGTAGCTTGTGTTTTAATGGAAGTTTTACTATGTTGAAACTAAAGCCAAAGGCTTATTATCTTGAATACACTAATGTTGCTAATGAGTATTGTATGAAGTTTTGTATGAAGGAAATTTTCAAGTGTAGGGAAAGAATGATGTGATGAGATGAAGAATGGACAAAATCTCAAGCTTGGGGATGCCACCCCGTGTCACCCCAAGAAAAATTCAAGAGGTACAAGCGTCAAAGCTTGGGGATGCCCAAGGCATCCCCTTCTTCATTAATAAAAATCTCAGGTCTCTTTCTAGACACTTCGTTTTTATTGTTTCATGCACTGTTGTGTTGTTCTTGGAGCATCTTAGTTTTCGTTTTTGGTTTTCGTTTGTTTAGTTTTCTTGAAATAAAGTAGTTAGACCCCCGCATTCGCTCTTTTGTTTCAAATAAGTTGATTGTAGTTGGTAAAGAGTAGAGAGTTTCATGCTTATAGTGATACAAAAGGGAGCTTGTTTTTGACTATGGCTTAGACTTTACCATGTCATGGTAGATGTTGCTTTGACCTTATGCTTAGTGATTATATTTGTAGCATGATTTGTTCCAAACAATTGAGATTGCTTAATGACGAGGTTTAATCTCGCCAATGCCCATTGTTATGGACTTGGGTTTTGGAGAAGATGGGGATGCTGGAGATCGTGGAACGGTTAGCAAACAAGCAACACGGGGACATGAGGTTTACCCAGGTTCAGGCCCCCGGAGGGAAAACCCTACTCCTGCTTGTCTGCTCTTGATTACGGCAGAACCGAAAGTGTATGCGGTGGTATGCGAGAGAGCCTCCTCGTCGTGCGCTCCTGGCCTTTATATAGATATAGGCAGGTCTCGGGCACAGATCGAGTCGGTTACAGGTTCTAGGGTTTGCCCCTTTGAATATTCTATCTACTCTAGTCTTGTTCTCCAAGGATCCGAAGGCGTCATGGGCCCTGGCCACCCGAAAGTCTTCATGGGCTGGCGTATGTTCTCGTGGGCCTTCCTTGGGCTGGACTAGGTATGCTAAGGTCGTGTACCCGCAGGGTATAACCATGTTAGTAGCCCCCGAGTGTTCATTCGAATCGTAGATTCGGCTGAGGACTCTTCAATATTTCGGGTGTAGCTGTTTTCTGTTCATCAGAGAATGATTTTAGTGTGTAGGGATTGCTGATGCGTGTGCCTGACTCTCCCGACGGATCAGGGCCAGTTAATTTTCTTAGGACAAAACAACACGATCTTCTTCAGATTCGAGTCCCTCGACTCGAACCCGGAACAAATGCTGGCGTAATTCAACTCAGGCCGTTGAGGACTTACAAGAGTGGAATTCCAGTGAATTTTAAATGATGTACCCAACGCGTTCGTCGGGATTTTTCATCGCGCCTGCTGGCACGGATTCTCACTAGCAGAGCGCAGTCGTGTGCGTTGCCAGGCCATCAGATGATATCTGTAGGTCTTATCTTTGCGTCACAGACACAGCATCCAAAATTTTATCACCGCGGAGGTGTTTCGGGTGGCCAAGGAGGATGTATACTCACTTAGCGTTGGTTGGGGCAGAGTTGCCGAAATTTTTTTGCATGTTGATCCGTAGGATCGCAGTCGAAGATTCATAGGGTGCGTGGCCAGCGCTCCCTATGGGAGTATCCCCCAAGTGTCTGTTCGAGTCGTAGATTCGAGCAGAGACTTATATTCGACAGTTATTTGGCTTTATGTCCGTAGGACACAATTTTTCGGATGCTTGAATCCATCCTCCCTATGGGAGTAGCCCCCGAGTCCGTAGTGGAGTCGTAGACTCGACGTAGGGCTCGAAGTGGAGTGTTTTAGTTGTTTTTCGGGTGTGCGGCCAGCGCTCCTGATAGGAGTAGCCCCCGAGTAGTTAGTCGAATCATAGATTCGAGTGAGTACATCTAGCTGTGTAGCCGAAGAACTGTAACCGTTGCTAGTATAGCTTTGATGACGTCAGTGTTGACGATCGGTGACCTCAAGCGTCTGCGGCGCCAGAGATGACGTGACTAGATGAACATGGGTCCCACCTTCTGACCTTGAGTTGACTGGTCACACGCGGCGTGGAGATAATTACGGTGTCGCCTCGATTTCCGTGCATAGTGGACAGCGTGTGAGCGACGGTTCGCTGTTGTGCTAACACGTGGACGGTCATATCTGAATGTTGGCTCTAGGTTTTCCCGATGGACGGTTGTCGTGCATCGTCTTCATCCTTATAATCATTGGGGAAAACTTAGTTTGTTTTCACCGCAGCCATTCCTGTTTCACTGCTCCCATCTTCCTTGAGCTTTCTCACTACGCGCTGGAATTTCCCCGAGCTTTTCCTTCCTTGATTCTACGTGCTCATCACCATCGCCGCGGCACTGCGATGGGGAAGCCCAAGAAGTCCTCCACTGCAGTTGGTACCAGTACTGCCGGCGGCGGCAAAAAAGTTTCTACCGCCACTCGCGTCACCGATGGTCGCTGGCAGCGATCGGAGACGTGCGAGGGTGACCTTCGCAAACTCCGTGAGCGGGGTCTTAACCCGCAGGATAGGGAGGCCGTCAGAGTCCCCGACGACAAGGTAATTCCCTGTCCTCCCGCTGGGTTTCGGGTCATGTTCATCGCGTTTCTCCTTCGGGGCCTTTCCTTCCCAATCCACGATTTTCTGCGTGGATTACTTTTTCTTTATGGCATCCAGCTCCATCATCTTTCCTCAAATTCTCTTCTTCATGTCGCCTGCTTCATCACATTCTGCGAGTGCTGGCTCGGTATCGAGCCACACTTTGGCCTCTTCCGGAAGCTCTATTCCATGAAGAGGCAATCTGGCTACGATTGTGTTTATCCTATTGGGGGCTGCATCATTTCCCTTAAATCCAACTTGCTTTTCTTCTCTTTTTCTATGTACGAGTCTATCCAGTACTGGCGAAGGCGGTGGTTTTACATCCGCGACTCCACAGTGACCGGACAAAAATTTGGTCTTGCTCCTTTCGACCCCTCCCAGAAAATCGAGCCGAAGAGGTCCTGGAAGAACCAGATCTTGGATAGCGAGGTGGCGGAGATAGAGGGGATTTATCGTCGGGTGGAGGATCTCCAGTTGATTCCGGATAAAGAGGTGAAAGGTGTGGATATCATCCGCACCTTCCTTAAACGTCGGGTGCAGCCGCTCTAGGCTTGGACGCACCCGATGTTCCTTTATTTTGGTCGTCGTGATCCGACTAGGGTTTCGGCTGAGGAGTTCTCCAAGGGGGATCTCGACAGGATTCTTCGTCCGCTGCTGAAGTACAAGGCTGGAGAGGATATTCCGGGGAAGTCGCTGACTCCTCCATTCGCTGCTTCTCGTCCGGTTTCGCAGGTGTAGATCTGGGACGTGCGCGTAGTGCTTATTTCAACTGCGTTTTCCTTGTATTTGCTTGTGTGCTTATAAATTTGCGTTTCCTTTTGCGCAGGAGTTCAAAGTACCGGGCATGTCACCGCCACTACCCGAACTGTTTCCGGATGCACCGGACAATGAGGTAGTGGACTCCATGTCTGAGCTTCCTTCGGTGCGGTCGCCGGCTGAGGAGGCTTTTGAGTCTAGCGATGAGCAGACTCGAAAGCGGACGTGGAGCTCGAGCGAGATGTCGGATGCTTCGACTCCACCGACTACTAGGAATCCGACGAGCCTTGAGCGTCATAGTGGGGGTCACGATGGCTCTTCCTCTCCTATTCCTGCCGTTCCCGTGCGGGCTGTAGCGCCGCAGCCGTCGGCGAAGCGGAAGAAGGAAGAGAAGAAAGAAGAGAAGAAGGAAGAAAAGAAGGGCACGAGGACCCCGCCTGTCTTTGACTTGAGCGATCTCGACTCATAAGTTTTCTTCAGTTGCTTTTTCTTTCTCTCGTCTTATGCTTGTACTTGGCTGAATTTTCTTTTGCAGCCACTCTTCCTACGACTCCTTCAGCGATGGCGCTCGGGAGATGGTGGGGGAGTCGAAGGTTGCTCCTCCTCTTCCTCAGACGGTGGCCACCTCCGAGGGCGCTGATCCGAACCCTTCACCGCAGGAGGCTCTGGTTGTTGTCCCTCAAAAGACTGCAGGCAAACCTTCGGAGTCGTCGTCTAACCACGTAAGTGATTTTGTTTTCCGTCGTAGGGGGATCCCCCAAGCCTTTTCGGATGATCCGCTCATCATTGTTTCTTCGTGCCTCGGGGGGAGCCCCCGAGCATCTTTCGGGTGATCTGCTGGTCATCCCTTTTTTCCTTTTTTGTTTATACTTGCCTTGGGGGGAGCCCCCGAGCGTTCTTTTTGTGTGTGTATTCTGTCTTGCTCGTTCTTTGGGCGTATCCCTCGAGCCTTTTCTTTTGATGAGTAGTGTATTTTTGCAGCCTTTTTTGCAAGGCGCCAACCAACTTGTGCAGCAGCACCTGGCGTTAGAGGCCAACTTCAAACAGCTTCAGGGTACATTCATGGGTTGGTCTTTTTACGTCTTCTTCTATTTCCTTTTCTTCGATCTGATAAGTGTTTTGCTGTGTGCAGAGGACAGCAATACCACCTTCCGCGAGCTTGATGCTCTCAAAAAGAGACTTGGGTGAGCGAAGAAGAAGGCCGAGGACGTCGTTGGTGCGAAGGAGCGCCTCGAACAGGAGCTAGCCGACGCAGCCGCGACCAAGGAGCGCCTGCAGCAGGAGGCTACGAACCGCGAGGAGCAGCTCGCCACTGCTGCGGCCGCGCGGGAGAAGGAGGTAGCCGGCAAGCTGATGGCAGCTGCCAAGGCTATTTCGGGTGAGTGGTCTCGTCTTTTCCTTTTCGGCTTCCTTGTCCTTTCTTTCTTTGATTTGTATTTACGTCTCCTCTTCCATTTGTTTATATGTCGCAGGCATCGAGTTTGACCGCGGTGCTCTGGAGCACGGGAGTGCTCTGGATGATGCCACTGCGGCGTTTGAAGACCGCTGCAGTACCGTGGTCGTCTCGCTCGCCAAGGCCAAGGAGGCTTTTGGGCGCTTCTATAAGGAGCTTGTACCCAAGGGCGTCACCCTCAAGGATGTCGACTCGTTGGCGGATGCGCTGTCAGCCGAAGCACCTGCGGCGTACAAGCGCAAGCAGAAAGGCATCGGTGGATCCGTGGGGCTGGCGATGGCCCTGGCATCTGGTGCAGAGCTGGATCTTCATCAGGTCACCTCCCATATGCCGGCGGCTGCTGACGGATCCGAGGTAGCTTTTGCCCTCTACGCTGCATGTTGTAAACGTTATGGGCCGAAGTTGATTGACCTGCTGGCGGAGTACACGGCGAGGCAGCAGGGGGAGGCTAAGGGCAGGCAGTCTGGCTCCGAGGCTACTCAAGATGCAGCTTCTTAGGCTCTGTATTTGTAGGATATCTTTTGTTTCTTTTGGTCTAATGTAGCTATGAACACTCCTTGTGCCATGCAGTGGCTTTTGCTGTATATAATGAATCTCCAATCAGTTTTCGTGTTCGTGCCCTTATTCATATCCTTGCCCTCTTTTCCTCTAGGAACCTTCGGGTGATGGCCCCGTTAGCACTTCTACCACGCCGCAGCTGGGGCCATCTTTGGATGGTGCGTCGCAGCTTTTGTTTCTTCGTGACCGCATCCGTAGTCTTGAGAAAGAATTACTTGGGGTGCGCGGCCACGCCGACGTTTGGAAGTCGAAGGCGGATCGGGGTGCTGCCAGAGAGGAGTATTTGATGGGGGAGTTGCGTCGTCTGGCCGAACAGCTTCAATGTAGGTTTTTTGAGCTGCTGCTCCTTGTTTCGGATGCGGCTGTTGGCCGGTCATCTTACTTTGCCATTGTTGCAGGTGCCAACCTTGTTCCTAAGGAGGAAAAGGAGCGTGTTGCTATTCGGATCAACTGCTTGACCCAACAGGACATGGAGGCCGGCAGTTTTTTTTGGATGGACCGCGATTGTGCCATGGTCCTTGCGACTGTACCAGGTGTCACGGGTGCTGCGCCAAGCGAAGGCTTCGTTCGCGTCGGTTCTTCACGTGATGTTTCCCCTGGATGAGGCATCGTCGACTCTATGGGGCCTGCTGGCGAAATTTCGGGATGTGCATCATGTCAGGGAGCTGGTGCGGCATCAGCTAGTTGCAGGGGTAAAGGCTGCGCTTTCTCTCGTGCGGCTACATCGTCCTGATGTGGACCTTGCTGCTGTGGCAGCTGGGCCACCTCTTCGGCCGGATGGCGGTGTGTGGGATATGCATACACATTATGCGGCTATAAGGCAGTATGCCGAACAAATTGTAGATCTCTTTGAGCAGCGTGCGCAGGTGATTCTTCGGAATAGGTAGAACCTGTAAAAAGATAGATGTAAAATTTGTATTTATTCGACTGGGCGTGTTATGCCCTTTGCTGTAAAGGTTTGTTGTTGTTAGCACATTGTGCTTTGTTTGTGTGCGCGTCCTTTTCGTTAGCCTGACGTGGTCAGCTACTCAGGTGTACACGCGTTTTTCTCAGTCGACGAAGTCATGAGGTGAGGGGAGCCCCCGAGTGTGTTGTAACATGGATAAAAATGCGAGTAATAGACGAAAATTTTTGTGGCGAGACACTTAGCTTTATTCATATCGTAAGGAGGAGGTACATTGTTCGGCTGCGTAGCCTTGGCTGAATAGCCTTATTGAAAGTAAAAGAGGGAGGTAGCTAGGGGTAGAAGTGTCGCAATTGTGCGGAGTTCCATGGGTTGGAGTATGCGACCCCAGACTCCACGTGTTTTAGGCAATAGGCGCCACCTGGGATGACTTCAGTGACGATGTAGGGTCCTTCCCATGGTGACTCGAATTTCTTCGGTTGCTCTTTCTTGAGTCGCAAGACTAGGTCTCCTTCGACGAAGGACCTTGGACGCAGCCATCGGTTGTGGTAGTTGCGGAGGATCTGTTGATACACCGCTGATCGAGCTGCTGCTATGTCACGTGATTCGTCGAGTGTGTCGACGGCGTCTTCGAGTGCGGCCGTTGATTCGGCTTCGCTGTAGGCAACGACCCGTGTGGCCTTATGGCGTACCTCTGCTGGTAGCACGGCTTCGGCTCCGTGCACCATGAAGAAGGGCGTGTAGCCAGTTGAGATGTTCGGTGTCGTGCGCAAGCTCCAGAGGACCGAGGGTAGCTCCTGTGTCTAGGCTCCTGCGATCCGCTCAAGTGGGCTCATTAGGCGCTTCTTGATGCCAGCACCGACGAGGCCGTTTGCCTTTTCGACCTGCCCGTTCGTTTGCGGGTGTGCCACAGAGGCATATGTGATGTTGATTCCGAGGTCTTCGCAGAAGTCCTGAAATTCTTTGGAGATGAAGTTCGACCCATTGTCAGTGATGATGCTGTGCGGCACGCCGAACCTGTAGACAATGGATTCGAAGAACTTGACGACAGTTTTTCCCTTTTGGTTAGTGACAGGCATGGCCTCGATTCACTTGGTTAATTTTTCGACTGAGACCCGGAGGTAGACGTGACCTCCTTTCGAGGACCTTGGCTGTTTGCCGATCATATCGAGTCCCCATTGGGAGAAAGGCCAGGCCAAAGTTATGGGTCTAAACTCTGATCCGAGTGCGTGCGGTTTGTCGGAGAACCTCTAGCACCCATTGCATCTTCGGACGATGTCCTTGGCATCGTTCATGGCCGTTGACTAGTAAAATCCGCCTCGTAGAGCTTTGGCGACAAGGGAGCGGCTGCCCGCATGATGGCCGCAGATGCCCTCGTGGATGTCTTGGAGGATGGTTTTGCCGTCACCGATGGTGACGCACCTTTGGAGTAAACCCGAAATGTTGTGCTTGTACAGCTTGCCATTGATGATGGTGAAGGCCTTGGACCTGCGAGATATGCGTCGGGCATCCGTCGGGCTATCAGGCAGTTCTTCGTCTATCAGGTACCTGAGGTATGGCCGTGTCCAAGTTTCTTTGACTGCCATGACCTTCATTAGGTTGACCACTGCGACCTCTGTGTCGAGTTTTTTGGGTCCTTCCTGACCGTCGAGTAGCGCAGCCCTCGAGTGCTCTGCTTCTTCGGGTGATCCCTTTGGGAATTTCCGTTTGATGGATGGCACGCAGATCTGTTCGAGGAACACACCTGGTGGCACCCGTGCGCAGGTGGAGACGATGTGGGTGAGTCTGTCGGCCTATTCATTGCTTTCTCTCCCAACGTGACAAAGCTCACAGCCGTCAAAGTCTCCTTCGAGTGCGTTGTAGAGTGCGCGGTACGCAATCATGTTGGCGGCGTGTGCGTCGCACTCATGCATCGTCTGCTGGACGACAAGGTTCGAGTCTTCGTAGATGACCAGGCGCGTCGCGCCGCAGATCTTGGCCATCCTCATGCCGTGGATGAGGGATTCGTATTCGGCCTCGTTGTTGGAAGCTCGAAATTTCATCTGGAGGACGTACTTCATCTTGTCGCCCTGCGGGGAGGTCAGTATGACCCCGGCTCCTGCTCCGGCTTCGCGCTTGGAGCCGTCGAAGTGCATCGTCCATGACTGTGTCATGTCCGGCGTGTCTGGCAGCTGCAGTTCCATCCAGTGGACGAGGAAGTCTGGAAGGACCTGCGACTTGATCATGTGGCGCTTCTCGTAGACGATGTCTAGAGGTGACAGCTCGATGCCCCATAGGGCCACACGTCCTGTGGCCTCCGGGTTGTTCAGGATGCTGTTCAGGGGTGCCTCGTTGACGACCATCACTTGATGTTCCTGGAAGTAGTGGCTCAACCGACGAGCCGTCATGAACACGCCGTAGGTGAGTTTCTGGTAGTGAGGGTACCTCTGCTTTGTCGGCGTCAGTACCTTGCTAAGGTAGTAGATTGGGCGTTGGACCCCATGGGTCTTGCCTTCTTCGGGTCGCTCGACCACCAGTACGATGCTTACCACCTAGTGTGTGGCTGCTATGTACAGCAGTAAAGGCTCGCGCTCCTTTGGCGTGACCATGACGGGCGAGGTGGAGAGCAGCCGCTTTAGATCTTCGAATGCGTTGTCTGCCTCGGACGTCCACTCGAATTTGTCTGTCTTGCATAGCAGCTGATAGAACGACAAAGCTTTTTTGCCCATGCGGCTGATGAACCTGCTTAATGCAGCGATTCGCCCGGCAAGCTGTTGTACGCCCTTGAGGTTCTCCGTCTTCTCCATGGCCATTATGGCCCGTATTTTCTTCGGGTTCGCCTCGATTCCTCGCTGGGAGATGAAGTAACCTAGCAACTGACCAGATGGGACGCCGAAGGCGCATTTTTCTGGGTTTAGCTTGATCTTGTATCGATCAAGGTTATCGAAAGTCTCGCGGAGATCGTCGATGAGCATCTTAGCCTCCCTTGTTTTGATGACTATGTCGTCGACATAGACTTGGATGTTGCGGCCGATCTGGTCCTTCAGGCATGCCTGAATGCATCGTTGGTACGTGGCGCCTGCGTTCTTTAGCCCGAAGGGCATTGTATTGTAGCAGAACACTCTGAACGGCATGATGAATGATGTTTTCTCCTGATCCTCGACCTTTAGTCGGATCTGGTTGTAGCCTGAGTAGCCGTCGAGGAAGGAGAGTTTTTCGCATCCTGCAGTTGAGTCGATGATCTGATCGATCCAAGGAAGAGGAAAGTGATCCTTCGGGCAGTACTTGTTCAACAATGTGAAGTCCACGCACATCCGTAGGATGTCCGTGTCCTATTTGGGGACCATCACGGTGTTGGCGAGCCACTCGCTCTCCTTGATCTCCCTGATGAAGTTTGCGTCGAGTAGTCTATTGACTTCGACTCCGATTGCTTCGGCCCGTGGTTCAGACAGTCGTCGGATGGACTGTTTGACGGGCTTGGCGTCTGGAAATACGTTGAGTGCGTGCTCGGCGAATTCCCTGGGAACTCCTGGCATGTCCGCGGGACACCAGGCAAAGATTTCCCATCTCTCGCGGAGGAATTCGATGAGCGCGCTTTCCTATGCGGAGCTGAGGTCGTTGGCGATCAGCGCCGTCTTGGAGGCATCTGTTGGATGGACTTGCACCTTCTTTGTGTTGACGGTGGAGTCGAAGGACATGTCTGGTGCGTTCTGTCTTGCGATTGGGGGTGCCCCATTGTCCGTCGCCTCGCGGAGCCTTACGAGCTCCTCCTGCATGCCGAATGACTGGGAGATTCTGTTGAAGTCCCCGTCGCAGTGGTCCGATCGGGTGAAGCTCCCGTCGACCGTGATGACGCCCCTGGGTCCTGGCATCTTGAGTAGAAGGTACGCATAGTGCGGTACTGCTAGGAATCGTGCGAATGCTACACGCCCGAGGATGGCGTGGTATTGTGATGGCCAGTCCACCACTTCGAACTCGAGTCGCTCGCACCGAAAGTTGTCGGGCTTGACGAAGATGACGTCGAGCCATATCTTTCCCAGGGGAAATATGCCCTTCCCTGGGACGATGCCATGGAACGTTGTGTCGGATTATTCCAGGCTGCACAGCGGGATCCGCATTGCTGCTAAGGTACTGGTGAACATCAAATTGATGCCGCTCGCGCCGTCCATGAAGACGCGGCTCATGTCGAACCCTCCGATCTGCGCCTCGAGCACCAGGGTAGCATGACCTGTGCGAGGGACCTAACAAGGGTGATCCAATCGGCTGAACGTGATGCAGGACTCCGATCCGCTGAGGTACTCAGGGATGGCGGGCGGAGCGGTCACGACCAGATTAATTTGGCGGGTGATTTTCTTCTGCACCCTGTTCATTGGGCGCCCTTTTTGGATCATCAGCGACCCTTTCGGCGCGGGATACCCGTGCCCACCGTTATTCTTCACGGGTGCGATTGGGTGGTTTGAAGGTCCCGCGGGTGGTGGTGGAGGATCTCCATGTGCGATCTCACCTGGTGGAGGAGCTCCATGTGCGATATCACCTGGTGCAGGTGCGTTCCCGTATCCAGGGTTCGGGGCTTGCTGCCTCATCTGAGCCATGCTCTCGCTGAGTTTCTGGAACTCGTGGCAGTCTTTGAGCATGTGGCTTGACTTCTTTTTACCATCCTTCTTGTCGATGTAGAAGTGGATGGTGCATGGACCCAACAGTTTGTCGTATGCTGAGGGTCCATCGTCACGGCCTCGACGTTGCCATGACTGCGTTGGGCGTCCTCTGTCGCGGAAGTTGCTTCCGCGGTATCCGCCACTGCTGCGGTTGTTGTCGTTGCGTCAGTCGGTGTAGCCAGCCGCGACCATGTCGGGTCCATCGCGATCGTCGTAAACGCGCGATCTTCTCTCGCTACGGCTCTCACGTCGCCGGCTGTAGTCATCTTCCTCCTTCGAGTGTGCTCGGTGGACGGAGTCCTCGCCATCGGCCCACCTGTTGACGATGTCCATGAGGTGGTCGGGTGTCTTGGGCTTGACGCGCCCAAGTTCTTCCTTGAAGTCCTGGCGTTTGACGCCGTCCTTGAAGGCGTCGATAGCTCTCTCCTCAGAGATGTGCGTCGTGGAGTTTTTGGTGTTGGACCAGCACAGTATGTACGAGCGAATGGATTCGCCCGTTCGTTGGGTGCAGGCCCTCAGCATCTCGATCGAGGTTGGCCTCTTGCTGGTGCCCTTGAAGTTTCGGACGAAACTGTATTCTAGTTCCTCCCGGCTTCGGATGGATCCCGAGGATAGGCTGCTGAGCCAGATCCGAGCTACGCCTGTCAGCTGCAGCTGAAGGCATTGCATGGCGGTTTCCTTGTTTCCGCCGTGTAGCTTGACGGACGACAGGTGGTCGCTGAGCCACGCCTTGGGGTCCTATGTGCCGTCGAACTTCGGAGTGTCCGAAGGAAGCTTGAAGTTCCGCGGCATCCGCGTCCACCGAACAGATCTGCTGAAGCATCGGGCTCCGCAGAGTTCTCCTTCGTCATCGTCCTCGTCAGATTCGGACGAGCATACGCGCTTGGCACGTGCCTTGTCGACCTTGCACTTGGTTAGCTCGTTTCGAGCATCATAATCGCGGCTGCGACGGCGCGAGCTCTTGTGCCTTTGAGGAAGGTCGTGTTCTTCATCCTCGGATGAGGGTGTGGGGCTGCGGTTGAACCTGACCGCATCCTTCTTCTTTGGCTTCGCGGGAGCTTCTCCATGGAGCGCAGCTCCAACGAGTCCGAGTCCGGTAAGCGCGGACTTATGCATGGCCCTTTTTGGGTCCCCCTCCGGAGGTGGGTGGGACGCAAGGTACGCAGTGGCTGCCATGATCGCAGCTTGCGGCGTCTTCGGGATGACGTTGCCGTCAGCATCCATCTCCATGAAGGACGCGTTGAGGGCCCGAGTCACCTTGCGGCGTGCCTTGGGATCCATGTTCTCCATGCGAGAATAGTGCTTGTTGCCATGGTTGCCGTGCGAGATGGAGCCAATGCCCATGGCAGAGAGCGCAGCTCGCCGCGCGCTCGACTTCGAGGCTGCTTGCTTGCGTTTGTCAAGCACCTCTTGCATCTTCACCTGCTTCTTGTGCTCCTCGATTAGGAGCATGTGGTATGCCATCAGCAGGTCCCGTGAGGCACCCACGGGCAGGATCTTATTGCCTGCCACGGCTTCGCGTGCTTGAGCCCATCCTTCCTCGCTGAGGTGGATGACCCGATCGGTGTCGTCCCTGTTGGGCGGGGGGGGACTGGCTTCTTTTGTTCTCGTCGTTTCTACCCTGCGGGTTTGGTGGCGGGTTAGGCGCGTGGTGTTCCGCGTCACTCTGGATGACTACGGCGCATTGGTAGCGCTCGTAGATTGGATCGCTGCTGCCGCAGCTTTCGGATCCGAAACCGTAGGTTCCTTCATCCGATGGTGGATCGCACAGATCTGAGTTGCAGTTGTTGCTGTCATAAGACTCATCTGTCGATGGCGATGTGCGTAGCACGGGGTGTGGAGCCCACGAAGCAGGCCTGATCGATGGCAGGGGCACCTGCTCTGGGAGGCGGAGAGTGCCGATATGCCCCACCTGGAAGCAGAAGCCCCCGAACAGGATCTCGAGTCCATTGCCAATGGGCTCGAAGTCCTTTAGGGTGGCTGGCGAGTGGGCGGTGAAGTCAAAAGCGCCTAAGAGGAGATGACTCTCCGTCGCCGCGGATTTGTAGATCGCTTTGGTTGGGACCGTCACGATCCCACAATCAGCGCCCCCAGTTCCCACAGACGGTGCCAATTGATGAGGTTTAATCTTGTCAATGCCCATTGTTATGGACTTGGGTTTTGGAGAAGATGGGGATGCTGGAGATCGCGGAACGGTTAGAAAACAAGCAACACGGGGACACAAGGTTTACCCAGTTTCAGGCCCCTGGAGGGAAAACCCTACTCCTGCTTGTCTGCTCTTGATTACGGCGGAACCAAAAGTTACAGGGGTGCGCAGATGCAATCTGGCGTGGAGGTGTGTATGCGGTGGTATGCGAGAGAGCCTCCTAGTCGTGCCCTCCTGGCCTTTATATAGAGATAGGAAGGTCTCAGGCACAAATCGAGTCGGTTATCGGTTCTAGGGTATGCCCCTTTGAATATTCTATCTACTCTAGTCTTGTTCTCCAAGGATCCGAAGGCGTCATGGGCCCTGGCCACCCGAAAGTCTTCATGGGCTGGCGTATGTTCACGTGGGCCTTCCTTGGGCTAGACTAGGTATGCTAAGGTCGTGTACCCGCAGGGTATAACCATGTCACTTAATGTGCCTTGAAATAATCATGCGTTGTTTTAGCATACAAAAGCATAATATTATGGTATTCTCCTTTGATGCTTTGTTTGGGTTGACTTGGCACATGCTTAAACCATGTTATGACTATGAACCAGTCACCTTAGACTCTATGATCATTTAGTTTTTGACTTGTGATACCACTTTATGCTTTAATTGATAATGTTTTGTAGCTCTGCATGATTATGGCCACTATTGCTCTCTTAGTTGGTCGCCCCCAGTCTTTTGCTAGCCTCCACTTGTACTGAGTAAGCTCTACTCATGCATCCAACTCCCAAGAAACCAAGTTATTACAAAGAGTCCAATATAAATTCCTATGCATGGTGTGTTACACCATTCCAAGTATATTCATGTTTTTATCCATCTTCCAAATTAAACTTGTTATGTGAAAATTAGTGATTAAAGATCTCACAAACTTGATGGCACACTTAACGTTCTTACACCTAATAAACTTGAACCATTGTGTCATCTATGTTGTTATATGCTTGCACTCATAAGTTGGGAATTAGCAGAACCATGTTGTCATGGAGAACGATTTCAACACATGTACATATTACCCAGTTGATATCATGATCTTTTGTTTACGGATGTCGGCGGTTGATACATCGGAAATGTATCTATAATTTTTGATGCTTCATGCTTGTCTTATGTTTTTTCTACACTTTGAGGTATTTTTATACACTTTCTAGAACTAACCTATTGACAAGATGCCGTAGTGCCAGTTGCCTTTTTTTGTTTTTTTGTTTCAGAAAAGCCAGAAAATAAATATTCTCGAAATTGGACGGGACAAAAGCCAAAGTTACTATTTTTTCAGAGGGAACATGGAGCCAGAAGGACAGACGAAGGGGGTAGCAGGATGTGGCCACACCCTAGGGTGGAGCGGGTCCCCCGGTCGCGCCAGCCCTAGGTGTATGCCCCTCGAGGCTCCACCGACCTTGCCCTTTTGCCTATATATATGTCTCCTCGGGATGTAAACCCTAACGGGGGCAAAAATCCACAAAAAGTTCCACAATGCCTCCTCCACCAAAGGAGAGATTCGGGGGACAGAAGTATCTGTTCCGGCACCCTTTCGGGATGGGGAAGTGCCCCCAGAGCCATCTCCTTCGATATCCACCACCATATCCATCGATCTCCACCACCATCTCCATCACCGTTTATGATTCCCATGATGAGGAGGGAGTAGTTCTTCCTCGAGGCTAAGGGCTCTACCGGTAACTATGTGTTCATCTCTCTCTATGCATGATCATATTGTGATCATGAGCTTTGTAATCAAGTAGATCTACTATGTTACTCAAGTGCTTTAATAGATCTCTGGCTCTCCCCACGTGTGTGAAAGTGACAGCATGCACACCGTGTGGCACTTAGGCTAGAGATTACATAAATACTTGTCATGAGTTATATTTTGAGTTGGTTGTCTCTATGAAATTGTGGTGTTTGTCGGAACCATATAGCACTCAAGGTGACAGTGTGGGGTTATCTAGATGGAGATTGCAAACTTTAAGGAGTGCTTTTGTAGCCCTACCGTGGATTAGAGTTCACCAAACAGAGAGTAGTTCAGAGTAGTATCATGAAGAGAAGATATTTATATGAGAGTGTTCACTGGTGAAAGTATGATCCCGAGGCCTTGTTTCTAAACATTAAAACACCATTTACAACTAGATATGTTACATGTTTGCTTGCTACCATCTTTATTTCAGATTGCCTTTAGTCTCTTCCTCCCGTCAAGCTCTTTTCTGGCACCGTTGTCTTATAATCATTCATACTACTTGTATTTCACTATATCTTCGCCGAACTAGTGCACCTATACACCTGACAAGTGTATTGGGTGTATTGGGGACACAAGAGACTTATTGTATATTGATTGCAGGGTTGCTTGAGAGGGATACCTTTGACCACTTCATCCCTGAGTTCGATAAACCTTGGGTGATCCACTTAAGGGAAACTTGTTGTTGTTCTAAAAACCTCTGCACTTGGAGTCCCAACAACTGTCTACAAGAATAGAAGTACGCAGACATCAGCGGTGTGAAATAAAAGGGGACCTTGTAAGACCATGGAGTATTGTATATGTGTTAGAGAAACGCCTAGGCGGCTGGCCTAATCCATGCCTAATCATGGTGGAAACTTACAGCATAACCATAGTGATCAATCTATGAAGCATCTTCAGAAAAAATATAGAAAAAAGAGAGAAAATAGATAAAGAAAAAAAGCACCATACTCCTGGTAAATAAGAAGATTGCTGAGATGCTCATTGTCTGTTGCCTTGTCATTTTGGTATGGGATAGATCCTGTGTCATGGGGCAAGGGTTACCCCGTTGGCGGTTCTCTATGATACACATGTACTTACAATGACAAGAACTTGCTTGTGAATAAAGTTGAGTAGCATGTGGAACGACCCTCGTACTCAAGGGACATGAAATTGCCAACTTATGATCTATCAAGCATATACTTCATATTTGTTTCACTTTAACCTTAACCACTTCAAGATTCTTATGATAGGGGCAATGAGAGCTGAAATCTAATAAGTACCATAATTTTTGGAAGCTCTTTATGAAACTTGAAATCCCTGCTTCCCTTTATGAAGGGCCTTTCTTCTTAATTTTATGTTGAGTCTCCATCTTCTATCTTTAGGCACCAGTTAAGAGAGCATATTTTTCATTCTTAGTTTTATGTGCATTGTCCCAAAACTTATTGATTGATTCATAATGTTGATATTGCTTGTTCTTGAACTATTTGTATCTAGTCACCTTTATGAACTTTGAAGGTGTCCTATGCATTTATGTTTTGCTACTCCATGAAGGACAAGCTGAATACCACTCTTGCTATGTTTTCTACATGTGAAACAAACAAACATCTTTCAATGCATTGTTATTCATGATCTTTTGTTTGTACCTTTTCATGTTGCAACATATTTGCTTTGTCTTATTGTTAGAACTACATCTTTCATGCTCATGTTTAGAGTACTTGAACCCAGCTATTAATGCTTTATAATAGTTTGATCAAGATTTTGATGGTGCATGTCACCTAAACAATTATTCTTTTTATCACTTACCTACTCGAGGACGAGCAGGAGTTAAGCTTGGGGATGCTTGATACGTCGTAAACGTATCTATAATTTTTGATGCTCCATGCTTGTTTATATCGACTTTCTTATGTTTTGTCTAAACTTTGAGGTATTTTTATACATTTTCCGGAACTAACCTATTGGCAAGATGTCACAGTTCCAGTTGCCTGTTTTCTGCTGTTTTTGGTTTCAAAAAAGCTAGTAAGGAAATATTCTTGGAATTGGATGGGACAAAAGCCAAAGTCGATATTTTACCAGAAGGAACACGGAGTCCGAAGGGCAGCCAAAAGGGGGGCCATGAGGTGGCCACACCATGTGGTGGTGTGGGCCCACCCTAGGTGGCGCCACTAGATGGTGTGGGCCCCTCGGGTGCCCACCGACCTTGCTCTTCCGCCTACATAAAGCCCACGATGCAGAAACCCTAGATGAATCGGCATCAATCCACGAAAAGGTCCGCAGCGCCGCCACAACCGAAGAGGAGATTCGGGTGACAGAAGTCTCTGTTTCGGCACCCTGCCGGGACGTGGAATTACCCCCGAAGACATCTCCACCGATCTCCATCACCATCTCCGTCGCCATTGCTGACTCCCATGAGGCAACCTGGACCCCCACCGACCTTGATTCCTGCGCCTATAAGAAGCCTCCAACCCAAAAACCCTGGGGCATCCAGAAGAAATCCATGAAAATCTCTGCTGCGTCGCCTCCACCGAGGGGGAGATTCGGGGGACAGAAAGTCTCTGTTCCGGCACCCTGCCGGGACGAGGAAGTGCCCCCGGAGCCATCTCCATCGATCTCCATCGCCATCTTCATCATCGTTGCTGATTCCCATGAGGAGGAGGGAGTAGTTCTTCCTCAAGGCTAAGGGCTCTACCGGTATCTATGTGTTCATCTCTCTCTCTATGCATGATCATATGTGATCATGAGTATTGTAATCAAGTAGATCTACTCTGCTACTCAAGTGCTTTCATTATTGTAATCTCCGGTTATCCCCTGTGTGTGAAGTTGACAGTGTGCACACCGTGTGGCACTTAGGCTAAAGATTACAGAAATACTTATCATGAGTTATATTTTGAGTTGGATGTCTCTATGAAATTGTGGTGCTTGTTGGAACCATCTAGCGCTCAAGGTGACAGTGTGGGTTTATCTAGATGGGGAATGCGAACTTTGAGGTGTGCTGTTATAGCCCTACCATGGATTAGAATTATCCAACCGGAGAGTAGTTCAGAGTAGCATTGTGAAGAGAAGATATTTATATGACAGTGTCCACTAGTGAAAGTATGATCCCTAGGCCTTGTTTCTAAGCATTAACACCATTTGCAATCAATCATGTTACATGTTTGCTTGCTGCCATATTTATTTCAGATTGCAATTACCACTTATAATCATCCATATCACCTGTATTTCACTATCTCTTTGCCGAACTAGTGCACCTATACACATGACAAATGTATTGGTTGTGTTGGGGACACAAGAGACTTCTTGTATCTTTATTGCAGTGTTGTTTGATAGGGATACCTTTGACCACTTCCTCCCTGAGTTCGATAAACCTTGGATGATCCACTTAAGGGAAACTTGATGCTGTTCTACAAACCTCTGCACTTGGAGGCCCAACATTGTCTACAAGAATAGAAGCGTGGGTAGACATCAGGCCACAACACAACACGACCCAAAGTAAAGCATAACAAAACGCTAGATAGGTGAGAGAACACCGAAACATGTGGAGCCAAGATGGACTAGGAGGGGAGCCGCCGTGCCGCCTCCAGAAGAACCCGAAGAATTTTGTCCAGCCACGCCTTGTCCTGCAGTCTACAGAGTGCCAAGAGTCTGAACACCGAGTCAGAAGAACATCATGGAAGAATCTTCTCAATAACCATCTTATTCCAAATGGTACAAAGTGAACATGACAACACGACAAACACTAGCCAGAAAAGGCGGCGGCCCTTTCCTACACGGTTTGCCTGGGTTTATAGGAATTCACCGAGCTCATGGGCTCACTAGTTAGGACCCAATGCGTCTCTAGTAAAGTTCCACAAAAATCGGGCTACGGGACAAATGAACAATATGGTAAAATCCACTCACATACGTTGTCCTTCCCCTCCTTCTAGGCTATGATGGGGTTGGCCACCCAAGTTGGGTAGTCAATCTTCTCAATCTGTTCTGCTTGTTTTGATGCTACATGCTTGTTTTGTATCAACTATCTTATGTTTTGTCTACACTTTGAGGCATTTTTACACATTTTCTGGGACTAACCTATTGATAAGACGCCGTGGTGCCAGTTGTCTGTTTTCTGCTATTTTTGGTTTCAGAAAAGCAAGTAAAGAAATATTCTCGGAATTGGACGGAACAAAAGCCGAAGTTCCTATTTTTTCAAACGCAACACGGAGCCCGAAGGAGAGACGGAGTGGATCCACGATGCGGCCACACCTAGGGCTGGCGCGGGTCCACCCTAGGGCATGCCGCCCTATGGTGTGGGCCCCTCGGGCATCCATCGACCTTGCCCCTTCTCCTATATAAACACCCTGAGACAGAAACCCTAAGTACCCAATCAGAAATCCACGAAAAAATTCGTAGCCATCGCCACCATCATCCCTAGATCGGGGGGTGCGAAGCTGTTCCTGGCACCCTAGATGCCTGGTTCATCACCATGCCAGCCTCCGGAGTGATGCGTGAGTAGTTCATCCTCATAGTGAGGAGACTATGGGTCCATAGCAGTAGCTAGATAGTTGTTTCTCCTCATTTCTGCTATCATGTTTAGATCTTGTGAGCTCCGTTCATGATCAAGATCATCTATTTATAATCCTACATGTTGTGTTTGTTGGGATCCGATGGATATTGAGTACTACATCAAGATTGATTATTGATTCTATCATGTCTATGTTATTTGTGATCTTGCATGCTCTCCTTTGCTAGTAGATGCTTTGGCCAAGTAGATGCTTGTAACTCCAAGAGGGAGTATTTATGCTCGATAGTAGGTTCATGCCTCTAGTTATCTGGGGAAGTGACAGAAATATCTAAGGTTGTAGATGTGTTGTTGCTACTATGGATAAAACAACAATACTTTGTCCAAGGGCAATTGTATTGTTTACTTTACACACTTTGCCTAAGCAATTATCCGTTGCTTGCAACTTAATACTGGAAGGGGTTCAGATGATAACCTGAAGGTGGATTATTAGTCATAGATGCAGTTGGATTATGGTCTATGTATATTGTTGTAATGCCCAATCAAATCTCATAGGAGTCATGATGTCTAGTATTGCATTGTTATGATTGCTCAATCTGTCAATTGCCCAACTGTAATTTGTTCACCCAACATGCTATTTATCTTATGGAGAGACACCTCTAGTGAACTGTGGACCCCGGTCCATACCTTTCCATTGATATACCATCTACTGTTTACTGTTTACTTTCTACAATCACCACAAGCAATTACTATCTTCCACACTATACATTTAATCATTTGTTTTTAGCAAACCGGTGAGATTGACAACCTCACTATAAGTTGGGGCAAAGTATTTTGGTTGTGTTGTGCAGGTTCCAAGTTGCTAGCAACACCTTGGGAGTTGTTTCCTTTCTCCTACTGGTTCGATAAACTTTGTTTCATAACTGAGGGAAATTTGCTAATGTGCTCATCATACCTTCCTCTTGGGTTTCCCAATGATCTCTACATCATTTGAGCCATCAATCACTTTTCTGGTGCCGTTGCCGGGAAGATAAGGATAACTTCAATCTCTTCCTCCCCGTCAAATCACTTTTCTAGGAGAAAGAAGATTTCTGCAAGGGGAGTCCCTCACAACCAATCTCTTTACTTTGTTTTTGTTTTGCTTAGTTTATTTTGCTTTGTTTTGCTTGTTTATTTCTATCAAAAACACACACAAAATTAGTTGTATTGGTTTTCTTCTTTTTATAAAAAACAGAAAAAAAATTAGTTCCTACTTTAGTTTCTATTTCTGTTGGCTTGCTTTAATCTTGCAAAAATGACTACTCCTGAAAACACTAAGTTATGTGACTTCATTAGCACAAACAACAATGATTTCCTGTGCACACCTATTGTTCCACATGTTCCTAAAGCTACTTTCGTTGAAATTAAACCTGCTTTGCTTAATCTTGTTATGAAAGAGCAATTTTCTAGTGCTAGTACTGATGATGATGTTGCTCACCTTAATAATTTTGTTGAACTTTGTGAGATAAAAATATATAAGGATGTAGATGGAGATATTATTAATCTTAAATTTTTTCCTTTCTCTTTGAGAGGAAGAGCTAAAGAATGGTTGCTATCTTTACCTAAAAATAGTATTGATTCTTGGATTAAATGCAAAGATGCTTTCATTGGAAAATATTATCCTCCTGATAAGGTTATATCTATGAGAAGTGAAATAATGAAATTTAAACAATTTGATAATGAACATGTTTCTCAAGCTTGGGAAATAATGAAATCTTTGGTAAAGAATTGCCCCACTCATGGACTGACTACTTGGATGATTATCCAAACCTTTTATGCAGGACCAAATTTTTCTTCAAGAAACCTGTTGGATTTTGCTGCTGGAGGTACCTTTATGACCATTACTTTGGGTGCTGCAACAAAGCTCCTTGATAATATGATGGTTAATTATTCTGAATGACACACTGAGAGAGCTCCACGAGGTAAGAAGGTAAATTCTGTTGAAGAAACCTCCTCCTTGACTGATAAAATTGATGTTATTATATCTATGCTTGTTAGTGGAAAAGATCATATTGATCCAAATAATGTTCCTTTAGCCTCTTTGGTTGCTTAGGAAGAGCAAGTTGATGTGAACTTCATTAGATATAATAATTTTGGCAATAATGCTTATGGTAATAATAATTATAGGCCATACCCTCCTAATAATAGCAATAGTTATCATGGTAAATTTGGAATGCCTAGTGAAGAAAGGATTTTGGAAGTTGAAAGATCCACTAAAAACTTCATGCAAATGCAATATGAGAAGAATAAATTATTCACTAAAACCATGGAGGAACAATCTACTATTTTGAAAAATATTAGTCATCAACTTGAGAATTTAAATAGGGAAATTCCTGGTTTGCAATCCAAAATTTCGAATGCTGAAAAAAAATCATATTTGTCTGAAGCACAATTTTCTTTGATTAATAAAATGGCTGCTAAACCTGAAACTATGGAAAATCCCTTTCCTGCTACTAATGCCATACAAGTTAGAATTGATGAAAATGTTAGAATGCTAGCTGAATTGCATGCTAGGTGGGAAAGAGAAGATGAAATTGCTAGAAATAGTAGTATGACTAAAATTTGTACTATTACCACCACTAGTAATGTTGGTGCTAGCAAACCACATGAAGTCCCCATTCCTTTTACAACAATGCCTAAACCCAATGGAACCTTTTCCAATAAAAATGCTGATTTTTTTTCAAAATATGGGAAACAATAGTTCTACTACCTTGGATGCTAATTTTGATTTTGATCTTGATGGTTGCAATATTTCTAAAGTAATTATGTTCTTACAAAAGCTTTCTAGAAGTCCTAATGCTAGTGCTATGAATATGGCTTTTACAAAACACATTACAAATGCTCTCATGAAAATTAAAGAAGAAAAATTGAAACATAAAGCTTCTATTCCTAGGAAATTAGAATATGGTTGGGAACCCATCATTAATATGAAAGTGAATGATTTTGATCTCAAAGATTTATGTGATCTTGGTGCTAGTGTCTCTATTATGCCTAGAAAAATTTATGAAATGCTTGATTTGCCACCATTGGAAGATTATTATTTGGATGTCCATCTTGATGATAATGCTAAAAAGAAACGTATGGGGAGCATTAATGATGTTCTTATTGTGGTTAACAATACCTTTGTCCCGTTGATTTCTATGCTTTGTATGTTGAATGCAATGCTTCTTGTCCTATTATTTTGGGAAGACCTTTTCTTAGAACTGTTGGTGCCATTATTGATATGAACGAAGGCACCATTAAATATCAATTCCCACTCAAGAAAGCTATAGAACACTTCCCTAGAAAAAGATATAAACTATCTTTTGTCTCTCTTATTAAAAAAAGTTGATGTTGATGCTTCTTCATTCAAAAAAAACTTGATTCTTGCTTTCTATGCCTAGCTGAAAGGCGTTAAAGAAAAGCACTCTTGGGAGATAACCCAATTTTTTATTTTCAGTAAGTTTTTTATTTTTTTGAGTCTTGGAAGTTATTGCCTCTATAATAACCTCTCCTTATCCTTTTTGTGTGGTTTTTGTGCCAAGAATAACCTCTAATGAGACAGAAGTAAGATTTGGGGAAGCTGATGTCGTGAAACAGATTTTTGTGCTTCACTGTAAAAAATCGTGAAACATCCCAGTACGTTGGATTGATCTATAATTTTTGGTGCGTATGCCCCAGGTTACTATGTAACTTTTGTTTGTTTTGCACTTTTCGATTTGAGCAATGGAATATTTTCTAAAAAATCTTTACCTGCTGGTCCGTTTTGACAGTTTTCTCTCATTATTTGTATTTGCCTCTTAATCGGTTTCTTTTTGAGTTCTCTTTGATCACTTGAGATTTTAAAAGGAATTTATACAGTAGCTTTTGTTTTAATGAAAGTTTTACTTGAGTTGAAACTAAATCCAAAGGTTTATTATCTTGAATACACTAATGTTGCTAATGAAGATTGTGTGAAGTTTTGTATGAAGAAATTTTCAAGTGTAGGGGAAGAATGATATGATGAGATGAAGTATAAACAAAATATCAAGATTGGGGATGCCACCCGTGTCTCCCCAGATATTCAAGAGGTACAAGCATCAAAGTTTGGGGATGCCCAAGGCATCCCCATCTTCATCAATAAAAATCTCAGGTCTTCTTTCAAGACACTTTATTTTTATTGCTTCATGCACTATATGTTGTTCTTGGAGCGTCTTTGTCTTTGTTTTTAGTTTTATTCTGTTTTGGTTTGCTGAAATAAGTTGGTCGGACCCCAACATTCCTATTTTGGAGAAGTTACACCTAGTTCTTCACTGCCTAGAACACTCTAGTTTTCACTCTTATTATTCTATGAGTGTTCTCTTTTGCTAGCACTGCGTTTAGCTTTAGTTTTCTTATGCTTTCTGCTTAGAACTTCTTATTTCTTCCTTGTAAATTTGTGAGACAAGCCCACTGGTCTTTATTGATTATTATCTTTGTGAGTTGTTTCAAATAAGTCCATTGGTGTTGGAAAAGAGTAGGAAGTTTCATGCTTATAGTGGTACAAAAAGAAGCTTATCTTGACTATGGCTTAGACTTTATCATGTCATGTTATATGTTGCTTTGACCATATGCTTAGTGATTATTGTTGTAACATGACTTGTTTCAAAAAGTTGCTTAATGTGTCTTGAAAGAATCATGCGTTGGTTTAGCATACAAAAGCATAATATTGTGGTATTCTCCTTTGATGCTTTATTTGGGTTGACTTGGCGCATGCTTACACCATGTTAAGACTATGAACCGGTCACCTTAACCTCTATTATCATTTAGTTTTTGACTTGTGATATCACTTTATGCTTTGATTAATAATGTTTTGTTGCTTTGCATGATTATGGCCATTATTTCTCTCTTAGTTGGTCGCTTCCAGTATTTTGCTAGCCTCCACCTGTACTAAGTAAGCTCTACTCGTGCATCCAACTCCCAATAAACCAAGTTATTCCAAAGAGTCCACTATAAATTCCTATGCATGGTGTGTTACACCATTTCAAGTATATTCATGTTTTTATCTATCTTCCAAATTAAACTTTGTTATGTGAAAATTAGTGATTAAAGCTCTCACACACTTGATGGCACACTTTATTTTCTTGCACTTAATAAACTTGAACCATTGTGCCCATCTATGTTGCTTATATGCTTGCAAATTATAAGTTGTGAGTTAGAAGAACCGTGTTGTCACGGGGAACGCTTTCAACATTGCACTTATTCTATTCAGTTGATATCATGTTCTTTTGTTTATGGATCCCGGCGGTGTGAAATAAAAGGGGAGCTTGTAAGCTCATGGAGTTTGTATATGTGTTAGAGAAACACCTGGGTGACTAGCCTAAGCCATGCCTAATCATGGTGTAAACTTGCAGCATAACCATAATGAGCATTCTGTGAAGCATCCTCAATAAAAACATATGCAAATAGAAAAAAAAGATCGATGAGATGCTCATTGTCTGTTGCCTTGTCATTTTGATATGGTATAGCTCCTGTGTCATGGGGAAAGGGGTACCACGTTGGTGGTTCTCTATGATACACATGTACTTACAATGACAAGAACTTTCTTGTGATTAAGTTGAGTAGCATGTGGAACGATCCTCGTACTCAAGGGACATGAGATTGCCAACTTATGATCTGTCAAGCATATAACTTCATATTTGTTTCACTTTAACCTTAACTACTTCAAGATGCTTATGATAGGGGCAATGAGAGATGAAATCTAATAAGTACCATAATTTTTGGAAGCTCATTATGAAACTTGAAATCCCTGCTTCCCTTTATGAAGGGCAATTCTTCATACTTTTATGTTGAGTCTCCATCTTCTATCTTTAGGCACCAGTTAAGAGAGCATAGTTGTCATTCTTAGTTTTATGTGAATTGTCCCAAAACTTATTGATTGATTCATAATTTTGATATTGCTTGTTCTTGAACTATTTGTATCTAGTCACCCTTATGAACTTTGAAGGTGTCCTATGCATTTATGTTTTGCTAATCCATGAAGAACAAGCTGAATACCACTCTTGCTATGCTTTCTATATGTGAAACAAACAAATGTCTTTCAATGCATTGTATTCATGATCTTTTGTTTGTACCTTTTCATGTTGCAACTTAGTTGCTTTGTCTTATTGTTAGAAATATATCTTTCATGCTTATGTTAGAGCACTATGATCCCAGCTATCAATGCTTTATAATACCTTGATCAAGATTATGATGGTGCATGTCACCTTAAAAATTATTATTTTTATCACTTACCTACTCGAGGACGAGCAAGAGTTAAGCTTGGGGATGCTTGATACGTCGTAAACGTATCTATAATTTTGTATGCTCCATGTTTGTTTTGTATCAACTATCTTATGTTTTGTCTACACTTTGAGGCATTTTTATACATTTTTTGGAACTAACCTATTGACAAGATGTCACAGTGCCAGTTGTCTGTTTTCTGTTGTTTTTTATTTTAGAAAATCTAGTAAAGAAATATTCTCGGAATTGGACGGAACAAAAGCTGAAGTTCCTATTTTATTTTTTCAGACGCAACACGGAGCCCGGAGGAGAGACGAAGTGGAGCCACGATGCTGCCACACCTAGGGCTGGCGCGGGTCCACCCTAGGGCACGCCTCCCTATGGTGTGGGCCCCTCGGGCATCCACCGACCTTGCCCCTTCGCCTATATAAACACCCGAGGCAGAAACCCTAAGTACCCGATTAGAAATCCACGAAAAAATCCATAGCCGTCGGCACCATCATCCCTAGATCGGGGGGATCCGAAGCTCTTCCCGGCACCCTGCCGGAGAGGAGAGATCACCCTGGAGGCCTGCTTCATCACCATGCCAGCCTCCGGAGTGATGCGTGAGTATTTCATCCTTGGACTATGGGTCAATAGCAGTAGCTAGATGGTTGTTTCTCCTCCTTTGTGCTATCATGTTTAGATCTTGTGAGCACCGTTCATGATCAAGATCATCTATTTGTAATCCTACATGTTGTGTTTGTTGGGATCCGATGAATATTGAGCACTACGTCAAGATTGATTATTGATTCTATCATGTCTATGATGTTTGTGATCTTGCATGCTCTTTGTTGCTAGTAGATGCTTTGGCCAAGTAGATGCTTGTAACTCCAAGACGGCGTATTTATGCTCGATAGTAGGTTCATGCCTCTAGTAATCTGGGGAAGTGACAGAAATCTCTAAGGTTGTAGATGTGTTGTTGCTACTAGGGATAAAACAACAATCCTTTGTCCAAGGGCAATTGTATTGTTTACTTTACACACTTTGATTAATGCAATTATCTGTTGCTTGCAACTTAATACTGGAAGGGGTTCGGATGATAACCTGAAGGTGGATTATTAGTCATAGATGCAGTTGGATTATAGTTTATGTATTATGTTGTATTGCCCAAAGGAATCTCATAGAAATCATCATGACATGTACATGCATAGCTATGCATTCTCAATCTGCCAATTGCCCAACTATAATTGTTTATCCAACATGCTATTTATCTTATGGAGAGACACCTCTAGTGAACTGTGGACCCCGGTCCATACCTTTACATCGATATACCATCTACTGTTTACTGTTTACTTTCTGCAATTAACACAAGCAATTACTATCTTCCACACTATATGTTTAATCCTTTGTTTTCAGCAAACCGGTGAGATTGACAACCTCACTGTAAGTTGGGGCAAAGTATTGTGGTTGTGTTGTGCAACTTACAAGTTGCTAGCAACACCTTGGGAGTTGTTTCCTTTCTCCTACTGGTTCGATAACCTTGGTTTCATAACTGAGGGAAACTTGTTGTTGTGCTCATCATACCTTCCTCTTGGGGTTCCCAACGAGTTGTACATCATTTGAGCCATCACCCCCCACCATGTTGTTCCCCTTTAATAGGAGTGATTAGCGGGAAGACATTTGTGGATCCGATCTACATGACATGCGCTCACTACTAGGAAAACGGCTATAGGTAATCCACACATCCTTGGCGCACGTGCTAGTGGTGCCCCACGAGTAAAATAGGCGTGGCACACGGCCCATAAGTGCCCTATGGCTAACTATCTTAAGCGTGGTGCACATGGGGTGGTGCGCCATGACTATGTGTGGGCTAGGGCACAGGTGTTTGCAGACCCCCTAGCCTTAGCGCTCATGTGCGCGGTGCGCTACGGGTGTGAAACTTAGTAGTAGCGCACCCTGACCTAGTGCGCTACGAGTATGTGGGTTGCGGCCTGCTATACAACTACGACAACTTATCCATAGGGCACCCCGCCCTAGTGCGCCACGGCTAAGTAGCCTTCAGTAACTCCACCCCCTGGTTCGCCTTTTTAGCGTTGCAAAAAATAAAATAAAACGATAAACACTTCAAAAAATAAAATCCTTTCACATGTATGTAGGCAATGTGGTCTAGTTTGTAAGAAAATTAACAAACAAGAATTTCGACTTTTACTGTAAAAAAAGATCATGCCACGGTAAAACGGGCATAACTTTTTGCATACGAAGTCGAAAAAACGTTTAATATACCAAAATGAAGAGAACGAAATTTCGTATCCGCTCGCAACCACCTAAGGTCGTTTAGCAATTTTTTAGATTTTCAAAATTCGAAAAGGATAAAATGTTATGGTCAAAAGATCATTTTTTCCTGCAGAAAAAAAGTGAGGCCACTTACCCGTAGCGCACCACCATGTAGTGTGCCACGAGTAAGTTGGGCGAGATTTGAAATTCGAATCACCACCCCGCCCACCTACCCCTCTACTTTTCCTCCCCCTTCTCCTTTTCCTTTTCCTTCTCCTCCTTCCCCTTATCCTCTCTCATGCCTCCTTGCTCCGGCCTCTTCCTCTCCTTGTAGTGATGACGATGACGGCGGCCCTCTCCCCCTTCTTGCTCCGGCCTCCTCCTCTCCCTGCAGTGACGACGGCGACGGCGACCTTCTCCTCCTCCTTGAAGTGACAACGGGCGACGGCGGCCTCCTTCTCCTCCCCTACCTCCCTTCCTCCCTATCTTCTTGTCTTCCTCCCTCTCTTCCTACCTCCCTTTCTCCAACCACACCTCCTCCTACCGCCTCGATGCCGGTGAGGACTAGCGCGGCTACGGCCTCCCGCACCTCCCTGCGGTGGTAGGTCGTGTCCATGGCCACCATGCTCCGGCAAGGCGACACGACAGCGGCGATGCGCGGAACCGATTGCTTTTGCAATTCAAAACAAGGGTGTTTTTTGCATTTCTTTTGTTTTTCAAAAAACACAGCCGTGACGTACCTGTACCCCTACCTGTGGAGCACCGGGTGGTGTGCCACGGGTAACTTTTTTACCCGTAGCGCACCATACAGTGCGCTACAGGTAAGTTTTACCCGTAGCGCGCGCCTCGTGGCGCACCCCTAGTGCGTCACTGATGGACAAAACATGTGCGGCACTAACAGGTTTTTTTTCTAGTAGTGGCTCCCCCTGCCTAGTGCGCCAACTGACAAAGGATAGTTTTCACGATCCCTTTGCAGTCTCACTTCCGAGGAACGAAAGAGAGTTTATTTTTTCGACAATCGGCTCGGGTCAGCAGGTTTGGGTCTCCAAATACAAAGGCGACAATAAGTGTATATTGGGAAGGATTCCCTCATACTTTATTATCGAGAGATTGTACAAAAGTGGCTATAAGATGATCTCGGTGGGTTTATAATCACTAGTGGAAACGAGGGCTTTTGTTGATCCCGAAAATGGGCTTTAACACCGGTTCTTCTACGAACCGGTGTTAAAGGGGGGGATGTACCAGCGTGGCCTCTGCGGCATTAAAGGAGCCCCCCTTTAACACCGGTTCGTGGCACGAACCGGTGTTAAAGGTCCCTGCACTAGTGGCCCGCGCACCCCCACCCCCCTTTAACACCGGTTCGTGGCACGAACCGGTGTTAAAGGGGGGCTATATAAGACACCACCCCAGCCCACACACACCCCACTCTTCCATTCTTTCACATTTTGGAGCCTAGCAAGAGGGTGTGAAGAGTGCTAGTTTGTGTTTTTTTCATATGCACTAGAGGTGTTCGGTGAAATGCCCGAGAGCTCAAAATAAGCTTTCTTGTTGCTCTTTCCGTCTCGGTCGAGGTCGGCAACTATAGTTTCATGTGTCATTGATGTACTATATATATAAATGGTCATCTCCCTATTATTTTTTGATATATACTACATATTAATGCAGATGAATCGGCAATGGATGTACGGTGACCGCCGCACTTCCGAGTACATTACGGGCCTCCAAAATTTCATCGTTGTGGCTAATGCAAACCGTGGTCACAATGGTTTTATGTGCTGTCTGTGTGTTCACTGTCAGAACAAGAAAGACTACTCAAATACCAGAACCATTCACGCCCACCTGCTTCGATCCGGTTTCATGCCCAGCTATAATTGTTGGACCAAGCACGGAGAAAAAGGGGTTGTGATGGAAGACAACGAAGAAGAAGAGGATGATGAAAACTATCATAATATGTATCCTGAATATGATGATAATGCAACGGAGGTAGATAATGAAGATCAAGAGGGAGCAGATGGGCCCGCTGATGACGATCTTGGTCGGGCCATTACGGATGCAAAGGAAGAATGTGAAACTGAAAAGGAGAAGGAGAAGCTGGAGCAGATGTTAAAGGATCACAAAACATTGTTGTATCCAACTTGCGAAGATGGCCACAAAAAGCTAGGTGCCACACTAGATTTGCTGCAATGGAAGGCAGAGAATGGTGTGTCTGACAGCGCATTTTCAAAGTTGTTGGTAAAAATGAAGAATCTTCTTCCAAGAAATAATGAGTTGCCTGACAGTACATACCAAGCAAAGAAGGTTGTCTTCCCTCTAGGATTAGACGTGCAGAAGATACATGCCTGCATTAATGACTGCATCCTCTACCGCGGTGAGAAGTACGAGAATTTGGATGCATGCCCGGTATGCACTGCACTGCGGTATAAGATCAGACGAGACGATCCTGGCGATGTTGAGGGCGAGGCCCCTAGGAATAAGGTTCCCGCCAAGGTTATGTGGTATGCTCCTATAATACCACGGTTAAAACGTCTCTTCAGAAATAAAGAGCATGCCAAGTTGTTGCGATGGCACATGGAAGACAGTAAGAAAGACGCGATGTTGAGACACCCCGTTGATGGGTCACAGTGGAGAAAAGTCGAGCGAGAGTACCCGGACTTCGCACGTGACGCAAGGAACTTAAGGTTTGGTCTAAGTACAGACGGCATGAATCCTTTTGGTGAGAAGAGCTGCAGTCACAGCACCTGGCCTGTGACCCTATGTATCTATAACCTTCCTCCTTGGTTGTGTATGAAGAGGAAGTTCATTATGATGCCAGTGCTCATCCAAGGCCCGAGGCAACCCGGCAACGACATTGATGTGTACCTAAGGCCATTAGTTGAAGAACTTTTACAGCTGTGGGCCAAACCAGGTGTACGTATGTGGGATGAGCACAAAGGGGAGCCATTTGAACTACGAGCATTGCTTTTCGTAACCATCAATGATTGGCCTGCTCTTAGTAACATTGCAGGGAAGACAAACAAGGGATACAATGCATGCACACACTGTTTAGATGATACTGAAAGTGTATATTTGGATAAATGTAAGAAGGTTGTGTACCTAGAGTATCGCCGATTTCTTCCGAACCTGCATCCAGTAAGAAAGAAAGGCAAGCATTTCAAACGTCTGGCAGAACCCCGGAGGAAGCCTGTCCTCCGTACCGGTGAGGAGGTATTTGGTATGGTCAAGGACCTAGAAGTAATATTTGGAAAAGGTCCTGGCAGTCTATCTGTTCCGAATGACGATGCCGGACACGCGCCCATGTGGAAGAAGCAATCTATATTTTGGGACCAACCCTATTGGAAAGTCTTAGAGGTCCGCTCTTCAATCGACGTGATGCACGTGACGAAGAATGTTTGCATGAACCTTCTAGGCTTTCTAGGAGTGTATGGGAAGACAAAAGATACACCGGAAGCACGACAGGACCAGCAACGTCTGAAGGCCCCTGAAGAGCCTATGCATCCTGAGAACGAGAAGGGTAAACGATGCCACTTAACTCCTGCCAGCTACGCTCTTACCAAAGCAGAGAAGGAAATCTTTTTTGAATGTCTGAGCAGTATCAAGGTCCCGTCTGGATTCTCGTCGAATATAAAGGGAATAATAAATATGGCAGAGAAAAAATTCCAAAACCTGAAGTCTCATGACTGCCACGTGATTATGACACAATTGCTTCCGATTGCATTGAGGGGGCTTCTACCTGAAAATGTTCGAGTACCCATTGTGAAGCTATGTGCATTCCTCAATGCAATATCTCAGAAGGTAATCGATCCAGAAAGCCTACCAGGGTTACAAACAGATGTGGCCCAATGTCTTGTCAGCTTTGAGTTGGTGTTCCCACCATCCTTCTTCAATATTATGACGCATCTCCTGGTTCACTTAGTAGAAGAGATTGCCATTCTCGGTCCTGTATTTCTACACAATATGTTCCCCTTTGAGAGGTACATGGGAGTCTTAAAGAAATATGTTCATAACCGTGCTAGGCCAGAAGGAAGCATCTCCAAGGGCTATGTAACAGAGGAGGTCATTGAGTTCTGTGTTGATTTTATTCCTGACCTTAAGGCGATTGGTGTTCCAGAATCACGACATGAGGGGAGACTGCGTGGAAAAGGCACCCTAGGATGTAAAGCAATGATATGTAGGGACGGGCATTCTCTCAATCAAGCACACTACACGGTTTTACAAAGATCTATCTTGGTTGCCCCGTATATCAATGAACACAAGAATTTAATACGCCTCAAACACCCGGGGCAGTCTGATGAATGGATTATAAGTGAACACATGGCGAGTTTTGGCGGATGGCTGCAAAGACTTCTCACGAATAACACCACTGTTGGGGATCAGCTGTACTTGTTGGCCAGGACACCGTCTTCGACTGTATGTACTTTCCAAGGGTACGGGATAAATGGGAATACATTTTACACGATAGGCCAAGATAAAAAGAGCACCAACCAAAACAGTGGTGTCCGCTTCGATGCAGCAGAAGACAATGGGCAAAAGACCATGTATTATGGGTTCATAGAGGAGATATGGGAACTTGACTATGGACCTAATTTTAAGGTCCCCTTGTTTCGATGCAAATGGGTCAAGCTAACAGGAGGAGGGGTTGAGGTAGACAAGAAGTACGGAATGACAACGGTGGATCTCAACAATCTTATGAAGAACTTAGACGAACCATTCGTCCTAGCCAATGATGTGGCTCAGGTTTTCTATGTGAAGGACATGTCCTCCAGACCAAAAAAAAGAAAAAATATGCAAACGAATACATCATATGATGAGCCAAAGCGTCACATAGTTCTTTCAGGGAAAAGAAACATCGTGGGAATCGAGGACAAGACAGACATGTCAGAAGATTATAATAAGTTTGATGAAATTCCGCCCTTCACAGTGAAAACTGACCCAAGCATTCCGTTAAGTAAAGAAGATGCTCCATGGTTACGTCTGAAGCGATCATAAGGAAGGGCATATGCCAAGAAGTTCATGCTCATATTATGTAACTCTAGTTCATGTTTTTAATATTAATACATGTCTTGAGTGTTAGTCATGTTTTGTGGATGGACCGGGACTATGAGAAGAAGTTGTCCCGATTCGTACTTACCATTAAGATCTGGTCTCCAAACGCGCGCGGTCACATATTAGGGAGTGCCTCTATGACCAGTTTCTTGGAGATGCCGGAGGACTAGGCTCCGTCGGCATCTCCCTGAAACTGGCCGTAGTGGTGTCCCTGCTCTCGAAAACCATCTTGCAGCTTTGTAACTTCTCTAACTAGATCAATACACCAGGGAGCTAACTAATTTCACATATTAGGGAGTGCCTCTATGACCAGTTTCTCGGAGATGCCGGAGGACTGGGCTCCGTCGGCATCTCCCTGAAACTGGCCGTAGTGGTGTCCCTGCCTCAAACTGGCTGGAGGACTGGACTCACAAGGATGCCTATTTATAGTACAAGCAGCTCGACATAGTGTTGACACTTACAAAATAATGTCGACACTCACCCCTATTATTAGTACCGGTTGGTGTCTCCAACCGGGACTAAAGGTTCATCTTTAGTCCCGGTTGGTGACACCATCCGGGACAAGGTACACGCCGCACGACATAATGTCGACATGCACTCACCCCTATTATTAGTGCTGACTCGTGTTTTGTCCCGGTTGGTGTCTCCAACCGGGACTAAAGGTTCATCTTTAGTCCCGGTTGGTGTCTCCAACCGGGACTAAAGGTTCATCCCGCCATTTTTTCCCGCCATTTTTCTTCCCGCCATTTTTCTTCCCGCCATTTTTCTTCCCGCCATTTTTCTTCCCGCCAGTTCTTCCCTCCAGTTCTTCCCGCTAGTTCACTATATATATATGTAGGGGGTTGGCCTCCATTGTCATTGCACATCTCTAGACTCATATCTGCAACCTCATCACTCTTTCCCATGGATTCCACCGTAGCACTAACCCCCAGGGAGGCGGAGGCGCTTTGCGCCTCGAACTACCCCTGCCCGCCGGGCTACTGTGTCCCCATCGACTGGATGCTGAGCGTCGGAGGCGTGCCGGTTCCTCCTGTCCCTCTAGGTGTGGCGCGCCGGATGGCCATCACGAACCACTACTACTTCGAGCTCACGCCGGAGCAGCGGAGGAATCCCAGATGGCATCCTGACTATTTCCCTACTTGGGAAGCCTTCTTCGTGGATCGACATGAGAGTTCGCTCGCCAGGCACGAGGAGGACGGCCCACCTCCTCCTAACTTCAACGAGGCCGGCCGTCGGCTATGGTGGCGCGGTCAGACTCTCCAGAGCGTCATGGCCTATGACACTGCCGCCGACTCTAACCCCCGTCTGCGCTACCCTCAAGTCCAGCCCACGCGCTACCCTCAAGTCCAGCCCACGCGTACTCTCCAGAGGTTCAATTACGGCGACCCCGACGACGACAGCGATGACGGCGGCGGCGAGTACGACGACTACAGTGGCGAGTATTACATGTGTAGGCAGGAGCATGACTGAATCACTCCAACATTCGGAAACAAGTTCGGCCGATTGTTACTTAATCTAGCCATGTATCTTAATTTTCAGTTCTTTTATGTATCTTAATTTTCAGTTCCAGTTGGGCCGATTGTTACTTAATCTGGCCATGTATCTTAATTTTCAGTTCTTTTATGTATCTTAATTTTTAGTTCTTTTATGTATCTTAATTTTCAGTTCCAGTTCGGCTTTATGTAACTGTCTCAAAATGACCTATCTCATTCGAGGTTTCTTGGCTTTCGGGTCAAATGACCAATGTTATGGCTAGAATCAAGGCATAGTTTTCAAGAGGAGTTTTCCTTTTTATCGCACCAAAAAGGCATTTTCCATTTTCCGAGCATAAAAAACGGACGGTTTTGTGAAGCAACCACCAAATGGCTAATTCAAAAAACCACCAACACATTGATCAAAAAACAATGCAAGTTGAGAGAGGCTTGGTGAGATTCAAGTGTATACAAAATATGCGACATTTAAATATCCAATCAATTCAAAAATGTTAATACAAAAGATGCGGCATTAAAATATGATTTGATCTAATAAAAATCATTTACATGAATGGATAGATATTATTTTTCTGAAAATTATGATATATTATTCATATTTTTCTGAGTTGAAATGAAAAAGATATGAATTTTCTAAATTCATATCATATTTTTTGAATTAAAAAAGCCCCTTTAATGCATGACATAAGTGTTTTAATTATTTTAAAAAATTTCATGTAAAGTAAATATAAAATGATTTACATGAATGGATAGATATTATTTTTCTTAAAATTATGATATATTATTCATATTTTTCTGAGTTGAAATGAAAAATATATGAATTTTCTAAATTCATATCATATTTTTTGAATTAAAAAAGCCCCTTTAATGCATGAAATAAATGCGCCCCCCCCCTTTAACACCGGTTCCAGACAGGAACCGGTGTTAAAGGTGGGGGCATTTATTTCGTTTCCCGCACGCACCCACCCACCCCCTTTAACACCGGTTCGTGGCAGGAACCGGTGTTAAAGGGGGGGTGTAATAAATACGCAGGAACCGGTGTTAAAGGGGGGTGTGTAATAAATACGCGCGCAAACGAATCCCCCCCCTTTAACACCGGTTCCTGCCACGAACCGGTGTTAAAGGGGGGGTTATTAAATGCGCCACTTCGCTCCTTTCTTCCCCCCAGAGCCAGATCGCGCCACCACCGCCAGAGCCCGAACCCCTCGCCGTCGTCCTCGCCACCACCGAAGCCGACGACCGCCACCGCCTCGTCGTCCTCGCGCGCCACCGAAGCCGACGACCGCCACCCCTCGTCGTCCTCGCGCGCCACCGAAGCCGACGACCGCCACCGCCTCTGTCCGGCCGCCTCTGTCCGGCCGCCGTTGCAGCTGCCCGACGCCGACACCGTGGTGACCATGCTCTGTTTCCTCCCCTTCTCTGTTTCATCGCCGGCGCCCCCCTTTGCAGGCTTCTCTGCCACGTCGCCGTTGTCGCTCTGCCACGTCGTCGGCCGCCTCTGTCCGGCCGCCGTTGCAGCTGCCCGTCGTCGCCGTGCTCGCCCGTTGCCTCCCCGTGCTCACCCCCGTGCTCGCCCGTGCCTCCCCGTGCTCGCCCCCGAGCAGTCCCTCGCCGGAGCCGGTAGCTCGCGTCATCGGGTGTGGCGGGCAGGAGCGGCTACGCGAGCGCGTCCACGAATTGGGGCCAATGATAGGGAAGTGGAGGGGATGGGTCAGGGAGACGGATTCGTCGGGGAGGACCAGGGCCCAGGCGCGGTACGGGGACGGCCTCCCTCTCGGCTGCGGGGGCGGCCTAGGTGGGGTGCAAGCTCCGGTGGTGGCCATGGGGTGCGAGCTCGCGATGCGGCCTAGGTGGGGTGCGAGCTCCGATGTGGCATCCCCCCTCCTGGCCTAGGTCGGCGCTGATGAACATGGAGTTCGCCCTGGCCAGCATGCTCTGCGGCTTCGATTGGGCCACGTCTAAACGCCGACGCCTCGGAACGATATAAACACAGTTCTTTGCATAATATATTGACCCTCGGAACGATTCCAGGGTGCCAAAGATGGGCGAGATGAACGTAGTGACATCGACCCCCGACGATCTAAACCTTGCACATGTGAATTAGAAGCATGTGGAGTAAAAATAAAATAGCTTATAGCAAAGATATTATAATAGGCCACGCCTAAACCCTAACTGACCACCTCGCTCTCTTCCCCGTGCAGGAGCGTCTCGCCGCCACCGCTTCGGAGCTCATAGGCCACGCCTAAACGCCGACGCCGCCCGTCGCCCGACGAGCCCGCCGCTAGTACCGCCGCCCGACGAGCACCGCCGCCCGACGAGAACAACGTCACCCCACCGGTGAGCGCCACGTGTCTGCCACGTGTATGATTGCTGACTCATCCTTATTAAAACTTGTTTGCTCGATAAATTGTACTACATGCATAGATTAAAACTTGTGTACAAATTGGACCTCTGACTCATTTGTGTATTTATTTGTGTATTTTGGTATGAATAATATGTATATTTGTGTATGAATCCAAGTCCACTTGAATGTTTACACTCTTACTCTAGATAATATTATTGTTTTAGAAACTATGGATCCACTTAGTAGAAACCTTGAAGAAGAAGAAATAATGGGGAACATTATTGATGAGGACACCTCACAATATCTGAACTTGGAGGGACATGACGACGACAGCTCAAGTACTAGTCATGGAGAAGATGAAGACTCCGGTGAACGCAATTTAATGGTTACAAAGTCCGGCGAGGTATATGCATTGATTAAGCCTCAGCTGACTTCCACCAAAAATCTTCTTCTACATGTATTAATTAACGCTTCTTTCTTCTTTTAGCCCTCTGGATCGACCAGCCAGCAACCATCTTCTTCTACGAAAAAGAGCAAGCGAGGCGCGAGCCAGCGGTTGAAAGATCATGCAAAGTTCACGATCGAAGCAGTCCGTGTTGATGGCAGGCCGATGGAGCCCAAGAAGGCCGCAGACAAATTTGTACGTCAGGCTGGAGTTCTTGTTAGGGACCAAATCCCAATCATAATTGAAAATTGGAATAAGCCAAAGAAGGGCGACGGTACCTTTGTCGATGACAGATCCAAAGAAACGCTTTGGAATTCGTTGTTGGTAAATTTCACCCTTCCGCCAGAGGAGGATGAAAACAACCCGGTTATAAAGAAAAAGGTCAAAGAGTGGACTCTAAAGAAGATGGCTGAGGCTTTCCGCAACTGGAAGACAAAATTGAACAAATTTGTCAAATCTGGCGAGACTCCAGATTTCGAAGACGCATATTATGCGAAGATAAGACCTCACTGGCCCGAATTTGAGACATATAAAAAAATTGTTATAGCTAAAAAGAGGTCAGAAACCAATACGCTTAATGCCCTGAAGAAGGAATATCACCAGAGGACGGGGTCAGGTGGCTACATATCTTAGAGGCCTAAGTGGGAGGAAGCTGAGAGGGCCCTGCACGAGAGAGGGATCACACCCCAGACAGATGGGTGGGACCTACGTGCAAAGACTTGGTTCTACGGAATCGGGGCAAGGTTGGACCCAGAAACAGGATTGTGTATCTTCCCAACCATCCTTGCCAAACCCGTCACTGAACTCATCACGGCATACGAGGAAACATCCGCCAGGACCTTCCATCCCGACAGAGAGAATGACCAGCTCACACGCGCCATCGGTAAAAAAGAACACCCTGGACATGCACGAGGCACAGGGGGTATGACATGGAAGGATGGGTTTGCCGACTGGAGCGACTCTTACAGATGGCGCGGCAGAAAAGAAAAAGAGCGTACAGAGCGGATGACACAGATAGAACATGCACTTGCGGCGCTGCAGACGCAAGTGAATGCACAACAGAGCCATCAAGCTACCGGCCCATCTCAGCGGCACGAAGAGCCTGCATTGGAAGCTGCCCGCGGCCCAGACTCTGCGCGGAAAAGCAGTGTGGCTTCCACGGAGAACGTGCAGCCCACGCTTGAAATGACGGGTCCTCGATACCCCGTTGATGAGATCACGGAGAGCGAACACACTGAGCTGCATGTGAGATTAATGGGCTTATCCATTAAGGTGGCTGTCGGCTATGCCTTACCTCCTGTAGCTGGTGGAACTTACCACTGCCGACCGATTCCAGATGGCTATGCTATTGTCGGGGTGGATGAGGTTGTGAAGGAATATGAGGAAGCACAGCTTGACCATGCTACAGGTGAAGGGGGAACTCAACTCAAATTTGCAGTGAAAACAACCATTCTTTGGAAGAAGGAACACATTGTGCTTCCAAATTGGAGGTCACTGGCACCCCCGCCGTCTCCGCAGCGTCAGCAGTCTGAGCCGCTTCAGCTATCTCCTGCGCGGCAGCCATCTCCGGCCCGTCAGCCATCTCCTGCGCGGCAGCCATCTCCGGCCCGTCAGCCATCTCCTGCGCGGCAGCCATCTCCGCCCCGTCAGCCATCTCCGGTGCTTCAGCCATCTCCTCAGCGTAAGCGGAAGAGCACTGCCACGAGGAGCATCAGTAGCACTGCCACAAAGAAATCCGCAGGAAACCGTACGCCAAAGAGTTCAAAAAACTACGTCCCGCAGCCTTCCGCCAAGCCATTGCCAGTTTTACCGTGGAATCGCAGCGACGAGGAGACCAATAGGATCTCGGGAGAACATGTCAAGAAATTCTTTGCACCTAGACGGGCCGAGCCAAAGGAGAAAATAGATCCGGCGGTGGTGGAGAAGTTTTACAAAAATCTTTTGAAACCTGAAACCCCACTTGTGCCGGACTACGAGCGCCAGATTTTGAAGGCGGATGCAAGGCGCCGTAGGGAGACTGAAAGTAGCAGTCGTGAGGCACCCCAGAAAACAGTTCCCATGCTCGGAGAGCAGGAAAACCAATCATGCGCCCCGCTCCAAATGTTTGACAAACGGGACGCTCCTCCCGTAGATGATTACGAGGCAGAGCTACAAAGAAAGGCCAATGAGATGGGGATGACTTACATTGCATACTTGAACGTCATGGGAGACAACTTGCCCAAATGCGATGTCAACCCCATACAGCCATGGAAGTATGGGAAGAATCTAGTCAAGAAAGAGGAGCTCAAGAATCTACCAACAAAGATGCGAAAATTGCACAAGTGGTACCTTCATTTCTGCAAGACGAGAAAAGAAGAATGGATCACGGCGCATATAAGAGATCAGATTTTCTTGTGCGGAGACGATGCGATCGACTTCAACATTCAAGACTTGCATTTTCTATTCAATCAGAAGGAACTCGACAAATCTGCCATCAGCCTTTATTGTGTGTAAGTACTATTTCTGTAATTTTTATCTCATCTCATTCACTTCATTAATTGCATGTATATATATATGCTCACCATATATGTATATACTATTATGCAGGAAAAAGGTTATGGAATGCATGAAAGGAGGCCCTTTTGACATTGGGTTCGTTGACCCAAATAGAGTTCATGAAGAAGTGGTAAGAGACAAACACGGGCAAACAGAAGATTACTTGCTAAAGTTTTTACTGAGACAACAAACCAAAAGGGAAATACTATTTCCTTACAACTTCTCGTGAGTACTGTTACCGTCTCTCTTGTACACATTCTGTTTCGGCTTACTCGATGTTAAGTGTAACTGATGATGAGTTATGCGTGCGTAGGTTCCACTTTATTCTGCTAGTCATTCAACCCGACTCAGGAAAAGTCCTTGTCATGGACTCGTTACGAAAAGAAAAAGAGCTATGGGCAGACTTTAGAGAGATGCTCCAGAGGTAATTTCAATCATATTATCGCACTAGATCGGCAACTTTCGTGACAATAAGTAATTAATTACTCCTTTATCCATTTTCTTTGTCGGACAGGGTTTGGAAAATGTTCACGGGCAGGGCCGTGGGTGAATGGTCAGAAGAACTAAAATTTGTAGACCAAAATGTAAGTAATACTAGCTAGCTTCCAATTCCATTATATCATGCTTTATTGATTATTATTTTGATTGAACTCTCTATTTTCGTAAAGTGCGCGCATCAGGGATACGGCAATAACTTATGTGGGTACTATGTTTGCGAGTTCATTCACAACACGATATGTGCGACGGGCCAAGCCGCACTAGAACAACTTAGAGTAAGTAAACAAAGTCCACAACATTATTTTATTACCATCAATTGTGTTGAGTTTTATTCTTATATATATATATTGACGACCCATTCTTCATATATATGCAGATCGAACGGATGCGGGACCAACTCCTACCATTTGAACGCATACGAGCCATTCAAGAGGAATTGGCGGGGTTCATACTTGATGAGGTCGTCACGCCTGGCGGAGAACTCTTTAGATATCCACCAAAATGAACGATGACGATGTATGTGCCGATGACGATGTATGTGCCGATGACGATGTTTGTGTATAACAATAGTTGCTTAATTATTCATGTACTCGTATGTACCGATGATGATTTATGTGTATACCGCTCCCGATCGATTCCCCCTCGCTCCCCCCCCTCCCGCAGAAATACGCCCAGAACGGGGCAGAGGCAGAAGTCTGCCGCGGCAGAGATTTAAGCCGTTTTCCTACCGCGGCAGAGTTCTGCCGCGGCAGGAAAACGGCCTAAATCTCTGCCGCGGCAGAAGAACCTTTAACACCGGTTCCAGATACGAACCGGTGTTAAAGGGGGGGCCTGAGGCCTGCGGCAGCCCCACGTGCGCCACCCTTTAACACCAGTTCGTATAAGAACCGGTGTTAAAGGCCCCCCCCCCTCTAACACCGAACCCTCAACAGCGGTTGGGGAACCGCTGTTAGAGGTCCCTCCCAACCGGAGTTAAAGGGGGGCTCTGCACTAGTGAATGTTACCCGACTAGAGATGAATCTAGGGTTTATCACTAGAGCTAATGACTAAGACTCGATCGATTATGGCGTGTCCTCTTCGGGTGAATGTCTTCAAGTATTTATAGGCGTCGATGGTCTCAAAGTTTCTCTTAGTCACGTTAGGTGTTCATCTTGTCTTGCACGTCAAATTGATCTTCGATCTCCCTTGTACGCGTGTCTGGTCTTCAGGATCTCCAGAGAGCCGTCTTGCAGCCCCACATGTCAGGTCGGTTAAGAGCTTATAGATGCAGGTTCCGGTCTTTGATCGTAGAGATATGCGTGGGCAGAAATCATGGATTAAGGCCCATGTGAGGCAGAGGCCTGAATCCACCCATCACCGACATGTGATTTTTAGAAATGTGAAACTATATCATCGACAAAAATGACCATGACTCTATATGTAGTTTTCCATATTCTTTTTGTCTGGTGATTTACACATATTGCACATTCTTAAATATGTACAACTACCTCAATAAAGTACAACCTATATTCTTTATGTTTTCTATTTCTATTTTTTGGCAGGTTGCACTTTTCCCACACCACTGTTGCACATTCTTAGAAATGAGAAAAACTACCTCGTCAACAAAAGTGCAACCGGTTTGTTTATTGACTAGTTATTTGTAGGTTGCACATTTGACCACACCAACTCGCCGAGAAAAGTCCAACCAATGCTTTTTTGGGGTAATTTGTACTTTGCACATTCTCACTATATCATATTTTCACTTTATTAGAAGTGCACAACTAACTCATCGAGAAAATGGCAACCGACATTTCTTATGCATTTTCCCTTTTCTCGTGTAGTTGATTATAGGTTGCATTTTATGTCACGCCATGATCACACTTCTTAGAAGAAAAATATCGGTTATTTTTTCATAGTTGTAGTTTAAAGAGTAATGTGCAACTACCTCATCGATAAAAGTGCAAACAAAGTTCTATATATATTTTTTCATTTTCTATCTAGTTAATTATAGGTTGCACTTTTCGTGACACATGGTTGCATGTTTTGGAAATGTGCAATCATATCACAAAACTTTTTGTCTTATATGTATATGTATTGTACTTTCTTAGAAATATGCAACTACCATATCGAAAAGTGCAACCAATGCACTTTACGTTTTTTCACTTCTCATTTAGTTATTTATTGGTTGCATTTTTTCACGTTGTAGTTGCATTTTCTTAGAAATGATAAACTACATCATTAATAAAAGCGCAAATGAGCATGTTGTTTTTGTGTAGTTATTTGTAGGTTGCTCATTTGGCCATACCATAAATGTACTTTCTTAGAAATGAGAAAATACCTCATCAATGGAAGTGCAACCAATGTACTATTTTTGTCTAATTATTTGTAGGTTGTTCATTTGGCCACGCCATAAATGTACTTTCTTAGAAATGAGAAACTACCTCATCAATGGAAGTGCAACCAGTGTGCTACTTTTGTCTAGTTATTTGTATTTTTTTTTGAACAGGGTCTAGTTATTTGTAGGTTGCTCATTTGCCCACACCATAGCCGAACTTTCTTAGAAATGGGAAACTATAGCATTAATAAAAGTGCAACAAGTATGCTTTTTTTGTCTAGATTATTTGTAGATTGCTCATTTGGCCACACCATAGCTGCACTTTCTTAGAAATGCAAAACTTGCATCAATAAGAGTGTAACCACTATGTTTATTTTTTGTCTAGGTATTTGTAGGTTGCTCATCTGGCCATACTTGTCACCATATTTAAACTTTTTTAAAAATGTGCAACTATCTTGTCGAGAAAACTATGGAAGGTTCTAGATGTATTTTTTCCTTTCTTGTCTGGTTATTTGTATATGTTACACCTTCTCACTATGTCACATTTGCACTTCGTTAGAATTGTGTGACTAACTCATTGAGAAAATTGCAACCAAATTTCATATGTATGCATTTTCATATTTTCCACATATTTATTTATAGGTTGCACTTTTTGTCACACCATAGTTACATTTTTCGTAGATGTTTTTCTTGTCTTAAATTAAAAGAAGGAAAGGCTTGTAAGTCGGGTGCTTTTCTTGAATTGTGTTCTTGTTTTAGAGGTGTCGGCCCATTTCAAGAGTTTAAACGAAATAAATTTCTGTACATGGAGTTCAGAAGTTGCATTTTTGGAGAAATTTCCTCTTTTTCCGAAAAGACACAAGGACTCCACGTTCCAAATTATAAGATCTTTTAGTTATTTTATTATGGTCTGCATACGGATAAAAATGAGTAAGTCTACACACAAATAGCTCTACTTCGACAAGCTTTGCTCGGCTACAGCAATGGAGGGGTGAGGATGGCGACGCGCCTTTGGCTCGTGCTAGTGTCAGTAGTTGTTGCTAGGTGGCTCATTCATCTATTTGTAATTTTTATTACTTTTGAGTCTTTTTGTACTGCCGTTGATGATTATTAATAGATGAATTTCGAAAAAATGTCTATATACTTACATTTTGGGGAAAAAAAGATAAACATTTTATAATTAAGAATTGAGGGAGTAGACAGTACAACCTCCTTAATCTGCAGTTCTGCATGTTGACCGTTGATCGCTGAGTGTGGGCTCGTGGGCCACGTCCGGCCGAAAGCTGGGATTGTGGTATCGTCCAAGAGGTACAGATGTGAAACAAAAATATTAACCATATATTTAATAGACAATCAGAGATTATATATATGATTAACACCTAAGACAAATACGTTTGTCAAGCAACTTTGCACAAAGAATTCCGCAAGTAAAATTATAATTTCACTTTTAGAGAAACTTGTGCCTTACCGAACCTTCGTCCATCGTCCTCCGCCACCATGGTAGCGTCAGAAAAAGAGGCGAACAACCGCCATACCTAGATCTGGAAGAGCACCATCGCATACAAGAATGCTTTTCGAGCCAATGAACCGAGTCGTCGCAAGCGACGAGCCTGAGGCTTTGTGGCACGTCAGTCGGGGATCTTCCCCATGGTCACCAGATCCCGACACCGTTATCTTCATCTGATGCAGTCAAACCGTCTTCCACACGCACAGCTGCAAGACGACAAACACTACTGTAGCAGCCGACGCGACCACCACCCGCGAGAGAGACGAACGTCGATCACCAGACACAAATCTCACCGGATCTAGAGATCGACGAGAAGACCGGGCCACCTGTCCCCCCAACGCCACGGATTGAAGTGACGCCGAGATAGAGGAAGAACACGACGCAATCTCCTCCATGAAATCTGTACCTTAAGGAACACTAGGCCAACCCTAACTACAGGCCGAAGCCCAGGGTCCCCACCCACTCCTGCCGCCGGAGCGGCTGTCCGAGGAGGCAGGGACTGGCCGCTTGCCATAGCTAGGGCAGAGGTCGCCCAGATCTGTTTTGCATTGTGGCGGCGCAAACAATAACATCCTTGTGTTTAGCATTTGTAACGGTACTTTTTTTTAAAAAAAAAGCATTCGTAACGATAAGAAATGAGAAACAAAAACATCCTTGTTCCGTCCTCCTCCTGTTCAACTTCCACTGTCGACTCGTCTTACCATCCTGCATATGGGCATTGAGCATATATATCGTCCATATATTGCCACCTATGGCCATACAGCACAATTCGTGTCCATCATCCTTATGAGCGTTAAGGGTACCATCTTCCACCCCGACGATGATACTGTGGCATCCGCTTCTCCATCCTCCCCTTCTCCTTGTTCCTCCTCGAACCATCGATAGCCCACCCAACCCGCAATCAGAACATCAGATGATAACTCATCATCTTTCACTTGTTAGCACAAAATGGTGAACGCTCAAGACATAAGTTTCCTAAAATAAAATCCTGCTCCTTCCTTTGATGTAACCCAGTGGAGGTTAAGTTTCCCGAAATAAGGTTTTGCATCTTCCATCGATGCCACCCCTAGACAGCATGACTTTTCCAATGGAGTGTAGTAATCGACGAAGAAAATGGCAAACATACTGTTCGCAGTCGACACCGGCATCAGATACGCTGCGGTATCAAGTCAAACATCTACACTACGAGCGTCGGCAGACAGATCAGTCCAAGTCCAGTAAAGCGGCTGCTGCATCTTATCACAGGTCGAGCCAGCCAGGCATATCATCGAACTGTAGATATGGATGCCTATATACACACCTCACACCTCCATATTTGCAAACGCGTAGATACCCTGAAAACTCTGAACTGTGAAGCATATCATCATCAACAGAAAAAAAAAGGGAGAGAAAACAAAGCGGTGACGAGCCGACATGAGGAGGAACACCCTCCTTGCCCTCGTCTCCTGGCTCTTTCTTCTCGCGTTCTTCGTCGCGACCGCCACCGCTTCGCTGCGTAAGCCACTGAATCCAGTTCTTCTCTTTCCCTATGATGAGTCTTTCCTGGGAAGCTTGTTCAGTTAGACAGTCGTGGTTCTCCGCTGGTGGCACGTCCGCATCACCTTCATAGATTTTAATCTGTTTGCAGAACCTAACCTTGTGCTCCGTTTTGCTTTGTCTCAGCATGCCAGTGCTGCTGGATCGTGGAGCAGCCGACGAGGACCTGCGGCCATGCCTGCTGCGGTGACAACTGCTGCCCGCCTGCTCCGCCGCCGCCATATGCACCCTGAAAGAAAGATTGATACTCAGGCTTTGGTCATCAGTACTAATAAAAGAATAAGAAAGAGATGAATCCTGAGGGATGATGTTGTACTGCTCACCTGCTCTTCGTTGAGCATGTAACGATCTCTAGCACTCCACTTTACAATAATAATAGTACACCTCTTGGTTACTTCAGAACTGTTCAAGTGGACTTGTCATCTAAACCATTACTTTGCAGATAGAAATTTCAACGATAAATTAATCTTCATATATAGTAAGTCCAGTACTACAAGTTCTCCTAGGCTAACCTCACAATAATCTAGGATTCATAAATGGCAACTATGCCTTTCTTCCCTAAATCTAGTCATCTAAAAAGATAATAATACATGCTATTTCACAAAGGCACGCTTATCATGCCCCACCAGCACTACAGTTTCAACTTCAGAGAGAACCCATCATTCTAAGGTACATGAACACCCACAAAGTTAAAACCGACACCCCACAGAAGACCGCACAGCAACCTCCTCCACAAGATGCAACTGCAGAGCTCTTACTATCGTCAATGGCCACGAGAAAGCGGCATTCGCCGATAGATGGATCGAGGTAGGTTATCATCCCATTCCCGTCGAAGTCACAGCTCTTTGGATCCTGCTTCTGCCGCTGGTAATAGCTGTTGAAAGCAAAGGAAACATTGCCCTTCTGCCCAATGCCATAGCACGAACCTCCGTAGTAGAGAGTGGTGCAATCCGCCGTGTCACAAGCAAGCTTCAGGTGATTCGACGCCTCGTCAAGGCTCCGAGCAGGGTTTGCGACACACCATCGCGATGGAAGATATGGAACCTCCTTAGCATTCTTCAGCACTGGATTGCCTAACCCGAGGTTCAATGGGTACTTGGCCTGCCCATCAAATGAGAAGATACCCCAGTGCCGCTCGAAGTTTCCAGGTAGTACGCTCTTCTCCTCCTCATCGAGGAGGCCGAAAAGATAGACATCAGCTGGAGGTACGCCAGGACGGAGCGGAGTTCCTTTGTTGCTCATAACACGGTTGATCAGTCCTTGGTTGAATGCCCTTGCCGCAGTCAAGTTTGCACTTGGTGCTCCCTGAGTTGGCCAACCCACCTCACCGATTGCAATTGGTAGTTGCCCGTAGCCGATTTTGCTCAAAGCAGAAATTAATGTGTCAAAATTGCCATCAAAAGCATTGTAGTACACGTTTGCGCCATCTACAAGTGGATGAGTTGATCCTTCGAAGAAGGCATAATCTTGTGGAAAGTCAGAGTTCTGGTAAAGACTGAGGAATGGGTAGATATTGACGACGAACGGCGCCCCATTGGAACTGAGATAACTGGCAATCTGGGTCATTATCTGAGTCAGTTCAGTCCTGAATACTCCTTGCGATGGAACAGAACCCTCGTAGGCGTCAGCGTTGCATGGGACTACTAGCTTCACGTAGCTAGCAAGATTAGCCTTCACCAGTGATTGCTGAATGTTGGTCATCGCTGGAATAATGTACGACTGGAATTGACTCTGGTAGCTTGTCAGAAATGGCTCATTTCCCACAGCAATATATCTGTAACAAATTTGTAGATTTGTTAATCATCCACACAATAAACAATTCAGAAATGGGCAAATACCAAACAACTATGTCGTTTTAAAGCAAAACAAGGTCACCAAAGACCACACAGACCTTATTTATTATTGCACACTAAATCTGGTAAAAGGAAATTAAAACCACAGAGACTAGCACATGGAAGTAACTATAACATCATCATAATTTGACTGCAAACATTACTAACCTAAACTAGCAAATCATCTGAACCTAAGCCTGTGATTAGTGAATAATGAACAGTGTCCAAGGTAAGAAATTGGACAATCCAAATTACTTTAAGGCGCTGCAAGTTGAATTCCTGATAACTTTTTCACAATATTGCCATGAAACAAGTAGATTCAGATTATTAACAGAAAACGGAATACAGTTGTTCTGGGATTCCAGTATAAAACTGAATTTAGATATGACACCATGTGGCATTGTGCTCGTATAATCTTTTCAGGTATCCTATCAAAAGAGAGCTAGTCTTCAAACAGGGTAATGAGGATTAGCAACTATATGATTAGACTAATTCTAAAGCTGATAACAAACAAAATAACTTGAAGAATATCCATAAATATTCTGCATTACATGTATATGGTTATACATATCCCTTTACACGGGCCGTCCACCTTGATCTTGAAAAACTCGATTACATACTGACTCAGAATTTACATGTCAATGGTATTATCAAATACATAATACTCACGGAAGGTGATTCAATGGCTGCAAAGCGTCTGCAGCTTATGGGTCTTTGTCCGTGTTTAAACAAGTGTGTTTTGGGCATAGCCTTAGAAAGGACATAAATTCTAAACGGACATTACAATAAATCAACAAAAAATAATCTGATTTTGCCATTAGTATTGGCCTGAAAAGCATATACTAGTCATGTTTTTTCAGGTACAAAAGCATATACTACTAGCTTACATTTTCAAGAGAAGCCGAACTTTTAGCAAAAAGGACTCACTAGGCATCTAATTGCAAACTGAAGCAACATTTTGCATAGAGCAGCACGCCAGCAATGCAATTGAAATAATCAGCTCATGAGGAAATGCAAAGTGCAAACGAAGGGAATGGAAGGAAGCACCAGATTCCCCTTTCCACTAAATGCTAAAGAGATCCCGTTTCCAACAGAGATAAGCTTAAATAAGGAACGCATTCCCACATTGCCCATTCAATCAACAGGAATCCTCAAACAAGAATTACTAGTGATGATGCTTCGCGGCGGGCAGGAGATCTCGAGGAAACGAAACTCACCGGATGTCGACGCCGCCGCGGCCGACGTGCTGCGACACGTTCTGCGCGACCCAGGCGTCCGCGGCGGCCGGCGACCCCGCGACGCCGGCGAGCTCCCCGTTGGTGAGGCCGACCATGACCTGGATGCCGCTGCGCGCGAGCGCGCGGAGCACACCGGGGTCGGCGTCGAAGAGCTTGACCTTCCCGATCCGGTTCTCCCGCAGGAGGCCCACCACCACCTCCGGCGGCGCGCGGTGGGACGACAGCGTGCCCCAGTTCACCCCCACGGCCGCCTCGGCCGCTGCGGCGCACGACAGCGCCAAGGCGACGGCCAGGAGCGCCGCGCGGGCGGCCATCGGTCGGCGGGACCTAAATGAATCCGCGCGGTGTTTAGCTGTGGTTTCTTGGATGGAAGAGGTGGGATTTGGGAGGAGCTGGTGGTTGGGAGGAGGACGAAGATGGTGAGCGTGCTGATGCTCTCTGCCGACTAGCTAGCTAGTGTGGGACTGAAGCTTGGAGAGTGGAAAAGGATGATTGCTCACAGCGAAAGAGTGGAGAAGGGCAAATAAGTAAATGCAACGCGCGAGGTAGGAGGGTCAATACTGCGATCGTGGCAGGATTGCCCTGCAACGGATAGAAAGGCATTGAGCCGTTGGATTGGATGATCGAGGAGAGGGACATAGTGAAAAAAAGAAAATCATCATTTGTCTCTTCACGTTTGCCATTCCAGCCGGTTGCAAAAACGAAATGCAGGAAGCTCCCAAAAATCCAATGATGAATCCATCGTCTAATGGCCAACCTATAAGAAAACAAAAGCGACGGTGTCAAGAAATCAAGTACTCCCTCCGGTTTCGTGTGTTTTTTGCCAAATCTGTTCAATTCAGCAAAGTTCAACCGAATCTAACCCGGGGGTAAAACTAATTCGGAATCTAACCTCTCACGTCGACGTCATTTGAAACGCCGCCGGACTAACGCATGTCGGCCATGGCGCCAAGCTAGCGACGCAGGTGGACGGGATGGCTGACGTAGCAGCATCCACCATGCAATCACACTGGATGATTCACAGAACATAACCGTCTAGTTCATTCATCGGTAGCATGTTTGGTCGGAGAAATGTACCACTACGAGGTCCTACAAGTTCATTGGCTATCTCCTTCCCTTTCCTTGAAGAGGATCCTGCATCGGCCATGAGTGGTGTTGGCTAAGAGAGATAGAGAGTGAGAGGAGTTGGCTGAGAGAGATAGAGAGAGGTTGATTAGAATGAATACAAAGACAGACAACCACTCTGGTGCTATTTATGGAGTGTTGATTAGAATGAATACAAAGACAGACAACCACTCTGGTGCTATTTATGGAGTAATGACGCACATAGCGGCCAAGAGTTAACAGTAATACAGGGATATACAGAGAAAGATTAGCCCGCTAATTTATTGATCACAAGATTCATAAATAAGTTATAAGTGTGTCGGTAAACAAAGGAAGAAATATAATTCTGCGGAGCATAACGGTATGGCACATAAGTAAATTTTACACAAAGGCTAAATTAAAACAATACTATAGCTCCCCACCGAGTGAGTGTCCGAATACGTGCCTTTAAATTTTCTATCTCGACATGTTGGTCCATGATGAGGACTCATGCTTCAACAGGAAACGGGTCGTTGCACCACTAGAAGAATCCACACTGTCCATTTGTAGGGGTTCGTAGCATGGAAAACAAAAAATTTCTACCGCATACAAACAAACAAGCCAAGATCTATCTACTAGATTGTAGCAACGAGTCGATGGAATAACTCACCCTCGAAGATTCCAAAGTGTTTAACGAGAGCGGATTCTCGTGGGTGATGTAGTCGTACTCTTGCCGATCTCAAGATCGTGTAGACGATCCTTCCGGCGCTGCTTTCCGGCAGCGCTCCCGCAGTCGGTCACACGTTCGGTACTCGATGAAGACCTTCCTCTCCCTTGTTCCAGCAGGCAGCGGAGGTTGTAGCACTCTCCTCGTGATTCTGGCAGCACGACGGCGTGGTACCGGAAGTAGAGGGGAGATCTCGCAGGGCTTCGCCTTAAGCCGGAGCGAGTATGGTGGACTATGAGAGAGGCCTTGGCGATCTAGGGTTTAGACACACCAAGGAGAGAGGGCTAGGCCGGCGGCTAGGGCTTGGGGAAGCCCAAGTCGGCGGCTAGGGTTTGCCCTAGGCGGCGGCAGCAGCAGGAGGTGGTGGCGCCGGCGGCTTAGGGCTAGGGTTTTGGTGAGGCAAGGTGTAGTCTTGGAGGGGCAGCCCTGCCCCTCCTTATATAGGTGGGAGGGCGTGGCCAAGGGGAGGGGAGTCCCTCCCCAACTCGGCTTCCAAGGCCGGCGGGTGGAGGGAGAGGAACTCCTCCCCAAGTAGGTTTCCTACTCTCCCTCCACCAAGCAAACTTGCCGTTTGACTTTTCAAATTGGCGTTTTGACTTTTCAAACTAGGATTTGATTTATCCCTTTATTTTGCTCAGCGATGACAGCTAGTACATGATGCAACCATTCCAACTTGTTATGACACATTCATGTACCCTTCCCCTCCGGAGTGCCAGACCTTCCGGAACCTTCTAGAACATTCCCGATGAAAACACTGGAACCATTCTCCAACCCCGAAACAGGACTTTCCTTATATGAATCTTATTCTCCGGACTATTCCGGATCTCCTCGTGATATCCCGGATCCCATCCGAGACTCCGAACAACATTCAGTCTCTTACTCATCATTCCATAACTACTCAACAACATTGAATCCTTAAGTGTGTCTCCCTACGGTTCGTGAATTATGCGGACATTGTTGGGGAGGTGACCTCGGATAGGCTAAAGACGGGGAAAGACGAAAGGATGTTCCCTGTCTAGTTTCCGAGTTACAGTATAAGTCGGCTGAATCCTGTAGAGGTCGGCTGATATATGAAAGGGTAGAACCCTTATGATGATAGCAAGGCATTACCCGGCCGGGATACAGCGTAAGTAGGCCGGGTCAGCCCGAATAATCTTAATGCAGGTGAAGGCCAAGCCGAGTTATGCGAGACGGGGCCGAATGATATGAAGCTTGCAGTGCCAATAGTCAAACTCTAGTCGTAGGCTAGGGAGAATCTAAGCAGGGCCAAGCGCAAAGGACAAGGCGCAGAGCGACAGAGGGGCAGAAGGAGGTCACGGAGGTGACAGTCCTGGAGCCCGAGGCACGCAGGAGGGGCCCTCTGGAACCTTGTCATCATTAGAAGGGCGACACGGAAAGGAGGCCGCTGAGTTACTATATTGGGACAAGCATATTCCTCGAATATGCTTGCCATGTCAGCCCTAGAGGAACCCATGGCTCCCCTTTATAAGGGGAGGCTTGGATCCTGAGAGGGGCATCGGCTCATTTAGTACCGTTAGGCTGGTAAAGTTCTCTTTTTCTTCTTGTACATAGCTCAAGGAGCACTTGTAGCCTAAGGAAGGAGAAATAAAGATCTTTACCTTAGTATTTTGTGTGTAGAATCAACTACATCTTCCCTCCCCAGATCCCTCTAGCATCCATTGGCCCCATACTTTAGCCTACCCATGGCATCTGCTGTGCCACCACCACGACAGTTGGCGCCCACCGTGGGGCCAACAACGGTGCTAGCTAGAGTCATGATCCGGATGGGAAACTTCATCAACACTGGCGAGCGCATTGTCTCTGGCTTAGTCCGGAGATTTGAACTCTGTGACTACGTCAGCGACAACGCAGGCAGCTTCAAGGGAAAAACTCCTCCGCGCAACGACGTCTTCATCAACTTGGGCATGCATCAGATCTACGTCGGCGTCGACGTCTCCGACGTTTATCCTCACCAGGTTCTTGTTGTAGGAGAACCTCCCCTCAGCGCCGCAAACAGTCAGCGCGGAGTGCGCCCTGTCAGCAACGTCGAGGTGATGGTCGCAGCCGGGGTGCAGGCAGGAGCAGCGGGCGCCGGATCAAGCAGGGATCCGACGACGGGTCTGGAGGTGGCTCCCAAGCAGACCGCTCCACCGCCCACCGAGGTAATTCCTTCAGTGGCCAACCAGGCCGAGGTGCAGGAGACAACCCCTAAGGCACCAAGGGTAAGAGGGCCACCTTTGGAAAGACCAGAAAACATTCTTCAGGCAACTATAGATAATCTGACTACACCTGTAGCGCCGATACTTGATCCGGCTAATGCTCAGGCAGATTTAGAAGAGACCAGGCAGAAGGTGCTGGTAGAGGCAAAAAAGGTGTCAGCCTTGCGGGAGTCCTTAAACAGGACCCTGCGAGAATATGCCAGGGCAAACAAGCTTGACGTCGCCCCAGAGCGGGTTGACGAGTTGAGAGTAAGAGGAAAAAACCTCATAGATGATATCAATAAGGAGCATGATGCTCATAAGGCAGATTCAGTTGATCTAGGCTTGCCGAGGTACAGTACCCGGCAAAGAACCTGAGAGCAGCAAATGCCGCGGCATTAGAGTTAGAAGGATTGACCGGCGAAACCCGGCAGAAACAGCAAGAAAGAGTGAATGAGCTGGTGCGCATTGCGAACCAGCAGAATGAAGAAATGCTCAGAGCAGACCCGACGAGGCCAGGTGCCTCACAAATGGTTCACTCGGCTGGTGCGGCACCTGCCTTATCTGTGGCAGCAGCATCTTCGCCCGGAAATAATGCACGAAAGGACAGAGCAGTAACTTCGGGAAAGAGAAATAAGCAAATTGTTCCATATGATCCGGCGATAGCCGGAAAAGCAAATGAGAACAGAGGAAATGGAAGCCGAGGTAACAGTGGCGAGAGAAACCCCGGCCGTGCTGAGAAAGGCAATGGAAGCCGAGGCAATGGAGATCTCGAAAGAGGAGAACTTGGAAGAGGGAATCACGAGAACAATATCCCAATCGAGGAAAGGAGAGAACCGCTGCCCAACCCGCAGCCGAGACATGAACCTCGGCAGGAAAGAGAAGCAAGACCAGCTCGCCACAATCAGGTGAATGAAAGGTACAATGATGGTTATTCCGAAATGGAATATGTGGTTCATGGAGGAAATAACCACTATGGAATGCAGGAAAGAATTCTACAGAGATTTGCCGTCAGGAGATGCCAGAGTAAAGCTGGACCGGCTATACCGATCCGAGCTGTTAGAAGAACAGGGTCCACCAGGTCCGGCATGCTTCGGACCACTGATCATGGGCGAGCCGCCCGTGCCGAACTTTCAGCTGGCAAGGGGCACAAAAACATATAATGGGAGCACCAAACCGCAGGATTGGTTGATTGATTATGCCACTGCAGTAAAAATAGCTGGCGAAAACTTACGATGGGCAGTGCGATATGTCCCGCAAATGTTGGAAGGACCAGCTAGAGTATGGCTAAATAATCTGCCGACAGGCAGCATCAACTGTTGGTTGGATTTTGAAGAAATGTTCGTTAGCAACTTCACTAGTACTTACAAGAGGCCAAACAGGCCGCAACAGCTAGCCATGTGCAAGCAGAGGCCGAATGAGACAGACAGAGAGTTTTTAACTCGGTGGTGTAACCTGAGAAATTCGTGTGAGGGAGTTATAGAATCACAAGCAATAGCTTGGTTCGCTCAAGGATGCCGCTATGCCAGTGTGCTATGGCAGCGACTGCAAAGAGATATGCCAACCACATTGGCAGAAACCATCAGAATAGCGGATTCCTATGCATTGGGGGATCCGACGCAACCAGAATTAATGTCGGTAGATCATCGGGAACATCAAGATCAATATGCAAGAGATGTGGCCGGGTCATCCAGGCGCAATGACTTCAGAGGAAGAAGAAGAGAAGAAAGACCAAATTATAGATATGGTTCAACTCAGGTGGCAGCAGTAGTGCAGGATCAGCCGAGTCACGGAAATAGTCAGCGGCAAAAGAATGGTCCTCAGCAATGGACACCAAGGAATGAGGGGAAAAGACAGTAGACACCAGAGCAAAAGAAGCAATGGCAGGAGAGGCCGAAGTATACGTTTGAATCTATGTTAGATCAGCCGTGTAAATTTCACACGTCAAACCCGGCCAGGCCAGCCAACCATACAACCCGCCAATGTGCATGGATGAAAAATGCAATGGGTAACCCCGCGGGCATACAAACATCGCCTCTCCAGGCACATCAGCAGCATCAGCCACAACTAACTGGAGCAAATGCACATCAACTGATGTTACCACCTCCTCCCCCGAGGTATGAAAACTTGGACCGGAGAGATGCGGTGCATCAAGTGATAAACCAAGGTCCGGATGGAAGGACAAATCCAGGAAGTAATGGACGCAATGATTACAGAGAACATCATCAATCATGTTGCGTGTTCACAATAGAACAGCAAGACAAGCAGAGTGTATAGCGCCGGCATATGGAAGTGAATGCAGTTATGCCGGCAGTACCAAGATATGTGCCTTGGTCGGATCAAGAAATAACTTGGAGCATAAAGGATCACCCCAAGATAATGCCGAGTCCGGGGTCGTATGCACTCATGTTAGATCCGACGTTTGTCGGACCGAGCAATGTGAAATTTTCAAAGGTACTCATTGACAATGGGAGCAGTATCAATATCATGTACAAACATACAATGCATAAACTCGGAATATCACAGAACATGCTGCAATCCACGAGGACCACATTCCATGGGATAGTACCAGGGCTTTCGTGCGAACCCATTGGAAAGGTTCGAGTAGATGTGTTATTCGGCACAAGAGATAACTGCAGAGCAGAAAGTTTAGAGTTTGAAGTGGTGAATCTAGAGAGTTGCTATCATGCTCTACTCGGACGACCAGCATTGGCCAAATTCATGGGCAGCTGCCACATAAGTTACCTGAAGATGAAGTTACCCGGACCACAAGGGGTGATAACAGTAACAGGGGATTACAGGAAGTCAATGGAATGTGCTTCAGCCGGATCAAATCTGGCCGAGTCATTGGTAATAGCAAGAGAAAAAAGAAGGATTCAGGAGGTAGCGGCCCTCGCTCAGTCGACACAACTGAATATGCCGGCATTAGCCAACCCACATGGAAGTGTCTCCTTTCAGCCGACTAAAGAAACAAAAAAGTTCCAGATAGATGAGCAGTTCCCAGAGCGCACCGTCACCATTGGTGCCGGCCTAGATGCTAAATAGGAAAGCGAGCTCACCAACTTCCTCCGTGAGAATCGGGATATCTTTGCATGGTCAACTCAGGATTTGCAAGGTGTGCCAAGGGAGTTGGCTGAGCACTCTCTGAATGTAAGGCCAGGAGCAAGGCCGGTGAAGCAACCTCTCCGCCGCTTCGCCGAGGACAGGAGAAAAATAATAGGGGATGAAATAGCTCGGCTCCTTGCGGTCGGGTTCATCATGGAGGTGATGTATCCGGATTGGCTATCGAACCCGGTGCTAGTGGAAAAGAAGAAGAATGATCCAAATGTAGCCATTGTAAGGCAAATGTGTATCGATTACACGAACCTGAACAAGGCGTGTACAAAATATCCTTTTCATTTACCTAGAATAGACCAAGTCATTTGTAGACGCGTATTCTGGTTTCCACCAGATACCGTTAAATCTGGCCGATCAAATAAAGACTGCGTTTATCACCCCGTACGGGGCTTATTGCTATCGCACCATGCCATTCGGCCTGCGTAACGCGGGGGCAACGTACAGAGATGTATGCAAAAATGTCTACATGACCAGATAGGAAAGAATGTACAAGTGTATGTAGATGATGTGGTTATCAAAACCAAAGAAAGCAAAACGCTACTAGAGGATATACGGCAAACTTTCGCGAATCTGAGAAGGTTCCGGATGAATCTTAACCCAGAAAAATGCACTTTCGGTGTGCCTGCGGGAAAACTGCTCGGTTTTCTCGTATCTAGCCGAGGTATAGAGGCCAACCCAACTAAGATAAAAGCAGTGGAAAGGATGGAATTGCCGAGATGTCTAAACGACGTACAGTAGTTCACAGGTTGCTTAGCCTCGCTCAGTCGATTTGTATGTCAGCTGGGAGAGAAAGCATTACCACAATCTGATAGGTTCATTTGGACACCACAAGCAGACAATGCATTCCATGAATTGAAAAAGATGTTGGTCACAGTGCCAGTCTTGGCTTCTCCATTGTCAAAAGAACCTATGTTACTTTACATAGCAGCCATGAACAGAGTAGTAAGCGCGGTGATCGTGGTGGAACGAATTGAAGATGATAAATCTGTAAAAAGGCTGGTGTATTACCTAAGCGAGGTACTATCAGCCTCAAAACAAAATTACCCACATTATCAGAAGATGGCATATGGGATGTACATGTCAGCAAAGAAACTTAAACATTACTTCGAAGAGCACCCCATCAAGGTGATTTGTGAAGCACCCATAGCCGACATATTGAGCAACAAAGATGCAAGTGGCCGAATAGCAAAATGGGCAATTGAATTGTCACCTTATGCTCCACAATTCGATCCGCGAGATGCAATCAAATCTCAGGTTGTGGCCGACTTCTTCGTGGATTGGGACGAGGTACAATATGAGCCACCATTACCAGATCCGAATTATTGGACGATGCACTTCCATGGTTCCAAACTAAGAAATGGTTTGGGGGCAGGAATAGTGTTAACCTCGCCAAAAAGAGACCAGCTGAGATATGTGTTGCAAATACATTTTGCCGCGTCAAACAATGTCGCAGAATATGAAGCACTCGTCCATGGATTGAAGGTGGCAAAAGAGATTGGCATACGCCGAATCTTGTGCTACGGAGACTCAGATCTAGTAGTACAACAAGTCTTAGGCAATTGGGATGCGTTAGATGCCAATATGGCCTTATATAGATTTCATGTGCAAAAACTCAGTGGATACTTTGATGGATGTGAATTTCATCATGTACCTCGGGCGGAAAACGACGCCGCAGACACATTGTCAAAACTCGGATCAACCAGACAATCGATTCCCCTAGGTATCGCCCTAGAGCACCTGAGGAAACCATCAATAACACCATCACCAGAGTCCGAATCTATTTTTATTCCGGCAAAATCAAGCGAAGATAGTGTGCCGATGGAAGTTGACAAGGAATGTAACCCGGAATTTCCAAAAATGAACCCGGCCGATGCACGGACGGATATGGGGAAATCCGAGGTAATTATGTCAGTAGAAAATATGGAAATAGATAGCGAGATTACCCCAGAAAAAATCATACCAACATGGGCGCAACCCATATTTTCTTTCCTTAGAAACGCGATTTTGCTGAATGACGAGGTACTGGCAAGACAGACACTGAGAAGAGCTAAAGCTTATACAGTCATAAACAATGAGCTATATAAAAGGAGTGTCACAAGTGTGTTGCAAACATGTGTGAGCTCGGAGGAAGGCCAGGAGATCCTCCTAGATATACATCAAGGAGAATGCGGTCATCATGCCTCATCCAGAGCTTTAGTGGCCAAAGCATTCAGGCATGGGTTTTATTGGCCAACAACGTTGAAAGAGGCCAAAGAACTGGTCAAAAAATATAATGGTTGCCAGAGATACGCCAGCAAGATACATATGCCATCGTCCGAGTTGAAAACGATACCAATTACTTGGCCATTCTCTGTATGGTTCTTAGATATGGTGGGACCATTTAAGCCGGCCCAAGGCGGGATGACCCACATCTTAGTCATGGTGGACAAATTTACAAAATGGATTGAAGTAAAACCAATAAAGAAATGTGATGGGCCAACAGCAGTAAAATTCCTCAAAGATATTATCTTAAGATATGGCTACCCACACAGTGTTATTACAGACAACGGTACAAACTTTGCAGAAGGAGCTTTCGCTAGATTCTGTCAAGAAAAGCGCATAAGACTAGATGTCGCCTCTGTGGCGCACCCAGCATCCAATGGGCAAGTAGAAAGATCTAATGGACTGGTATTGTCCGAAATAAAACCACGACTCGTCGAGCCGCTGCAAAGGTCGGCAGGATGTTGGATTGAGGAACTACCAGCAGTACTATGGAGCCTCAGGACTACCCCAAACAGATCAACAGGTTATACACCATTTTTTCTAGTGTATGGGGCAGAAGCTGTGCTTCCAGCCGACATAATACATGACTCGCCAAGGGTTACCCAATATACAACCGCTGAAGTAAATGAAGTAGCTCGGCAAGATGATGTCGATCTGCTAGAAGAAGCCAGAGAGCTGGCGCTATCAAGATCAGCTATCTATCAGCAGGACTTGAGACGATATCACAACAAGAAGGTGAATCCCAGAGTGTTTAAAGAAGGAGATTTGGTTCTTCGGCTGGTGCAACGCACGGCCGGCATGCACAAACTGTCACCTCCATGGGAAGGACCATTCATCGTGAGCAAAGCATTGCACAATGATGCGTACTACCTAATCGATGCTCAGTCACCAGGAAAGAACAAGGCAGACAAAGCCGGAGAAGAATCGAAAAGACCATGGAACATAGCTTTACTTCGTCCATTTTACTCATAGGAGTCATCTACCACACATCGTAAAGTGGCGCTTCAGGACTGAGCATCCGCTATGTATTGAACCTCGGCGCCCAGAGCAGTGGCTCGGGGACTGCCATATGTTGTTTTTTGATTTTGCGTTATGTATTAAACCTCGACACCTTGAGCAGTGACTCGGGGACTGCCCTGTATTGTTTCTAAGTTTGGTTTATGTATTAAACCTCGGCGCCTTGAGAACTGGCTCGGGGCTTTCCATATATTATTTTTGATTTTGTGCTATGTATCAAACCTCGGCACCTTGAGCAGTGACTCGGGGACTGCCCTATATTGTCTCTAAGTTTGGTTTATATATCGAACCTCGGCGCCCAAAGTAGTGGCTCGGGGACTGCCATATATTGTTTTTTATTTTCTGTTTTATGTATTATACCTCACCGTCTTGAGCAGTGACTCGGGGACTACCCTATACTGTTTCTAAACTCGGTTTATGCATTAAAACTCGATGCCTTAAGCGATGACTCGGGGACTACCCTATATTATTTCTAAGTATGGGTATCCTGTATTACAAGAGTGAGTACCAAACTTCGGCACCCAGAGTGATGCCATTTCACTTTCCCCAAATACGACCCTCGAGATCTACACCCAGATTAACAGTCCAAAACACAGCGGTCACGCTACGGAGCTTATCGAAAGTCAGGCAATATTGAACGCCGAACTACGGTAGAGCAAAGACAAATATACACTCCAAACTCAAGAAATTGAAAGCTGCCAAAGCAAGGATTCGGGCAAACATGACCAATTTAAACAAAGTGATAACGATTACAACCACGTGTGTCTCAGCAGCACAAGGCAAAAGAGTTTCATACCGCACAAAAGACGGACTAATGTTTGACGTACATCATACGCCCGGCATACCAGGGATAAGAAATGACTTCGAGTTTTTTAAACTGGAGAGGCAGTGACTTGGTCAGGAGCTGGGCACTCCGAGGTAGGTGGCACTTCGGCCGAAGTTGCCTCGCCCTCCATAGATCCAGGAGCGACTTCGGGGGAAGCCCGAGGTTGTTGAGAAACGTCAACTTTAGCTGTGGAATGCCCGGTCCCTTTGGAGGAGGATCGCGCGTCGCCATTACCATCCGAGCTCGAATTGGAATCACCAGAGGTAGCCGAGTCACCCTCATCTTTGCCCTGTTCGGCTAAGTTATCATCAGAGGCATCCTCAACTTCGACCTCGTCTTCAGGGTTAGGAAGGAAACTCGGCCCTTCATTCCAGGTATGCACGTCTGCATACTGGACAAGCTGGAAGGCACGAGCCTGCCGAAGAGCGACAAAGTCTGGGTCCTCAACCCAACGGGAACCAGTGCGCAAATTTATCAGGGTATCAAGGGAGATATCCTCATACCATGACATAATAACTATGAGAGCCATATCAACACCAGCTCGTCCGGCAGATTCTCTCCAAAGACTTAGCTGTCTCTCAGATGCCATTAATCTTTCCACCAATATTTTGACCTCATCAATGTCAGGAGTCCAAAAAGTATTCGACCAGAGAACATGGTAGGCCCGGATAGCTGCCTGCACCAAATCCCTGCCCATAATCTTCATCGGACCAACAACAGCGCCAACAGCAACCACGAAATCTTCCATCGAGTATTCTGAGTTCGCATCAGCAGGAACACCTCGGCGCGCACGAGCATTAATCACCGCTTTAGAGCTCACGGGCTTAGCTTCCAGAAAATGGTCTGCGCAAAACACAAGTGCATTGGTCAGTAATAAGAAAGCGAAAAAGATAACTCGGCCACGGTCAGAAGCTTACGGTGAATATAGCTCAGCATTATCTGAATATCCTTAGCCCAGTCACTCTTGCTTTTCTCAAAGCGAGTGATCTCCTCGCTCATCCCCCGTGTCTTCAGTTTGGCAGCCTCGAGGAGCTCTTTATTTTTCTGCAATTGCAGAGCTAGCCGATTCTTCTCCTCGGAGAACTCCTGGTCGAATTTTTCCAACTCAGACTTCTGAGAAAGCTTGATGGACTCCACCTCGGCGCGCAAGCGAGTTATCTCGTCATCGTTGTCCTTCAGCTGCGCCGAGTGAGTAGCGGCTTGTTCTAAAAAATGCAGCATCATATCAGGCATGGGTATGCATTCTTGGTGTGACACTGCAAAAGTTTGTAAGTCGGCTATACCGAAGCCAGAGGGGTTAAGAGAAATCCGGCGCATAATTCACATAGATATGCGTAAAAGAACAAGAATAACTAACCTTCCAGGGCCTTGACTTTCTTTTCAAGACGGATATTAAGATTGTTGATATTACCTATTCACCAGCAAAGTCAGCTAACACCCCACTTCCAAAGCAATAAGAATTTTAAGAATAATGCAAAAACTCGTTAACTTACCAGCTTTCTTCACCACGGGAATGACCTTCTCGTACTTCTCTTGCAACTTTTTATGGGCAAAGAGCAATCTTTGGAATTCGGCGGTACGCCGATCATGCACAACCTAAGCAACAGAACAAATAGCGTTAAGATATTCGAACATACGACAGATCCGAATCAAGCAAAGCTTAATCCGAATCTAGGTGGATAGATATTCAAAGCTCAGACAGATCCGAATCAAGCAAAGCTTAATTCAGATCTAGGTGGCTGGATATTCAAAGCTCAGACATATCCGAATCAAGCAAAGCTTAATTCAGATCTAGGTGGCTGGATATTCGAAGCTCAGACAAATCCGAATCAAGCAAAGCTTAATTCGGACCTAAGTGGCTGAATATTCAAAGCTTAGACAGATCCGAATCAAGCAAAGCTTAATTCGAATCTAGGTGGCAGGATATTCAAAGCTCAGACAGATCCGAATCAAGCAAAGCTTAATTCAGATCTAGGTGGCTGGATATTCGAAGTTCAGGCAGATTCGAATCAAGCAAGGCTCAATTCGAATCTAGGTGGCTGGATATTCGAAGCTCAAGCATATCCGAGTCAAGCAAAGCTCAATTCGGATCTAGGTGGCTGGATATTCGAACCCTAACAAAAACTGAACTAAGTAAAGCATTATGAAACTTCCAAACGAATAACAAGTTATTTGGTTGCAAGCTTCGGGGACTAGAGTATATATAATAGCATCCGGAGAACTAATCAAAACTCCATAAAAACAATTACCTCATTCATCTTGTCACTTTCAAGAACGATCTTGGCAGCCTGATGTAGGCGGCTGCTAATATCGGAGAGTTGAAACGGCTGGCTGCTTGGATTACCCTCGAGCTGATTGGCAGCATTCCAATTGTTGGCATACTCGACCAACGAGCCAAGACTGTTCCCACTCTCCGTGCGAGTCATAACTTTACCTCGGACATGTTGGGTAACAACCGCCGCAGCTGGACTCTTGTGGAGAGCAAGCTGTCTATCAGCAGCCGGGGTAACAATGCTCTTGGCAGAGGAAACCCCCTTGCGCAGCGCATCAGCAATTGTAGGCTGAGATGAGCTGGCAAGTCCTTTCTGAGAGGACGAAGGCTTGGTAAAAACGACCTTTCTTGCCTTAGGAGAGGCGTTGGCAGGCGCCGTTACCTCGGCACTTGGAATGATGTCTTTAGGAGCCGGAGGAATTACGGTGTCCGAGGGCGCCGAGATATTGATATCATTGGCTGGAGTTGGTGTCGCAGTAAAGACTGCGGGGGTCGGAGGAATCTCAGCAGAAACATCGGGGTTCACGGAGGAGGCAGCGGGTTCGATAGGAATATCTGTGGGCCGAGGTGTATCGGCATCAACAGGAGAAATCTCAGGCGCATCATGGCGACGTGGCGTCTGATTCGGAGCAGGAGGAGAAGCAACGCGAGCAGGACTCGGAACTCTGGTATCCTCAGGAGGCGGAGGAGAAGGCGGCCGAGTCGTACGACTCGTCATGCTGGGACCGCTGGGCTTAACAGAAAGAGGAGCCCTGCAAAGACAGAAAAGGTCGAGTCGGAAGGGAGAAAGAGAGAAACAAGAAATACAAACAAAAGTAACTCACCCAGTAACCCCGGGCATAGTTTTACGCTTCGGAGGGTGCTAGGCTGATTTCTTTATTCGTTTCCTGGGAGCAGCTTCTGAGGCATCAGCTGGAGATCTACATTTCCCCGAGGTAACGGGAGGACGGGAGTACGGGAGGCAAGAGGCTCGGCGTTGTGAACCTGACCGGCCGGATTAGCTGAGAAAGTAGAAGCCGGAAATGCATAAGAAATTGGCATTGCGGCAACTACCTCTAGAACTTGGACCTCGTCCAAATCACCTTCCTCCTCGTGGGCCGGGGTCTTGCCGCGAGCGCGAGCCGGAGCGAGATCCGACTTGGGAACAAACTCTTCTGAGTCAGCTCCCCGCTGTCTGGAGTATCCCGATCCGCGGGCCACGGGAGTGTCAAAACCTCGGCGTCCTCAGTCTTCTGCTCATCAAACCTCTGCAGGACAAGAAAGAGAAAAATTAGCAAAAAGAGTCACGGACGCGATTAGGAAGAAAAACACAAAGGCGTAAACTCACCTCGGGAGGGGGATGCTCGCGGGTGAACGGCTTCAATCCCCAGGCCCAGTCCTCCGGCATCTCCGTCTTAAAGATAGCCCAGACACGTTTGAAGATGAGGTAGTTGTCCAGCTCCACCGTCGAGACTTGGTTGGGATCGAGAGGACCGCTCATGTAGCAGAGCTTGTGTGTGCGTTTCTGGAAGGGGAAGATCCGGCTGCTGATGAAGGTAGTCATCAGATCCTCACCGTGTAGCCCGGAACAGATCAGTTCCTTCAGCCGAATCTCAAAAGCCTCGGCCAGAGCATGACTCTTCCTTGGATTATAGGTCCAGTTCTTCTTGGAAGGAGTGCCAATGGAAAAAGCAGGGAGCCGAATCCTATCCTCATTCCCAGAGTTATTGACATAAAAGAACGACCTATGCCACTTCTTCCATGATTCTAGACCAGCAACGCAAGGAAATTCGGATTTCCTCCGAGGTGTGATGGACGCGGCTCCACATTGGGTGAGCAACTTCTCGGAGGGTTGCAAAGATTTGTCTGGGACGACGTCAGATCGAATCTAGAAGAACTTTGACCAAACATGCACAGACGGCCATAGGCCGAAGTATCCCTCCGAGGCAGAGATGAAGGCAGAAAGGGAGGCGATAGCGTTAGCGGGAAGATGATGCGGCTGAAGGCCGAAGTAATCAATGAACTCCCTAGCGAAATCGCTGAGAGGGAGACCAAACCCGCGAGCGAAATGTGACATGAAGACTACGTATTCGCCCTCCCTAAGAACTGGAGAGGATTCACTGCCGGGTAAGCGACAAGTTACCTCGGCAGGAATCCGGCGAGTCCGGATTAGCCACTCAACCTCTCGGCGGGTGACGGAAGAACCCTGCCACGAGCCCCGCTCGGGCCCAGACGCAACATCGTCATCCTCAATGAGGGCACCGCTGACGGAACTCGACATGGGGTCGCCGGAGAAATTTACGGAGGAAGAACTAGCGGCGGAGGAAAACCTAGAACCGCAAGGCCCCGTCGTGGTTCTACACGAAAACGGCGGCGGAGCAAAGAAGGAACTGTCGCGCAAGAACAAAAGAAAAGAAGAGAGATCTAGAGGAGAGCCTAGGCGATAGGACCGGATGAACTCACCGGCGACGACGCCGGAGCAAGCGAACGGGGACAAGGTCGACGAAGCAGTGCGGTGAGATCCCTGCCGTCGAAGAACCCGATGAGCGCACGGCGGTGGAAGCACGAACGGGCGCAGAGGCGAGAGGAAGGAGAAGGGCGCAGGTAAGCGGAGGGGGAAAGTGAATCCCCCAGCCCCGCGCCCCTCTTTATAACCGCGCCGCTTGAGGGGTAGTGGGATCGTGGGTGTGGCGGTTATCTGTGTAGATCGTGTACGCGGCACGATCGCACGCCGCTAAGTGGAACCATACCAACGACCACACGATGAAATAGAGGGCCAATATCCCTAACGGAAACGGTACGCGAGGCGTCGCAGCGCCGACGCGACAGGTGCAGTAATAACTATAGCCTGTCAGTAAACACTGTAGAGGAACAAAAAACTAGGGAAACAATGATGAGTATGACACGTAGGACGAGGCGTACGCAAGAAGAGATGCAGATACCTCGAACGAGTAAAATATAACTCAAAAACAATGGGAAGCGAATATCATGAAACTGATACGGCCCGGCCAAAGTTATAGGCAGGGCCATACCAGCTTCGGGGACTAATGTTGGGGAGGTGACCTCGGATAGGGTAAAGACGGGGAAAGACAAAAGGATGTTCCCTGTCTAGTTTCCGAGTTACAGTATAAGTCGGCCGAATCCCGTAGAGGTCGGCTGATATATGAAAGGGTAGAACCCTTATGATGATAGCAAGGCATTACCCGGCCGGGATACAGCGTAAGTCGGCCGGGTCAGCCCTAATGCAGGTGAAGGCCAAGCCGAGTTATGCGAGACGAGGCCGAATGATATGAAGCTTGCAGGAGAAGGAGATGCCAATAGTCAAACTCTAGTCGCAGGCTAGGGAGAATCTAAGCAGGGCCAAGCGCAAAGGACAAGGCGCAGAGCAACAGAGGGGCAGAAGGAGGTCAGGGAGGTGACAATACTGGAGCCCGAGGCACGCAGGAGGGGCCCTCTGGAACCTTGCCGTCATTAGAAGGGCGACACGGAAAGGAGGCCGCTGAGTTACTATATTGGGACAAGCATATTCCTCGAATATGCTTGCCACGTCAGCCCTAGAGGAACCCATGGCTCCCCTTTATAAGGGGAGGCTTGGATCCTGAGAGGGGCATCGGCTCATTTAGTACCGTTAGGCTGGTAAAGTTCTCTTTTTCTTCTTGTACACAGCTCAAGGAGCACTTGTATCCCAAGGAAGGAGAAATAAAGATCTTTACCTTAGTCTTTTGTGTGTAGAATCAACTACATCTTCCCTCCCCAGATCCCTCTAGCATCCATTGGCCCCATACTTTAGCCTACCCATGGCATCTTCCGTGCCACCACCACGACAGACATGATCGAGACACTTCTCCGAACAATAACCAATAGAGGAATATGGAAATTCATATGGCTCCCACATATTTCTACGATTACTTTGCGATCGAATGAACAACTTACATACGATACCAATTTCCCTTTGTCTCACGATAGTTTACTTATCCGAGGTTTTGATCGTCGGTATCTCTGCATACCTAGTTCAACCTCCTTTACTGATAAGCACTCTTTTCTCGTTCCCGTGATATGTGATCCCTTGTGAGCCAGTCACATGCTTGCAATCCAATTGGATGACATTCCACCGAGAGGGCCCAGAGTATATCTATCCGTCATATGGATGGACAAATCCCACTCTTGATCCATGTGTCTCAACCAATACTTTCCGAACACTCAATGCCACCTTTATAACCACCAAGTTACGGTATGGTGTTTGATGTCATCAAAGCATCCTTCCGGTGATGGTGATATGCATGATCTCATGGTCGAAGGGATTAGGTTACTATGTATCAGAAAGCATATAGCAATTGAACTATTAAAATGACTTGATCTTTATGCTACGCTTATCTATAGGAGTATGTCCATCGTACCATTCTCCTAACGATATGATCTTGTTGTTAATGACATCTCAATGTTCATGATAGGGAAACCACAATCATTTATTAACCAACAAGCTAGTATTATGAAGAGGCTTTACTAGGGACTCTAATTTAGTTTACAAATCACACAAGTATTAATGTTTCCTTGTTAATACTGTTATAGCAAGAATGTAAACATTTATCATAAACACAAAGATATAATAATAACTACATTTATTATTGCCTCTAGGGAATATCTCCAACAGTCTAACACTTGCACTAGAGTCAACTAATCTAGATTACATGGTAATATACCGAACACCCATGGCAGTTTGGTGTTGGTCATGTTTTGCCCTCGGGAGAGGTTTAGTCAACAGATCTGCCACATTCAGATCTGTGTGTACTTTGCAAATCTTTATGTCACCATCTTAGACATGTTCTCGAATAGCGTGAAAACGTAGCTTGATGTGCTTCATCTTCTTGTGTGACCTTGGTTCTTGCGCATTGGCAATGGCGCCCATGTTATCACAGTAGATAGACATTGGGTCCAGCGCACTTGGAACCACACCGAACTCTGTAATGAACTCCTTCATCCATATCGCTTCTTGTGAAGCCTCCGAAGCAGCTATGTATTCCAATTCAGTTGAAGATCTCGCCACAACGCTTTGCTTTGCACTCCTACAGCTAACTGCTGCACCATTCAAAGTAAATACGTATCCATATTGAGATTTAGAATCAGTTCCAACTAGCATCGGTGTAACCATTAACAACGAGCTGTTCATCACCTCAATAAGAAAGAACCATATCCTTAGTTCTTCTCAAGTACTTAAGGATGTTTTTGACCGCTGTCCAATGATCCACTCCTGGATCACTTTGATATCTCCTAGTCAAACTAACAGCATATGCAATGTCGGGTCTAGTACATAGCATGGCATACATTAGAGATCCTATGGCTGAGGCATAGGGAGTCTTACTCATCCTTTCTCTATATTTTGCCGTTGCTGGACTTTGAGTTTTACTCAAGGTCGTATTGGGCAACATGGGCAAGAACCCTTTCTTGCTATCCTCCATTCCAAATCTCTTTAGAACTTTGTCCAAATATGTACTTTGTGACAATGATATTAGCCGTCTTGATCTATCTCTATAAATCTTTATGCCTAATATGTAAGCTGCTTCGCCAAGATATTTCATTGAAAAACTATTATTCAAATATTCCTTGAAACTATTAAGAAGGTCTACATCATTCCCGATCAACAATATGTCATCTACATATAGTATTAAGAATGCTACAGAGCTCCCACTCACTTTCTTGTAAATACAAGCTTCTTCATAAGTTTGTATAAAACCAAAACTAACCTTATCAAAACGTTGATTCCAACTTCAGGATGCTTGCTTCAATCCATATATGGACCATTGAAGTTTGCATACCTTGTTAGCATCTTTAGGATCGACAAAACCTTTGGGTTGCATCATATACAACTCTTCATCAATGTCTCCATTGAGGAACGCTGTTTTGACATCCATCTGCCATATCTCATAATCGTAATATGCAGTGATTGCTAACAAAATCCTCACAAATTTTAGCTTTGCTACTGGTGAGAAAGTCTCATCGTAGTCAACTCCTTGAATTTTTCGAAAACCTTTTGCGACAAGTCGAGCTTTATATACAGTAACATTACCATCAACATCTGTTTTCTTCTTGAAAATCCATTTTTCCGCTTTGGGTTCAAACTTGTCCGGCTGTAACTTCTTTACATAGGCTTCGTAACCCCAAACTTTAAGGAACGACAATTTAGGTCCCAAACCATAATTCATACGGTGTCGTTTCAACGGATTTAGATGGTGCCCTATTTAAAGTGAATGCAGCTGTTTCTAATGCATAACCCCAAAATGATAGCGGTAAATCTTTAAGTGACATCATAGAATGAACCATATCTAAGAGAGTTCGATTACGATGTTCGGACACACCATTACGCTGTGGTGTTCCCGGCGGTGTCAATTGTGAAAGTATTCCGCATTTCTTCAAATGCTCGCCAAACTCGTAACTTAGATATTCACCTCCACGATAAGAACGTAGAAATTTAATCTTCTTGTTACTATGATTCTCCACCTCACTTTGAAATTCCTTAAACTTCTCGAAAGTTTCGGACTTATGTTTCATGAAATAGATATACCCATATCTACTCAAGTCATCCGTGAAGGTAAGAACATAACGATAACCACCACGCGATGCTACACTCATTGGACCACACACATCGATATGTATGATATCCAATAAGTCCGTAGCTCGCTCCATCATCCCAGAAAATGGAGTCTTAGTCATTTTACCCATCAGACATGCTTCGCATCTTTCAAGTGATTCGAAATCAAGTGATTCAAGAAGTCCATCGGAATGGAGTTTCTTCATATGCTTCACTCCAATGTGACCAAGACGACAGTGCCACATATAGGTCGAGTTATCGCTCAATTTCAAACGTTTAGCTTCAATGTTATTTATATGTGTATTTCCACTATCGAGATTCAATAAGAATAGACCATCTATCAAAGGTGCATGTGCATAAAACATATTACTCATATAAATCGAACAACCATTATTCTCGGACTTAAACAAGTAACCGTCTCGCAATAAACAAGATCCTGATATAATGTTCATGCTTAACGCAGGCACCAAATAACAATTATTTTAGTATAAAACTAATCCCGATGGTAGATGAAGAGGTAGCGTGCCGAACGCGATCACATCAACCTTTGATCCATTTCCCACGCGCATCGTCACCTCGTTCTTCGCTAGCTTCCGTTTATTCTGCAGCACCTGTTTCGAGTTACAAATATGAGCAACCGAACCAGTATCAAATACCGAGGCACTACTACGAGTACTAGTGAGATACACATCAATAACATGTATATCGGATATACCTTTCTTCTTGATGTTGCTGTTCTTCAAATCCGCCAAGTACTTTGGGAAATTCCGCTTCCAGTGACCTTCTCCCTTGCAGTAAAAGCACTCAGTATCAGGCTTAGGTCCAGCCTTGGTCTTCTTCGTCGGTGCGGTAACTTTCTTACCACCCTTCTTGAATGGTCCCTTTTGCTTAGACCTGCCTTTCTTGAATTTGGTGGTCTTATTGACCATCAACACTTGGTGCTCTTTCTTGATCTCCACTTCTGCAGATTTTAACATGGAGAAGAGTTCTGGAAACTGCTTGTTCATGCTTTGCATATTGTAGTTCATCACAAAGTTCTTGTAACTTGGTGGCAGTGATTGGAGGACACGGTAAATCCCCAAAGCATTAGGAATCACTATACCCAAGCTTTGGAGTTTGTTTGCGTGCCCAGACATCTTAAGCACATGCTCACTGACGGAGCTGCCCTCTTCCATCTTGCAGTTAAAGAACTTTTCAGAAGCCTCATAGCTCTCAACTGCCGCGTGAGTCTCAAAAATCAATTTGAGTTCACGGACAATATCATGTGGGTCTGAATTCTCAAACCTTTTCTGAAGCTCCGATTCCAAACCATACAAGATAGCACACTGAACTGTGGAGTACTGATTCTTCCGAGCGAGGTAAACATTCTTTACTTCATCGGTAGCATCAGCTGCAGGCGGGTCACCCAGCGGTGCATCCAGCACATAGGTCAAATTACCAGCATTGAGGACAATCCATAAATTGCGGAACCAATCCGCGAAGTTGCTTCCATTGTTTTTCAACTTTTCTTTCTCTAGGAACGCATTAAAATTGATGGTAGGGGCCGCCATTGATCTACAACATATTTGCAATAGTTTAGACTAAGTTTATGACAAATTGAGTTCTAATTAATAGTTAAATTAATCTAGGTGAACTCCCACTCAAAACAATATCCCTCACATTGTTTTAGTGATCACACGAACCAAATCCACCACATCAAAACCGATCATCACGAGAGTTGATGTAGCTTCAATGGCGAACAATCGACATGTTCATCATATCTACTATATGATTCATGTTTTACCTTTCGGTGATCCGTGTTCCGAGACCATGTCTGTACATGCTAGGCTCGTCAAGATCAAACCTTAGCTTCCGCATGAGCAAATCTGGCTTGCTCACGTTGTATACTCCCGCAGAATCTAACACACCCGATCATCACGTGGTGCTTCGAAACAACAAGCTTTAGCAACGATGCTTACTAAGGATGAACACTTTAGAACTTGAAATTTATGTGCATGAGGGATCATCTTATAATTCTACCGTCGTTAACTAAGAAATACAAGATGCATAAAGGATTAACATCACATGCAATTCATAATATGTGATATGATATGGACTTTCTTCTTTGTGCTTCCGATCTCCATCTTCAAGCACGAACATGATCTCCATCATCATCGGCATTGCATCAAGGTCAATGACGCTGCTCCATGGTTGTCATCCACCGGCTTCAACTATTACAACTACTTTGAATAGACACGCAGGTCTTAACAGAAATTAAAGACAACCATATGGCTCCTGCCGGTTGCCAACTTACAATAAGGAACATTGCATACATCAAATATAATCACAATCATGGCCATATCACATCACAGCACACCCCTGCAAAACAAAGTTAGACGCCTCTAATTTCTTTGCATATGTTACGTGGTTTGGGGATTTCAATAAGTGTCGATCTAACTTACGAACAAGAACCACAACGTTGATGTTTGAACTATCAAGTGCCTGTTGTAAATTGGATCTATACTATAATGGGAGAGACAGACACCCGCAAAGCCACTTATGCAATACAAGTTGCATGTTGAGCGTGGAGCAAGTCTCATGAACGATGTCATGTTAAGGTTAGCCCGGGCCGCTTCATCCCATCATACCGCAAGATGCAAAATACACAAGAAGCAATTGATAATAAAAGCACCACCGCCCACAATGACCATTGTGTTCTAATCGTGCAACAGATCTACATATAGACACGGTTCTAATACCACTGTAGGGGTTCGTAGCATGGAAAACAAAAAAATTCTACTGCATACAAACAAAGAAGCCAAGATCTATCTACTAGATTGTAGCAACGAGTCGATGGAATAACTCACCCTCGAAGATTCCAAAGTGTTTAACGAGAGCGGATTCTCGTGGGTGATGTAGTCGTACTCTTGCCGATCTCAAGATCGTGTAGACGATCCTTCGGGGCGCTGCGTTCCGGCAACGCTCCCGCAGTCGGTCACATGTTCGGTACTCGATGAAGACCTTCCTCTCCCTTGTTCCAGTAGGCAGCGGAGGTTGTAGCACTCTCCTCGCGATTCCGGCAGCACGACAGTGTGGTACCAGAAGTAGAGGGGAGATCTCGCAGGGCTTCGCCTTAAGCCGGAGCGAGTATGGTGGACTATGAGAGAGGTCTTGGCGATCTAGGGTTTAGACACACCAAGGAGAGAGGGCTAGGCTGGCGTCTAGGGCTTGGGGAAGCCCAAGTCGGCGGCTAGAGTTTGCCCTAGGCGGTGGCGGTGGCAGCAGCAGGAGGTGGTGGCGCCGGCGGCTTAGGGCTAGGGTTTTGGTGAGGCAAGGTGTAGTCTTGGAGGGGCAACCCTGCCCCTCCTTATATAGGTGGGAGGGCGCGGCCAAGGGGAGGGCAGTCCCTCCCCAACTCGGCTTCCAAGGCCGGCGGGTGGAGGGAGAGGAACTCCTCCCCAAGTAGGTTTCCTACTCTCCCTCCACCAAGCAAACTTGCTGTTTGACTTTTCAAATTGGCGTTTTAACTTTTCAAACTAGGATTTGATTTATCCCGTTATTTTGCTCAGCGATGACACCTAGTACATGATGCAACCATTCCAACTTGTTATGACACATTCATGTACCCTTCTCCTCCGGAGTGACGGACCTTCCGGAACCTTCTAGAACATTCCCAATGAAAACACCGGAACCATTCTCCAACCCCGAAACATGACTTTCCTTATATGAATCTTATTCTCCGGACCATTCTGGATCTCCTAGTGATATCCTGGATCCCATCCGAGACTCCGAACAACATTCGGTATCTTACTCATCATTCCATAACTACTCAACAACATCGAATCCTTAAGTGTGTCTCCCTACGGTTCGTGAATTATGCGGACATGATCAAGACACTTCTCCGAACAATAACCAATAGAGGAATCTAGAAATTCATATGGCTCCCACATATTTCTACGATTACTTTGCGATCGAATGAACCACTTACATACGATACCAATTTCCCTTTTTCTCATGATAGTTTACTTATTCGAGGTTTTGATCGTCGGTATCTCTGCATACCTAGTTCAACCTCGTTTACTGATAAGTACTCTTTTCTCGTTCCCGTGATATGTGATCCCTTGTGAGCCAGTCACATGCTTGCAATCCAATTGGATGACATTCCACCGAGAGGGCCCAGAGTATATCTATCCGTCATATGGATGGACAAATCCCACTCTTGATCCATGTGTCTCAACCAATACTTTCCGAACACTCAATGCCACCTTTATAACCACCCAGTTACGGTGTGGTGTTTGATGTCATCAAAGCATCCTTCCGGTGATGGTGATATGCATGATCTCATGGTCGAAGGAATTAGGTTACTATGTATCAGAAAGCATATAGCAATTGAACTATTAAAATGACTTGATCTTTATGCTACGTTTATCTATAGGAGTATGTACATCATACCATTCTCCTAATAATATGATCTTGTTGTTAATAACATCTCAATGTTCATGATAGGGAAACCACAATCATTTATTAACCAACAAGCTAGTATTATGAAGAGGCTTTACTAGGGACTCTAATTTAGTTTACAAATCACACAAGTATTAATGTTTCCTTGTTAATACTGTTATAGCATGAATGTAAACATTTATCATAAACACAAAGATATAATAATAAATACATTTATTATTGCCTCTAGGGCATATCTCCAACACCATTACCCTATCAAAATTTTCTACAATGATTAAATATAGCACACATAGGCTATATATTTGTAAATATGATGGTTTTAAGTACATACATGACCGTCTCCCCCAGGACAATCCCAATACTTCTGGCCAGCATTTTGGAACCTCCAGTCATAGCAAAGCCTAGCTTCAAAGTTGTAGTCGCACCAAAATCGTCGAAAGTCTGTCATTGTTGTGTTGTAGGTGAGACGGAAAATATTGTGTACGAGTGGTATATATAGCTATACATTTCTAAATTATTGTATGGGGTATGTTTGTTTTTTGTTGAGTGCAATTGATAAACTTGTAAACAATGTGTAGTCACCATCAACTGTACACTGCATTATCACTCTTGTCATGTGTAGTACTACTAGCAGCAGTGTGCTATCCAAATCACCTGCTAAGTGAGATGTGTGTAGTACAATGATTTGCTTAGTGATACAGTGCTCAGTGTTTCAGTTCTCAGTGTTCCAGTGCTCAATAATTTCTATTACTCAGTGTTTCAGTGCTCAATTATTACAATGGTTCAATGAATCACTGAGTCACTTACTCAATGCTCAATAATTTCAATGGTTCAATGAATCACTGACTCCTACAGGTTCGAGTCTGCCACGGCTAGGTGAGCCTCCCTAACATCCTTGTACTCGTGAACATTAGGATCTCTGCCCCACACCTTGACAAATGCATCGGTATCCTTCTCCTAAAACTTGGGAACCGAACGATCATCGTCCGAGTCTGTAGCATAAGCATGTTCATACCCCTCGTCCTCTTCATTGTGATCTTCATAGGTATATGGATCTCCCTCAAGCACCGATGATGCCACCAAAGGTACACAAGGCGATGATGGAATGTTGATTGGCAAGATAGCTACAAACTCTTCCTCAATTGGCTCTAAGGTTTCAACATTCATTTTCTCCTCAATGATCTCTACTCGTTCTCTTTCAACAGAACTTGGCTCCTCCATAATATCCTCCAAGTAATCTTCATCTTGTTGATTTTTCGTGTCCCACACAGGCGGTTGGCTTGGACCCGCATCATATACATCCTCAGGACGGTCATCGTTGCTTCTTTTGATAACCAAGGGCCGCTTGTTCAAGTCGATGAGAAGATGGGCTTGCCCGGTGACCTTGACGGCAACCACGACCAAAGAATTTATTTGCGAGTTGTCCACTAGTTCTTTGTATAGATCTCACTCATTGTCACCGTTGATCGGTATCATCTCAGTATAAGATCTAGAGCTACCCACATCGCATCTTCCTTACAACACAACGTCATCGCCTTTGTCGCTCCATCCAAGCGCGTCTCTAACCTTGACAACAACCTCACTAAGACTAGGACTAGTCGGAAAAAATAGCACAATCTTTGCCATATCCACAAACTCAACACCACAGTCCGATTGCACAACATGCCCACCGTGATGCACATGAAGGACTTTTGCATAAGCCATCTATATTAATAGCCAAAACAAATACCAAAGCATCCATTAAAGAATGCATTATCTGACAAATTGTGACAAAGTGCAACCAATAATACCAAGCTATCTACAATCATCCTAAAATACTATTGCTCTAACCTACTCATTTTGCACTGCCATAGCAATTCATATACACAAACTAGCCAATATCATTCATATATGTTGCACATGCTTTCAACACACAAACTAGCCAATACCAATCAATGTAGAAACTCCTACAAGCTCGAAAATATTCACAATGTATCTTACAAGCAACTTCTACAAGCTCAAGCACATGTGACATTTACCAATATCATCTAAGTGAAATATCTACATTACTAACACTTGTATACCAAATACAATTTCACAATCATATGTTAAAATGATTAATCTAAGTGGAATAATTACATCAATTAACTTGAACCTTTTCACAATGTACAAATTATTTTGGAATTGGGGGGAGGGGAAGGGTAGGGGAGAGGTACCTACAGAGGAGGTGCGGCCGAAGGGGAGGGGACGGGTAGACGGCCGGAGGAGGAGGAGCCCACCCTCCACCGGCATGAGTGTGGAGGAGGAGCGGCCGTCCACCGGCGTGCGGGCGGCGGCCAGAGCAGGAACTCGGGGTGGAGGAGGAGGTGGTGCGACGGAGGCGGCCGAAGGAGGAGAGGCGGAAGAGTAGCGGCCAGAGGTGGTGTGGCCGGCCGGCGTGCAGGCGGAGGAGACGGCTGCTGTCTGGGAGGAGGAAATGGCGATTGGGGGTGACTGACTGGATCGAGGAGAAGAGAAGTGGCGATTGGGGATAACCCTAGGGTCTGCGCCATTTGAAAGGGCGCCGACATAGCGGCCACGTCACCACCTGCGTCACTAGCTCGGCACCATCGCCGACCTGCGTTAGGTCGGCGCTTGGCGCCGACATGAGGGGTCAGATTCCAAATTAGTTTTGCCCCGAGGTCAGATTTGGTTGAACTTTGCTGAATTGGACTGATTTGGCAAAAAATACCGGTTTCGCCTCAACTTCGTCTAAATACGAATGCATCTAGTGTAAATATTTAAGTAGGTACATATGAATCTAGATAAAGTTATGGTATTAATATGAACCGAAGGGAGTAGCATTTCATCTGTGGTAATTTCACGAGAGAGGAGTGGGAAGCGATAGTCATTCATGCATTTTTACCTCTAGGCACCGAAAGGAGTGGGAGATTCCACTATTCTTTCTTTTTTTCTCTGTACCGTTTTGGGGTAGATTCCACATGAGGAGACACGATTTTTAAACCCCGATGGAATGGCTGGTTTTGTGCAGGAATATGATCCACGAGGGTTGGACCGGAATTCCGACGGTGTGGGGACTAACTGAACAAAGCCTAAGAGTCGTGGTTGAAGTGACATGCCTTGGAGGAAGGCATGTGGTGTTAATGGAAGGCCTTTGAGGGACACATCAGTGCAGTTGGAGCAAGAGATGAAGCGGCTCCCTTATGAACTAAGGGGTGGTAGCCTCGAGGATGAGAGACGGGAGCGAGATAAGGAGGAGGGGGAACGAGATAAGGAGTGGGAAGTTGCTTGCTGCCTGGTGCTGCTCATCGCCTGTGCTCCTGCTGTTGCTTATTGCATGTCCTGCTTGCTGCCACTTGTGAGGAGAGGGATCAACCGAAATGACAAATAGTAGCATGGATAAACTGAGAATATGGGAAGAGAGATTAGTGGGATTGGGCTGATGGGTTGGGGTTCACCCAATCCTTGCAGGGGTTAGATCCACTAATGGGTCTAATCCCCTGCAACCGAACAAGGCCTTAGTGACACATTTACCTATGTCGCCTCAATCCTAGGCTTCAACACCACCGCCGCCTCCCTCCATGGCGCATTAATTAACTTCTGTATCAACCCTGTCACATTAACGAATGGCAGGAAGAAGTCCACTTGCAAACCACATGCTCAGATTGTATCGTCCTTCCACAATTGTGAGGTCTTTGGACCATCGTGGACTGAGGTTTCCGTCCAGAGATCCATTACATTGATATTTGTACCTACCACCTGCCTCGACATCGCCGTGTGGAGATAACTTTCCACATTGCACTTGTCACCGGCATGGCCAAAGCCTAATATGTCCTTCTCCACACATGATAACGACTTGGTGTGATTTTTTTCAATATTCATGTGCAACTTTAGTGTCATTTACAAGTTTTAACTCTTCTGAACTTTACATGAGTGTATCCAAATTCAAATGCCACTAAAATGGATTAGCCGATGAATATTTTCTACGCATATGCATAAATGTACAAGTGAAAGCATCTTATATATGTTTATGGATAAATGTGTGTATATGATAGTGAAGAAACGTCGATTGGAATGTTTATGCGCATGCATGTATTAGAATGTAGGAGGGAGAAATTTAATAGAATCTTATGAAGTGAGTAATCTATGTGATATCTACAACAAAATAACTCGTTTTTTTTTTGCATTATGTATTAGTGAAGAAAGTTCTATTTGAATCATCAAATGAGTATACATGGATGCACGTATTAGAATGTAGGGCAGATTTTTTTTAAATGTTAGTCCATGAGTAATTCCACCACACATACAATGTCTATGGAAAACAATACAAAATAACTCCACGAGTAAAATATCGTCATTGAGTATGTCTATGGTAGATTTGTGAATATGTTAGTGAAACAAAGTTATGTTTGATTTCATATGCGACATGTACCGGTGTATTAGAGTGCAGGACATCGAGCATGTTTTTTAGAATTTTAGACTACACCGTAAACTAAAATGATCGCACCACCAATAGAGTACGAAAAAACAATATAATGTAAAGGGTAGACCTTAAATAATTAAATATTGGTTAGCAGAATATAGTTTTAGTCCGAAGATATGATAGACTTCTTATCAAACAACTCACACCAAAAGATAAGACAGTGACGTGGTCTGCTCTTGATTGATGAAGAAATCGAAGGTTACAATGGTGCCTTGATGGCAATGGTATGCAGATGTAATCTCGCGGGTGTATATGCTACGGTTTGCAATGCCCATCTCGCTGCTCCCTCCTGGCCTTTATGTGGAGAGGCCCGGTCTCAGGATACAACCGAGTCGGTTACAGATTTTAGGATTTGTCCCTTAAACTTTCTATCTAAAGCATGTCGTATCCTTCAAGGAGTCGCATCCTTTATGGGTCTGGACCACCTGAATCTTCATGGACTTCGTCGTAAAATATGGATCGTCATGTGAGCCTTAAACTATAGTCCAATCTTAGACACCCGTAGGGCATACCCATGTCAGACGGGGTAAGTAAAAAACACTGAATTATGATTTCTCATGTGTTTCTTTCTACCTTTATTTTTGTGAGCAGAGAGGCTTAAGCCAAAAAGAACTAGACCTATACAATCTCTTACGTGTTTTCTCGTATGTTCCATATTGTTTTTACTACAAAGCATGAGAAAAAAATAACATTCAATTAAAAGAACATTCGGTTGTGTCGAAATATTTAAGAGATATTTATCAATTTGTTAAAAGAAAGATGCTTCCACCATCATTAGTTTTTCAAAAAAAAATAAGAAAAAGATACCTACCAGAATTGTAGTAGCAATTCCAGAAATAATGAGCACCACCATATCATCGTACCTATCCATCTATTTATTAGCCAAAGCAGTGTAAGAAATTCACTCATCCTTGTGTCTATATATACGAATTTCACTCTTGCTTCTCAGTATTTCCAATAGTACCAATTTAATAACTAGATTTCATTGTTGAAATTTGGGGAAGAAACGATAGATGAGAGTGAGAGGCATCAAGAAAGAAGGTACCACGCATGGGTGCTTCTCGCTTGAGTGGTGACTGTCTAGTGGCCCTGGGAGAGCCACTGGAAAACCTGTGAGCGGAATTATTTCAAGTGTTTGGCAATGGCGTTGGAGTCCGAAAAGCCACAAATGTACTTCCATGAGCTGGCAACCTCACGAGGAGAGGTCTCACGCACCAAGTCCTCCTCATGTGCCAGACCTTCTTGTGATACTTTTACGAATAATGGAAGCACATGTCGATCAGTCACTCATGCTTAGATGGTAAGATTTAGTACATATAACTGAATCTCTCCATCTGGATAATGCAAGTGAGGAAGCTGTAGTCTGAAACAAAATTTAGGGGTGTAATGCCAGTGTACATTCCAGCTGTATGGAAAAAATTGGTGCCCCCCAAAATGCATGTCTTTTTGTGGCTGTTGGCAAATAATAAATATAATCCATGCGGCTGCATTATGGTTTTTGTGGAAGTTGCGTAATGATTGTGCTTTTCCAAAAAAAAAAATTCTTTTAAATTTTCTCAACGGAAAATCTTGTTTTCGAAAAACGGAAGAGGATGTATAAGCCAAGCGATTGGAGAGTTGGGTTATCTAGCATCCCAAGCTCCTCAACTGTTGTGGCCGGAACTTGGGTGAGAGAGTTTGATGGACACATCCATGAGCTGGTGATCAAGAAGCTGAATGGTGAGTGGACATGCCCTTGGGTGATGAGAAAAACGGGGGACGACTGTGAAGGAACCATGAGGGTCTGGGAGTTAGTATTCTGGTACCACATTGGTAGCAAAATTTGCGTTTTAGTACCACTTTGTGTTGTCGTTACAAAAATCTACCAGCCTAGCGCAAGGTTTTTTCAAACCGCACAAATGACCGATTGATAGCCAGTTAACACCCGAGATGACAGTAGGGCCCACATCTCAGGATGATGTGGCATGGTTTGGACGGCACGTCGAGACGGCTGTTAACGTCGTTGTCTGAAATGGGGGAAACGGTAGGTTTTCGGTCCCCCCACCCCTACCCCACTCCCTCTCCTATAGCGTGCATGGAGGGAAATCCTCGATGGCGGCTTCGGCAAATCCAGGTGGCGGTGGACTCCCCAGCAGAGGTCCCCATCTCGGTGGCAAACGTCCCCTCTCGATGAAGACGGCGGCTTCCCTCTCGCTAGCAGAGAACCTGGTAACTGGTTCGGGACCTCGAGCTTTGGCACAAGCTCGCTCGATCCGTCGCCGACGCACCATGCGGCACGGGCTTTGGCTAAGGCGGTACATGACTCTCCATCGAAGACTAGCCACCAGTGGGCATCCTCCCTCGATATCTTGGAGTAAGTTTTCTTCCTCCTTCCCTCTCCCCTCTCTCCCTTATTCATTCTTCCACTAATCTGGAGCTATTTAGTGTTCTCGTTCGCAAATTGATCAGCCCTGATTTAGTTAGTGACAGTAGGTAAAGAAATTCCCCACTGGTTCTAACTATTCTAGGTAAAAATCAACTAATTAACCATATGTTAAAGAAATCCCCTCTAGTTTTACCTAATTATTGACAAGTTGAAATTATTTTGCTTAATTTTGGTAGTGTGGATGATGAAGTATGGGAAATTAGGTTCAACTTCATTGGTGAAGAAAATTTAGAGATGGAATTGAGAAGATTAGACATCACTAAGATAAATTTGTTTGCACTGATAGAATGAATAACATTGATATGACATTAGAGATGTAATTTTATTGTGTTAGGGGAAGGGGAAAGGAATGGCAGGAAAGGTGCTTGTTGACAGCAACTCTAAGTTGCATAAGATGATAAGAAAATTTGAGAAAGGACAAGTTTTGAATTTAACAGTTCTTAAGAACAAAGCAACAACACTAGCTAATCTGGACATGGGATATGAAGCTAAAGAACATATCACATATAGCCATCAGAAAAAATCTGTACATTACATCCGTGCATCTGAATTCAAATGTCACTAAAATGGATTAGCCGATGAATGTTGTCTACACGTATGCATAAATGTACAAGTGAAAATAGCGTGTGTATGTTTATGTATAAATGTGTGTATGTGATAGTGAAGAAACATCGATTGGAATGTTTATGCGCATGCATGCATTAGAATGTAGGACGGGAGCAATTTAATAGAATCTTATGAAATGAGTAATCTATGCGATATCTATAGCAAAATAACTCGTATTTTTTGCATTATTTATTAGTGAAGAAAGTTCTGTTTGAATCATCGAATGAGTATACATGGATGCAGGTATTAGAATGTAGGGCAGTTTTTTTTTAAATGTTAGTCCGTGAGTAATTCCACCACAGATACAATGTCTACGGAAAACAATACAAATTAACTCAACGAGTAAATTATAGTAATTGAGTATGTCTATGGCAGATTTGTATATGTGTTAGTGGAACAAAGTTATGTTTGATTTCGTATGCGACATGTACTGATATACTCCCTCTGTTTCATGATATAATATGTTTTAGCTTTGTGTAAGGAGTGTATCTAGACCTTTTTTAGTGTATAAGTTCGGAGTGAATCTACACAGTAAAAGAGATCTAGATACACTCCTTTCATAAAGCTAAAACATCTCATATTATGAAACAGATAGAGTATTAGAGTGCAGGACATTGAGCATGTTTTTGGAATTTTAGACTACACTGTAAAATAAAATGATCGCACCACCAAGTACAGAGTGCGAAAAAACAATATAAAGTAAAAGGTAGAACTTAAATAATTAAATATTGGTTAGCAGAATATAGTTTTAGTCCAAAGATATGATAGACTTCTTATCTGACGACTCACACCAAAAGATAAGACAGGGTAAGTAAAACATCACCGAACTATGATTTCTCGCGTGTTTCTTTCTACCTTTATTTTTGTGAGCAGAGAGGCTTAAGCTGAAAAGAACTGGACCTATACAATCTCTGGCGTGTATCTCGTATGTTCCATATTGTTTTTACTACAAAGCTTGAGAAAAAAAGATAGCATTAAATGAAAAGAACAGTCAGTTGTGTCAATTTGTCAAAAGAAAGATGCTTCCACCATAATCAAGAAAAAGATACCTACCAGAATTGTAGTAGTATTGCCGTAGTAATTCCAGAAATAATGAGCATCGCCATATCATAGTGCCTATCCATCTATTTATTAGCCAAAGCAGTGTAAGATATTCACTCATCCTTGTGTCTATATATATATATACAGAAATTTCACTCTTGCTTCTTAGTATTTCCAAGAGTACCAATTTAATAACTAGATTTCATGGTTGAAATTTCCGGAAGAAACGATAGATGAGAATGAGAGGCATCACGAAAGAAGGTACCACCCATTGGTACTTTTCGCTTGCGTGGTGACAGTCTAGTGGTCGTGGGAGAGCAACTGGAAAACCTATGAGCGGAGTCATTTCAAGTTGTTCGCCACCGAGTTGGAGTCTCAAAGACCACAAGGGTACCTCCCTGAGCTGACAGACCTCAAGAAGAGAGAACTCCACGCACGATAATGACTTGGTGTGATTTTTTTCAATCATCGTGTGCAACTTTAGTTACATTTACATGAATTTCACCGGAACGAAACGATCGAACAGGGCTGGCTCTATGTTTTGGAGGGCCCTAGGGCAAGGTCGACAACATGGGCCGTATAAGCCTATATAGTATATATTAATATATAAAGAAGTATGAATGGCTATTTTTACTTGCAAAGTATCCCCTCTGTCTACAAATAGATGTCTTAAATTTATCAAAATTTAGATGAATCTAGACACTATTTAGTATATAGATTCATCCAAATTTTGAAAAATCTAAGGCATCTATTTTAGGACGGAGGGAGTATTAAGAGTTAACATCCGACAACGCATTCTTAGTTCAAGATGTATAAACATAATTGTTAAGCACTTAAACCATGTCATATAATAACAGAGAAAATAAAAGAGTAGTTAAATAACTTGTTGTTGCAAAATCATCTTCTCCCAAATACAGATTCTTGCAATTGATTATTGGTGTTGATATCAAAACTACTAGTTGACCGAAAAATACTTATTTTAAAGCACCTCTTTGTGATTTAATAAACCGACTCTTGGTTTTTAATTTATTTTCTCAACATAGGACTTATGTTCTTCGGGCAACGTTTAAACACCTATAATTATGAAGGAATTAAATAGTACTCCCTCTGTCGGGATTACTAGGCCGGAGGGCCAATTCCACAATACCAAGACGTCTCATTAATGCTCCTAATTTTATTTGATTAATAGGCCGGAGGGCCAATTCGGCAGTCTGCAGTTGAATATACGATAGTAGATAATTAGGGATACAAACAGGTGAATACAAACTAGATTAGACGGGAGATCGATTCTTGATTTGGTTTGGTCCGTTCTTTCTCCATGCTAGGCCTTTTAACTTATTTTTTTAATCCAAAACCAAACAGCTGACTAATAAAAGATCATGCAAATTATGGGCCCTCAAAAGACATGGGCCCTAGGGCGCCCCCTATGTTGGCCATGGATCAAAGCCGGCCCTTCCATCGAAAAAAGTTCTATTCTCTGAACTTTACATGAGTGTATCTGAGTTCAGTCAAATGTCACTAAAATGAATTAGCCGATAGTGTTGTATACGTGTATGCATAAATGTACAAGTGAAAACATCATATGTATGTCATGGATAAATATGTGTATGTGATACTCTCTCCGATCCAAATTAATTGACTTGGATTTTTCTAGATTCGAATAAATTTAACACTAAAACATGTCTAGATGTATCCGAATGTAGAAAAATTTCAATCAATTAATTTAAATTGGAGGGAGTAGTGAAAAACATCGATTGGAATGTTTATGCGCATACATGTACTAGAACGTAGGACGCGGGCAATTAACAGAATCTTATAAAGTGAGTAATCTATACAATATCTACAGAAAAATAACTCATATTTTTTGCATGCGCATGTACCGATATATTAGAGTGAGGGACAGCGAGCATTATTTTTGGAATTTTAGACTACACCAAAAAACAAAGTGATATCGCCACCAATACAGAGTGCGAAAAAAATAAAAAGTAGACCTGAAATAATTAAATATTGGTTAGCAGATTATAGTTTAGTCCGAATATATGCATGGTAGTCTTCTTATCAGACAGCTCGGTAGTCCTAATCATGTGCGAGACTTTCTTAAGATACTTTTACGAATCAGTCAACTCATGCTTAGATGGTTTGATTTAGTTCATATAGCGGAATCTCTCCATCTGGATAATGCAACGGAGGGTGCTGTGATATGGAAGTTGGAAGCTAATGGGCAATATTCCATTAGTTCCTTGTACGCGGTTATAGATTTTAGGGGTTTAGTGCCAGTGCACATTCCAGCTGTATGGAAAATTCTGGTGCCCCCAAATTGCATGTCTTTCTATGGCTGTTGGAAAATAATAAATTACTAACAGGAGAAGCAAGAGACAGAAATTATCTCATGAGACTTGCTTATTTGGTCTAGAGCCTGAATCATATGCATGCTTGAACATCCCAAAATAAATGTTATTCATAAAAATGGTATGAAGAGTTAGTGAAGCACTAAATTTGAAACATTTGTTGACCACCCGCATGCATAACAGTGTTCGTTGCGCTCTGCTCGTCCCTTGCGGGCGACAGGGCGAGCCCTAGCTTCTGCCTCTCCCATCCCTATTTTGGCGGTGGTGGCGGCGAGTATCACCGGGCAATGCCCGCTCGGTGCCGGCGATGGCAGGCTTGCCCTTAACCGCGCGTTTGAAGGGAGGCATGGGGTCTCCTGGCTTGTAGCGGTGCAAGATCCCAACCTAGAGGTGGTGGTTGGTCCCAGTGATGGAGGCATAGGGGCGGTGCTGGAGGATGGTCTTTGTGCGATGCAGTGAGGGGAAAAGGAGGGTGACTGTGGGATCAATAGCAGCCGGCGACGCGGGCTAGATCTGGGCATGTCGGGCTACGGCTACAACTCCCTCGTTTTGGAGGTTAAGCACAATCCTTGGTCGTGCGCGACTGGGGGTGTCAGATCCTGGCTAGGAGGGTCCAGATCTGGTGGTTGTTGGGTAGACCCTTCTAGGGCTCTGTGAGGTGTGACTGGCAGGCGACACAAAGGTGTCGTGGCTATTGTTCCCATCGACCTTCCTCCCGCTGAGTGCTAGCTCGTGTCGGCCTTCCTCATCTCTGTCGTTGGACCCGTCATGGTGGTGGATGCCGCTCCACGATTGCGAGATCATGGATGTCGGGGGACGACCGTGGAAGGTGGACTGCGCGGGTGACTCTCCAGCGAGCAACGTGGAAGTGATGATGTTTTTATTTCTATTTGACCATGAGTATGATGAGGAGGGAGCGGCGGGGGATCGTGATGTTGGTGGAGTTTCGGCAAAGACGGCTCCCAGATTGCGTCCTGGGGGCATGGCTTGGTGACAGCAGGCGGTCCAAGGTACCGAGGGTTGTCGTGCGAAAGCTTTTACATGCGAGAGCTCGGTGTTCTAGCACTAGCGGCCGCGATGCATGTGGGTGTTGTAACCCTCTGGGAGGGCAGGATTATGGTTACCATCCTTATGTTCGGGAATCCAGGTTAAAACCCTAGACTGTTTAAGTATAGGTGAAGGCGGCGTGATGCATCTTAACGCTCTTGGGGGTGTTGTTGTGGAACCTTGGTGCCTCTCGGTCTTGTTCTGTTCTCATAGGTAGGCAAGTTCAGAACCTGTCTTGAGACACTTCTAGCACTAGCGTGGGACGTCCTCGGTGGCCTCCTATCAGATTGGAATATTGAGGACTTCGCTTAGGAAAATAGTGTAAAAGGAATCCAAGACAAAGAGCATATATTAATATCGCGGAGATACTAATTACATCTATACTCTGCAAGAACACATGCCCTAGCGGCCTTACGGATGCATACATCCCAGAAAAAAAAAGAAGAATTGCAAAAAGGAAAGTCCCACTATAGCGAACGATTACTTATAGCAACGACACTAAAAACACCAGAACAACACCAGTAGTCCAAAAACTCCAATAGTGACGCCTTCAAGGAGGAAGCAGTGAATAAGCTCCATCGTCGCCCGATCAAAGATTATATGTTTTCACCCTAGAGAAAGTCCTCGCTCACAAAACAATGCCTTCAACAAGACCATTGCCAGGCGCAACCAATTAAGGTCAGACCTTAGATTTTCACCCTACAAGGTAGGACTATGAATTCCTCCTGTGTTGTCGTCCCCACAAATAGTCGTTGTTGCGAGTCACAGATAACGTAGTCAGTTCCTCAACGCCACAAAGACTTAAATCACCATCGCTAGCCCTCATGTTCTTGCTTTCACGATATTCTCTCCATCTGATTTCACCATGGATCATCTAAGACATGACACATGATGGTAACAGATATCAGAGCTTCGCAACGCTCCCTTTAAAACCAAACGGCCAACAAAAAGCATGATACGCCCATGGGAGTTCGTCAGCGAAGCATTCCGGAACTCGCCTCTCCAGGCCGGAACAACGAGGTAAGACATCAAGCAGATCTTCATCTTTGCGCGGAAGAACCTCTAGTACCATCTCCTTTATTGATGCCGATGCAGCGGTCCCCACACCAACTGCCGGCTCCGGCGATCGAAACTAGTAGATCGAGGCGGAGTATGCAAGATCCCGAATAGCAGCGTGCCGCCTAGGGGTGGCCTAGCCTCCGCCATAGCCACGCCGCCTCAACAAGCCTACAGACGGGTCCAATCCACTTGGCTCCTCGCCTCTCAGTCGTGAGGCAGCAAGTACTCCCCCCGGCACGCATCGGCGAGCGCCGCCACCCTACAGGCCACCCACCGTCCGTGTCGCCCTGGTCCCGACTTCCCCGCGCGATGTAAAGACAACAAGGTGATAGTTTGAGAGAATAATGACTTATACAGATCTCAACCACGGTGGGATGTTTATATAGATTACAACTGACTTGGACTCCAAGACTAATAGAGATAGAGTTACAAATCAAATATGGAGAGGAGAGGCGGCCGGTGTCCTAGCTGACCTATACTCTAATATCCCCCCACAATCTCAACGTCAGGGGTAACGATGTTGAGACTGGAGCGAATGTCTGTAAATGATGAAGTGGGGAGTCCTTTAGTAAAAAATATCATCAAATTGTGCACTAGTAGGAACATGAAGAACTTGAATGTCGCCAAGAGCCACCTTCTCACGAACAAAGTGAATGTCAATCTCAATATGCTTCGTGCGCCGATGCTGAACGGGATTGGACGCCATGTAGACTGCAGAAATATTATCACAATAAACAATGGTGGCTCGCTCCAAGGGACGATGAAGCTCGACGAGTAGCTGACGCAGCCACACCACCTCCACCATAGCATGGGCAACCGACCTATACTCAGCCTCAGCAGAAGACCTGTAAACTGTTACCTGCCTTTTAGAACACCAAGAAACAAGATTATCTCCTAAATAAACACAAAATCCGGATGTGAATCGTCGAGTATCTGGACAACCTGTCCAGTCTGCATCAGAATAAACTGTCAAGCTTGTAGGATAAGAAGAGTTTAGAAGAAGACCGTGATCAAGAGTGCCTTTTAAATATGGAAGAATCCATTTTACATGAGCAAGGTGAGGAGCACGAGGATCATGCATAAAAAGACAGGCTTGCTGAACTGAATAAGAAATGTCAGGACGAGTGAGAGTGGCGTACTGAAGAGCACCAGTGATGCTACGGTAAAATGTGGGATCGGAAACATGATCATCATTGGCTGACAGTTTGGCACCTATATCGGCCGGAGTGTGAGAGGGTTGACAATCGGACATACCATCCCGTGAAAGCAAATCCAAAAGATATTGTTGTTGAGAAAGAAAGAGAGAGGACTTTATGCGAGAAACATTAATACCAAGAAAATGATGGAGAGGTCCTAAATCAGTGATGGAAAATTCACAATGAAGTGAAGAAATAATATGTTGGAGAAAAGAGTCAGAGCTAGCAGTAAGAATAATATCATCAACATAAAGGAGAAGATATGCAGTATGGTCGGAGGAACGAAAAATGAATAGGGAAGAATCAGATTTAGAAGAGATAAAGCCAATGGTTTGAATGAAAGTAGCAAAACGTTGAAACCAGGCACGAGGAGCCTGTTTGAGACCATAAAGAGATTTTTTGAGTAAACAAACAAGATTGGGAGAAAAGGGATTCTCAAAACCACAGGGTTGCTGACAATAGACAGTTTCATTAAGAGTATCATGGAGAAAAACATTTTTAACATCAAGTTGATGAATCGGCCAGGAAGAAGAAACGGCAAGACTAAGAACGACGCGAATAGTGCTTGGTTTGACAACGGGGGAAAAGTCTCGTCGAAATCAATGCCATATTGTTGTGAAAAACCACAACAAAACCCAACGAGCTTTGTAACGAGCAAGAGAGCCATCAGAGTTCAATTTGTGTCGAAAGACCCACTTACCAGAAATAACATTAACACCAGAGGGTTTGGGAACGAGAACCGATGTATTGTTTTGTTGAAGAGCATCAAATTCATCACGCATAGCTGAAAACCAAAGAGGATCAAGAATAGCACGTTTGTAGGATGTGGGTATAGGGGAAATTGTGGTGGTGGCTGTGAGATTGAGACGTTTAGAAGGGAGAAGAAAGCCACATTTGCCACGAGTGCACATGACGTGATCATTTGTAGGTGGTTGAATAGGAACAACATTAGGTGGTAAGGTGTATGTGGAGGAAGACTCGACAGTAGGTGGTGGTGGATCGGGTGATGGGAAAGATGGTTCGGTGGTAGGGGTAGGGGAAGTGGTGCTACGAGGGGTGGACACGACAGTGGTGGGGGTGGTGACAGGTTCCTACCGTGGCAAAGAATTGGGTGAAAGTTCTGCCGTGGCAGGCTGCCGCGGCAGAGAAACAAGCGAAAAGTCTGCCGCGTCAGAGAAACGGGCGAAAATCCTGCCGTGGCAGAGAAACGGGGCAAAAATCTGCCGCGGCAGGGGCGACAGTGGGTTGGACAAAGGGTGTTTTGGTAGTGGTAGGAACTGTAGGTTCGGTTTGGGAAGTGAGTTTGGTGACAGCATAAGGAAAATTATTTTCATCAAAAGTAACATGGCGAGAAACGATAACATGACCAGAAGAGGGATCAAAACAACGATATCCTTTGTGATCATCAGAAAGTCCAAGATGAATGCAAGGTAGGGAACGTGGTTCGATTTTATTGGATGTTATAGAGGCAATGTTTGAAAAACAAAGGCAACCAAAAATAGCAAGAAAGAATAGTCTAGGTGAGATAAAAATAAAGATTGAAAGGGTGAATAAAGAGGACACGTTTTGGTGGGGCAAACATTGATGAGGAAAGTGGCAGTGCGAAGAGCTTCAGCCCAAAAACGAGAAGGAAGAGAGGCTTGCAAAAGTAAAGTGCGAAGAATGTTATTTATAGAACGAAGAGAACGTACGGCTTTACCATTTTGGAGAGAAGTATAAGGACAGGGAAAACGAAGAAGGATTCCTTGAGAAAGAAAGAAACTGCGGTTTGTGGTGTTGTCAAATTCTATTGAATAAATCGAATAGGCAAGCCAAAGTGAGTACGAACATACTGCCGAAAATTTATGAAAACTGCATGTACATCAGATTTTGCACGAAGAGGAAAAGTCCAAATATAGTGAGAGTAGTCATCGAGGATCACAAGATAATATTTATAACCAGAAACACTAGGAACTGGAGATGTCCATAAATCACAATGAAGAAGCTCAAAAGGAAAGGTACTAACAGTAGTTGAGGTGCCAAAAGGTAATCTAACATGTTTGCCGCATTGACAGGCATTACAAAGAGAGGGATTGTGAGAGGAACTAGAACTAGGTATACAAAAATCTTGAAGCAAAGACGACAGAGTAGTTTTATTTGGGTGGCCTAGACGACGATGCCATAAATCAACAGATGCAAGCATGGCGCGGGGGGTGGATATGGGTGCGCCAGTAAGTGGATAAAGATCGCCCGTGCTATTGTACCGAGCGAGAACCTCCCCCGTTTTCAGATCCTTCACAGACAAACCAAAAGGGTCAAAAGCCAAAATAACTTTGTTGTCAATACAGAATTGTCAAACAGAAATAAGATTTTTGATTAAGGAAGGAACAACAGGAATATTACCTAGAAGAAAATTAGCATAAGATGAAGAGATGTGAGAATTTCCGGTGCAAGAGACAGGAATTGTGGAGCCATCGCCAATAGTGATTGTGGAAAAGGGAGAGGGGAAATAAGCTGACAGCAAATTCATATTTGAAGACATATGCGAGGATGCAACAGAATTGAAAATCCAATCCGTACCTTCGTTATTTAGTGTAAAGTTGTTCATGGCGTTAATGAAGGCGGCTTGGTCCCAGTTCGGCTGCAGGGGAGGATCAGAGGAGCCGGGAGCTTGCATGTTGACGGAGGGGAGGGGAGGTAGCTGGTTGTACGCGTACGAAGCTTGCATGGTGTCGTAGGAGCCCAGGATGTGGTAGTAGGGCACACCGGATGGTGGTGTAGCAGTCGCGGTGTAGACGTGAGCCGGCGGCCGAGGACCGAGGAGGCCGGGAGAGCCCGTGGCTGGACGAAGACCGAGACTCCATGCGCATGTGTATGCAAGAGGGGCGCCATACGGAGATGGGGCCGACCATGGCATCGACCAAGCCTGCACAAGGACAGTCCAAGGGTCGTGAGGAGGCCCGGACGGTGGCGCAGGCGAAGAATCAGTCGATGATGAAGCATGTGCAGGGCCGGAGGAGCGCGTCATGGGAGGCCTGTAGGTCGGGTTCTTGCCCCTGTAATTAGGGCTCGGGCGCCATCCAGGAGGCGGGGTCAGGGCCGCAGCTGGCGTGGCAGGAGGTGGGTGCGCGGGCGGATTCCCTGCCGCGGCAGGAGCGGTGGCATGGAAGACGTGTGGCTCCCGTTTTGCCTTGCGAGCTTGATTCTTTTCTTCTTGCTGGAGAAGGGAACACACCTTCTTGAAGGTGGGGTAGGGCTTCAGCATGGGGATGAAGGACTGTTGTTTGTCGAACTGATCTCCGAGGCCGACGAGGAGGGCGTTGATGAGGGTACGGTCGTCGACGTGGTCACCAAGCTCACGGAGTTCGCCGCCGATGGCCTTGATCCGCTAACAGAAGACGGTGACCGGGGCATCTCCCTGGGTGGTCGTGCGAAGCTCCATGTTGAGCGCGTTGATGCGCGCGTCGGAGTTGTCCTGGAACAGCTGCTGGAGAGAGGCCCATAGATCGGTGGCTGTGGCGTCGTTGGAGGAGACCAGGTTGAAGAGCTCCGTGGAGATGCGGGTGTAGATCCACTAGATGATGGCGAGATCATCCTTGATCCAGCGGGGATCGGCAGGCTGCAGAGGGTAGGAGGGATCTATATGATGACGGAGGCCGCAGCGGCCAAGGTGGATGGTGAAGAGGTGGCGCCAGTGGTAATAGTTGTGGGCGCCGAGGTCGAGCGAGATCGGTATGAAGGGGGAGACATCAGCGATGGTGTCGGCTAGAGAGATCATCGAAATTTGGGGAGGTGGTGGTTGGGTGGATGTAGTTGTGGAGGAGGAAAAGGGGGAGGGAGGAACGCCGGCAGCACGGAACTCGGACATGGAGAAGAGGGGCCGAGTTGGGGGCGGCGGCGGCTTTGGTGGCGCAGGTGGAGGAGCCATCCCGGGTGCGGAAAACCTAGGCGTCTGATACCATGATAGTTTGAGAGAATAATGACTTGTATAGATCTCAACCACGGTGGGCTGTTTATATAGATTACAACTGACTTGGACTCTAAGACTAATAGAGATAGTCTTACAATTCAAATAGGGAGAGGAGAGGTGTCCGGTGTCCTAGCCGACCTATACTCTAATACAAGGCACACGAAGGGGGGCCGTCTGCTGCCTTCGGAGGCGATGATTGGCCTCCACCGCCGACGTCGCGGTAGCGGACGAAGAGAACCGCCAGAGGGAGTTTTGTAGGTTAGGGTCGGCGCCTAAGGAGGTGGATAAGGGAGGGGGAGAGGGAGAGGGAGGGGGCAGCGAAGGGGAGGTCCGTCCGACGGTGGCCTGGTGGCTAGGGTTGTGGTCAGGAGGCGGTGGCCTGGTGACTATGTGGGGAGGCCGTTTGCTTTCATAAAGGAGTCTGATTTGTCGCTTTACTTTTGCCATTCCACTAGTCGGGTTGCAGAACTGAGAGCAGACGACAATTAGATTCAGTCACACATTTGATGTACATTTGGAGAATACCATACAAAACGTAATTACACTACGAACACGTCACGTGACAAAACAATCTAATAATCCCTCTCTCCAAAAAAATAGATGTCTTAGATTTGTTAAAATTGGAATGAATCTAGACACTATAATTAGTATATAGATTCATCTAAATTTTGACAAACCTGTAACATCTATTTCAGAACGGAGGGAGTACTGTTAGTTAGCAGGATAGTTTTGTCCAAAGAATATAAAACAACTCACAGTATGCTCAGACGTGAAAAGTCGAAAAGAACTGGACTATGGTTTAGTATTTTCCAAACCTTAAGAACAAGTACGTACCAGCATAGTATTGCAGTAGAAATTCAATTATGAATGAGCACCATATCATTTATTTTACCTATCCATTCTCGTTGAGGGAGAAGCGATCGATCTCTTCGTTCTTCCGCCAACTTGCAAGTTATCGCCAAAAGAAAGGCTGCGTGCTATGATCCACCGTGTGTACTGGTCTGCTTTGAGTTATAAAGGTTCAGACGGCGTAAGTCCGTCGTAGTCACGCTCAAAAAAAAAAGAAAAAGACTGCGTGCGTGATCTTTGCCTGTTGGCCATGAATGGTGCGCAAGTCACAGAGCAGAGTGATTCGTAGCAGATGACTGATGATTTCTTGAAGGATCTTATAGGCACACCGATCACAAGGACCCAATCCTACAGAGCTCCGGTCACAAGGATACTTATTATGGGTCGAAGCATGAGTTTGGAGAGATTTTCGACCCATAAGTTTGGTGCACAGCAGAGGAAATATGGTCATCTAATGCCATCCATTTTTTTGATAAAGGTCATCTAATGGCGGCGGTGCACAGCAGAGTAACAGAATAAGCGGAAGTTTAGATTGGTGGGTCGCTCGGCTACAAGTGCCGGCGTGTATCTTCTCATTATATAGACAGATCAAGTTACAAGTACAAACGCGTTAGGTAAAATACAAAGGGACCTAACACGTAGGTATACAATACGTGTACGACACATATTCTATCACCCTCCCTCAATCTCAACTGGTGATAAAAGATTGAGATTGCGTCTACAAAGATCATACAAGGGTAAAGAGAGTGGTTTGGTGAAAATATCAGCAACTTGATCTTGAGAAGAGATGAACCGAATCTGAAGCTGCTTCTGAGCAACACGCAAAGAGAGTGGTTTGGTGAAAATATCAGCAACTTGATCTTGAGAAGAGATGAACCGAATCTGAAGCTGCTTCTGAGCAACACGCTCACGGACAAAGTGAAAATCAACCTCAATGTGCTTTGTCCTTGCGTGAAAGACTGGGTTCAAAGACAGGTACGTCGCTCCGATGTTGTTACACCATAACACCGGAGGTTGTGCTTGCGTAACACCAAGCTCCTGTAACAAAGACTGGACCCAGACAAGCTCCGCTGTAGCATTAGCAAGAGCTTTATACTCAGACTCGGTACTTGACCTGGAAACTGTAGACTGCTTCCGAGCACTCCAGGCGATCAGATTTCCGCCATAAAATATAGCATACCCCCTAGTGGATCGCCTATCATCCATACTGCCAGCCCAGTCTGCATCCGAGAACGCCGAGAGCAGTGTAGTGGTAGAAGACCGAAACAATAAGCCAGTGTCAATAGTGGAGCGTATGTAACGGAGAATACGCTTCACTGCAGACATGTGAGGAGTGCGAGGCTCATGAAGGTATTGACAAACCTTGTTAACAACAAAGGATAAATCTGGCCGTGTCACTGTAAGGTACCGAAGACCACCAACCAGGCTGCGATACTTAGTAGCTTCGTCGGGGGATAAAATATCACCATCAGTACTACATAAGCGCTCAGATGATGCCATAGGAGTGGTAGAAGGACTGCACTTCAACATACCAGCACGTGCAAGAGGCTCAATGGCATACTTGCGTTGTCGAAGAAATAGACTGCTAGACGATGGCGAAGATACCTCAATGCCGAGAAAATAATGCAGCATACCAAGATCTTTAACAGAAAATTCAGACCTGAGCTGAGTAATTAACCTGGGAATGGCTGATGCAGTCGAGCTAATGACAATAATATCATCAACATATACCAGCAAATAAATAGTGACATCTGGCCGCTGAAGGATGAACAATGACGTATCAGTAGCTGACGGTGAGAAGCCAAGTACGCTAAGAACAGAACTGAGGCGAGCATGCCAAGCCCGAGGAGCCTGCTTTAGACCATAGAGTGACTTGACAAGATGACAATAATGATTAGGTTTATCAGGATCAGCAAAACCAGGTGGTTGTCTCATGTATACTTGCTCATCAAGAAAACCATTAAGAAAAGCACTCTGGATATCAAGCTGACGAAGATGCCATCCGCGGGAAAGAGCCATAGAAAGCAATAATCTGATAGTTGCTGGCTTGACCACGGGACTAAAAGTTTCTTCATAATCCAGACCATAGCGTTGCTTAAATCCTTTAGCAACTAAACGAGCCTTATAACGCTCAACGGAACCATCAGCATGCAATTTCACTTTGAATACCCATTTGGAGTCAATCAAATTAATACCCGGAACAGGAGGCACAAGATTCCAAGTACCATTTGCCTGAAGCGCTGAAAACTCTGTCTCCATAGCATCACGCCAATGAGGAATAAGAAGCGCCGCACGGTAGTCCTGGGGTTCAGTTGTGTCCTTGGATGCTTCTCGTGTCGCCAAAATACTGCTCCAAGCCACTGTACGCGTAACTGGACCAAGTTGAGCCGGTGGCGGTACTGGAGAATCTGCCGCAAGCGGTGAAGCAGCCGGTGACGCGGTCCCGGTCTCCACGTCAGACCCTGTTGGATCAAAGGGAGCAGGAGACAGGGAGCCATCACGCACGGGGGGCGAAGCAGGGGACGACGGCACGTCAGCGCGTCTAGGCGTGGTATCCGGTGCATGTACGTCGTTGCGTCCAGGCGTAGAAGCCGAAGTGGAGTAAGGGAGCGGCTCCTCCATGAGCTGGCTCAACACCGGAAGAGGCTCCTCCACGAGCTGGCTCCTTAACACAGGAACATGCATCGGTGGTGTAGAGCCATGCATGGGCACGAGGTCCAATGCCTGGCCATGCAAATTAGATTGCTGATTAACGTGATGAGGCTGTGAACGATCAACGGTAGCTGCAGTATCAGTTTCTGGCGTAAGAAGCTCCAAACGAGCGCCACGGCCTGTATCTGCACCATGATTAGCAAGCAAAGACGGAGTATATGCAATATCCATAAATTGGTCAGCAGAAAGTAACGATGATTCAGTGAAGGGTGGTGTTTGTGAGGATGGCATGTTGACAAAAGGAAACACGGTCTCGTCAAAGATCACGTCCCTAGATATATAGACTCGATTAGAAGGAACATGTAGACACTTGTAGCCTTTGTGTAACGAACTATAGCCCAGAAAAACACACTTTTTGGAACGAAATTCAAGTTTATGATTATTGTAGGGTCGAATATGAGGCCAACATGCGCAGCCAAACACCTTGAAAAAAGTATAATCAGGAGTTTCATTAAGAAGCCGCTCAAGAGGGGTTTTCATGTTAATGGTGCGACTAGGAAGCCTATTAATCAGAAAACAGGCTGTAGAAAAGGCATCATTCCAATAAGACAAAGGAACTGAAGCATGTGCAAGCAAAGTAAGACCTGTCTCAACAATGTGACGGTGTTTACGTTCAGCAGTGCCATTTTGTTGATGAGTATGTGAACATGAAACTCGATGTGAGATGCCTAGGTTGTGAAAGAAGGGATGAAGTTTCTCATACTCTCCACCCCAATCTGTTTGTACATGAATAACTTTGCGATTAAGTAGGCGTTCTACACGTTTTTGAAACTGGAGAAACACATCATAGACATCAGATTTATGCTTAAGTAAATAGAGCCAAGTGAAACGACTGTAAGCATCAACAAAACTCACATAAAAACGATGTCCACTAACAGAAGTTTGGGCAGGACCCCAAACATCAGAATAAATGATCTCTAATGGAAATTTTGTTACACGAGTAGACAAAGAGAAGGGCAATTGATGACTCTTCCCTTGCTGACAAGCATCACAAACTCTCTTAATTTTATTTGACTCTATGGTGGAAGGTAAATCGTGACTATGGAGAACATGCTGGACGACTTGCAAAGCTGGACGACCTAGGCGACTGTGCCACATATCACGTGATGCCTTGACACTGCTGAGTGCTTGCTTGATGACAGGAGCTTTAATCTCATAAAGACCACCATGGCACCGACCTCTAAGAATGGGTTCCCTCGTGTCCCGGTCCTTTACAAAAAGATCATGAGGATGAAGTTCAATGAACACATTGTTATCATGTGAAAGTTTACTCATAGACAAAAGATTGTGGCGAGCATTGGGAACATGAAGGACATGATTTAAATTTAGTGGCTTAGAGGATGGAGTAGGTAAAAGTGCATGATCAATATTATGAATACGCATACCTGCTCCATTCGCCGTGTGGACTTGCTCGGTGCCGTAGTAGGGCTCCCTGGTAGTGAGCTTCTCGAGCTCGTGGGTGACATGATGGGTGGCGCCTGAGTCCGCATACCACGCCGGGTCTACGGCCATCACCTGTCCTCCTCCCTGGATACCGTGAGAGACGGCGTTTGCCGCCATAGCAATTTGGCGCTCCGTGTTGCTCCCGTCATTTCCAATTCCAAGAAAATCACGGTTAAACCGTTTATAACATTTTGCGGCAGTATGGCGATGAATGCCGCATAGTTGACACACTACATGAGTGCGCCCGCTGTTGGGTTTGGCAGAAGCGTTTGGAGGAGGCCTTGGCGCCGAGTTGTTGGGCTGCTGGGGACGCGCGTCCGGGCGGTAGGTAGGGCGGAAACCACCACCGCGCGGTGCACCATAGGCGGCTACGTGGGACGCTGCGCCATACGGGGCGCCCTGGACGGAGGAGAAGTGGGCTGCTGGATAGTGCAGACCAGTTTCTGCGCGACGAGATGACTGACGGTGCTCCGTGGCGAGGAGTTGTGCATACAGGTCGCGGACCGGCATGGGCGTGGTGCGGGCATTGACAACCTGGTACAGTGCGTCGTACTCATGCCCCAGACCAGCGAGGAGGTAGGAGATGAACTCCGTATCACGAAGAGGCTGACCGATGCTCGTCAGCTCATCGGAGAGGGCCTTCATCTTGTGAAAGTAGGCCGTCACGGTCATGTCCCTCTTCTTGTGCTCGGCCATCTGCTGGCGAATGCCGGAGGAGCGAGCGACCGTGGTGGCGGCGAAGGCGCCGGCGAGAGTCTCCCATGCCTCCTGTGCAGTAGCGGCAAACATCACCATGCCAACAACACCATCCGTCATGGAAGAAACGAAGGCAGACAGCATAGACTGATCCTGTTGAACCCAGAGTTGACGTAGAGGGTTGGGCTGCTGCACCATGACGCCATCACGCTCGACAACAGTGTGTGCGGCCGGACACATCGAGGAGCCATCAACATATCCCATCAGGAGGTGGCTTCGAAGGAGAGGACCAACTTGAGCCCTCCATATCAGATAATTTTCACTCGTCAGCCGGACGGTGATTGACGAGCTGATGTTGATGATAGGGGGTAACCCCATGGACTGCAATGTTGGCGCGATGCCTGGAACCGACTGGTAGCCAGGGGTGATGACCGGCGGCGCCTGGAATCCCGCGTGTCTGCCCAATGGAGTTTGGAAGCTGACCTGATGTCCCGCGAGTGCAAGTGCGCTGGGCGGGTATCCAGTATATGCGCCTGACTGAAACCCCGCGTACGGAGCAGGAGAAAAACCATCTGGCTGAAAACTTGACGACGCGCCGGCCGGATACCCAGCGTACGCACCACCTTGCTGGGAACCTGATGACGCACCGGGCTGGTACCCAGCGTATGCGCCAGGATGAAATCCCTGGGCAGCTGACGACGCACCGGGTTGGTACCTAGCGTACACGCCTGGATGAAATCCCGCATACATAGCAGGAGACGTACTCGCTGACGCGGAGACAAGCGGGTTGGTGAAGATCTCCGGCGCCGTGGAGACCGCGAGTGACGATGCCGTGGAGAACGAGAGCGGCGGCGTCGTGGAGACCGCGAGCGACGGAGGAGGCGTTGATGCCAAGGCGGTGGTGTGCGCCGTAGTCGACGCAGCAGGCAGCACCGCTGATGCCGCCGCAGAATCTGTGGCCATAGAGGCGATGGCTACGTGCGGGAGAAACGGCGGCGGTCGGCGATGTAGATCGCAGCGACGGCGGCGTATTAGGTCAGGAGCGTATAGGCTCTGATACCATAACAGAATAAGCGAAAGTTTAGATTGGTGGGTCGCTCGGCTACAAGTGCCGGCGTGTATCTTCTCATTATATAGACAGATCAAGTTACAAGTACAAACGCGTTAGGTAAAATACAAAGGGACCTAACACGTAGGTATACAATACGTGTACGACACATATTCTATCAGAGAGGAAATATATATGGTCATCTAATGCCATTCTTTTCTTTGATATAAAGGTCATCTAATGGCATGTTGACAGAGAAGGTGGCTGGTTTTATGAAATCGTTGTTGGAACTTTGATCGACTACCACTCAGAGGATTCCAATGCCGGCTTAATTATCTGCCCTCTTGGCAGTCAAGAGACTTCTGCTTCAGTGCTCCCCCTTAATTACACCAAGGGTGGGGATTAAAACTTACCTCTTCAGATTAGAGGGCATGATGGTCTAATTTGTTATTTTCAAAACGGAACTTTCGCTCGCGGCGCTCATCCTGAATAAAGGATATGCCAACACCTGTTTCAAAAAAAAAAAAAAAAAAAAGATATGCCAACACCGGAGCCAAACAGATATGCCAACATCGGATATGCCATACATCATACTTTTCTAATCGGATATGCATGCTTGACAAGATCGGAGAAGGTGTGATTTGCAATGGTAATGGCGGTGAGCAACCGGCGAGGGGAACAAGTAGTTGAGTAGAAATTGCTTGCGATCTCATGAACGTTGGGTCCTGGGTTTGGGTTTGGACTTTCAACCGGATCTTGTTGTACGCATAGACCTAAATACCCAACTGATAAGAGGACACAAAAAACGACACAACATCTCATGATCACGTGTCGGTATGCATGGCATACTACACTGGCTACTGAAGATCTTCAGTCCCTAACGCCGAACACTAACAACACAATTGAGGAACAGCGGATGTCGGTGTGTGTGCCTGGATCACCGAAGAGAAAAGGCCAACACTCAACACACTGATAACACTGGGAATCCGACACCTCAGGCATGAGCGTAAAAACAGGGTTTTTGACAACGTTGCACACCTGCCTAGTCATCTAGTCTGGTGAGCAGGCAAATCAAAGAGGAGGTGCAACTCATCAAGTAGGCATGTGGTGGAAGGGGAGCCTGCGAGGATCAAGTGTGTGGGGGGGGGGGGGGGGGGGGGGGGCGCATATGGCCGTTAGAAAATTATAGGTAATTTTTGTCAAAATTTTCAAAGGTAAATTTATAATTTTACTTAGCAATGAAAACACGAAGTTACCCTTCGATGGAAAAACCATATGCGCGATTTAAACAGTGTAATGTAAAAAATGCTTCTCGGAACGAAAATATACTATCGAAAATCTGAGATAGCAATATCAGATCTGGACCGTAGGATCAATTGGGCGGCTCAAGTTGCATTGATGTACAAACAAAACATCCCTTTCTTTTGCTAGTAGTTGTAAGTTGTACATGCCTTGAGCATCCTATGATCTAAATAACTTTCTAGATTAAAAATTAACTTACATAAAAGTGGTTTGTATTGTTTTGGCGAGCTCAAAACGAGGCTCACCTATATGCTGAACTATTCGGCTGTGGTCAGGGGCAATTTCCAATTAACTATCTGGGTATACAGATTTACTATCGGCGTCTCACAATTGCTGAATGGAAACTCGTCGAGAAAAGAATCCAAAAACATCTTGATAGTTGGAAAGATAAATTACTATCCCTTAAGGGAAGACTTGTACTCATGAATTCAACACTCACCAACATGCTAGTGTATATGATCTTGTTTTTCTAGTTATCAAAAGGTATCTTGAATAAAGTGCATTATTTTCGATCAAGATTGTTTTGGCAGGGGATAGTGAAAAAAATAAATATCTATTGGCCAGATGAAATGTGGTTTGCTGACTAAGAAAATTCAGTGGACTTGGCATACATGATTTGTAAGTCAAAAATACTGCTCTTTTAGGTAAATGGTTTTTCAAATTACTTACAGAAGATGGTGTCTGGAAAACCATGCTATAGAGGAAATATATTGGCTCCAAACCTATGTCTCAAGTGGGTTTTAATTTACACTTTTGGGCTGAACTAATGGCGTCCAAAAACCATTTCTTCTATTTTGGTGTTTTCAATATTAAGGATGGATCGCATATTAGAGTTTCGGAAGATACTTGGTTTGGCCAAACTTTTCTTCGCGAACAATATCTAGCTCTATATTCGATTGTTAGGCATAAATGAGATACACTTTCCATAATAATAGAATCTAATCGTCTCAATGTGTCTTTTAGAAGAAACTTCATCGTCCCTCGACTGGTATCTTGGAACAATCTTCTATTACGATTATGCACGACACAGTTGTCGAATGGTGTGGACGAGTTCAAATGGAAACTACTAGAGAGTGGTAAATTTTCAATTGACTCAACGTATAGTGCTCTGATTCAACCTGGTATTTCGGTCAATGATAATAGTAAAATTTGAAAGATGAAAATACCCCTAACACTATAGGAAAGATTTGAGGCGCCGACGGCCGACTGCCGTCAGCACAGTGCTAAAATACCGTCGGCACAGGCTGTGCCGATAGTGGCCGTCGGCGTAGCTCCTGGACGGCACATCCTCTTGGTCGTCAGCACATGCATAGCCCCTCGGCATAACAATCGCAGCGGGCCCCATGATGTCAGGTGACGGCCATTACGAAACGGCCTAGCCTGGAGCTACGCCAACGGTCAGGCCGTCAGCATAGCCTAAAATAATTTTTTTATTTTCTTTAAATTATTTTCTTTTATTTTTTTTATTTTTTTATCTTTGAATTGTTTGACTCGCTAATCTCTCGTTTTAATCATTTTTAACACTATTTATACTTAAAAATTGATTAAATTGTAATCTTAGTCAAACTTTTCGGTCAATCACCCATCCTAATAATACTCCAGCTCCAGCACGCTTAAATTTCTCGTTCCTTCAAAATCTCTTTCCGCAAAGCAATTTACACATTGTTGTCGATACTATGGTATCAATCCTAGTAACTCTTATATCATCGTGTCATATGGTTGTATTTTTTGAAATTACAAGCAATTGTTCAAGTAAACAATAATGAATAAGTAAAAATATGATTGAATTCAAATAAAAATATAATGATTTATTTTTTTTGTATTTTTATTTAATATGGAATAATTAATATCTTTAAATCTTTAAATCGGAATTCGCAAATAATATGTCTAAATTGATTAAAAAAATTAGAGGAATCCAAATATGATATCTATATCATCTTATCACAAACCATGCCGTGATTCTTATTATAATTTCATTTGCTAGTTTAAAATGGCACGCATAAAGATTCTTAGCTCGCGGCTGAGACTCGCTAAACTTGAAGTGGATATCTGATGAAACAGCATATTTTGAACCTAAAAATGATTTTTGTAAAAAATCATGAGCATCCAATCATGTACCTGTAGCTCACATCTGACCCACTTCTTGCCGATTCGGCAGGAATTTGTCTTTTTCACCATGGATAGACGGAAAGGTTTGAAATCCCCCTATTAGGATATTATCCATGTAAAGTGGTCTAGTATTATTGAAAAATATGGTGGTACCATTTTGAATTAGTAATTTGGTGGTTGCTTCACAAAACCGCCCGTTTTGTGCACTCGGAAAATAGAAAAATAGCTTTTTTCTGCGACGAAAAGGAAAACTTCCTCCTGAAACATTGTTCGTCATCCCATGATGCACACTTATGCACAATATGAACACATTATCATAAACTATGCCTCATTCTAGCCATAACATTGTTCATTTGACCCGAAAGCCAAGAAACCTCGAACGAGATAAGTCATTGTGTGAAAGTTTTTTGAGACATAATCAATATACAAAGTTTGATATTTTTTCTTCTAACTATGTCACATAATATGACACCACGCGAAGGTTTCCCATTGTTTGGATCGTTTTTGAATTTCTTATGCCCGTTTTAAACTATCGATAAACTTTGTCGAACGGCGGGCATGAAGATTCTTGGCTCGGGGATGAGACTCGCTAAACTTGAAGTGGATCTTTGATGAAACAGCATATTGTGAACCTAAAAATTATTTTTATAAAAAATCATGAGCATCCGATCATGTACCTGTAGTTCATATCTAACCCGCTTCCTACCGATTCGGCAGGAATTTGTCTTTTTCACCAAGGATAGACAGAAAGGTTTGAGATCCCCTGTTATAACATTATCCATGTAAGGTGTTGTAGTATTTTTGAAACATATGATGATAGCATTTTGAATTAGCCATTTGCTGGCTGCTTCACAAAACCGTATGCTTTTTGCATTCAGGAAATAGAAAATGACTTTTTGGTGCGACGAAAAGGAAAATTTCCTCCTGAAACATTATTCTCCATCCCATGATACAAATTTATGCACAATATGAACACATTATCACAAACTATGCCTTCATTCTAGCCATAACATTGGTCATTCGACCCGAAAGCCAAGAAACCTCGAAGAAGATAGGTCATTTTGTAAAGGTTTTTTTGATACATAATCAATATGCTAAGTTTGATATTTTTCCTTCTAACTATGTCACATAATATGACATCACGCGAAGGTTTCGCATTGTTTGGATCATTTTTGAATTTCTAATGCCCGTTTTAAACTATATATTTTTTTATGTTTCACTTAATTTTTATTTACAAATGTGTAATATTTGAGTGTAGATAGATAGATCTTTTTTTTTGCAAATTTTGATATATTATTTGTATTTTCTAAATTAGAATGATTTAGTCATGATTTTCAAAAATTAATGAGGTAAAAGGAAAAATAGCTATGCTAAAATTAAATGGAAAAAAATCTGAAGACCTACGCCGACGGCCTAGCCGTCGGCACAGACCAAACAATTTTTTCCCAAGAGCTGTGCCGACGGCCAGGCCGTCGGTACAGCCTGACTACCTAACGTCGTTTCTGTCACCGTGTCTGAACTGGAGCTACGCCGAGGGCTATACCTACGTCGAGAGCCACCGTCGGCATAGTCCTCTCTACTACGCCGACGACCACGCTACGCCGAGGGATACCCTCGGCACCGTCATCTACGTCGACGGCCGTCCTTACGCCGACATCCGGGCTGGTCGGCTGGCCGGGGGAGGCAGCTACGCCGACGGCCCCGGCGCCTCAGTTCTTTCCTGTAGTGTAAATACAAAGATATTCACATGGTATCTTCGTAAGAATGTAATTCTTAAAAAAGGTAATCTTGTAAATAGGAATTGGTATGAAAGTATACAATGCGTTTTTTGTATCATGATAAGATAATCCGGCATTTATTCTTTCATTATAAATTTGTTCGCTCTATATTGTCAACCATCCAAGTAGCCTTTGGTTTATTTCCCCCTCGTTCGGTTGCCAATGTATTTGAAAACTGGTTGCATGTGATAGATGATAAATACACGACGCTATTTAGGGTGAGAGAGCTTATCATTATTTGGTCGCTATGGCTATATAAAAATGATAAGATTTTTTATAATATTGTATCTTCTTCCTTGCAGGTTATCTATCGCGTCACGACTATTCTCGATTATGGGCTACTCTTCAATGCACGGATTTTCGCGACTTGTTTACGGAGGGGTGTACGCGGTTGAAGGACACGGCAAAAGATATTTTCTCCCGACATGGATGGCCGCGTGATTGTGGATCAGTCCTCCATAACTTGACACCGTTTATTTTGATAGTGTTATTTGTAATGGTGGTATACTTTTTTATTCTCTTGTCGTGTGAATTTATCGGCTGTGTGCATCTTAGTTATGAGGAGGCCGGGTGTAAACATTATTTTTAAGTAATAAAAGCGCTCATTTCCAAAAAAAAAACTGCTTATTGGAAAGGGCATGCAAATCTTTTGCATGTTTTAGACAAAAAGAATTGAACAAGATGTTGAGAGGGCCCAAAGGTGCATTCTACAAAAAGAAAAGGAAGATGTAACAGTTGAATAAGAAGAAACGCTTAATTTAAAAAATTGCAGGAAGAAGACGTGGAAGAATCATCTAATACTGAAAACGATAAATAAGATGGATCTCGGAATGAAAATATCGTTATCCTATGCTGAAGTTCAAGATGATTGTGATGTGCACTCTATTACATTTGTGATCTGTAAAATCAATCTACTTTAGTTGAAATTTCAGGTACTTCGACACACTGAACATTTTGGTTCCGTGTTCACAATGTTGTGATACTTTTTTTTTTGTGTGAAAACAATGTTGTGACACTTTCATATGTTTGTACATCTGGTAGTATTTCAATATATTTACATTCATATAGAACTTCTTTCAGCATTTCAGAAAATTCACAATTAGTATCCATATTCCCCCGCCGGAAAAATCATAGTAGTACTTGATCATTATACATGGGACTAGATTCCCATATAATGATACTCGTATTTGGTTCCGCGGTACTGATTGATTACTTGCAAGGGCAGCTCAAAACATTAATTGCTTGGGAACTTAATTACTTGACTAACACGTAGTAGTACGTACGTCCAGAATGAATGACTTGATTCGCAGAGAGCAAAATATGAGACGACCCCTACCTAGCATGCATATATCTAGCGGCTAGACATACGGGAGTGGTGGAAAGAGATCGATGTAATATCCTTAGGTAGCTACTACCACCCTAGCCAGTTGCTGGAGCACATAGGTAGGGAGCGAATGGCGGCGACGATGGGTCTCGGGCGTTTCTGTACATGGTGACTGAAAGATACAAGCCCCCCTTGCAGTCCGTGTACATGGTGTACCGCATCAACCCTTGGCGCCTCTTCTTCTCCGACAAGGATGACCGACGGCCGCAAGCTCCCGAGGCGGCGGCGGCGGCAGAAGTCAAGGCCCGCCTGCCACCCCCAATCCAGAGCTTGTGCTCTTCGGTCATGTATCCGCCCATGGACTTCACGCTCTTCGGTCGCAACAAGGACAAGATCGTCGCCATGGGCTACAACGGCCACCGGACGGTCCTCTACGACGACGCTCTGCAACAAGGAGCACACTCCGGCAGTCTCCAAGTCGAACCAAAGCTCCGTCGACGCCTACACGGTGGTCGGCGAGTCGCAAGTCTGGGTCTCCACGGAGGAGAGCTACGACACCTACTCCATCGACATGGAAAATTTCTGTTATGACCAGGAGGACAACGCACTGGTAGAGAACGCCCCATGCGTCCCGGTTGGTAAGGGCCATTAGTCCCGGTTGCCCAACCGGGACGGGGCAATCGGGACTAAAGCTCTAACCTTTAGTCCCGGTTGCCCCACCAACCGGGACAAATGGGGGGCACACGTGGCGGCATCAGAGCGCGAGGGGGGGTGGAGCATTTGTCCCGGTTCGTAACACGAACCGGGACTAATAACCTGCTGCCGCGGCAGAGATTTTGGCCCATTTCTCTGCCGCGGCAGAGAATTCATTTTGGCACATTTTGTTGCCGCGGCAGCATTTTCGCCACTTTTTGTGCCGCGGCAGAGAATTCATTTAGGTTGTTTTATTGTTTATTTAGTGTTTTGCACTTATCAATGAAGGAACCTTATATTACACAAGATCATCATGACAACATTTTACATTCAATACACGGATCGAGTTCATGCACTACATACAAAAGTTGCTATTCGATGCTACCGGCCAATTCCTTGAAAGTTGCTATTTTTACAATCCCTATTGTCTATACACAGCCGAATAGTATTCTCCTTTTGGGTCTAGGACTTCTGCTTCCAAGAATCCCGCCAATTCCTCCTGTATTGCTCGTATGCGATCCTTTGGCAGAAGACCGTCCTGTAGACGTTCGATCTGATTTAAAAAAGGAGTCAGCCTATATGAATATGAAACTAAACACAATTTGATTGTAATTAAAAACTATAGAAATTGTTTACATACGTGGAGTTGCTCTAAATTTCTGCCCTTCTCATCGCACGTCTGCCGGATGAACTCGCATACATAGTATCCACATAGATTGTTACCTGGTCCCTGCGTCAGGCACTTTACGACAACAGAGTTCAATCAAAATAATAATCAAGCATGATAATAATTGTATCAAAACTAGAATCAAAGAGATGCGCGGATATAGCTAGTGGTGCTTACATCTAGTGGTTGAAATGTAAGATCCTCTTTCCAAACACCCCTAGCCTTCTTGGTGAACCGTTTCCAAGCGCTGCCCGGCGTAGAAAACGAATAAAATAAGTTATTAAGTACTTGATATCATAAATTTCACGAACGTTGCCGATATAGTGTCGTAATGATTAGAATTACCGATGGAGAAGTATCTGCATGTCCTTCCACGTCTCAAGGGGTTTATGTTTCGAGTCCATGACTAGTACACGCCCTTTGTCAAGTTGAATGATTAACAGAATATAGTGGTACCTGCGAATGCAGAACTAATCAATTATATACTTAACATCGAGTAAGCGAAATAGAAAGTGTATACAAGACAATAACACTCACTGGAAGTTGTAAGAAATAGTATTTTCCTTTTGGTTTCTTGAAACCTTAACGCGTGTACTATATTATCCTCCGTATCCTGGGGGCTTATTTTGAGATTAGCTTCATGAACCCAATATGGGTCAATGAAGCCAATGCCATAGATTTGTCCTCTGCTGCATTCGAGAATCTTCATTCTGCATATTAAAGTATGATTATATACATGCAATAAACAAAATAATATAGATGGAGACTAAGTTAATTACAGAATTAGTACTTACAGACAATAGGCACTCATGATCGATTTGTCCAAGGCGTCTTGATTGAATAATTGAAATAGTTCATCAAATTCAATGGATATCATGTCATCCTTATCTTTCCCATGATGCTTTTTTGTAACCCTCAGCACTATCCAGTTAGCCCCGGCCTTTGTGGCATGCAAGTACCAGTTATGCAATCTTCGCATTTTTGTTGGAAGATTGTTTACCTCCTCAGGTTTGACGAGAGGTTTTCCGTACTGGTATTGGTATGCTACTTCACTCACGGGGAAGAACTCTAACTGGGATAAGTACTGGGCAATACTCATACCTTGAGCAGCGGCAGCTTCTCCGTATTGTGCAACTACCTCTGGATCATACTACTCTTCGGCCCCATATTTGCTCGACCCCACATTGGTTTGAGAAACCACCTTGAGAGGGGCTCAAGTCTGTTTTGCTTGTTCTCCGAGCTGGGCAACAGATTTCCCGCTTGCATCAGTACTGCTCTTCAAGGCTTTTTGTGCCGCATGTGACTTGAGAATAGAACGCTCATAGTCTGATGACAGCTTTGGCTCGGGTTGATGAAGAGTCTTTAGCATTTTCAACACTTTGGCTTTTTCTTCTTTGGTGCTGGGGAACTCTGGCTCTTTCGGCCGCCTCAGCTTAGCGAAAAACGCTGTCGTTTCCGCATCAACGATCGCCGCAGTCTCCTCTTCAGTACAGTCATAAGCTCTCTTGGGAGGAACCGTTGGTACTTTTGGAAGAGGCTCTTGTTTACGTTTCGGCGATCGCTTACGACGCACAGTAGCGGTACGCTTACGCTTTTTATCCTGAGGCGCCGGCGATGGCTCCCGCGGCGATGGCTGCACCGGAGACGGGTGAGGTGACGGAGCCGGGTGAGGCGACGAAGACGGCTGCCGCGGCGGCGACGACCTCGCTGGAGACGGGTGAGGCGGCGGCGAAGATGGCCTTGGCGTGTGATTTCGAAGCACGATACAATCCTTCGGCCATAGAATGGTGACGTTTTTTGCGTCACCCAGCACAGTCACATCCCCTTCACCAGCAGGGTAGTGAAGATCCAAAACCTCAAAGGTGGGCATGATTTCATCCACGCCGACAACAGCGTAGCCCTCTCGAACCGGACGACTGTGGTAAGTTGGTGTGGGTCCAATTGGTAAGGCATAGCCGACCGCCACCTTCATTGATATGTTCACAACTTTGACATGTAGCTCGCAGTGTGTCATCTCTGTGATATCATCCACTGGGTAGCCAACAGGAGCCATCGTCGGTGCATCATCGGCATCGCCATTGTCATCACCCGGGACCTCGGTGGAAGCCACACTGCTTTTTCGATTATTCGATAGGCCGGTAGCATCGAATGCAGTGTGCTGCTGAGATGGGCCGGTAGTACTTTGCTCTTTAAGTGAGTTAATTTCATCTTGTTGTTGCTTTAATCGTTCTTCAATTAAACGCATTCGCTCTTTCTGACTTTCTGCTTCAACTGCCGCCCTGTCCTTACTCCTCTAACGGCTTCTATCAGGATATTTCTTCCTCTCTTCGGGAAACCCAGTCCTCCATGATTGGGAGCCTATTGTGCCTCGTGTTCGTCCATCATGTTCCTTATTTCCAAGGGCGAGTGTGAGCTCATCATTCTCTCTATCGGGAATGAAGTCCCCATCTTTAACAGCCTTTACTGCTTTTCTCATCCTCTCGATTGGCAAGGGGTCTTCTTTATGTCGTATGTTATATATACACCTCCCTTCCGAGTCCAACGTGCCCCCATGCCGTAAAACCAATTCCTTGCACGTTCTACCCAATCGTCTGTCTCTGGAGTGATCTTTTTAGCACGCAGTTCTTCCTCAAGTTTCTCCCACTTAGGAATGCCAGCCCTGTAGCCACCTTGCCCCATAGTATGGTGATACTTCTTGTTAGCAGCATTCAGCTTATTCTTTGCAGACATTTCCTTAGCTTTTTCCGATGTCTTGTATTCCACAAACTCAGCCCAGAATGGTTTTATCTTCTGAAACTGAGTCTTCTTGAAATCCGGAGTCTTCTCTTTCACGACATAGTCAAGGTGCAATCTTTTCTTCCAGTTGGTGAAACACTGGGCCATCTTCTTCAAAGCCCACTCCCTGACCTTAGCCTCCATGGCTCTCCCATGTTGTAAGGCGTCCTCAACTGGATCCTCCGCATTTGGATCCAGCTCTATCTTCGGTAGTTTGAAATTAACCATGAGCCTCTTCCACAGTAAATCTTTGGCGTGGTTAGGGACAAATAAACATGTTCCCTCTTCATCCGCTTTAGCAGGCCTATTCCAATTTCTAATGGTGATCGGGATTAAGTCCCTAACGATTACTCCGCATTGTGCCACAAATTGGTTGCGACAACTTCGGGAGCTGTCGGTCTGCCGTCTTCAGCGACATCTTCGATCCTAAACCTCTCATGGTCTTGCAACTTTTTGTTGGGCCTCGTCTGCTCTTTTCAGTAGATTCCTTCGATCTGGAGGGCTAAAATAAGAAAGATCGTCGTTACTATTTCTATATAGATAGCAGATGATTAATTAATGAATTGATTTATATTACATGCACCTCGCCGGAGCGGTCGTCTTCTCGATTACACAAGGCATCGCCTTCTCCCTCGCGGAAGGCAACACCTTCAACCTCAAACAAGTTGTCTACTCCGGTAAAAAGAGGATCACCCTCACCGGAGTTGTTCAGAAACGTTGATACGTCTAAATTATCTTCCCCACGGATCACACTTGGATCAACTCTTCCTTTTCTTCGTCTCTGACGTGTGGGTCCATATTTCTGCATAGGTGGAAAAACGAATAAGTCAAAGCGGATAAAGGAGAAAGTTACGAATAAGTCAAAGCGGCTAACGAATATTTCCGGATCGAAGGTGAAACCCTAATATATACATACACAATAATAAAAATGAAGAGAAACCCTAAACCCTAAGGCTATGAGAGGGGAACATGAGTATAAGGCTACAAAAGGTCTTCGATCTATCTATGGTCTTGATCTCGGTCTTCAATCTCAATCTCGATATCGTATTCTACCGAGAAGAACCAAATCACCGGAAAGAAAGGGAAACAATCAACACATGGCATCGATGCAATGCTCAAGCAATGATGATGATACGACAAGTTAATGTGCATTGGAATGTAACCCTAAAGCATTCTCAACAAGTTAATCGGGGTTCCGAGGGCGCAAACCCTAACTCAAGGAACTCCGGAATCACCTGTTAGGGTTACTAGGGTGTTCTAATTAAACTTGTGATTTAATTAGATCTATCTATGGTCTTGATCTCGGTCTTCGATCTCGATCTCGATATCGTATTCTACCGAGAAGAACCAAATCACCGGAAAGAAAGGGAAACAATCAACACATGGCATCGATGCAATGCTCAAGCAATGATGATGATACGACAAGTTAATGTGCATTGGAATGTAACCCTAAGCATTCTCGACAAGTTAATCGGGGTTCCGAGGGGCGCAAACCCTAACTCAAGGAACTCCGGAATCACTTGTTAGGGTTACTAGGGTGTTCTAATTAAACTTGTGATTTAATTAGATCTATCTATGGTCTTGATCTCGGTCTTCGATCTCGATCTCGATATCGTATTCTACCGAGAAGAACCAAATCACCGGAAAGAAAGGGAAACAATCAACACATGGCATCGATGCAATGCTCAAGCAATGATGATGATACGACAAGTTAATGTGCATTGGAATGTAACCCTAAAGCATTCTCGACAAGTTAATCGGGGTTCCGAGGGGCGCAAACCCTAACTCAAGGAACTCCAGAATCACTTGTTAGGGTTACTAGGGTGTTCTAATTAAACTTGTGATTTAATTAGATCTATCTATGGTCTTGATCTCGGTCTTCGATCTCGATCTCGATATCGTATTCTACCGAGAAGAACCAAATCACCGGAAAGAAAGGGAAACAATCAACACATGGAATCGATGCAATGCTCAAGCAATGATGATGATACGACAAGTTAATGTGCATTGGAATGTAACCCTAAAGCATTCTCGACAAGTTAATCGGGGTTCCGAGGGGCGCAAACCCTAACTCAAGGAACTCCGGAATCACCTGTTAGGGTTACTAGGGTGTTCTAATTAAACTTGTGATTTAATTAGATCTATCTATGGTCTTGATCTCGGTCTTCGATCTCGATCTCGATATCGTATTCTACCGAGAAGAACCAAATCACCGGAAAGAAAGGGAAACAATCAACACATGGAATCGATGCAATGCTCAAGAAATGATGATGATACGACAAGTTAATGTGCATTGGAATGTAACCCTAAAGCATGCTCGACAAGTTAATCGGGGTTCTGAGGGGCGCAAACCCTAACTCAAGGAACTCCGGAACCAAGCGACCATGGTGGTGGCTTGTGGTGTGTAGGTGTTGGCTTCCTGTCGCGGCGGTTTCGATCCGGGAGCTTCTCTCCGGCGGCTTCTTGGCGGCTGATGCTTCGTCAACACATCGGACTCAAGGGCAGTAGGGCTGCCGCTCCTTCGCTGCTTCGCCCTGTGTGTCGGTCGTCCCCTGTGGCAAGGTGCGGGCCGATACCGGAGCTTCTTCGTCGATCTGGAGGAGGAAGAAGATGGTGGACTTGATTGCTTTTTCAAGTTTCTTTTAGGGTCCTCGGTGCTTATTTTCTGGGCCTCTGTGTAATTTTTATTTCTTAGGCCTCCTGTACTCCAGCGACATTATTGCAGCAATATTTCGGGTGCTCTGCACCCGTAATCCGTTCAAAAAAAAATCAATCTAATTCGGGTGCTCTGTTTTGCCACCAGCAGCAGAGAGAGGGGAGGACAGAGAGGCGGGAGGGGCGGCGCCGTACGTGACGCGCGGGCGGTGGGGGAAGGAGACGCGCGGCGGTGGGCGCGTCGTCGACGGGAAGCAGAGACGCGGCGCGGCCGGCGGTCGTCGGGGGAAGGAGATGCGCGGCGGCGCGGTCGTCGGCGCGCGGGAAGAGACGCGGGCGGCGCCGGAGGCGGAGGCGTTGACGACGGAGCCGCTACGGGGAGCGCGCGGCGGTGGCGGGGCAGCCTGGCGGCGTCGTCGTCGGCGAAGGGCGCGGGCAGAGGCAGAGAAGTGAGTGGGGAAGGGAAGAAGAAGAAGAGGCACGGTTATAACTAAGGGCCTTTAGTCACGGTTCGTGGCTCCAACCGGGACTAAAGGGGCATACGTCCCGGTTGGAGCCACCAACCGGGACCTATAGTCCATTTTCAGCAGGTGAAGGGGCGCGCGCGCAGGGAGCTCTTCCGTCCCCGGTTGGTGGCTCCAACCGGGACGTATTCCCCTGTTTTTCAAATTTTTCAGTTATTTTCTCTCTGTTCCCGCCTTATTTTTTATTTGGGGTTTAAATTTGTAATGTTTTTTAAATGATAATTAATTTGGAATTTAGAAAAACTTTAACATAAAAAGTGTTTGGATTTGAATAATAATTCGAAACCATTTTCTGTTTTGAAAAATAATTAATGTAACCATTTAAAATATGAACCATTTACAATTAAAAATGAATTAACTTATATTTTTTTAATATCAATTTGGAATTTAGAAAAACTTTAAATATAAGAAGTGTATGGATTTGAATAAATAATTCAAAAACATATTCTATTTTTAAAAATAATAATGTAACCTTTAAAATGAATTAACTATATATTTTGAATATTAATTTGGAATTTAGAAAACTTTAAATATAAGAAGTGTATGGATTTGAATAATAATTCAAAAACATATTCTATTTTAAAAAATAATTAATGTAACCTTTTAAAATGAATTAACTTATATTTTTGAATATTAATTTGGAATTTAGAAAAACTTTAAATATAAGAAGTGTATGGATTTGAATAAATAATTCAAAAACATATTCTATTTTTAAAAAATAATTAATGTAACCTTTTAAAATGAATTAACTTATATTTTTGAATATTAATTTGAATTTAGAAAAATTTAAACATAAAAAGTGTTTGGATTTAAATAAATAATTCAAAACATTTTGTGTTAAAAATAATTAATGTAAACCATTTAAATAGGAACCATTTACAATTAAAATGAATTAACTTATATTTTTTAATATCAATTTGGAATTTAGAAAACTTTAAACATAAGAGTGTTTGGATTTTGGTGGTCTAAAAACCGGCATTCTGAAATAGGACGGTAGCATTCTGAAACGGCATTTTGGTGGTTACTTCACAAAACGACCCTTTTTTTGCGTCGGAAAATGGAAAAAGGGATTTTCCGTGCGACAAAAAGGAAAACTTCCTCCTGCAAACTGTGCTACATACCAATGTCCACACACATGCATATGGGCACAACATCACAACTATGCCGTGATTCAGCACATAACATCGGTCATTTGGACCGAAAGCCATGAAACCTCGAACATGATAGGTCATTTTGTGAAGGTTTTTTCGAAACATGATCAATATACCAAGTCTGGTATTTTTCCTTTCAACTATGTAACATAATATGACACCACGCGAAGGATTTTTTCATTTTTTCGGTTTTTTGAATTTATTATGCCCGTTTTGAATTATCTGAATTTCTAACTATGGTCGAACCGGTGTGCATGAAGATAGGGGACGGGCATCGTTAGAACTTGCATTGGATCTCTGAAGAAACCACATATTGCGAGTCTAAAATGATTTTTTCAAAAAATCACGGGCGATAGATCATGTACCTGTAGTACAAACCGGACCCACTTCCTGCCGATTCGGCGACATTTGTCCTTTTTTATCCGGGATGGACGAAAAGGTTTGAGATGTACCGGTTGGGATATAGTCCATGTAAGGTGGTCTAGTATTTTAGGAAATAGGACGGTAGCAATTCTGAAACGGCATTTTGGTGGTTACTTCACAAAACGACCCGTTTTTTTGCGCTCGGAAATGGAAAAGGGATTTTCCGTGCGACAAAAAGGAAAACTTCCTCCTGCAACATTGTTCTACATACCAATGTCCACACACATGCATAATATGGCACAACATCACAAACTATGCGTGATTCAGCACATAACATCGGTCATTTGGACCGAAGCCATGAAACCTCGAACATGATAGTCATTTTTTGAAGGTTTTTTGAAACATGATCAATATACCAAGTCTGGTATTTTCCTTTCAACTATGTAACATAATATGACACCACGCGAAGGATTTTCATTGTTCGGGTTTTTTTGAATTTATTATGCCCGTTTTGATTATCTGAATTTCTAACTATGGTCGAACCGGTGTGCATGAAGATAGGGACGGGCATCGTTAGAACTTGCATTGGATCTCTGAAGAAACCACATATTGCGAGTCTAAAATGATTTTTTCAAAAAATCACGGGCGATAGATCATGTACCTGTAGTACAACCGGACCACTTCCTGCCGATTCGGCAGACTTTTGTCCTTTTATCCGGGATGGACGAAAAGGTTTGAGATGTACCGGTTGGGATATAGTCCATGTAAGGTGGGTTAGTATTTTAGGAAAATAGGACGGTAGCATTCTGAAACGGCATTTTTGGTGGTTACTTACTCACAACGACCCGTTTTTTTGGCGCTCGGAAAATGGAAAAGGGATTTTCCGTGCGACAAAAAGGAAAACTTCCTCCTGCAACATTGTTCTACATACCAATGTCCACACACATGCATAATATGGGCACAACATCACAAACTATGCCGTGATTCAGCACATAACATCGGTCATTTGGACCGAAAGCCATGAACCCTCGAACATGATAGGTCATTTTGTGAAGGTGTTTTTCGAAACATGATCAATATACCAAGTCTGGTATTTTTCCCTTCACTATGTAACATAATATGACACACGCGAAGGATTTTCATTGTTCGGTTTTTTTTTTAATTTATTATGCCCGTTTTGAATTATCTGAATTTCTAACTATGGTCGAACCGGTGTGCATGAATAGGGGACGGGCATCGTTAGAACTTGCATTGGATCTCTGAAGAAACCACATATTGCGAGTCTAAAATGATTTTTTCAAAAAATCACGGCGATAGATCATGTACCTGTAGTACAACCGACCCACTTCCTGCCGATTCGGCAGACATTTGTCCTTTTTATCCGGGATGGACGAAAGGTTTGAGATGTACCGGTTGGGATAAGTCCATGTAAGGTGGTCTAAGTATTTTAGGAAATAGGACGGTAGCATTCTGAACGGCATTTTGGTGGTTACTTCACAAAACGACCCTTTTTTGCGCTCGGAAATGGAAAGGGATTTTCGTGCGACAAAAAGGAAAACTTCCTCCTGCAACATTGTTCTACATACCAATGTACACACACATGCATAATATGGGCACAACATCACAAACTATGCCGTGATCACACATAACATCGGTCATTTGGACGAAAGCCATGAAACCCTCGAACATGATAGGTCATTTTGTGAAGGTTTTTTTTCGAAACATGATCAATATACCAAGTCTGGTATTTTCCTTTCAACTATGTAACATATATGACACCACGCGAAGGATTTTCATTGTTCGGGTTTTTTTGAATTTATTATGCCCGTTTTGAATTATCTGAATTCTAACTATGGTCGAACCGGTGTGCATGAAGATAGGGGACGGGCATCGTTAGAACTTGCATTGGATCTCTGAAGAAACCACATATTGCGAATCTAAAAATGATTTTTTTCAAAAAATCACGGGCGATAGATCATGTACTGTAGTACAAACCGGACCCACTTCCTGCCGATTCGGCAGACATTTGTCCTTTTTATCCGGGATGGACGAAAAGGTTTGAGATGTACCGGTTGGGATATAGTCCATGTAAGGTGGTCTAGTATTTTAGGAAATAGGACGGTAGCATTCTGAAACGGCATTTTGGTGGTTACTCACAAAACGACCCGTTTTTTTGCGCTCGGAAAATGGAAAAGGGTTTTCCTCCGGCGACAAAAAGGAAAACTTCCTCCTGCAACATTGGTCTACATACCAATGTCCACACACATGCATAATATGGGCACAACATCACAAACTATGCCGTGATTCAGCACATAAACATCGGTCATTTGGACCGAAAGCCATGAAACCTCGAACATGATAGGTCATTTTGTGAAGGTTTTTTTCGAAACATGATATCAATATACCAAGTCTGGTATTTTTTCCTTTCAACTATGTAACATAATATGACACCACGCGAAGGATTTTCATTTTTCGGTTTTTTTTTGAATTTATTATGCCTTTTGAATTATAAATGAATTTCTAATAAATGTGTCGAACCGGTGTGCATGAAGATAGGGGACGGGCCCATTTAAACTTGCATTGGATCTCTGAAGAAACCACATATTGCGAGTCTAAAAATTATTTTTTTCAAAAAATCACGGGCGATAGATCATGTACCTGTAGTACAAACCGGACCCACTTCCTGCCGATTCGGCAGACATTTGTCCTTTTTCCCGGGATGGACGAAAAGGTTTGAGATGTACCGGTTGGGATATAGTCCATGTAGGTGGTCTAGTATTTTATGAAAATATAGACGGTAGCATTCTGAAACGGCATTTTGGTGGTTACTTCACAAAAAAACGACCCGTTTTTTGCGCTCGGAAATGGAAAAGGATTTTTCGTGCGACAAAAAGGAAAACTTCCTCATGCAACATTGTTCTACATACCAATGTCCACACACATGCATAATATGGGCACAACATCACAAACTATGTCGTGATTCAGCACATAACATCGGTCATTTGGACGAAAGCCATGAAACCTTGAACATGATAGGTCATTTTGTGAAGGTTTTTTCGAAACATGATCAATATACCAAGTCTGGTATTTTTCCTTTCAACTATGTAACATAATATGACACCACGCGAAGGATTTTTATTTTCGGATTTTTTTGAATTTATTATGCCCGTTTGAATTATCTGAATTTCTAACTATGGTCGAACCGGTGTGCATGAAGATAGGGGACGGGCATCGTTAGAACTTGCATTGGATCTCTGAAGAAACCACATATTGCGAGTCTAAAAATGATTTTTTCAAAAAATCACGGGCGATAGATCATGTACCTGTAGTACAAACCGGACCCACTTCCTCCGATTCGGCAGACATTTGTCCTTTTTATCCGGGATGGACGAAAAGGTTGAGATGTACCGTTGGGATATAGTCCATATAAGGTGGTCTAGTATTTTAGGAAAATAGGACGGTAGCATTCTGAAACGGCATTTTGGTGGTTACTTCACAAAACGACCCGTTTTTTTGCGCTCGGAAAATGGAAAGGGATTTTCCGTGCGACAAAAAGGAAAACTTCCTCCTGCAACATTGTTCTACATACCAATGTCCACACACATGCATAATATGGGCACAACATCACAAACTATGCCGTGATTCAGCACATAACATCGGTCATTTGGACCGAAAGCCATGAAACCTCGAACATGATAGGTCATTTTGTGAAGGTTTTTTCGAAACATCATCAATATACCAAGTCTGGTATTTTTCCTTTCAACTATGTAACATAATATGACACCACGCGAAGGATTTTCATTGTTCGGTTTTTTTTTTGAATTATTATGCCCGTTTTGAATATCTGAATTTCTAACTATGGTCGAACCGGTGTGCATGAAGATAGGGGACGGCATCGTTAGAACTTGCATTGGATCTCTGAAGAAACCACATATTGCGAGTCTAAAAATGATTTTTTCAAAAATCACGGGCGATAGATCATGTACCTGTAGTACAAACCGGACCCACTTCCTGCCGATTCGGCAGACATTTGTCCTTTTTATCCGGGATGGACGAAAAGGTTTGAGATGTACCGGATGGGATATAGTCCATGTAAGGTGGTCTAGTAGTTTAGGAAAATAGGACGGTAGCATTCTGAAACGGCATTTTGGTGGTTACTTCACAAAACGACCCGTTTTTTGCGCTCGGAAAATGGAAAAGGGATTTTCCGTGCGACAAAAAGGAAAACTTCCTCCTGCAACATTGTTCTACATACCAATGTACACACACATGCATAATATGGGCACAACATCACAAACTATGCCGTGATTCAGCACATAACATCGGTCATTTGGACAGAAAGCCATGAAACCTCGAACATGATAGGTCATTTTGTGAAGGTTTTTTCGAAACATGATCAATATACCAAGTCTGGTATTTTTCCTTTCAACTATGTAACATAATATGACACCACGCGAAGGATTTCATTGTTCGGGTTTTTTTTGAATTTATTATGCCCGTTTTGAATTATCTGAATTTCTAACTATGGTCGAACCGGTGTGCATGAAGATAGGGGACGGCATCGTTAGAACTTGCATTGGATCTCTGAAGAAACCACATATTGCGAGTCTAAAAATGATTTTTTCAAAAATCACGGGCGATAGATCATGTACCTGTAGTACAAACCGGACCCACTTCCTGCCGATTCGGCAGACATTTGTCCTTTTATCCGGGATGGACGAAAAGGTTTGAGATGTACCGGTTGGGATATAGTCCATGTAAGGTGGTCTAGTATTTTAGGAAAATAGGACGGTAGCATTCTGAAACGGCATTTTGGTGGTTACTTCACAAACGACCCGTTTTTTGCGCTCGGAAAATGGAAAGGGATTTTCCGTGCGACAAAAAGGAAAACTTCCTCCTGCAACATTGTTCTACATACCAATGTCCACACACATGCATAATATGGGCACAACATCACAAACTATGCCGTGATTCAGCACATAACATCGGTCATTTGGACCGAAAGCCATGAAACCTCGAACATGATAGGTCATTTTGTGAAGGTTTTTTCGAAACATGATCAATATACCAAGTCTGGTATTTTCCTTTCAACTATGTAACATAATATGACACCCACGAAGGATTTTCATTTTTCGGGTTTTTTTTGAATTTATTATGCCCGTTTTGAATTATCTGAATTTCTAACTATGGTCGAACCGGTGTGCATGAAGATAGGGGACGGGCATCGTTGGATCTCTGAAGAAACCACATATTGCGAGTCTAAAAATGATTTTTTCAAAAAATCACGGGCGATAGATCATGTACCTGTAGTACAAACCGGACCCACTTCCTGCCGATTCGGCAGACATTTGTCCTTTTACCCGGGATGGACGAAAAGGTTTGAGATGTACCGGTTGGGATATAGTCCATGTAAGGTGGTCTAGTATTTTAGGAAAATAGGACGGTAGCATTCTGAAACGGCATTTTGGTGGTTACTTCACAAAACGACCCGTTTTTTGCGCTCGGAAAATGGAAAAGGGATTTTTCGTGCGACAAAAAGGAAAACTTCCTCCTGCAACATTGTTCTACATACCAATGTCCACACACATGCATAATATGGGCACAACATCACAAACTATCTCGTGATTCAGCACATAACATCGGTCATTTGGACCGAAAGCCATGAAACCTCGAACATGATAGGTCATTTTGTGAAGGTTTTTTCGAAACATGATCAATATACCAAGTCTGGTATTTTTCCTTTCAACTATGTAACATAATATGACACCACGCGAAGGATTTTCATTTTTCGGATTTTTTTTGAATTTATTATGCCCGTTTTGAATTATATGAATTTCTAACTATGGTCGAACCGGTGTGCATGAAGATAGGGGACGGGCATCGTTAGAACTTGCATTGGATCTCTGAAGAAACCACATATTGCGAGTCTAAAAATGATTTTTTCAAAAAATCACGGGCGATAGATCATGTACCTGTAGTACAAACCGGACCCACTTCCTGCCGATTCGGCAGACATTTGTCCTTTTTACCCGGGATGGACGAAAAGGTTTGAGATGTACCGGTTGGGATATAGTCCATGTAAGGTGGTCTAGTATTTTAGGAAAATAGGATGGTAGCATTCTGAAATGGCATTTTGGTGGTTACTTCACAAAACGACCCGTTTTTGCGCTCGGAAAATGGAAAAGGGATTTTTCGTGCGACAAAAAGGAAAACTTCCTCCTGCAACATTGTTCTACATACCAATGTCCACACACATGCATAATATGGGCACAACATCACAAACTATGCCGTGATTCAGCACATAACATCAGTCATTTGGACCGAAAGCCATGAAACCTCGAACATGATAGGTCATTTTGTGAAGGTTTTTTCGAAACATGATCAATATACCAAGTCTGGTATTTTGCGAAACATGATCATTGTTCGGCACACATTTAGTCCCGGATGTAGTCACAACCCGGGACTAAAGGGATTGCGGCAGAGTGGGCCAGACAACACTAATAATAGGGGTGAGTGTCGACATTATGTCGTGCGGCTTGTACCTTGTCCCGGATGGTGTCACCAACCGGGACTAAAGATGAACCTTTAGTCCCGGTTAGAGACACCAACCGGGACTAAAGATGAGTCAGCACTAATAATAGGGGTGAGTGTCGACATTATGTCGTGAGTGTCGACATTATGCCGAGCTGCTTGTACTATAAATATGCATCCTTGTGAGTCCAGTCCTCCAGCCAGTTTGAGGCATCTCCAAGATGGTTTTCGAGAGCAGGGACACCACTGCGGCCAGTTTTAGGGAGATGCCGACGGAGCCCAGTCCTCCGGCATCTCCGAGAAACTGGTCATAGAGGCACTCCCTAATATGTGAAATTAGTTAGCTCCTAGGCGTATTGATCTAGTTAGTGAAGTTACAAGCTGCAAGATGGTTTTCGAGAGCAGAGACACCACTGCGGCCAGTTTCAGGGAGATGCCGACGGAGCCCAGTCCTCCGGCATCTCCGAGAAACTGGTCATAGAGGCACTCCCTAATATGTGAAATTAGTTAGCTCCGAGGCGTATTGATCTAGTTAGTGAAGTTACAAGCTGCAAGATGGCTTTCGAGAGCAGGGACACCACTGCGGCCAGTTTCAGGGAGATGCCGACGGAGCCCAGTCCTCCGGCATCTCCGAGAAACTGGTCATAGAGGCACTCCCTAATATGTGAAATTAGTTAGCTCCGAGGCGTATTGATCTAGTTAGTGAAGTTACAAGCTGCAAGATGGTTTTCGAGAGCAGGGACACCACTGCGGCCAGTTTCAGGGAGATGCCGACGGAGCCCAGTCCTCCGGCATCTCCGAGAAACTGGTCATAGAGGCACTCCCGCTCCGGCCACAAAATGGGACTAACACTCAAGACATTTATTAATATTAAAAACTGAGACTACAAAACCGGAACTAAAGGCCACAAACCGCGAAAGATATCCTTCGGTCAAGCCACAAACCGCGAAAGACATGAACTAGAGTTACATAATATGAGCATGAACTTCTTGGCATATGTCATTCCTTATGACCGCTTCAGACGTAACCATGGAGCATCTTCTTTACTTAACGGAATGCTTGGGTCAGTTTTCACTGTGAAGGGCGGAATTTCATCAAACTTATTATAATCTTCTGACATGTCTGTCTTGTCCTCGATTCCCACGATGTTTCTTTTCCCTAAAAGAACTATGTGACGCTTTGGCTCATCATATGATGTATTCGTTTGCATTTTTTTTTTTTTTTTTCGGTTTGGAGGACATGTCCTTCACATAGAAAACCTGAGACACATCATTGGCTAGGACGAATGGTTCATCTCTATAACCAAGATTGTTGAGATCCACTGTTGTCATTCCGTACAACTGGTCTATCTTTACCCCTTCCCCATTCAGGTTGACCCATTTGCAGCGAAACAAAGGGACCTTAAAAGAGACTCCATAGTCTAGTTCCCATATCTCCTCTATGTAACCATAATATGTGTCCTTTTGTCCATTCTCGTCTATTGCATCAAAGCGGACACCACTATTTTGGTTGGTGCTCTTTTTATCTTGGGCGATCGTGTAGAATGTATTCCCATTTATTTCGTACCCTTGGAAATTCAATACAGTAGAAGATGGTGACGCGGCCAACAAGTATAGCTGATCTCCAACAGTGGTGTCATTCAAGAGATGTGTCCGCATCCAACCACCGAAAGACTTCATGTGTTCATCTGTAATCCATGATTCAGGCTTCCCCGGGTTTTTGGAGCGTACAATATTCTTGTGTTCCTCGATATACGGAGCTGCCAAGATGGAATTATGTAGAACTGTGTAGTGTGCTTTAGTGAAAGAATCCCCGTCCCTACATATCATTGCTTTCTTTCCCAGCGTGCCTTTTCCACTTAGTCTTCCCTCATGCCGCGAGTCAGAAACACCAATCGGCTTAAGGTCAGGAATAAAGTCAACACAAAACTCAATGACGTCCTCTGTTCCATATCCCTTGGAGATGCTTCCTTCTGGTCTAGCACGGTTATGAACATATTTCTTTAAGACTCCCATGAACCTCTCAAAGGGGAACATATTGTGCAGAAATACCGGACCGAGAATGGCAATCTCTTCCACTAGATGAACCAGGAGATGCGTCATAATATTGAAGAAGGATGGTGGGAACACCAATTCAAAACTAACAAGACATTGTACCACATCCTTCTGTAACCTTGGCAGAATATCTGGATTGATTACCTTCTGAGATATTGCATTGAGGAATGCACACAGCTTCACAATGGGTACTCGAACATTTTCCGGTAGAAGCCCCCTCAATGCAATCGGAAGCAACTGCGTCATAATCACGTGACAGTCATGAGACTTCAGGTTTTGGAACTTTTTCTCTGCCATATTTATTATCCCCTTTATATTAGATGAGAAGCCCGACAGCACCTTGATACTGTAAAGGAATTCAAAAAAGATTTCCTTCTCTGCTTTGGTAAGAGCATAGCTGGCACGACTTAAGTGACGCCCTTTATCCGTCTTGTTATCTGTATGCATGTTCTTTGGGTCTTTCATAATTTGTTGGTCCTCCCGTGCTTCAGGTGTATCTTTTGTCTTACCATACACGCCTAGGAATCCTAGCAGGTTCACGCAGAGATTCTTCGTCACGTGCATCACGTCGATTGAAGAGCGGACACGCAGGACTTTCCAATATGACAGCTCGCAAAATATAGATTTCTTCTTCCACATGGGTGCGTGTCCTGTAGCGACGTCGTTCGTAACTGATTGACCGTCGGGACCCTTTCCAAAGATTACTTCTATGTCCTTGACCATACCAAATACATCATCACCAGCAGGGAGTTCAGGCTTCTTCCGGTGATCTGCCTCACCTTTAAAATGCTTGCCTTTCTTTCTTACGGGATGATTGGTCGGAAGAAATCGTCGATTCGCTAGGTACACAACCTTCTTGCATTTATGCAAATATGTACCTTCGGTCTTATCTAAACAGTGGGTGCATGCCTTATATCCTTTGTTTGTCTGTCCTGAAAGGTTACTAAGAGCAGGCCAATCATTGATGGTTACGAATAACAATCCTCGTAGATTAAATGGCTCCTGTTTGTTCTCATCCCACGCACGTACACCTGGTTTGCCCCACAACTGTAAGAGTTCTTCAACTAATGGCCTAAGGTACACATCAATGTCGTTGCCCGGTTGCTTCGGGCCTTGGATGAGCACTGGCATCATAATGAACTTACGCTTCATGCACAACCAAGGAGGCAGGTTGTAGATACATAGAGTCACGGGCCAGGTGCTGTGACTGCAGCTCTGCTCCCCAAAAGGATTCATGCCATCCGTACTTAGACCAAACCATAAGTTCCTTGCGTCACCTGCAAAGTCTGGGAAGTCTCTCTCGATTTTTCTCCACTGTGACCCATCAGCAGGGTGTCTCAACTCCCCGTCTTTCTTACGGTCTTCTTTGTGCCATCGCAACAACCTGGCATGCTCTTTGTTTCTGAACATGCGTTTCAACCTTGGTATTATAGGAGCATACCACATAACCTTAGCAGGAACCCTCTTCCGGAGGGGCTCTCCCTCAACATCACCAGGGTCATCTCGTCTGATCTTATACCGCAACGCGTTGCATACCGGGCATTTATCTAAATTCTCATACTCCTTACCGCGGTAGAGGATGCAGTCATTAATGCATGCATGTATCTTTTGCACATCTAATCCCAGAGGAAAGAGAGTCTTCTTTGCTTCGTAGGTACTCTCGGGAAGTTCGTTATGTTTTGGAAACTTCGGCTTCATTATTTTCAGCATCTTTTCAAATGAGGAGTCAGTTAGACCACACTCTGCCTTCCATCGCAACAATTCCAGTGTGGTACCGAGCTTTGTGCTGCCATCTTCACAATTTGGGTACAACAATTTCTTGTGATCTTCTAACATGCCCTCTAACTTCAACTTCTCATTTTCTGTTTCACAGTCTCGCTTTGCATCAGAAATGACCCTACCAAGTTCATCAGCCGGCTCATCTGATGCCCGTTCTTCACCTTTTTCCTCTCCATTGTCTTCCATAGCAGTATCACCGTATTCAGGAAACATATGATGAATAGTTGTTATCATCATCTTCTTCTTCACCATCTTCCATCATAACCCCTCTTTCCCCGTGCTTGGTCCAGCAATTATAGTTGGGCATGAAACCTTTCATAATCAGGTGGCCGCGAATGATTTTCGAGGAAGAGTACTCCTTGTTGTTCCGACATTGAACACATGGACAACGTATAAATCCATTCTCTTTGTTTGCCGTAGCCACATCGATAAATTTATCCACGCCTTTGATATACCCGGCTACCCGCCGGTCACCGTACATCCATTCCCGACCGTTCATCTGCATCATATAAGTAAGTTTATCAAAAAACAGGACATCATAAATAGTGAAATAACCAATTCACACCGACACATGAATTGTATCAATGACCTAGAAAAGATAGGATTGCTAACCTCGATCGAGGGAAATAAAGAGGAGAAAGCTCAAGTGCGTCTCGGACACCTTCTATATTTTTGTTCTATGAGAAATTCAACTGGATTTTTCACTCAAACATTTCAACAAACACCTTCAATGCATGCGTGAGAAAAAACTAGCACACACCCTCACACCTTACACCATTCGAAAAAATAGAGTGGAGGCAGAGGGGGCTGGGGCGTTGCATTTATAGAGGGCAAGGGGTCTTTAGTCCCGGTTGGAGCCAGCAACCGGGACTAAAGGTGCGTGCCACGCCACGTGGCTGTGGCCAAACCTTTAGTCCCGGTTGTTGGCTCCAACCGGGATGCATGCCCCCTTACCAACCGGGACCCATGCCCCCGTGCCCGCTCCAACCGGACGCGTGCCAGCATTAGTCCCGGTTGGTGGCGCAACCGAGACTAATGCTCCCAGGGTTGGCGAACGGATGGCCCTTTTTCCTCTAGTGACGAGATCAGGCGTGGCGAGTGGAGCAAGGTCGGCGACTGGGCGTTACCGTTCTCTGGACGACCAGTGGGAGGGCTTCACGTACGGAGTTACACATAAACACGACCCTCCTGCACCTGGGCACGGGCGGACGATTCTGCGTCGCCACATTCTTCTCACATGACGAGAATGGCCACAATAATAATAATAATAATAATCCTCTTTTGTATCAAAGTCAACATGCCTTGGCTTCAGTTCTTGTAATAAAGTGGAAATGCAAAAACAATTTCTGAAATGAGACGTTATTATCTATATATTATTAACTTTAGGCATACTCCCTCCGGCCCATATTAGTTGATTTGAATTTGTTACAATTTGGATAAATCTATATACTAAATAGTGCTTAGATTCATCTAAATCTAGATAAATTCAAGTCAAGTAATATGGGCCGGAGGGAGTACTATAATAAAATAATCAACGGAATTGCCTTAGGTACGATATTTTGAGCTACTCCCTCTGTCCAAAAATATAAGACGCCTAAGCATTAAATAAAGGTTAAATCTTACTAAATTTGATTAAATATTTAGAAAAAATATATCTACATATACAATGTTTAATAAAAAACATTAAGAAAATATATTTTATGGCAAATCTAATGATATTGATCAAGTATTATAAATGTTCATGTATTTTTAACAATCTTGGTCAAACTTAAAAAGCGTTGACTATTGACTAATCCTTAAACGCCTTATATTTTGAGATGGAGGGAGTAATATCGACGTCCGACTCAACGTGGCTAAAATCCGCTTTCTTAATTTTCATTGTGCTGGATTTGCTACCACTGCACGCTAGCTTGTGCTCGATTAAAAATCTTGAAAAACTAGTCTTACAATTGTACCTCTCAACTATTCGGTTTCTACTGCTCCATATGCACTACCTCCATTCTATATCTATGAACAAGGCAAACTTTTTTTTTGGAAAGACAAGCTAAGTAAAGTTTGACCATTCTTTCTGAAAAACTTTCAAGAAATATGGTGCTACGTAGATACCATATGAAAATATGTTTCATGATGAAAAACAACATTGTTCTAGTGAAAAACGCCAGCACTACAAAAATACGTTGTTGATTTTTGTTGTTCCAGTGAAAAATGCCATAAGAGAAAATAGGGGCAAAGCTCGTAAAGTAAAATGTCGTGCTCGGACGGCGGCGTTACACTACAAAAATACCCCGCATGCACGACACTTTTTTAGACCGAACAAGCAAAAAGTACCTGCAATATTTTTTTATCCGGTGGATGAGCATTGACGGCAACGCGATGCCAGCACATAGTTATATAGTGTCCGGGAGAATCGGCGCATTTCAATACCACAATAGATGAATGGAGGCAGTGCAATATGCCCTGCCCATTGTAAGCGCTGTGAACTGCCGGTCCCACAATGGAGAACGGTCAAGGACATCTCACTGATTGATTTGGTCTATGTGGCTGACTTGCGTGGCCCACCACCGAGCCGAGCCTTCTCTTTATATCTAACCCTCCTCTCCAAAACCTCCATCAGGATGAATCTTTAGCTTTCGAGCGGCATCAACGGAGACTGTGGAGCTACCTGGAGATAGCTTCAGCTTCGACTAGAGAGCTCGACTACAAGATGCCGGTATGTGCATCAATTATATGTGTTTAAAAATTGTGATTTCATCACACCACGCTTCATGTTTGTTTGATCGGGATCTGATTCAGGGTTATCTTGAACCTTTATGCATTTGGCCATTTTTCGATCTCACACATGTATACATGGTTGTTTTTCTTTTGAAGTTCCACCCTGGTGTACCTGCGGATATCTATGACCTTGATTGGAACGCCACCGACTTGCTGGTGGAACGGATTTGTAAGCACGGTTTACCACCATGTCATTATGTGGTGTGCGATAGATGAGGCCGAAGTACACCATCCACAAGTTCTGCGAGTGTGGTCATGAGGACACGCTCCGCGATTTCGTGGCATAGGTTGATGAAGAGCACAAATTGATAGTACTTCAATGCACTTTAATTCATATGTGGTATGAAGTCAAAGTGACCAAAGATTTAAACACCCTGGCGAGAAGAAGTATGCAAGAAAAGACATACTAAGAAGAAAGATCACATCGAGATTAAGGAGGAGTGCAGCGGTATTGTCCAAAATATACTATTGATTCAGAGTGAAGTAACTGACATGGTTGAGCATATGTAATAAGTAATGTATATTTTATTTAGTGTGTATATATGTTTGTGATATTTTTCTACCAAATATATACTATTGACTTGCATCAAATGTTTTACCAAACCTATAATAATAAGTAATATTTATGTTGTTTAATGCCTCCTTTTCGGGTATAAAGGCTAAAAGTTCCAACAAGCCCACGGGCTCTCAATATATCCTCAACAATCACCCACCCAAACTCCAGTTCACGTGTAACCCTAACATATTTTCGCAAAGCCTCACTCTCGCCGAGCCACCAACGTCTAGTTGACGCGTCCTTCCGCTTTAGTGCTAATCCTAAAAAATATGTCGTGGATGCCACTCCCCATGAGATCTTGAGACAGATATGTCCGTCTCGCCCCTCCCCATGAGATCACGAGCCAAATCTGGTCATCTCGCCCCTCCCCGTGAGATCTCGAGCCGGATCTGGCCGTCTTTCCCTGCCCATGAGATCTTGAGTCGGATTTGGCATGAGGACAGACATGGTGTCCTTGATGCAGAATATGGTCAGGATTTATCCATTTTTATGGTCTAATCGATTGGGATTTCAGTGATTTTTTACTGATTTGACATTTTTTCCTTTTTTGTACAATCGTTTGAGCTACATCGATGACATGATGATCCTTCTAGGAAGGGAAAACAAGTAGTTGACAGAAGACATCAAGAAACTTGTACAAGAGAAGAAAATCATAGAAGAAAAGACGATATAGTTGGAGTTGCATGTGGCTGATATCAACCATGCATATAAGAGAAATGAAGTATATAGGTTCAAGATAAACAGAATCAGATTTTTTTTCTATATAAAGGAAGCCGTTCTGCAATAACGTGCATTGTGGTATTAGTAGAAATTATGATCTCTGGCAACACCCATGTGCTGGAGAGATGTAAGAAAATGGCATGCTAGCGGTGAATAGGATGAGGCCAAGCGTAGGTGGCGTGCATGGTATGTGGAATAAAAAAGATAGGACAAAAAGAAGATAGAGATAGGCTGCTAGGTGGCCCAGACACAAACAAAAGTGGCTACCTGAAAGGGCATTTTGCCCATTTTCATGTTTTGATATTTGACGATAACACTAGGAAGATTTAATCGTGTGCTAAGTTTTTCAGGACATTATAATTTTATCAGCATACCGATTATGTGTTTCTCCCTCAAATGGAAAAGAGGGTTCTAATTAAATTGAAGGAAGAAGATCCCAGGTTTTTAAAAGTGTGCAGAATGAATTTTTTCGAAGTGTCCGGAAGACGCTCACCGGAATATCCGGCTAGGCCAGAATGTTCGGCTGATGCGACCCGGATTGCCCGGTGCTGGGATTTCGTCGAGTTTTCGCCCTGAGTGGTTTCACGTCAGTATACAGTTTCGGAATCTAACCGGATTCCAACTGGAATCTCCTGAGCTTCCCTGTTCGGCCGGAATGTCCGGTCATGTTCGGCCAGAGTGTCCAGCCCAGGACGGAATGTCCGATGCATTTCGACCGGACACTCCGGGTTAAGTGAAAGCAACGACTAGTATTTCAGGTCCCCTATATAAAGATTCCTTCTTCTACCTTAGGACGCTGCTCGTCCACAACCTCAAGAACCCTAGAAGCTGAGCAACCAAATATCCAAGATCTCCTCTCTCAACCATCCAAAGCTCTTGATCTTTGAAGAATCGAAGGATAAGACCCCCGATCTACATATTCACCAAAGCGATTTGCATTTACCCTTCACTCACATGAGGGTCCCCTTGTTCTAGTGTTTCTTAGGAAACCCTAGATAATGTTTTCAGTTCTAACTTGCTTATTGTCATTGTGGCAGCCAGCCTTGTACTTGGAAAGCCTCCGTTCCATTGTGTAAGTTTGCTCCAAGCTTGTTGTAAAGGCGCCGGTTCCCGCCTCGAAGGGTACCGATAGTGGAAAAGTGGACTAGGCCATTTGTGACGGAAAGAATAGGTTGAGGCCTTTGTGGCGTAGTGGTCTTAGTACGTCACACCCCTCCAACGCAGACGTACTTTCCCTAAAAAGGAAGGAATTGTGGTGAATCAAATCATGTGTCCCTACGTGCTTCACTCTCGGTTACCTCTATCCTTTTACCGTTCCTTTTCTTATGTGGTTCTAGTAACTAGGTTGTCATATAAGTAAATTCACCTTAGTTGCATATCTAGAGAATTTACCTTTATATCAAGCCTAATTTGAAAAATAAATAAATTTTGGAGGAGCACCTATTCACCCCCTCTAGGTGCCCGTATGATCCATTTCAATTTGTATTAGAGTCTCGGCTCTTAATTCGGGCTTTACCGCCTAAGAGAGTACGGGTAGCCAAGATGGTGAAGCTAGTGACACGGTCACCATGAATGAATTAAAATCGTTGGAATCATCCATGACTAGAAAATAAGTGAGTTGCGTGAAATGATGGAGCAATTCATGGAAGAAAAATCGACCGTGCCAAATACTTCACCTGAGCATCCGAATTCATCTTCTAAGGGGGAGGTTCCACCTCGTCCCGATGATAAGAATTCGGGGGATGATAAACATGAAACCCTAAGTAACAATTCCAATAAGGATAAAGAGAAGGAAGGGTTCCATTTGGTCCCTTGATACTCTCCTGACCCCCTATCCCTCACCCTCATATAAACAATAGAGGTGATCCTGTAGGGGTTCGTAGCATGGAAAACAAAAAAATTCTACCGCATACAAACAAACAAGCCAAGATCTATCTACTAGATTGTAGCAACGAGTCGATAGAATAACTCACCCTCGAAGATTCCAAAGTGTTTAACAAGAGCGGATTCTCGTGGGTGATGTAGCCGTACTCTTGCCGATCTCAAGATCGTATAGACGATCCTTCAGGCGCTGCGTTCCGGCAACGCTCCCGCAGTCGGTCACACGTTCGGTACTCGATGAAGACCTTCCTCTCCCTTGTTCCAGCAGGAAGAGGAGGTTGTAGCACTCTCCTCGCGATTCCGGCAGCACGACGGCGTGGTACCGGAAGTAGAGGGGAGATCTCGCAGGGCTTCGCCTTAAGCCGGAGCGAGTATGGTGGACTATGAGAGAGGCCTTGGCGATCTAGGGTTTAGAGGCACCGAGGAGAGAGGGCTAGGCCGGCGGCTAGGGCAAGAAGAGAGCCCCAAGTCGGCAGCTAGGGTTTGCCCTAGGGCGGCGGCGGCTGCAAGAGGGCCGGCGGCTAGGGCTAGGGTTTTAGTGGGGCAAGGTGTAGGTCTAGAGGGGCAGCCCTGCCCCTCCTTTTATAGGTGGGAGGGTGCCGGCCAAGGGAGGAGAGTCCTCCCCTAACTCGGCCTCCAAGGCCGGCGGGTGGAGGGAGAGGAACTCCTCCCCAAGTAGGTTTCCTACTCTCCCTCCACCAAGCAAACTTGTCGTTTGACTTTTCAAATTGGCGTTTGACTTTTCAAACTAGGATTTGATTTATCCCTTTATTTTGCTCAGCGATGACACCTAGTACATGATGCAACCATTCCAACTTGTTATGACACATTCATGTACCCTTCCCCTCCGGAGTGCCGGACCTTCCGGACCCTTCTAGAACATTCCCGATGAAAACACCGGAATCATTCTCCAACCCCGAAACATGACTTTCCTTATATGAATCTTATTCTCCGGACCATTCTGGATCTCCTCGTGATATCCCGGATCCCATCCGAGACTCCGAACAACATTCCGTCTCTTACTCATCATTCCATAACTACTCAACAACATCGAATCCTTAAGTGTGTCTCCCTACGGTTCGTGAATTATGCGGACATGATCGAGACACTTCTCCGAACAATAACCAATAGAGGAATCTGAAAATTCATATGGTTCCCACATATTTCTACGATTACTTTGCGATCGAATGAACCACTTACATATGATACCAATTTCCCTTTGTCTCACGATAGTTTACTTATCCGAGGTTTTGATCGTCGGTATCTCTGCATACCTAGTTCAACCTCGTTACTGATAAGTACTCTTTTCTCGTTCTCGTGATATGTGATCCCTTGTGATCCAGTCACATGCTTGCAAGCCAATTGGATGACATTCCACCGAGAGGGCCCAGAGTATATCTATCCGTCATATGGATGGACAAATCCCACTCTTGATCCATGTGTCTCAACCCATACTTTCCGAACACTCAATGCCACCTTTATAACTACCCAGTTACGGTGTGGTGTTTTATGTCATCAAAGCATCCTTCCGGTGATGGTGATATGCATGATATCATGGTCGAAGGAATTAGGTTACTATGTATCAGAAAGCATATAGCAATTGAACTATTAAAATGACTTGATCTTTATGCTACGCTTATCTATAGGAGTATGTCCATCATATCATTCTCCTAACGATATGATCTTGTTGTTAATAACATCTCAATGTTCATGATAGGGAAACCACAATCATTTATTAACCAACAAGCTAGTATTATAAAGAGGCTTTACGAGGGACTCTAATTTAGTTTACAAATCACACAAGTATTAATGTTTCCTTGTTAATACTATTATAGCATGAATGTAAACATTTATCATAAACACAAAGATATAATAATAACTACATTTATTATTACCTCTAGGGCATATCTCCAACAGTCTCCCACTTGCATTAGAGTCAACTAATCTAGATTACATGGTAATATACCGAACACCCATGGAAGTTTGGTGTTGGTCATGTTTTGCCCTCGGGAGAGGTTTAGTCAATGGATCCGCCACATTCAGATATGTGTGTACTTTGCAAATCTTTAAGTCACCATCTTGGGCATGTTCTCGAATAGCGTGAAAACGTAGCTTGATGTGCTTCAGCTTCTTGTGTGACCTTGGTTCTTGCGCATTGGATATGGCGCCCATGTTATCACAGTAGATAGACATTGGGTCCAGCGCACTTGGAACCAAACCGAGCTCTGTAATGAACTCCTTCATCCATATCGCTTCTTGTGAAGCCTCTGAAGCAGCTATGTATTCCGATTCAGTTGAAGATCTCGCCACAACGCTTTGCTTTGCACTCCTCCAGCTAACTGCTGCACCATTCAAAGTAAATACGTATCCAGATTGAGATTTAGAATCATCCAGATCGGTGTTCCAACTAGCATCGGTGTAACCATTAACAACGAGTTGTTCATCACCTCCATAAGAAAGAACCATATCCTTAGTTCTTCTCAAGTACTTAAGGATGTTTTTGACCGCTGTCCAATGATCCACTCCTGGATCACTTTGATATCTGCTAGTCAAACTAACAGCATATGCAATGTCGGGTCTAGTACATAGCATGGCATACATTAGAGATCCTATGGCTAAGTCATAGGGAGTCTTACTCATCCTTTCTCTATCTTCTGCCGTTGCTGGACTTTGAGTTTTACTCAAGGTCGTATTGGGCAACATGGGCAAGAACCCTTTCTTGCTATCTTCCATTCCAAACCTCTTTAGAACTTTGTCCAAATATGTACTTTGTGACAATGATATTAGGCGTCTCGATCTATCTCTATAAATCTTTATGCCTAATATGTAAGCTGCTTAGCCAAGATCTTTCATTGAAAAACTATTATTCAAATATTCCTTGACACTATTAAGAAGGTCTACATCATTCCCAATCAACAATATGTCATCTACATATAGTATTAAGAATGCTACAGAGCTCCCACTCACTTTCTTGTAAATACAAGCTTCTCCATAAGTTTGTATAAAACCAAAACTTTTGATTACCTTATCAAAACGTTGATTCCAACTTCGGGATGCTTGCTTCAATCCATATATGGACCGTTGAAGTTTGCATATCTTGTTAGCATCTTTAGGATCGACAAAACCTTTGGGTTGCATCATATACAACTCTTCATCAATATCTCCATTGAGGAACGATGTTTTGACATCCATCTGCCATATCTCATAATCATAATATGCAGCGATTGCTAACAAAATCCTCACAGACTTTAGCTTCGCTACTGGTGAGAAAGTCTCATCGTAGTCAACTCCTTGAATTTGTCGAAACCCTTTTGCGACAAGTTGAGCTTTATAGACAGTAACATTACCTTCAGCATCTGTTTTCTTCTTGAAAATACATTTGTTCTCGACAGCCTTCCGGCCATCCGGTAAGTCCACCAAAGTCCATACTTGGTTTTCGTACATGGATCCAATCTCGGATTTCATGGCTTCTTGCCATTTATTGGAATCTGGGCTCATCATTGCTTCCTCATATGTCTCAGGGTCATCGGTGTTATCCATCAACATGACACTCATAACGGCATCATACCAATCAGGAGTGGTACGAGTTCTCGTTGACCTGCGAGGCTCTGTAGCAACTTCAACCGAAGTTTCATGATCATCATCATTAGCTTCCTCTCTTATTGGTGCAGGCACCACAGGAACTTCTTCCGGTGCTGCGTTACTCGCAAGTTCGAGAGAAGGTTCAACAACCTCGTCGAGTTCTACTTTCCTTCCAGTCACTTCTTTCGAGAGAAATTCTTTCTCTACAAAGGATCCATTCTTGGCAACGAAGATTTTGCCTTCGGATCTATGATAGAAGGTATACTCGATAGTTTCCTTCGGGTATCCTATGAAGACGCATTCTTCCGCTTTGGGTTCAAGCTTGTCCGGTTGTAACTTCTTTACATAGGCTTCGCAACCCCAAACTTTAAGGAACGACAATTTAGATTTCTTCCCAAACCATAGTTCACATGGTGTCGTTTCAACGGATTTAGATGGTGCCTTATTTAAAGTGAATGCGGCTGTTTCTAATGCATAACCCCAAAATGATAGCGGTAAATCTGTAAGTGACATCATAGAACGAACCATATCTAAGAGAGTTCGATTACAATGTTCGGACACACCATTACGCTGTGGTGTTCCCGGCGGTGTCAATTGTGAAAGTATTCCGCATTTCTTCAAATGCTCGCCAAACTCGTAACTGAGATATTCACCTCCACGATCAGAACGTAGAAATTTAATCTTCTTGTTACGTTGATTCTCCACCTCACTTTGAAATTCCTTAAACTTCTCGAAAGTTTTGGACTTATGTTTCATAAAATAGATATACCCATATATACTCAAGTCATCCGTGAAGGTAAGAACATAACGATAACCACCGCGTGATCCTACACTCATTGGACCACACACATCGGTAATTTCCAATAGGTCCATAGCTCGCTCCATCATACCAGAAAATGGAGTCTTAGTCATTTTACCCATCAGACATGCTTCACATCTTTCAAGTGATTCGAAATCAAGTGATTCAAGAAGTCCATTGGAATGGAGTTTCTTCATACGCTTCACTCCAATGTGACCAAGACGACAGTGCCACATATAGGTCGAGTTATCGCTCAATTTCAAACGTTTAGCTTCAATGTTATTAATATGTGTATTTCCACTATCGAGATTCAATAAGAATAGACCATCTATCAACGGTGCATGTGCATAAAACATATTACTCATATAAATCGAACAACCATTATTCTCGGACTTAAACAAGTAACCGTCTCGCAATAAACAAGATCCCGATATAATGTTCATGCTTAACACAGGCACCAAATAACAATTATTTAAGTATAAAACTAATCCCGATGGTAGATGAAGAGGTAGCGTCCGACCGCGATCACATCAACCTTTGATCCATTTCCTACGCGCATCGTCACCTTGTTCTTCGCTAGCTTCCGTTTATTCTGCAGCACCTGTTTCGAGTTACAAATATGAGCAACCGAACCAGTATCAAATACCCAGGCACTACTACGAGTACTAGTGAGATACACATCAATAACATGTATATCGGATATGCCTTTCTTCTTGATGTTGCCGTTCTTCAAATCCACCAAGTACTTTGGGCAATTCCGCTTCGAGTGACCTTCTCCCTTGCAGTAAAAGCACTCAGTATCAGGCTTAGGTCCAGCCTTGGTCTTCTTCGTTGGTGCGGCAACTTTCTTACCACCCTTCTTGAAGTGTCCCTTTTGCTTAGACTTGCCTTTCTTGAATTTGGTGGTCTTATTGACCATCAACACTTGGTGCTCTTTCTTGGTCTCCACTTCTGCAGATTTTAACATGGAGAAGAGTTCTGGCAACTGCTTGTTCATGCTTTGCATATTGTAGTTCATCACAAAGTTCTTGTAACTTGGTGGTAGTGATTGGAGGACACGGTAAATCCCCAAAGCATTAGGAATCACTATACCCAAGCTTTGGAGTTTGTTTGCGTGCCCAGACATCTTAAGCACATGCTCACTGACGGAGCTGCCCTCTTCCATCTTGCAGTTAAAGAACTTTTCAGAAGCCTCATAGCTCTCAACTGCCGCGTGAGTCTCAAATATCAATTTGAGTTCACGGACAATATCATGTGGGTCTGAATTCTCAAACCTTTTCTGAAGCTCCGATTACAAACCATACAAGATAGCACACTGAACTGTGGAGTACTGATTCTTCCGAGCGAGGTAAACATTCTTTACTTCATCGGTAGCATCAGCTGCAGGCGGGTCACCCAGCGGTGCATCCAGCACATAGGTCAAATTACCAGCATTGAATACAATCCTCAAATTGCGGAACCAATCCGCGAAGTTGCTTCCATTGTTTTTCAACTTTTCTTTCTCTAGGAACGCATTAAAATTGATGGTAGGGGCCGCAATTGATCTACAACATATTTGCAATAGTTTAGACTAAGTTTATGACAAATTGAGTTCTAATTAATAGTTAAATTAATGTAGGTGAACTCCCAATCAAAACAATATCCCTCACATTGTTTTAGTGATCACACGAACCATATCCACTACATCAAAACCCGATCATCATGAGAGTTGATGTAGCTTCAATGGCGAACAATCGACATGTTCATCATATCTACTATATGATTCATGCTTTACCTTTCGGTGATCCATGTTCCGAGACCATGTGTGTACATGCTAGGCTCGTCAAGATCAAACCTTAGCTTTCGCATGAGAAAATCTAGCTTGCTCACGTTGTATACACTTGCAGAATCTAACACACCCGATCATCACGTGGTTCTTCGAAACAACAAGCTTTAGCAATGGTGCTTGCTAAGGATGAACACTTTAGAACTTGAAATTTATGTGCATGAGGGATCATCTTATAATGCTACCGTCGTTAACTAAGCAATACAAGATGCATAAAGGATTAACATCACATGCAATTCATAATATATGATATGATATGGCCTTTCTTCTTCGTGTTTCCGATCTCCATCTTCAAGCACGAACATGATCTCCATCATCACCGGCATTGCATCAAGGCTAATGACGCTGCTCCATGATTGTCGTCCACTAGCTTCAACTATTACAACTACTTTTAATAGACACGCGGGTCTTAACAGAAATTAAAGACAACCATATGGCTCCTGCCGGTTGCCAACTTACAATAAGGAACATTGCATACATCAAATATAATCACAATCATGGCCATATCACATCACATCACACCCCTGCAAAACAAAGTTAGACGCCTCTAATTTCTTTGCATATTTTATGTGGTTTGGGGCTTTCAATAAGTGTCGATCTAACTTACGAACAAGAACCACAACATTGATGTTTGAACTATCAAGTGCCTATTATAAATTGGATCTATACTATAATGGGAGAGACAGACACCCGCAAAGCCACTTATGCAATACAAGTTGCATGTTGAGCGTGGAGCAAGTCTCATGAACGATGTCATGTAAGGTTAGCCTGGGCCGCTTCATCCCATCATACCGCAAGATGCAATGTACACAAGAAGCAATTGATAATAAAAGCACCACCGCCCACAATGACCATTGTGTTCTACTCGTGCAATAGATCTACATATAACACGGCTCTGATACCACTGTAGGGGTTCGTAGCATGGAAAACAAAAAATTTCTACCGCATACAAACAAACAAACCAAGATCTATCTACTAGATTGTAGCAATGAGTCGATAGAATAACTCACCCTCGAAGATTACAAAGTGTTTAACGAGAGCGGATTCTCGTGGGTGATGTAGTCGTACTCTTGCCGATCTCAAGATCGTGTAGACGATCCTTCCAGCGTTGCGTTCCGGCAGCGCTCCCGCAGTCGGTCACACGTTCGGTACTCGATGAAGACCTTCCTCCCCTTGTTCCAGCAGGCAGCGGAGGTTGTAGCACTCTCCTCGCGATTCCGGCAGCACGACGGCGTGATACCGGAAGTAGAGGGGAGATCTCGCAGGGCTTCACCTTAAGACGGAGCGAGTATGGTGGACTATGAGAGAGGCCTGGCGATCTAGGGTTTAGAGGCACCAAGGAGAGAGGGCTAGGCCGGTAGCTAGGGCAAGGGGAGAGCCCCAAGTCGGCGGTTAGGGTTTGCCCTAGGGCGGCGGCGGCTGCAAGAGGGTCGGCGGCTAGGGCTAGGGTTTTAGTGGGGCAAGGTGTAGGTCTAGAGGGGCAGCCCTGCCCCTCCTTTTATAGGTGGGAGGGCGCCGGCCAGGGGAGGAGAGTCCTCCCCCAACTCGGCCTCCAAGGTCGGCGGGTGGAGGAAGAGGAACTCCTCCCCAAGTAGGTTTCCTACTCTCCCTCCACCAAGCAAACTTGCCATTTGACTTTTCAAATTGGCGTTTGACTTTTCAAACTAGGATTTGATTTATCCCTTTATTTTGCTCAGCGATGACTCCTAGTACATGATGCAACCATTCCAACTTGTTATGACACATTCATGTACCCTTCCCCTCCGGAGTGCCGGACCTTCCAGACCCTTCTAGAACATTCCTGATGAAAACACCGGAATCATTCTCCAACCCCGAAACACGACTTTCCTTATATGAATCTTATTCTCCGGACCATTTCGGATCACCTCGTGATATCCCGGATCCCATCCGAGACTCCAAACAACATTCGGTCTCTTACTCATCATTCCATAACTACTCAACAACATCGAATCCTTAAGTGTGTCTCCCTACGGTTCATGAATTATGCGGACATGATCGAGACACTTCTCCGAACAATAACCAATAGAGGAATCTGAAAATTCATATGGTTCCCACATATTTCTACGATTACTTTGCGATCGAATGAACCACTTACATATGATACCAATTTCCCTTTGTCTCACGATAGTTTACTTATCCGAGGTTTTGATCGTCGGTATCTCTGCATACCTAGTTCAACCTCGTTAGTGATAAGTACTCTTTTCTCGTTCTCGTGATATGTGATCCCTTGTGATCCAGTCACATGCTTGCAAGCCAATTGGATGACATTCCACCGAGAGGGCCCAGAGTATATCTATCCGTCATATGGATGGACAAATCCCACTCTTGATCCATGTGTCTCAACCCATACTTTCCGAACACTCAATGCCACCTTTATAACTACCCAGTTACGGTGTGGTGTTTTATGTCATCAAAGCATCCTTCCGGTGATGGTGATATGCATGATATCATGGTCGAAGGAATTAGGTTACTATGTATCAGAAAGCATATAGCAATTGAACTATTAAAATGACTTGATCTTTATGCTACGCTTATCTATAGGAGTATGTCCATCATATCATTCTCCTAACGATATGATCTTGTTGTTAATAACATCTCAATGTTCATGATAGGGAAACCACAATCATTTATTAACCAACAAGCTAGTATTATAAAGAGGCTTTACGAGGGACTCTAATTTAGTTTACAAATCACACAAGTATTAATGTTTCCTTGTTAATACTATTATAGCATGAATGTAAACATTTATCATAAACACAAACATATAATAATAACTACATTTATTATTGCCTCTAGGGCATATCTCCAACAGTCTCCCACTTGCATTAGAGTCAACTAATCTAGATTACATGGTAATATACCGAACACCCATGGAAGTTTGGTGTTGGTCATGTTTTGCCCTCGGGAGAGGTTTAGTCAATGGATCCGCCACATTCAGATATGTGTGTACTTTGCAAATCTTTATGTCACCATCTTGGGCATGTTCTCGAATAGCGTGAAAACGTAGCTTGATGTGCTTCAGCTTCTTGTGTGACCTTGGTTCTTGCGCATTGGATATGGCGCCCATGTTATCACAGTAGATAGACATTGGGTCCAGCGCACTTGGAACCACACCGAGCTCTGTAATGAACTCCTTCATCCATATCGCTTCTTGTGAAGCCTCTGAAGCAGCTATGTATTCCGATTCAGTTGAAGATCTCGCCACAACGCTTTGATTTGCACTCCTCCAACTAACTGCTGCACCATTCAAAGTAAATACGTATCCAGATTGAGATTTAGAATCATCCAGATCGGTGTTCCAACTAGCATCGGTGTAACCATTAACAACGAGTTGTTCATCACCTCCATAAGAAAGAACCATATCCTTAGTTCTTCTCAAGTACTTAAGGATGTTTTTGACCGCTGTCCAATGATCCACTCCTGGATCACTTTGATATCTGCTAGTCAAACTAACAGCATATGCAATGTCGGGTCTAGTACATAGCATGGCATACATTAGAGATCCTATGGCTAAGTCATAGGGAGTCTTACTCATCCTTTCTCTATCTTCTGCCGTTGCTGGACTTTGAGTTTTACTCAAGGTCGTATTGGGCAACATGGGCAAGAACCCTTTCTTGCTATCTTCCATTCCAAACCTCTTTAGAACTTTGTCCAAATATGTACTTTGTGACAATGATATTAGGCGTCTCGATCTATCTCTATAAATCTTTATGCCTAATATGTAAGCTGCTTAGCCAAGATCTTTCATTGAAAAACTATTATTCAAATATTCCTTGACACTATTAAGAAGGTCTACATCATTCCCAATCAACAATATGTCATCTACATATAGTATTAAGAATGCTACAGAGCTCCCACTCACTTTCTTGTAAATACAAGCTTCTCCATAAGTTTGTATAAAACCAAAACTTTTGATTACCTTATCAAAACGTTGATTCCAACTTCGGGATGCTTGCTTCAATCCATATATGGACAGTTGAAGTTTGCATATCTTGTTAGCATCTTTAGGATCGACAAAACCTTTGGGTTGCATCATATACAACTCTTCATCAATATCTCCATTGAGGAACGATGTTTTGACATCCATCTGCCATATCTCATAATCATAATATGCAGCGATTGCTAACAAAATCCTCACAGACTTTAGCTTCGCTACTGGTGAGAAAGTCTCATCGTAGTCAACTCCTTGAATTTGTCGAAACCCTTTTGCGACAAGTTGAGCTTTATAGACAGTAACATTACCTTCAGCATCTGTTTTCTTCTTGAAAATACATTTGTTCTCGACAGCCTTCCGGCCATCCGGTAAGTCCACCAAAGTCCATACTTGGTTTTCGTACATGGATCCAATCTCGGATTTCATGGCTTCTTGCCATTTATTGGAATCTGGGCTCATCATTGCTTCCTCATATGTCTCAGGGTCATCGGTGTTATCCATCAACATGACACTCATAACGGCATCATACCAATCAGGAGTGGTACGAGTTCTCGTTGACCTGCGAGGCTCTGTAGCAACTTCAACCGAAGTTTCATGATCATCATCATTAGCTTCCTCTCTTATTGGTGCAGGCACCACAGGAACTTCTTCCGGTGCTGCGTTACTCGCTAGTTCGAGAGAAGGTTCAACAACCTCGTCGAGTTCTACTTTCCTTCCAGTCACTTCTTTCGAGAGAAATTCTTTCTCTACAAAGGATCCATTCTTGGCAACGAAGATTTTGCCTTCGGATCTATGATAGAAGGTATACTCGATAGTTTCCTTCGGGTATCCTATGAAGACGCATTCTTCCGCTTTGGGTTCAATCTTGTCCGGTTGTAACTTCTTTACATAGGCTTCGCAACCCCAAACTTTAAGGAACGACAATTTAGATTTCTTCCCAAACCATAGTTCACATGGTGTCGTTTCAACGGATTTAGATGGTGCCTTATTTAAAGTGAATGCGGCTGTTTCTAATGCATAACCCCAAAATGATAGCGGTAAATCTGTAAGTGACATCATAGAACGAACCATATCTAAGAGAGTTCGATTACAACGTTCGGACACACCATTACGCTGTGGTGTTCCCGGCGGTGTCAATTGTGAAAGTATTCCGCATTTCTTCAAATGCTCGCCAAACTCGTAACTGAGATATTCACCTCCACGATCAGAACGTAGAAATTTAATCTTCTTGTTACGTTGATTCTCCACCTCACTTTGAAATTCCTTAAACTTCTCGAAAGTTTTGGACTTATGTTTCATAAAATAGATATACCCATATATACTCAAGTCATCCGTGAAGGTAAGAACATAACGATAACCACCGCGTGATCCTACACTCATTGGACCACACACATCGGTAATTTCCAATAGGTCCATAGCTCGCTCCATCATACCAGAAAATGGAGTCTTAGTCATTTTACCCATCAGACATGCTTCACATCTTTCAAGTGATTCGAAATCAAGTGATTCAAGAAGTCCATTGGAATGGAGTTTCTTCATACGCTTCACTCCAATGTGACCAAGACGACAGTGCCACATATAGGTCGAGTTATCGCTCAATTTCAAACGTTTAGCTTCAATGTTATTAATATGTGTATTTCCACTATCGAGATTCAATAAGAATAGACCATCTATCAACGGTGCATGTGCATAAAACATATTACTCATATAAATCGAACAACCATTATTCTCGGACTTAAACAAGTAACCGTCTCGCAATAAACAAGATCCCGATATAATGTTCATGCTTAACACAGGCACCAAATAACAATTATTTAAGTATAAAACTAATCCCGATGGTAGATGAAGAGGTAGCGTCCGACCGCGATCACATCAACCTTTGATCCATTTCCTACGCGCATCGTCACCTTGTTCTTCGCTAGCTTCCGTTTATTCTGCAGCACCTGTTTCGAGTTACAAATATGAGCAACCGAACCAGTATCAAATACCCAGGCACTACTACGAGTACTAGTGAGATACACATCAATAACATGTATATCGGATATGCCTTTCTTCTTGATGTTGCCGTTCTTCAAATCCACCAAGTACTTTGGGCAATTCCGCTTCGAGTGACCTTCTCCCTTGCAGTAAAAGCACTCAGTATCAGGCTTAGGTCCAGCCTTGGTCTTCTTCGTTGGTGCGGCAACTTTCTTACCACCCTTCTTGAAGTGTCCCTTTTGCTTAGACTTGCCTTTCTTGAATTTGGTGGTCTTATTGACCATCAACACTTGGTGCTCTTTCTTGGTCTCCACTTCTGCAGATTTTAACATGGAGAAGAGTTCTGGCAACTGCTTGTTCATGCTTTGCATATTGTAGTTCATCACAAAGTTCTTGTAACTTGGTGGTAGTGATTGGAGGACACGGTAAATCCCCAAAGCATTAGGAATCACTATACCCAAGCTTTGGAGTTTGTTTGCGTGCCCAGACATCTTAAGCACATGCTCACTGACGGAGCTGCCCTCTTCCATCTTGCAGTTAAAGAACTTTTCAGAAGCCTCATAGCTCTCAACTGCCGCGTGAGTCTCAAATATCAATTTGAGTTCACGGACAATATCATGTGGGTCTGAATTCTCAAACCTTTTCTGAAGCTCCGATTACAAACCATACAAGATAGCACACTGAACTGTGGAGTACTGATTCTTCCGAGCGAGGTAAACATTCTTTACTTCATCGGTAGCATCAGCTGCAGGCGGGTCACCCAGCGGTGCATCCAGCACATAGGTCAAATTACCAGCATTGAATACAATCCTCAAATTGCGGAACCAATCCGCGAAGTTGCTTCCATTGTTTTTCAACTTTTCTTTCTCTAGGAACGCATTAAAATTGATGGTAGGGGCCGCAATTGATCTACAACATATTTGCAATAGTTTAGACTAAGTTTATGACAAATTGAGTTCTAATTAATAGTTAAATTAATGTAGGTGAACTCCCAATCAAAACAATATCCCTCACATTGTTTTAGTGATCACACGAACCATATCCACTACATCAAAACCCCGATCATCATGAGAGTTGATGTAGCTTCAATGGCGAACAATCGACATGTTCATCATATCTACTATATGATTCATGCTTTACCTTTCGGTGATCCATGTTCCGAGACCATGTGTGTACATGCTAGGATCGTCAAGATCAAACCTTAGCTTTCGCATGAGAAAATCTGGCTTGCTCACGTTGTATACACTTGCAGAATCTAACACACCCGATCATCACGTGGTTCTTCGAAACAACAAGCTTTAGCAATGGTGCTTGCTAAGGATGAACACTTTAGAACTTGAAATTTATGTGCATGAGGGATCATCTTATAATGCTACCGTCGTTAACTAAGCAATACAAGATGCATAAAGGATTAACATCACATGCAATTCATAATATATGATATGATATGGCCTTTCTTCTTCGTGTTTCCGATCTCCATCTTCAAGCACGAACATGATCTCCATCATCACCGGCATTGCATCAAGGCTAATGACGCTGCTCCATGATTGTCGTCCACTAGCTTCAACTATTACAACTACTTTTAATAGACACGCGGGTCTTAACAGAAATTAAAGACAACCATATGGCTCCTGCCGGTTGCCAACTTACAATAAGGAACATTGCATACATCAAATATAATCACAATCATGGCCATATCACATCACATCACACCCCTGCAAAACAAAGTTAGACGCCTCTAATTTCTTTGCATATTTTATGTGGTTTGGGGCTTTCAATAAGTGTCGATCTAACTTACGAACAAGAACCACAACATTGATGTTTGAACTATCAAGTGCCTATTATAAATTGGATCTATACTATAATGGGAGAGACAGACACCCGCAAAGCCACTTATGCAATACAAGTTGCATGTTGAGCGTGGAGCAAGTCTCATGAACGATGTCATGTAAGGTTAGCCTGGGCCGCTTCATCCCATCATACCGCAAGATGCAATGTACACAAGAAGCAATTGATAATAAAAGCACCACCGCCCACAATGACCATTGTGTTCTACTCGTGCAATAGATCTACATATAACACGGCTCTGATACCACTGTAGGGGTTCGTAGCATGGAAAACAAAAAATTTCTACCGCATACAAACAAACAAACCAAGATCTATCTACTAGATTGTAGCAATGAGTCGATAGAATAACTCACCCTCGAAGATTACAAAGTGTTTAACGAGAGCGGATTCTCGTGGGTGATGTAGTCGTACTCTTGCCGATCTCAAGATCGTGTAGACGATCCTTCCAGCGCTGCGTTCCGGCAGCGCTCCCGTAGTCGGTCACACGTTCGGTACTCGATGAAGACCTTCCTCCCCTTGTTCCAGCAGGCAGCGGAGGTTGTAGCACTCTCCTCGCGATTCCGGCAGCACGACGGCGTGATACCGGAAGTAGAGGGGAGATCTCGCAGGGCTTCACCTTAAGACGGAGCGAGTATGGTGGACTATGAGAGAGGCCTGGCGATCTAGGGTTTAGAGGCACCAAGGAGAGAGGGCTAGGCCGGTAGCTAGGGCAAGGGGAGAGCCCCAAGTCGGCGGTTAGGGTTTGCCCTAGGGCGGCGGCGGCTGCAAGAGGGTCGGCGGCTAGGGCTAGGGTTTTAGTGGGGCAAGGTGTAGGTCTAGAGGGGCAGCCCTGCCCCTCCTTTTATAGGTGGGAGGGCGCCGGCCAGGGGAGGAGAGTCCTCCCCCAACTCGGCCTCCAAGGTCGGCGGGTGGAGGAAGAGGAACTCCTCCCCAAGTAGGTTTCCTACTCTCCCTCCACCAAGCAAACTTGCCATTTGACTTTTCAAATTGGCGTTTGACTTTTCAAACTAGGATTTGATTTATCCCTTTATTTTGCTCAGCGATGACTCCTAGTACATGATGCAACCATTCCAACTTGTTATGACACATTCATGTACCCTTCCCCTCCGGAGTGCCGGACCTTCCAGACCCTTCTAGAACATTCCTGATGAAAACACCGGAATCATTCTCCAACCCCGAAACACGACTTTCCTTATATGAATCTTATTCTCCGGACCATTTCGGATCACCTCGTGATATCCCGGATCCCATCCGAGACTCCAAACAACATTCGGTCTCTTACTCATCATTCCATAACTACTCAACAACATCGAATCCTTAAGTGTGTCTCCCTACGGTTCATGAATTATGCGGACATGATCGAGACACTTCTCCGAACAATAACCAATAGAGGAACCTGGAAATTCATATGGTTCCCACATATTTCTACGATTACTTTGCGATCGAATGAACCACTTACATATGATACCAATTTCCCTTTGTCTCACGATAGTTTACTTATCCGAGGTTTTGATCGTCGGTATCTCTGCATACCTAGTTCAACCTCGTTACTGATAAGTACCCTTTTCTCGTTCCCGTGATATGTGATCCTTTGTGAGCCAGTCACATGCTTGCAAGCCAATTGGATGACATTCCACCGAGAGGGCCCAGAGTATATGTATCCGTCATATGGATGGACAAATCCCACTCTTGATCCATGTGTCTCAACCCATACTTTCCGAACACTCAATGCCACCTTTATAACCACCCAGTTACGGTGTGGTGTTTGATGTCATCAAAGCATCCTTCCGGTGAAGGTGATATGCATGATCTTATGGTCGAAGGAATTAGGTTACTATGTATCAGAAAACATATAGCAATTGAACTATTAAAATGACTTGATCTTTATGCTACGCTTATCTATAGGAGTATGTCCATCATATCATTCTCCTAACGATATGATATTGTTGTTAATAACATCTCAATGTTCATGATAGGGAAACCACAATCATTTATTAACCAACAAGCTAGTATTATAAAGAGGCTTTACGAGGGACTCTAATTTAGTATACAAATCACACAAGTGTTAATGTTTCCTTGTTAATACTGTTACAGCATGAATGTAAACATTTATCATAAACACAAAGATATAATAATAACTACATTTATTATTGCCTCTAGGGCATATCTCCAACAGATCCACCTAATCTTGCTTCACCTTCCTTTTCTCAATGGCAAACTTTGATGAAGTTTCATGTTCGCAGCTCTTGCATTGAGTTGTGGAGAATTATTGAAGGACCCTTTATCAGTGATCTAACCAACTTGATGAAAAGATAAGTGGTTGATAGTCAACTCAATGCCACCGCTTTGCACATGATTCAACTTGGTATGGGGCCAAAGGATTTCCCTCACATTGAACATCTGAACACCACCAAGGAAGCTTGGGATGTTCTCACTGATTTGTTAGTTGGGAATGAAAGCATGAGGAGAAACCAATATGATGCTTTGAGCAATCAAGCCGAAGGTTTCTTCATGATGGAAGGAGAGAATCATGAGGACATGTATCGAAGACTCAAGTCTATTGCCACCGCATTTTGTAATCTTGGTGCCTCTCATGTGGATGATGCTTGGATCAAAAGAAAGTATTTGAGTTCTCTCATGCCATTTGAGCCCACCAACTTGAAGAGTGTAACACCCTGGCCTCTCCGAACTGGCGACAATCACTCCTGGCAGCTCAATAGGATCTCTAGACTGGCCCCACAGACCAACACTAGTCTTTTCTACGCACTTTTTTCTCACTCGTGCGCACCCGGTACCCACTTCCTGGTCGATCACCCATCATCGAATATGCTCTAAGCCAAGCATGCTTAACCTCAGAGTTCTTTTCAGATGAGCTTCCGAAAAATAAGTTGCAACTTGTTGATATGGGTATCCTATCGATCCTATTAAGCCATGTGCCAGAATCTCACATACACCCACCCTTAGAAGATCGATGCCCTCGTCGATCAACCACAAGCCAGGAACGACCCCTCTTTGCACACGTCTATGCGTCCAGTGTCGGCACATGTGACATGGCGTGTCCACTCTGGGCCACACACGCCATGCGCCACATGTCCGCCACTGACCCGCACACACCCGTGTAACTGCGAGGATCGGATCTGATACCACTCGTAACACCCCGGCCTCTCCGGATCGACGGTTGTCACTCCTGGCAGCTCAATAGGATCTCTAGGCTGGCTTCACAGACCAACACTAGTCTTTTCTATGCACTTTATCCTCACTCATTCACACCCGGTATCCACTTCCCGGCCGGTCACCCATCATCAAATTTCTCTAAGCCAAGCATGCTTGACCTCATAGTTCTTTTCAGATGAGCTTCCAGAAAATAAGTTGCAACTTGTTGATATGGGGTATCCCATCAATCCTATTAAGCCATGTGCCATTATCTCACAAAGATTCTCCAAGGAAGACATAACTACCATCTCATGACCTCCAATGAAGTTGTGCAAGAAAGTCAAGCCTTCAAGGTTGCCACCAAGAATGTTAAAGCTTCTCATGCTCGGGCCCTTGGAACGCAAAAGGGTGTGAACCTTGCTTTGAAGACACATGTAGTGGAACATGAGGATGAAGAGAGAAGCGATGAAATCAATGCAATGAGTTGTACCGAGGAAGTCAAAAGTTCTCATGGCGAGTATATGGCCTTCTATGCAAGAAACTTTTGGAAGAATCCCTCCAAGGCAAGGTTGGAACTAGATCACAAGAACAACTCAACTGAGAGAAGGGAAGTTGGTCCAAAAGCTAAATCATGCTACAATTATGGTGACCACTTTCACTTTGTTGCTGATTGCCCGTATGAGAAGAGAGAATATCATGGTGGAAGACTTATTCTCAAGGACAAGTCAAAGGCTCCTCCTCGCAAGAAGACTTTCTACAAGAAGAATTCCACCTACAAGAAGCCTCAAAATATTATGGTGGTAACTCATGAGGAGTATTCATCCGGGAGTGAGGAAGAATAATAATAAGAAGAAGAGTCACCAAGTGAAGTGGCAACCATTGCAACCACCTCTACACCCACCAAGTGAAGCGCTGCCAACCGCCACAGGGCACCTCCACAGCCACCACCGAAGCCATCCGCAACAGCGCCTCCTACAGCCTCGCCGCCGGCCACCAGACCTCCACGCATGACAACATGCTTTGCCCCGAGCAGCGCCACCGCGCACCATCGTGCCACCACGGGCCTCCAGTCCCAAAACGGAGCCTAGATCGGGCTCGTCCCTCCGCTGGCAGCAGCCTCAACTCCAGCGTATCCGGGCGCCAACGGCGAACACCTCGCCAGGACGTCACGGGCCCGCGGCACCATGTTGTTCCCACAACACCACCAGGTCACCGCACCATGCCCCACCGCGCCACTAGATTGCCTCCCACATGCTGCACCCCTATTGACGAGGGGTAACCTCAGCAATTCCCATGGTTATGGACTTAGGGTTTTGTTGAGAAAAAAGGATGGAGATTTCGTCGGTTGATCAGACAAACAAGATATTTGATGTAGTCTGATTATGATGGAAACACGATTACAAAGTCGTCGGTTCGCTAGTTTTGATCTAGCTCATGGCGGATTGCTGAAAAACTAAGGTGATCTCTCCGCCGGGTCCTCCCAGCCTTTATATGTGAGGCTGGGTCCTGGAGCCGTATCTAGAGAGGTTACAAGTTTACGATTACAATACAAACTTATGTCAGTTCGTAGTCCTTTCTTATTTGACAAGGCAATCTTATATAGGTCAGATGCTCCTTGGACTTCTTTGGGCTTCATGGGCCGTAGTACTTTATGCGCCTAGGATAACTAATCATAGGGACCCGATAGGTCATACTCATGTCAGTAGCCCCCGAGACTCCATCTAAATCATATGTTTGGTTGAGTCTCAAAAACATTGCTTAGCTGTAAGCCAAAGTTTTGTTGTAAGTAGATGATTTTATATTTTATTTTATCATCATAGGGATTTGGAATAATGAGCATGATGCATCCGACGGATCAGGAATCAGCTAATTGCTTTTGGGAAAAAAATCACGAACCTACATCAAATTCAAGTCCCTGGGCTTGAACTCGGTATTTACTGGCGTAATTCAGTTCGGGCCACAGAGGTCTTATTGAATATTGAATTACAGTGCTTTTATTTCGGTACCCAACGCGTCCGTCCAGATTTTTCATTGTATCATGAATACGAATTAAATACTGGCAGAGCGCATTCATGTGCAATTACCAGGCCTCGCAAGACGGATCCTGGGGTCTTATCTTCATATCGTGAACACGGCATTCAGACATGTTATCGTTGCTAGACGAACACACAATCACTATATACAATGGTTTTTATCCAGGTTCAGGTCACGGTCTACGGATCCCTATATCCTCCACTATACGGTGTATAATCACACGAGTATAGAATCTTTTCCCAGGGAAGAACTCAGCTAATTCTCTCTCTCTCTCTCTTCGGCCTCCTCTTATAGTGACAAGAGGACAGCACAAGTGTCGGTCACCACGCATTGGGTAGGTCGCCTGTCCTGCTGTCCACCAACGGGTGCCAGCGTGCGAGAAGGGTAGCCGGGCGCTTAGGTCAGGCATCGTCGGCCACCTGTCTCTTTTTTCCCCAGGCTCTTCTCGCGGGGCACCGAGTACGACCTTTTCTAGTTGATCTGCGAAAGGGTCTTGGCATACTCTGTCTGCCCTGGATGAGCTTTCACAGGGTCGGTCTTCTCAGGCGCGTGGGTCACGGGACCGACATAATGATTCAGAGGACCTTTCTTGCCCCATAGAAAGTATTATATCCATTCCAATGAATAAAGCCTTTTTTCAAGATCAAACTACTCTTTCCATCCCAATTCAAAGCTAGGCACATATAGCAAATCTCTGGACCCTAGGCGTCTTTTGATTGAGGCTAATTTGGGTCTAACTAATCCTTTAATTGGCTCTTTCTCCGAAATTAAATGTTTATTGCCTATGATGTTAGGGAGTTTTAGGATTGCATGATTTCCAATATATGTCCTTTAAACTGGAATAGAGGAAGTATCTAGATTTTGACCAAGTTTTAGAAAAAACCATTAATATATAAAATCCAAAACCAACAATGTTGTATCATCATGAAATATATTTCATATGATGCATCTATATAATATCCTAGTTTTAATAGTTTTTCTAAAATTTCTTCAATCTTTACTTAGCTTGACTTTTCAAAAGAAATTTAGGCCTTATTCATTGGAAGCGAGGGAGTAGTACTCCACTTAAAGACTACGATCGCTAATAGGCCTCAAATCGGTTGGCCTTTTATATAGGTAGGTATATATGTTGCAGTATATCGGTGGATTCGTGGAAATTCTAAAGAAAGATCGACCTTCGTAAACGTCTTTCTTGCGCGTTGTCATCACGCCAAGTGGCGGTTTCTCTTTCGCGCGGTTTTCGTAGTGAGCCTCTACATGCTTGACAAGTTTCGCAATGAGAATAAAAGTGAGATTATGATGAGAGAGCGGAAGATACAACAACGAGCGTACAAATTTTCTCTTTTATTTTTTCAAATTCAATGATTGAAAAGGAAATATTTTGAGAATCATTTGTTCAAATTACGAACTGTTTTCACTTTTGAGATTCTTGTGTCGAGAGTTTTAAAAATAGAAACCATGTTGATAGGTTTTGAACAATTTTTTTATACTTTCAAAATCGTTGTGTTCGTACTTTAGATTACTTTAGTTATGTACTTTTTATACTTCAGGTTCTTAGTGTACTTTGTATTTGAGTTGCTACACATTTGTATTTTCTATACCTTGGCTCTGAGTATGGTTATACTTTCATGTACTTTGGTTGTTAGTAACTTGTACTTTTCTGTACTTTGGCTCTGAGTATGGTTATACTTTCGTGTACTTTAGCTATTAGTAAACTTGTACTTTTCTGTATTTTGGCTCTTAGTATAGTTATACTTTTGTACTTTGGCTATGAGTAAACTTATACTTTTCGTATGCTTCAGTTGTGAGTAACTTGTACTTTTCTGTACTTTGTTGTGAGTAACTTGTACTTTCATGTACTTCGGCTGTGAGTAAATTTATACTTTGATGTACTTTGGTTGCTAGTACTTTTGTGTACTTGTACTCGAATGTTTGTGTACTTCGATCCAAGATTATATACGAGAACAAGCTTACTCACCTGGCGTTTTCTGAAAAGGTGCATGCTCCTTAAATAGATCTTTAGGAAGGTCTCTTTTTTTTCGACCTCCTTTTTAAAAGAAAAAATCCTTTATTACTACTACTTCTATTAAGTTTGGACGGGATCGATTACTTGCAAGAAAAGAAAATATAATACAATGGCGAGCCGGCAATACAGGGTTTCTTATACGGAAACTTATATTTATTTCCTGATTAGCATTCAATGAATAATAAATGTAGCCAGAACGTACGCAAAATAAAAAGGGCACTCTGTTAGAAAAAAACCATTAATATGTAAAGTCTAAAATCAACACCGTTGTATCATCATGAAATATATTCCATATGATGCATCTATATAATATCCTAGTTTTAATATTTTTTTCTAAAAAATTCTTGAATCTTTACATAGCTTGACTTTTCAAAAGAAATTTAGGCCTTATTGATTGGAAGCGAGGGAGTAGTACTCCTCTATCTAAATAAATAAATGTTGCACTATATATTTCTTTATCGGTGGTTTCGGCCTCCTTTTTGAAAGAAAAAATTCCTTTATTACTTATACTCCTATTAAGTTTGGACGGGATCGATTACTTGCAAGGAAAGGAAATATAATGGTGAGATGGGATTCTTATATATACGGAAACTTATATTTCTTGATTAGCACGTACGTATACGAAATGAATAATAAATGTAGGCGTAACGTACGCAAAATAAAAAGGGGCCTGTTATTACCTACCCTACCTAGCTAGACGGCAATGGTGGAAAACCACGGTAGGCCGGAGCGAGTGGTGAGGACAATGAGTCGGGCCTTTTTGTACATGGTGGTCGAGTTCAGGCTGGCTTTGGCCCGCCGTAGTTACAGTCAAAAAAAAAAAGATGTATGGACTACCGCCCGAATCTCAATGTATTGCAGCCTTTGTACACGCTGCACCGAATCGATCCATCATGCCTCTTCTTCTTCGACAAGGATGAAGCTGAGGTGGCGGCATCGGTGATCTAAGCTCGTCTGCCTCGCCCAACCCTGTCCTTTTACCCTCCATCCAGGTACGGGAAGATGGACTTCACCCTCGTCGGCCGCACCAAGGAATTGATCCATGTACATCTATATATACTCGTCTATGAGGATCAATAATACATCCAACATATTCTGTTAATCCCTCTTTATCATTCTACACAAACTATGATGAACAATTCTTTGTTTCACAATTTATCAAAGGGCTCAAGTCAGATGTTATAAGTGCAGTAGAAGCTCAGGTCCCTAAAACTGTTGAGCGTGCGATTTTGCTAACCATTGTGCAACAGGAAGTACTAGATAGGGCTAAACCATGGGGCCAATGACGGGCTAATTACATCAAAGCTAATCCAGCAGTGCAGAAATTAGAAGTAAAACCTGTTGTTCGGCTAGGAGGGGTGATCTCTGGAAAGAGAGACAACTCAGGGATTACAAGCGTGCCAATGGGCTTCACGAGAACTCAGGGATGTCAGTCATCGGTGTGGAGAAAAGTATGACCCCACTCTTCAGTGCCACAAGAAACCAGCTCTAAACTGCATATAGTCACAACAAAAGAAACAACTAAATTACTATCAGATGAGATATTAAATATGATAGAAAAGAACTTCACGCGTCGCTTTCTTCTTGGAGACGCCATTGTGGAGTCTTCTTTGACTTTGTCTAGCCTCAGAGCAAGTTTCTTGGGTGAAATCCTAGACCTAGTTGGGTCGGGTGATGGACGTCATCCTCACATCACCTTCCTCCTCCGGGGCATCACCTTGAAGATCTTGATCCCATTCGTGCCACTTGGTGATGCGAGGTTTCTGCCTGATGAGTGACCATTTGGTCGTGGCAATGACTTTGGTTGTCGGATTTTGTTCCAGCGTGTCTGATGGATCTTCGTATTGGTATTCCCTTTCTATGATGTCGGTCATCGGTGCTAGTCTTGCATATCTTCTCTTCGGAGCTCATCATCAGAATCAAAGCTATTAGCCTTGCTACACGAAGAGCCATTTGTTTGACATGGACCGACATGGGCTTCACGAGGTCGCTGCGTCGATGTCTTCTTTGGTTGTTGTTCTACGATGAAATCGGAGTCGCTCTCTCTGTGAGGAGTGATGACTATGACATCATTGTCATATCGACGATGACTCGCGTTGCAGGTTGTGCTGGTAGGCAGTTTGGTTGTGCATGCCCTCGAGGCGGTCGTGTTCCATGATGGTTGGTGAATATGTGTATGGATTTTAGGCTGGTTTACTATTAATTAACCAGTCAATTTTCTTATGTTTTTAAAATAAAATGAGGCAATGTTGCCCCTTTTTGTTCAAAAAGGTAGATAGGCACGAATTTTGATTACTAAGAAACCAGACAAAACATGACCAACAAGAAACATTGTTTGAAACAATAATTTGTGCAATTGAGCAATATTAAAGTGCTCGAATAAAAAAATGGAAGGTCTTCCTAGACGACTATGATAATCTTTTGGGTCCGGTAGACGGTGAACCATTGAATCTCCTTATTAAGTGATAAAAACACAAACAAAAAACCTATTAAACAAAACGTGAACCTAAGCAAAGGGTGGTGGATGTATGGTGAATATGAATTGTGCAATCATGGCATACGACGTTGTGAGGTATACGAGGATTCATGGTGCAACCGTGGCAGAATTGCCCCTGCAACATATGGAATGGCATTATGCTATTGGATTGGAGTAATCGAGGACTCAGCTTAGGAAAAGGGTGTAAAAGTATTCCGTGTTGCCGCTTTAATTTTGACATTCCACTATTCGGTTGCAGAAACGAAATACGGTGAGTAGGCAACAATTAAATTCAGTCACACGTTTGATAGACATTCGGAGAATACCATACAAAACATGATTGTCCGATGAACACTGATGGATGTGAAAATAGTCATCTTTCTCCGTGTTTAAAACATATTTTTATTAAATAATTGATAAAAAATCTCTCTAGTCTTGTTATTAATGACTAATTATTGTAAAGATGTGTAATCCTTTATTTTGAATTGTGTTGTATATAAAATCACACTTTCAAGACAAAATTAGGAGCATTTATTGAAGATCATAACGTTTCACCTTCTGGAGGCTTAACGGCCTACGGTACGGGTAAGGCCTGCCCGTACCATGTGGCATTGGCTCTGTCAAGTCAAATCCTATAACTTTCGTAAAGACGTCTATATATTCGAGATTCCGGGCACCACGCAGAGGCCGTCATTCTCAGATTGTATCACAACACCATCAAAGTAGATCCATCATCATAGTTCATCCTCTTCACCCTCCATCTACTCTATAGCCATATCCATCATTTTGTAATTGGGATCTCCTTGTGATTTGGTGATTATTGTAAAAATATTTGATTTTAATATAAGTATTTTGCACAATATTTTCTATCATTGATCTTATTGTTATGAGTGAGTAGTCCTCGGGGGCTGCGGGTTAGGGTGAAATCTCGCAGCGATTATGTGCATCTAATTCATGAGAGTATTGTGTGGTGTTTGAATAGAGATTTATATCTTTATATCTCTGTATCTTTGTCACTTGTCTCGATCTATGGGCTTATAGGTACCCAAGATCCCACTTATTGATAATGACTCGAGGCGAGATGGTGAACGGAGATTTCACGCAAAATCCAGTAACAACAAGGGGAGTATGGTCTTTGTTTAGGGACCCATTTGGGAGTAACAGCAACATTATTTCTCAAGACTTTGATCTGTATTTTACTTAATAATTGTTATATCCTAGTACTTCGTGGTATAGCAGTTGAATCAAAAGACTATTGCTATGTTTGTGGTTTGCATAGGCTTTACTATATTTGGATGTTTTGCGCACAATTTTTATTTCTGTTAAATCATTTCACATAAATATGCGTATTATTATCTTTATTCCATATGATATGTCAGTTGCAGGTAAATCTTTAACCCTGATCTATTTCCATTCATTGCAACAACCAACGATTAAAAATAAACTAGAAAGGTTTGGTAAACGTAAGGTAAAACGAACAAACAAGTCTTGTAGACGTGACTTATTTAATTTCCATTTAATATTATTTTCCAAGGTCCGATTAAACTTAGGTCTACTAGGGAAAAGACTACTATACTGTATCCGTAAATCCGGATCGGAGGTATTAACCTTTTTTAGTGTCGTTGTCGGGGAAGCAATTCGCTATCCTGGTGAGGTCATTAGAGACCGTGTTTTTAGTTTTATTTTTGTTTTTAGTTTATCTTTTGTTATTAGTTTAGTTTTTGTTATGTATGTAAAAACCAAAAAATTCGTTACTTATTTATTTCTTTCTCTTATTCCAAAAATATATAAAAGAAAAGAGCCATGGTTCAGAAAAAACTTGGAGAGTATGCTACTCCCAATGATGATTTTTTGTGCACCTATTACGGCCTCCTTCTTTTCAGCTTCTTGGCCAGCTTCTCCCAGTAGCTACCCTCGACCAGCTTCTCCCAGAATCTCATTTTCAAAATTCGTTCAAACTTCTTAACTAGTAGTTTTAATGTCAATTTAAAAGTATAAACGATTTTGGTAGATGAGATTCTGGGAGAAGCTGGTCGAGGGTAGCTTCTGGGAGAAGCTGGCTAAGAAGCTGAAAAGAAGGGGGCCTACTTAGCCTGCCGTGGGTATGGAAACTTATGAAATTAAGCCTAACCTTTTGAGTTTGGTTCAACAGAATCAATTTGGAGTCTCAGCTGATGAGGACTCAGATTCGCACCTAAATATATTTACTGAAACTTGCGACATAATGCACATTAAATATGTTGACCCCAATGCGGTAAAATTACGTTTATTCTCTTTCTCTTTAAGAGGAAAGACTGAGGACTGATTGCTAGCTTTGTGTAAAGATAGTATTATATCTTGGGAGGAATGCACTAATATTTTTATGACTAAATTTTTTCCTCCAGCTAAGATCCAACATAACGAGCTTTAGACAAGAAGACCACGAGCCACTACCGCTTGCTTGGGAGAGAATAAAAGAAGTTGTAATGAACTGTCCTAGTCATGGGATGGAAAATGAATTATATTGAATTGATCTTATAATGATCTTAACACAATATCGAAGTCTATGCTAGATACCCCAGCAGGAGGAACTATTATGGAGAAACAAGTGAATATTGCAAAACAACTACTTGATAATGTGCAAAGCAACCATGCATAGTGGCATGTAGAGAGAACCTCCTCAAAAAGGATGAACTCAATCACGAGGAGCATAATGAAGAGCTTACTACAAAGGTGATGAGCTACTTAATATTGTGAAAGGTAAGGAAGATACCCAAATTAATACTATCACTATAGATGCAAATGAAGTAAATTTTATAACTCGTAATCCGTATAACCCTGCTTGGGAGAGTCAAAATTATGGCTCAAATTTCAAAAATAATATTCTTATCCTGTAGGTGCTCCACATAATAATTATGATAATCTTATCGGAGCAAATCATGGCAATCTCTCTTTTGAAAATACTATTAGAACTTTTATACAAGCTCAAACTAAGCAAAATATTATGTTTCATGGAAAACCATGATAATAGTATTGGTAAATTATCTAATCAGGCCATTGCAATTAGAAATGATGTGCAAGCTCTACAAGAAAGAACAAAGACCGTGAAGGCATAATTGGGCAAGATAGCCGAGAGTCAAACTCTCATACTTGCAAAATTCGTTAGAAAGCCTGAGCTAAACCCGGTGCAGGTCCTCAAGATGAGAAGCCTAAAGACCCAGATTATACCATGTAAGATCTATTAAATGTGATCACCATGAAGAATTCCGGTATAGAACAAGATAGCGATGTCACATACCAACAATTTATAAAAGAAGTAGCATCTAAGGTACGTAAGCTAGAGATGAAATATAAGAAGATAGCTGATGAACTTCTAACTAAGCTAGATGATAATTTTGAGCCCACTATAAAAATTAAAATAGGAGTCTCGCTATAAAGATCCCACTAGTACTATTGATCTTGTTCAACTGAATCCACATAAATTATAAACATTTGTATTTAAAAGAACTACTTCAGTATTTTTAATTTTTTGAAATCTTCCGAAAAATATACTCCATCCGTTCCGTAATATAAGTCACATAATTTTTTTTCAAAATTCAAACGATGTAAATTTTGACCAAATTATGGAAAAATCTATTCTAAACTATGATACTATATAGATACAATACGAAAACGTATGTCATGATGTATGCAATGACATTGATTTCACATGGTAGATGTTGATAATTATAAAAAAAAATGTATGAGGCCCTATATATTACATAACGAAGAGAGTACTTCTATTTTCCAAAACATACTGGTATGGCTATCGCAATAGAACAAGATAGTAGTTCTGGAATGAATGAGCACCATAACATCTCGCCGATCCACCTATTTAATGGCCATACACCCAGGGACGTCATCTTGTCGCCGTGTCTATATATAGTACAATTTTCCCTCTAGCTTCTTGATTACTATTTCCAAGAAACTAGTACGTAGATGCCATTGTTGAAATTTCGGCAAGAAATGTTAGATGAGCTTTGAGGATTGATAGGCATCGAGGAAAAAAGTACTAGCAGAATGACTGCAGAATCCACTCTCTGTGGGAGCTCAGCTGGAAAACCTTAGGCATGTCAGGTTTGTGGTTTGTCATCCGGCTGAAGTCTCACGAACCACCTACTAGACCACGTCGATTCAGCGGGTAACCAGACGAATCTTGTGAGGTATTCCATTAGGATTCGTTTTTTTTTTCTAGAAATGGAGATACAAATCGATGTCCCCAGGACCCCATCTGACGAGGACATCGACTAACGCTGAATATTAGTTGTTTCTACAACATCGATTAAACACCCCCAACCACGAACTAGCATGGCAGCCTTTTTATTTTAACCAGATCAAGACCACAACATGGTAAACATAACAAACCACCAAAGTAACCATCAACGGAAAGAGGCAACCAAACAACTCAAGGAGAAGACATGAAATCTGATTTCTGTAAATCTGTTATCGCAACCTGGCAATTCCAGGGGTTAGGATTGCAGAAGTCCGAGCTTCAGCTATCGTAGAACACATACCGCGTTTCTATTTGAAATTTGCCAACATACAATTCGCACGAAAACGAGGCCACCTTACTGTAGGAGCCTACAGTTCCACAAACTGGATTGCAGAAGAATAAGCAAGCGCGACTGGCTCATGTTGTACAATGAGTCACGCAAGATACAGCCAGTTTGATACATACTAGTGTTGAAATTTAACCCTAAAACGAAGCACAACTATAATTAGCATCCTACAGGCTGAGCTCATTAGGTCATATTTAAATGGTGATGGCCACCAGACACCAACACAAAGGGACAGGAATAGGTTCCAGATGAAATAGCGTCTCAACTTCTTCAGCTAGCTGTAAACAGGTCGCGGTTATTTTCCTGCGCAATCAGCGTTCTTCAATGCCTCCTGGGCTTCCCTGCGGCAACAATAGTTTGAGAGTAAGCAGTCAGTGTGATCTCCGTACAACAACTCAGTGGATTAATCATAACCGAGGGATCAGCTTTGCACTAACGAGATCACATAAAAAAAATACACGTTCACTGGGAAAAATTCCCAATTTAGGGAACTAAAAGCTACAACTTTACTGTAGAATCTGAAGAGGTTATAAACAACTGAATCCATGTGATATTCATCAAGAGGTTAATAAATTATTTGCAAGGGGGGATCTATACATAATAAATAATTTGTACTGGACCTATCAAGTGAGAGATTTCATGAAAACATTGAGCAGTTACCTTAAAGCATTCTTAATATCAACATTTGTACGGTCTAGCTTCAAGCCATCTTCAAAAGCCTCACATGCTTTTTCATAGTCCTATAAGTAGACACAAGCAGATGATCAAGTCCATGGTCACGTAAAACAGAGTGTAACTATTGTTTTTTACCTCCAGTAACATATAAGCTGCCCCTTGTCTATAGTATCCTTTGGGCCAATGAGGTCGAAACCTTGTGCACTTAGTAGCATCGGAGACAGCTTCTTCTCCTTGTCCCATGCGCAAGAAGCAGAGACTCCTATTTGCGAGCAAGATTGCATACTCTTTTACTCTATCTTCAAGTCTCATTGCCTGCAGTACACCATTTACATGCCGCTTTTATTATGAGGTAGTTGAGCAGCTTTTCTTTGGAATACTGACTCGTACTAAAGTACCCCACATACATCAGGACACATATATCTGTCTGCCCACACCAAGAACAGGTAACCAATCTGCTTATCATTGATTCCAGCTCCTACGCAGTGGCCTGCTCTTAACTCTTGCCTTTCTCAACGATTCCACTCCCCGTCACCAGAATTCAGGCCAAGGCATCCTCACCCCATGCAATTCTGATCCAGCCAGAGGATCTCCTCGGTCCCATTTGATTCCAGCTCCCCATCATTTCTGATAGTTTCCAGGTCCGGGTTGCGGGATGGTAAACTCTCTGTTCCTCTTCTATGATTCCCCTTGAATCTCCTACAGGAAATATTTCTCCTCCTCAAATCCTGCCATTCTGCAGCTGAAACTCTGACCCAAGAATGGATCTGAACATGGATGACTATCATCCAAACAGGGTGGATTATTTGGACATCGCGAAGAAATTGGCAGTTCAGTGCGGACAGAAACCAAATTTGTTGTACAGTGAAGATATTTTATCCCCACCTGATGAGCTATAATCCTATACTATCCACCTTGCGTCAGATTATGTTTTGAGATACACATATTTATCTTTCATAGGAAAATTTCCCTAAAGTTCAACCTCATGGAAATTTTCTTTGTCTGTATGAAGACTATGTCATATACATAATCCTTTAGAAAAGTTGCTGCTTCTGCAATGCAACAAAACAACATGGGTTACGAATTTTCCTAGTCTAGACTTGGTGGCACTCTATAATTGATTTCATCCAAGGTGCGAAATGGGTGTGTGCTAGAAGCAAGATGACGGAGAAATGCAAACTGACGCTGGATCTAGGGGTGGTATAGCCCACAGGGCATAACAACATATTTCCCATATATCAGTTAAGGCGTTGGGAACAAATATCAATTATTTTGGAAATAAATCAAGTACTCAACGAAGGGATATTGAACTAACTTACATGATAGAACATAGGCCATTTAACCATTGAACACCCTTGGACTCGTTTGATTCAAAGAAATCCCAAGGGGATGTTGGAGGATTTTGATCCATTGAATTTTTTCCTATGGGCATCATTTGATTTGTAGGATTAGATCCTTAGGAGAATTTCCCATAGGATAGCATTGCACTATGTTGTGGAGGAAAGTTTCCATTCACTTAAACCTCATGTTACAATTCCTTTGTTTTCCCTTCGATTCAAACCTGCTTGAAGAAAATTCCTGTAGGTTCCAAATCCTATAGGATTCAGCAGGACATGACACTCTAATCCTGTGTTTTTCCTATCCCTGCGTTTTTCCTATCCTACGAATTAAACATGCCCTAAGGCATTTCTGCGATACTTGCTACCTAATAATGTAAAGCTCTTCTACTGTTAAATAAAACTCAAAGTACCTAACACGACAGTTTTGGCCAATAGCACAAAAAGTAAGTTTGGTAAAGTATTAGAGCACTACTGTAATCCCAAGTTTGTATTCTAGAAATTCCCAACACCCTTCAAGCAATCAACACGATGTGCAATGACTTACACAATTATGCAGATCTGTTGCTCTCAAATATTCCTTTCTCCTAAAAGCCTCTGCAGCCTCTAATTTCAGTTTAGCTATTTTATCTTCCAATTCCAGCGGATATTTAACCTGGTAAAGAAATATTTGTGGTTAGAACAAACATGTAGAACCCACCGATAGGAAGCTCATTTAGACACTAACAACTAAGCAACAGATCCTCCAGCAGGTGTATGCTTTTTACAAAATATTTTCAGTGTTTATGAGTATTATAAATATTGCATAGGAGGAAATGAGGAACTACAGGATAATAAGACAACTACGGATAGAAGGAATCACATACTCTCGGGTTCAAATTATCAAAGTTCACATGAGAAATGATTCCATCAATACTCCAATCCGGCACAGTTGAAAGAGGAGAAGTTAATGGAAGTAACATTTCAACAATATCCCTTCTGCCATTAAGAGCGGCAATTTGAATTGCAGTTTTACCAAACTGCAGGAGTACAAGAGCTTGTTAATTACATTGATTAATCATTGTCAACGTAAATATCAACTGCACTTGTAAAGAATTAATATACTAACTAGCAGAGTACACATGCGATGGACCTTAAATAATCATATACAACAATAGCAAAAACACAATGCATCATTATCTTCTATCCCCTGGTCACTCTGCTGCACCTTGGCTTCTCCTACTGTCACCATTGCGCCTGTCAGTCAGCTCTGCTATGTCATGTGTTGCTAATGCAACAGACATTAAATTAACATACTATGACCAGAGGAAGATAAAATACGCGTTCATTCTCCCCTCTGCACTACTACTCCGCTCTGATGTCACATTGCTTCATGCCGCATCGCTAACCCCTCACACAACAGTCTTATTCAATTCAGCAGACTTCCATCAAGGTTGGTGACACATGGCGCCGTATTAGTTAAGTGTCTCGTTCCACTATGCATTACAAGAGAGTGATATATGGCAATGCCAGCATTCACTGAAGATTGTATCTCCAATTAAGTGCAGCAACGCACCATGCTTAAATACATGGTTAAGCAAACAAAACAGATCACTTATGAACAATAAATCATCCTCTAATGCCTCCTGAAGTACGGTGTGTCACCAAAAAAATACTGGAAAACATAAAATGACTACAAGCACATTGTGTAAGGAAAAAAAGAGAACTTGAACATACTTTGATGAGAAAAAACATGCATATATAGTGAGATACCAGTATTATGTTAGTTGAAAAAGTGGAGGAAGAGAAGAAACACAGATGGCATAGCTAAGACCTTTTGGTGTGAGGAAGGGGTGTCAGCACCATGACTTGTGTTACAATTTGTAGCTTAATAGATTTAAACAACAATGGTTATATAAGCTTTGTTCAGGATCACAATGACATGATAAATGGTGGAACAGCTTCTCTAATAAATATGTATAATGAAGTTTAGATAAGTCATTTAAAAGTAAAAACCAAAAGCACAAAAAATAGGAGAACATCTCTGTCTGTGGATGGTAGGCAGTAGTGAGAGTCAACTTTGTGTCACATTTCTTGAAAAACATCTTGCTCTTTTCTTTTGTTTGAAAATGCAACCTATGCGGAAAAAAAAAACCAAAAAGTCAAGAGGTGGATCAGTTGATCCTTTTCTCGATTGAATGCGCTTTCTATCTATCTATACCGGTACCAGGAAAAGCAGAATAAGCAGTTGAGCACCATCCTTCCCCCCTTGTGTCTTACCAAGGACTGAGTTCCTACTTGTGGCGAAAAAAAAAGTATACCATCCCACCCGGCCTAACCCGGGGGTAAACTCACAGCATCTGGAGTATTGGGATTAGCACCAGCATCTAGTAAGCACTTCATGAGGTCAGGTAAGCCATTATTCACTGCCACCATTAAATAAGTGGCACCAATATAGTCAACAAAATTCACATCAGCACCAGCCTGCAAAAATTGATTATAATGTGATCACCCAAATAGTGCTTGAGATGCCATCTGCATACAGAAGGAAATGAAGCTACCCACAACCTATTCTACTTAAGAAAGCTCCATATGAATAAAGATTACTGACCTTAATGAGTAGCCTAATGCATTCCATTGATTCTTCCTGTATGGCCAGACCCAGTGGCTTGGAATGAAGGCTGTAAAGCATATTAGGCTGTGGAAAGTGGGGATGTCAACTTACTATATACTTGTAGAAAGAGCAGAAAACAGGAAAAAAAAAGAAGATTCATATGGAAACAGAGTCGAGTTACATGTTTCAATTAGAGAGAACTACAGATAGTCAAATGTTGAATATATATATGTGAATCTTGGTATAGATGGTGAAGCACAAGTACCACAGACGGAAGACTAAAATATTCTATTTCAGATTCTAATGCAAAGTAGTCTCAAAATGTGTGCTACATAACCTAACGGCCTTAACAAATAAGGATTTCCTTAGCACAGACAAGGGGAGAGCAAAGAAACTGGTACTTACATCTGCATGGTGCTCCAACAAAATTTTCACCACGCTAGCTTCACATTTAGAAGCGGCGATATGCAACGCGGTGCCATGCATAGAGTCAAATAGATCCACATCAAATCCTCTTGAAAGCAGCAGTTCAACATTTTCACATTGTCCTGCAAAAAAGGTCCAGGCATTAGTTTCCTGTTTTGAACCTAGCAGTGATCCCATTTAGGACAAAGTTTCTGACTGTCGTTATATTAAGAGTACAAATATTTGAACTTTAAATTTGTATTTAGATATTGCAACTAGCTTAAAACATCAGCTCGATTTTCAATTATATGCATCGACTCTAGAATCAATTCTCCGTGCATTGACTCTGCATTTTCAATCCTCGAGTGGACGAACAGAAGCTATGTCATTAGTTTTTGTTCAACAGTAAATCATTTATATATGTGAGCTTGGACATCAAATACTAAGTCATTGTCCATCCGCTCAATTAGAGACGACATATGAGTTCTTGCTTCATACAATAGTATCTCTTTCTTTCAAAGATATCCTCGCAAGGATTCAATCATGAATATTAGGAAGTCAAGATACACAAGAGTGGATGGCAAAGGTAGGTGCAAAGAGACTTGTGTTTTTTTGCTGGTTAGACTCATGTCGTTGATCTTATGATTCCTCACCACTTTCGCAGCATGCGTCACCCTGGCGGTAGACCGATCTATTCTCCTTAGGGGTGCGACACCCGGTAAAAATCAAAGATCTTATCGGCTCCATTGATTAGATTAGACAAAAAATTCATTTCCTAGATGAAATCCAATTAGCCACAAATAAGTCCACCACGATTGTCATATTCTGGTTACCTCGACCACGACTACCTTGACCACGACGACATCATGACCGGCTACCTCGACGTTGACATCAAAGGAAGCATCTACAACAACTCGTGGGCAACAACTTTAGTCAAAACATTCACGTCGTCACTTGCGTCAAAAACACTCCCGCTCTGACTGTAGGAGGGAAGAGAGGAGAGACAAGGAAAGCACCAAAAAGGGTCGCAGTCACCGCCCTAGGTGTCGTCCCATCAGAGGCACAACTGATAATGATGAAGCCGAGAAGATGATGGAAGTGCAAGACATTAAATTCAGCCGCAATCATCGAGTTCACTCCTGCTACGACCGAAGGAAATGTTAGAACACGTATATGAGACGAGTTAGAGATAAACTAGGATTGTAGCCTTCTTGTAATCCAAGTGTACCTGCCCATGTGTACGTCTATATAACCCCATGAGGGTCCCGTCAATGCAATAATAAAAATTATATATCAATATTCTATACCAAACAACTTCTTGCAGATTATGTTTATTCAATTCTTCTAATAAGATGCATATGCCATGATATTGGAATCCTACATTTCCCTATACTCGAGTTTACATATCCAATGTGCCAAGGATACCCTATGAACAAGCCATTTAAAAATGTCTGTCTAATATTTCAATAATTTGAACTAGAAATTTAATTTTGCTTTCCAAAACAAAAGATTCTATGATGGAAAAAAAAATCTATCTGAGGTCGAGCCACTTCAAAACACTAGGTCATAATAACCCCGTGATGGTGATAGTGACTTGAAGCTAGTCTCTTTGGTATTATTTGAATTTCCTCGACAAGCATATTGGTTCTGACATGACACTTGGTGGTTTTGATAATTTACAAGGTGAGTGATAATACTTCAACGATAGTCTACTACACTTTTTGCTTATAAATATTAAGCTGGAGTACAGTGATATGACCATATATCCGGCCCTAAAGATAAATACAACCCCAACTAAAAGAAAAAATCCATTGAAAATTGAGGGATGCGCCCATACATGTTATTGGGACTTGATCATGTACTACATAGTTGGCCCTTCAGGAAGCTCCGTGGAGTTGATGTTCTGAAAAGAGTATGGAGTTGTGTGGTGGTTGTATACTCATTGGGATACTTCAAATGGCGATGTTTACAGACTAGAGTAAGTGAGTAACACATCCGATAATAACGATAATGACCTAATGTAGAATGGTAGTACGTTCTTTTCTGTGGGTAGTGTGTTCGGTTGGTGCTCAAGCTAACCCTACACTAAATTTCGCTAGCCAACCAAGGTTAGGTGTTGCCATGCACTAGGTTGGCAAGACAATGATTTGCTGGTGGGTAAAGTAGGCATGTGCGTGCAAAAAACTGGCGACCTTACAAACAAAAGGACATGGACCAAGTAAGATTAAACGACATAATCCAAAAAGAACTGGATTGTGGTTCATCATGTAATTTTTATCACCACTTTTTTTACGATTAGAGAGGCTTCGGAAAGACTAAGCCAACAAAAATCAAAGCCGGAAAGAACTATCTTGACCAAATTAAACACAGAGCCAAAAAGAAAGAAACCTAAACCAGGCGTAATAAAATGTGAAGTGAGAGTAGTATGCGGAAATCCAATTTGGCTCAGCGTAGAGGAACCTATTATTTGAAAACACATTTCGAAATGTAAAAAAAATTAGAAAAAAATCATTGTACATCTGGACATTCTATATTCGCATGCAAGTTTTCGAGGAAAAGAAATATTTTCTGTGTCCTGTGTAAAAAGAGAAATTCAAATGCTCCAACATGATTATTTTTGTTTTTTTTGTCCTTTTTACATAAGTCACACATAAAAAAATCTCAAAAATTATGTGTAAACACAAAATATTCAGATGTACACCCGAAAGTTTCTTTTAGAATTCTTTGATATTATAAATTTAGTCTTTTATCTATTTTTGTTTTCATAATAAGTCTATTTCGACCCGCGAGCAAAAACACGATCTCCGAGTAGTGTGCCATATAAGAAAGGGATCAGGAGAAGAGCGAGAGAGACGAGAGGCGGACAAGAGTAGCATGTCTACGTGACTGATATGAGTGCGTATGCCAGGATGCTAGACGTGGTACGCCATGCCCTTTATATTGTGCGTTTGTGGATGTGTGGTAGTGCTCCATTTCTCTACAAAATCCGTGAGAAAAATAGATGCTACCGTAAACTTGAAAAAGTTGGTCAGCTGCATCAGCATAGTTAATAAGTAGTTATATACTGTATTTAAAGTATCTGCTTCAGCATTTTTAGACCTTTCAAAACTGAAGAAAAGGATACCTATATTTTCTAGAACGCAGAACTATCGCAAGCAGTAATTATAGAATGAATGAGCACCACATCATTTCACCTATCCACCTATTAACGCCCATTGCACCGAGCGACATCAGCTTGCTGCCGTGTCTATATATACAAATTTCCCTCTGGCTTCTCGATTACCATTTCCGAGAGTACCGTACCTACTGAGAAACTAGATGTCATTGCTGAAATTTCAGGAAGAAATGTTAGTATGAGAGTGAGAGGCATCGAGGAAGATGGTACTACAAGAAAATCCCTCGTGCTTGCGTGAAAACAGCTAGCGACTGAATGTTTTGTGGTCTTCCACGCACACAACTTCAGCCATGTCTATGTGTGGATGTTATCTGGTTTTTTGTTTCTGAAAATGGAGATAAAGATCGATGTCCACAACTGATGAGGGACATCCACAAATGTTGAATATTTTTCTCGTTTACACCCCAAAGCAAATTAATGCTGCACATAATAAAAGAGGAAAACATTAAAGGTAGTGAAATTTAAACAGTTTGTTGACCGCAGACACACTACATTCTTCAGATTTACTAGACGCGACCCCCGCCGGTAACATATCAAAGCACCAAAGTAAGCAAGTAACCATCGGTAGAAAAAAGACGGCCAAATTAAACGATCCAAGGAGAACTACACGGAATCTCATTTATGTGAAACCAAAGAAAACTTAGCTGGTCGCTCATATTATTTGAATCAATACACTAATTGAGAAATGTAAATTGCTTGAATTAAAGAAAAAAAAGGACTATTTACGGCCTCCTAGACAACTAGGATAAACTTGTGAACCAATGAACCACCATTATTGTGCGACCGAAAAACATGTTAGCGAACAAAATGCAAACCTCAAGAAATCTTGCTTCTTAGTATTTCCAAAAGAACCAATAAAGGAACGATAGGTGTCATTTTTGAAATTTGGGAAGAAATGATAGATGAGAGTGAGAGGCATCCAGAAAAAAAGGTAGTAAGCACGGGTAATTCTCGTTTGCATGACGATGGTCAAATGGTCATGGGAGCTCGACAAAAAACCTATGAGCATAATCATTTCAAGTTTCTTATGCTTGATGAATAGATGAACCTCGCGAAGAGTGGTCTCCCGCATACGCAAGTCTTCACCCATGTGTCTGTGGTATGTGGTAGGTTTCTTGAGATGTTTTTTCTATTAACGGAAATACATATCAATCTCTACATCAAAAGATGAAGAACTCCGATAATGTTGAATATTGTAGTTGTTTATAAAAGAATCAATTAAACATCCCAAAACAAATATTGCGCATAAAAGAAAAAAATAGTAACTTAAACCATGTTGACCATCCACACACACGTCGGTCTTCATCTTTATGATATTCATTTACTTACAAAATGTTGACCAGATGACTAAAATATTACATGTGTAACAAATCAAAAAACCTAAGTGACCATCAGACATCATTTTTTTTTTGAAAGGGTGACATAAAAAATATTGGCCAACCACATAACCGGAGGAGAATGGCATGAAATTTGATTTCTACGAAACTAGAGAAAACATGATGGGTGAGAAAGGTATTTTAAACCTATAATGTGTACTAGTTGAGCAATGCGAAAGTGCACAAATTAAACGAAAAATGGAGGGCCTCCTACATGAGTAGTAAACTTTTGGGTCCGGTTCAATAATGAATTTCTTTATTGCGTGATGAAACATAAAAGAAAACATATTAGAAAAAAATGCGAACCAAAGGACTACTTAATCCAATAGCTAAAGCTTGGTCAAACATGAACAACTGAACCTATAAACTTGTACGGAAAAACATGTTAATAAAAAAATAAGTCACTATGACCACGGTAATAGGTAAACTTGTATAATTAGTGGTGGACCTTGAAAATAATTATAGGAGGGGCCAAAAGACAATAGATGGAAGCTGAAAGGCTATCTTGAAGTATTTTGTATGGTCAAAAATAAAACTCCTCTGCTCAGTCTTAGTCTTTTTATAAAACACAAGTATCTAGACGCATTTTAGTGTGTATGTTTATTATTTTGCTTTGAACCTACTAAAAAACATCTTTGTACATGCGTTTCAGAAAAAAAAAACTAAAACATCTAATATATATTTTGGAAGGAGTGTGGTAGGGGAAGCCCCTACAACGATTTTTCTTGAATAATAACCCAAATCTGCATCTGTGGAGACTTGAACTTGGATGGCTGAGTTGATACATCCACTTCCCTAAATAACATTTTATATTTTGGAACAAAGAGGATAAATACAAGTAGTATTGTGTACATTTTAATTGAGTTGGGGGGGGGGGGGGGGGGGGGGGGGGGGGGTGGCCCTTTGGCCTCCAAGAAGGTTCTCCGGTGTGTATAATAATATTAAAGTGCCTGCTTTCGTACTCCTCTAGCTTGGGATCTTCCACTCTTTACTTTGTCTGAGGGAAATAACCCAATTTTTCTTTGCGAGTAAAATAACTCACATTTTCTATGTACAAATCTGTATAGGTGTTAGTGAAAAATGTTGTATTCGAGTGTGTACCCATGCATGATGCTTGTATGTATGAGAATGTAGGACAGCGAGCAATTTTAGAATACTAGACTACACATAAAAATAATCACACGAAAATACAGTATTTGCAGCCAAACATTATGAATAATCTAATATCTGTTAGTGATCATGATATAGTATTTGTGTGAGCGCGTGTACCAGGTTGAACGTGTGAGCCATGCCGCCCATTATGTCGTCCGTTTGTGTGTGTGTGTTTGTGCTCCAAATTATTTTTGCTATCCAAAGTTTGAGAGAAATATAGGTACCATAAAGTTGAAAAAAAGGCCAACTGCATCCATAAAAATTATTACTCCCTCCGACCCATATTAGTTGACTCAAATTTATCTGAATTTAGATAAATCTAGACACCATTTAGTATATATGTTGATTTAAATTTTGACAACTCGAAGTCAACTAATATGGATCGGAAGGAGTACTAGCACTTATGTATTTAAAATAAGTGCTTCACTATTATTACTTTTTTCAAATATTAAAAAAAAAAGATATCGATATTTGACAAGGACGCACTAGTCCAGCAGTAATTCTAGAATGAATGAGCATCATATCATCTCACCAAACCACCTATTTAACACCCATAGCAATATATCACCGAGCCGCATCAGCTCGTTGCCCTGTCTATATATGCAAAATTTCCCTCTAACTTCTTTATCAGTATTTCCAAGAGTATACCAGCTGAGAAACTAGATGACATTGTTGAGATTCCGGGAAGAAATGCTAGATGAGATTAGGAGTGAGAGTCACCAGGGAAGAAGGTACTACGACATGGCTCCACATCCTTGCTGGAAAGCGATCTATTAGCCGAGGGAGCTCGTCTGGAAAACCTTAGTCTTGTCAAATTTGTCGGTTATCATCGCGCAGGAGTCTTAGGAACCACTACTAGCCCACGTTGCGTTTGTGAGTAACTAGATGAATCTTGTGAGGTCTTCCACCCAAGGTACTTTATTGTACCAGGTCTTCAGGTTCGACTTTCAAGGAAGATTCGAAAGGTCTCGCCTTCAAGCATTGGGTTCGAGGAAGATGATTTCGGTGTCTTGAGCATGACCACCAGTTCAGCATATGTTGTGAGCATATGTTGTGAGCCCTTTAGATGCATTCACTGTCATCATTCTGGTCATCGATAGTGATTCTGACATCGCACTTTCCTCGCACTCGTTCTTGCTATCCAGACACTCGTGTTTGTTATCTAGACGCTCTTTCTCCGGAGCCGCTCTCCGTCCGTTCAGCCTCGTCGTCCCGGAGTTGGACTTAGCTCGTGTGCCACTCGTCCTTGCGTGCAGCCGTGCTGGCAAGACCCTCTTTTTTAGTGCAACGGTGTCGTTGAGGAATGCGGCATTTAGACAACTTGTAAGCGAGTCAAAATCGAGAATCTATTTTATCCCCAACACAAGTATTGATGGCCGAGCCAAGATATGTACTCCTTCCGGTCTATAATAATAGCAGTAATTTAGTATTGTATTTGTATGTATTTGTACAAAGTTTTTACCAACTCTCCGACACTTATTTTAGATCAAGGGGAGTAATATACTTAGTATTATGACAGAGGCGCTTACTTATTGTTAGATGTATATATCTGTATATTGTATATCCCCCATATGTTAGGGGGCTTCCTGCATATTTGCCCTGTACCTGTACTATATATTGTGGCCTTTGGCCCCCAGTGAAATACAAGTTGTCTATTCCTAACATGGTATCAGAGCAAGGTTAGCTCCATCCTCTTTCTCGCAACTTCGTCGGCCGCCACCGTCCCTGCCGTCGTCGTCGCCGCCGGTTGCCGCCTGTTTTGTCCGGTTTTCAGATCGGGGACTGCTCACGCGGGACGCTCCACGTACGGGACTTCACCTTCCAGCAGCAACAGGACGCCAACGGCAGCAGTCAGATCAGGACGCCAGCAGTCAGATTGATTCCCGTTCCAAGCTAGCTAGCTGTTTCCTTGATCGATCAGGTCTTGATTCCCGTTCCAAGCTAGCATCGATCAGGTCTTGATTTCCAGCAGCAATAGGACGCCAGCAGCAACAGTCAGACCCTGGATTGATTCCCTGACCACGCACGCCCCACGCCTTGCTGCCCCGCCGGTCCCGCCTACCCTCCAGGCCCACCGGTCCCGCCTGATCCCTGCTGCCCCCGATCCCTGCTGCTACTCCCTGCTGCCCGGCCTGGCACTGCTGCCCGCCACCGGCCGATTGGATCTGGGGCTCTTCCGATCGGATCAGGGCGCCTGATTGCTGTTCTTCGTCAGTTTTTGATTGGATCTGAGAGTTGACCTCAAAAAAAAAAATTGAGAGAGATATGTCTTCTGCATCAGGCTATGTTGCGATTCCTCGCTGCCCGGTGATCTTCGATGGCGCGAATTATCCTGATTTCGCTGCCTTTATGCGCGTTCACATGCGCGGTCTCCGTCTTTGGGGTATGCTCTCCGGCGAGGTCCCCTGTCCGCCGTGCCCCCCTGCTCCTATGGATCCTCTTCCGCCGACGCCGATTGTTCTTGGCGCTGATGCTTCTCAGGAGGCCAAGGATGCTGCTCAGAGTGCTGATGATAGTGCTGTTGCTGCTTATGACCTGAAGTTCAAGCAGTACTCTGCTGATCTCGAGTCCTATCGCCACGCTCTGACTGCCTACACTCAGTGGGTCGATGAGGATGCTCGTGCTGCTGCTGTTCTCACCTCCAGTGTCCTGCCCCAGTATGCTGCTGAGTTTATGAGTCTTCCTACTGTTGCCGCTTAGTGGGAACACCTTCGTCAGCGCTATCAGCCGTCCGGGGATGCTCTTTACCTGTCTGTGGTTCGCCAGGAGCATGCTCTTCAGCAGGGTGATTCCACTATTGATGAGTTCTATACTCAGAGTGATGCTATCTGGCGTCAGCTTGATTCTCTCCGTACTGCTGTTTGTGGCACATGCTCGTGCTGCCAGATTGTGCGCTCGGATTTGGAGTTTCACCGCATCTATGAGTTTCTGTCTCGGCTTCGTCAGGAGTTTGAGCCCCGGCGTGCTCAGCTGAATGCTCGTGGTCGTGTTCCGCTCTCTGAGGTGTTGTCTGAGCTTCGGGCTGAGGAGACCCGTCTCCGTGGTGCTGGTCTTCTTGCGGTTCCTTCTGTGCTTGCTACTCGTGGTCCCCCTAGGCCGTCTGCTCCCTCGACTCAGCCGTGGTCCTCTGTGCCGCCGCCGATACTACCCACTCCTCCAGGTCAGGGTCAGAGTCAGCACCAGCAGTCTCAGGGTTCGAGTCAGCACCAGCAGCCTCAGGGTCAGAGTCAGCACCAGCAGGCTCGTGGTCAGGGTCGCCGTGGTTCTCTTTGTCACTGCTCTTATTGCAACAGGGATGGCCACACTTGGGCCACCTGTTATACACGGGATCCCAGTTTACGTCAGCAGCACCAGGCTCGTGGGCAGTCGGCTCCTTCAGGGTCTTCAGCAGTTGCTCTCTCTGATTAGGACATTATCAGGAGTCTTCGTGGTCTGCTTGCTGCTACAGGCTCTTCTTCGACGGGCACTGCTGGTTCTGTGACTGATTCTTCCGGCACTCCGCGACCACCATCTTCTACACAGTCAGGTACGTCCCCGTGGTATCTGGATTCTGGAGCTTCCTTTCATATGACCTCTGAGTCTTCTTTTTTGTCCGCTCTTCGTTCTCTTCCTTCCCCTGTCCGTGTTTTCACGGCTGATGGTACCTCTCTTCATGTTTCTAGTCGGGGCACCCTTTCTACTTCTTCTTTTTTTGTTCCTGATATTTCTCATGTCCCTCTTCTTAAGATGAATCTGTTCTCTGCTAGCCAGCTTACTGACTCTGGCTGTCGCGTCATTCTTGATGCTGATTCTTGTGTTGTCCAGGACCGTCGCACACAGGCCCTGGTTGGAGCTGGCCCTCGCAGCCGTGACTCTTCAGGACTTTGGGAGTTAGACTGGCTTCGTGTTCCTTCCGCTGCCACTTCATCTGCCAGTTCTTCTCCGGTCGTCGCCTCTGTTACCAGCTCCTTTCAGCAGTGGCATCATCGTCTTGGTCACCTTTGTGACTCTCGCCTGTCGTCATTAGTTCATCGTGGTCTTCTGGGGTCTGTCTCAGGAGATGGGTCTTTACATTGTCAGGGTTGTAGGTTGGGTAAACAGATTCAGCTTCCTTATCCTACTAGCGCGTTTGTATCTCAGCGACCTTTTGATTTAGTTCATTCCGATGTTTGGGGTCCGGCTCCTTTCGCTTCGAAAGGGGGCCATCGCTACTATATTTTATTCATCGATGATTTTCTCGGTACACTTGGTTGTATTTTATGCGCTCTCGTAGTGAAGTGCTCTCCATATATCAGCGTTTTGCAGCCATGGTCCGTACTCAATTTTCTACCCCCATTCGTGTGTTTCGTGCTGATTCTGCTGGTGAGTATATCTCCCAGATGTTGCGAGGTGTTCTTGCTGAGCAGGGCACCCTTGCTCAGTTCTCCTGTCCTGGCGCACATGCCCAGAATGGCGTTGCTGAGCGTAAGCATCGCCATCTTCTTGAGACCACTCGTGCCATGATGATTGCTTCTTCTCTTCCGCCGCATTTTTGGGCTGAGGCAGTCGCTACATCGGCTTACCTCATCAATATTCAGCCTTCTGCCGCTCTACAGGGTGGCATCCCTCTTGAGCGTCTATCTGGACAGTCTCCAGACTACTCCATGCTTCGCTTGTTTGGTTGTGTTTGCTATGTTCTCCTTGCTCCTCGCGAACGCACCAAACTGACCGCTCAGTCTGTTGAGTGTGTCTTCCTTGGATACAGTGATGAGCATAAGGGCTATCGCTGTTGGGACCCTGTTGGTCGTCGGATGCGTATCTCTCGTGATGTTACTTTTGATGAGACGCGTCCTTTCTATCCTCGTCCCACCGCTGGTACCTACCCGGTGGAAGATATCTCTTTTCTTCTCTTTCCTGACACACCTCCTTCTACTCCTCTTGTGTCTTCTTCAGCATCTCCTCTCTCTGATGTCTCTTCTTCTACACCGTCCTCCTCTGCTCCGTCTAGTTCTCCTGGTTCTCCTCGTTCTCCAGAGTCTTCCTCTGCTATTCCATCTTCTTCATCGTCGTCTCTTGAGTCGTCTTCCTCTGACGAGCTTCCCTCTACTCATCCTGTTCGTCAGCGTCGTGCCCCCAACCGTTACTCTCCTAGTCAGTATGGTCTTTCTGTTGCCTCCGAGCCGACTTCTTATCGGGATGCGGAGCATCATCCTGAATGGCAGCTGGCCATGGCTGAGGAGATTGCTGCGCTTGAGCGCACTTGCACCTGGGATCTTGTTTCTCCCCCTCCCGGTGTTCGTCCTATTACGTGTAAGTGGGTCTATAAGATTAAGACCCGCTCTGATGGATCTCTTGAGCGCTATAAAGCGCGTCTTGTGGCTCGTGGTTTCCAGCAGGAGCATGGTCGTGACTATGATGAGACCTTTGCTCCTGTGGCTCACATGACCACTGTGCGTACTCTTCTTGCTGTTGCTTCTGTTCGTCACTGGTCTGTGTCTCAGCTTGATGTTCAGAACGCCTTTCTCAATGGTGAGTTGAGTGAGGAGGTTTATATGCAGCCTCCTCCTGGGTATTCTGTCCCCGAGGGGATGGTTTGTCGTCTTCGACGTTCTCTTTATGGCCTCAAACAGGCCCCTCGTGCCTGGTTTGAGCGCTTTGCTTCTGTAGTGACTGCTGCTGGTTTCTCCCCTAGTGCTCATGATCCAGCGCTGTTTGTTCACACCTCTCCTCGTGGCCGCACTCTTCTTCTTCTCTATGTTGATGATATGATCATTACTGGTGATGATTCTGAGTATATCGACTTTGTTAAGGCTCGTCTTCATGATCAGTTTCTTATGACTGATCTTGGTCCTCTTCGATACTTTCTTGGGATTGAGGTTTCCTCCACTTCTGATGGCTTTTACATCTCTCAGGAAAAGTATATTCAGGATCTTCTTACTCGTGCTGCTCTTGGGGATGAGCTCACTGTTGAGACCCCTATGGAGCTTAATGTTAAGCTTCAATCTACTGATGGTGATCCTCTTTCTGACCCGACGCGTTATCGTCATCTTGTTGGGAGTCTTGTTTATCTTGCTGTCACTCGTCCTGACATCTCTTATCCTGTTCATATTTTGAGTCAATTTGTTTCTGCTCCTACCACTGTTCACTATAGTCATCTTCTCCGTGTTCTTCGTTATCTTCGTGGTACGATCACTCGTCGCCTTTTCTTTCCTCGTTCCAGCTCCAGTGCTACTCGGACGCTACGTGGGCGAGTGATCCTTTGGATCGTCGTTCAGTTTCTGCTTACTGTGTGTTTCTTGGTGGTTCGCTCATTGCTTGGAAGACGAAGAAACAGACAGCGGTTTCTCGTTCGAGTGTTGAGGCTGAGTTGCGTGCTATGGCCTTGTTGACTGCTGAGGTGACCTGGTTACGGTGGTTACTTGCGGATTTTGGGGTCTCTATTACCACACCCACTCTGGTTTTGTCTGACAGTACAGGTGCTATTAGTGTTGCACGTGATCCGGTCAAGCATGAGCTTACCAAGCATATTGGTGTTGATGCTTTCTATACACGTGCTCAGGTGCAGGCTCAGGTTGTTGCGCTTCAGTATGTGCCTTCAGATTTACAGTTGGCGGATTTCTTCACGAAGGCACATACCAGAGCACAGCATGCTTTCTTTACTCTCCAAACTCAGTGTTGTGGATCCACCATGAGTTTGAGGGGGGTGTTAGATGTATATATCTGTATATTGTATATCCCCCATATGTTAGGGGGCTTCCTGCATATTTGCCCTGTACCTGTACTATATATTGTGGCCTTTGGCCCCCAGTGGAATACAAGTTGTCTATTCCTAACACTTATAAATATCTCGGCCTACTTGCGATGGTAGGGGCTAACCGTAGCGACCGCTTTCAGTTTGTCGTTGATCGAGCTTGTAAGATCATCAATGAATGGAAATAAAAACTTTGAGTACATGTGGAAAAGAAGTGCTCTTGAAGTCGGTGGCGCTAGCTATACCATCTTATGCGATGTCAGTCTTAAAAATTCCTAGAAAAGGTGCAAATGAAAACCAGATGCTACGTTGTAGTATTGGTGCGGAGACGATGCATATGCATTGGTTTTCTTGGTGGAAAGTGTGTGTTTCGAAGATTAATGGAGGTGTGGAGTTTACAGATATTCATTGCTGTTAGAATATATAATTATATTATATTTGTATAGATATATGGTTGTATATGTGTAGTCTATGTATAATTGTTCGTGTATTGTACGGTACGGACTCTAGCTTTGTAAGTCTATATAATAAGCAATACAAGGCACCACAATGTGTGGTTTCCTCTATCTTACATGGTATCAGACGCAAAGCCCTAAACCCTAGACCCGCGCCGACCCTCCCTCCTTCCGTCGCCGCCGAAGCCACCACCGCGCGCCGCCGCCGCCAGCGCCCTAGCGCGTCGTCCCCACCCGCGCACCCCTCCGATGTCTCTCTCCGATGGAGATCAGGTCTCCAAGGCCCTCGCTACGGCCAAGGGGACCGAGGACACACCTGACGCCGAGAAGATCGCTGCCGCTGAGAAGGACGCCACGGCCGAGAAGGCCAAGCTCGCCCTCCTCTTCGCCGCCCACGCATCTGGCTCTGGGTCAAGCGCGGGGTCTTTCTCCCTGACCTCGCTGCACGCCTAGGCCGTCGGTCTATCCTCCATCAAGGGGCACGTCCCCGTCGATCTCGCGCCTGACACCGGCGTCCATCATCAGTGGCGCACCTTCTTCCGCGCCATGTGCCGCAAGTACGCCCTACTGGATCACCTCGACGCCGACGCCCCTGCCGCGCCGACCCCGGAGTGGTATCTCCTCGACGCCACGGTCGTCTCATGGCTCTATGGATCTGTCTCGCTTAGTATCCTTGACGCCATCATGACACCTGGCGACGATCCCCCCGCCATCGAGCTTTGGACCCGCATCAACGGCCTCTTCAGCGACCACAAGATCAATCGCCAACTCCACCTCACGGCCGAGCTAGGCGATGTCAAGATGGGTGAGATGAGCATGACCGACTATCTTCAGAAGGTCAAGTCACTCTCCGATGGACTTGCGGATCTTGGTTCCCCTGTTGATGATGCTGAGATGGTGATCCACTGCCTCAACGGCCTCTCCGAGCAGTATGAGTCCGCCGCCGATCTGATCTCCCTCATGCCTGGGATTAGTTTTGCGCAGTGCCGCTCGTTGCTCTCGCTTCAGGATATGAAGCGGAAGAATCACCGCGCCCGCCACACCGACACGGCCCTCTTCACCAACGCTGGAAACTCTGGCAAGAGCACCGACAAGGGAAAGAACGACAACAAGAAGAAGAACGCCACTGACGTCGTCAAGGACGCCGCGCCCCCACAGGTGCCCGCACCCCCAGCTGCGCCGACCGCTGCCCCTCCTTCTTGGACGTCCCCGTAGCATCCCTGGAACGATGCCATCCAGATATGGCCGTACGGCCAGGGTGGCGTGCTCGGCAGGCAGCAGCCCGCCTACGCCCCGCCTCCTAGCTACATGCCGAGGCACGCTCCGGCGCCGCAGGCGTTCTACGCTCAGAACCCGTACGGCGTCGCCCCCGCCCCCTATGCCTACAACTACGGGTATGCGCCCCCGTAGCCCGCCCATGGACTCGGTGCCCCGGCGTCTCCGGCACCTTCATCGTCCTCGTGGGAGCAGGCCGCGCTGATGAACCAGTTCCAGACCATGGGACTGCAAGCACCCAGGGATTGGGTGATGGACACCGGCGCTTCCTCTCACTTCGCCTCCGATTTCGGTATGCTCACCTCCGTGTCTCCTCCTTCTTCCTCTCGACGTGCTATCATTTTCGGTAACGGTTCCACCCTTCCGATCATCGGTACCAGGCACGCACGTCTCCCTATCTCTACTTCCTCATGCCCTCTTTACCTTCGTAATGTCTTAGTTGCTCCTACCATTGTCAAAAACCTTTTGTCTGTTTGTCAGTTCTCTATTGATAACCGTGTCTCTGTCGAATTTGACCCTCTTGATTTTTCTGTGAAGGACCTTCTAACCAGGACCGAGATTCTTCGCTGCAATAGCTTCAGACCTCTCTACTCCATCCGCCCTTCACCACCAGCCAGCCATCTGCCTTCCTCGTTGTAGATCCTGCACTTTGGCACCGCCGGCTTGGGCATCCTGAGCGGCCAGTCATGGAGACTTTAGCTCGCTCTTCTATTATTCCTAGGGAAAATAATAAAAGTAGCTTGTGTCATGCGTGTCAGTTAGGTCGTCATATTCGTCTTCCTTTCTCTTCTACCAATCGTGTAACTACTACTCCGTTTCATATAATTCACTGTGATTTGTGGACATCTCCTGTTTAGAGTATTTCTGGCTTTAAATATTACCTTGTGTGTCTCAATGATTTTACTCAGTATGCATGGGTCTATCCTCTTCGGGCTAACTCAGAAGTTTTCTCTCACTTGTCGTCCCTTCACGCTCTTGCACTCACCCAGTTTAGTACGCGCTTGCAGGCTATTCAGTGTGACAACGGTCGCGAGTTTGATAATTTCCAACTCCATTCTTTTGCCCAGCACCATGGAATTGCACTCCGCTTTTCATGTCCATACACTTCTCAACAGAATGGTAAAGCCGAACGCATTATTCGCACTCTCAATGACATTACTCGCACACTTCTTGTTCAGGCTAGCATGCCGCCTCGTTTCTGGGTTAAGGCCCTCAACACAGCCGTTCTTTTGCACAATCGGCTTCCATCCAAGGCAATTTCGGATCGTGTTCCCTTTCGTGCTTTACTTGGCGTAGATCCTGCTTACGTTGGTCTTAGGGTCTTCGGATGTTTATGCTACCCCAACACCACCGCCGTTGCGCTGCACAAACTTGCGCCGTGCTCCGTTCCCTGCGTGTTCCTTGGCTATCCATCCCGACATCATGTCTATCACTGCCTTGATCGCTCCATCCAAAAGATCATCATCTCTCGCCATGTTGTGTTCGATGAGTCCACGTTTCCCTTTGCCTCCACTCCATCCGCGCCGTCCCCTACTCCCTCCTTGCACTCGTATGATTTTTTGCAGGAACCTGAGTAGCTGACGTCGTCGACGCCATGTACCTTGCCAAGCATGACATCACCGGTCGCGGGCTCCACCGCGCCACCCTCGAAGCCGCCATGGTCGCCGAGGTCGCCAGCCATGGCGCCATGGGCGCCTGCCGCGACCACGTTATCGACGGCCACGTCGCCCCCAGCAGCGCTGAGCTCTGCCCCGAGCCCTGTCTCCGCCTGCCGCGGCAGCGGTTCTGGTGCTTCTCCAGCCGCTGCAAGCCAGGCAGCGTCGTGGCCTGCTGCATCGCCGGTTGTCCCCGCGCCGCCACCACCTCCGCCCCATCGTCAGCGAGACCCGCCTCCGCCACCGTCTCACTAAATGGTCACTCGTGCTAAACGAAGGATTGTGCAGCCCAAGATGATTTTTGATCTTCATGTTGAGGGATTATCTCTAATATTGAAGACTTATCGTGGTGCTCTCAAGGATCCGAATTGGCAGTATGCCATGGTTGAGGAGTATGGCATTCTTCTCTCCAACAACACTTGGGACCTCGTTGATCCACCTCGCAGTGCTAATATTATTATAGGCAAGTGGATCTACCGTCACAAGATGAAGTCTGATGGTTCCTTAGAACGATACAAAGCTCGTTGGGTGCTCCGAGGATTTACTCAACGCGAAGATATTGATTTTGATGAAAACTTCAGCCCTGTCATCAAGCCAGCCACTATCCGCACAGTGCTCTCTCTTGCGTTAACAAGTGACTTGCCTATTCATTAGCTTGACATCAAGAATGAGTTCCTCAATGGCACTCTCATAGAAACTGTTTATGCTCGTCAGCCTTCTGGGTTCACTGATCCGAATTATCCTAATAAGGTCTGTCATCTCAACAAATCACTTTATGGTTTGAAGCAGGCGCCTAGAGCATGGTTTCAACGGTTTGCCTCATTCATTGCTTCGGTTGGTTTCATTGGCTCCAAGTCCGACAGTTCGTTGTTCGTCTATCGGCGTGGTGCTGACATGGCCTATCTCCTGCTCTATGTGGATGACATAATTCTGACCGCGTCTTCCTCAACATTGTTGCACAGTTTGATTGCCTTTCTTCGTACAGAGTTCAGTATGATACATATGGGCGATCTTCATTATTTTCTGGGCATCTCTGTGACACGCAACAAGGGGAGTCTATTCCTCTCATAGGAGAAATATGCATTGGATCTTCTTGACAGAGCTGGTATGTTACAGTGCAAATCCATCTCTACTCCAGTATCAGCCTCCAAACTTTCAGCCAAGTCCAGTGATCTTGTTATAGACCCGACCGAGTACCTTAGTATTGCAGGTGGTCTTCAGTACCTTACGTTTACTCGGCCAGACATCTCTTATGCCGTGCAGCAGATTTGTCTCCATATGCATGATCCTCGGGCTACATCCGTGGCACCACCGACTATGGTCTCACCTTGTTTCGGCGTAGCTCCAACAAGTTGACGGCCTACTCTGATGCTGATTGGGCAGGTTGCCCAGACACTAGACGGTCTACCTCAGGCTACTGTGTCTTCCTCGACGCTAATCTGGTGTCATGGTCTGCTAAGCGGCAGCACACGGTCTCTCGCTCCAGCGCCGAGGCCGAGTACATGGCGGTTGCGAATGTGGTGGCTGAAACTTGTTGGTTACGGCAGCTTCTTCAGGAGCTTCATCGACCGGTGACTGGTGCCATTGTGGTTTTCTGTGCCAATGTGTGCTCGGTTTACATGACACAGAATCCTGTACATCATCAGCGCACCAAGCATATGGAGATCAACTTGCATTTTGTACGAGATCGCGTCACCACCGGCGAGGTCAGGGTTCTACACGTTCCGAGTTCTTTGCAGTTTGCGGACATTTTTACCAAGGGACTACCGTCGCCTCTCTTTTTGGATTTTCGGGATAGTCTTAACATTCGTCGACGCCCGTTTACGACCGACGGAGGGTGTTAGAATATATAACCATATTATATTTGTATAGATATATGGTTATATATGTGTAGTCTATGTATAACTGTCCGTGTATTGTACGGTACGGACTCTAGCCTTGTAAGTCTATATAATAAGCAATACAAGGCACCACAATGTGTGGTTTCCCCTATCTTACAATTGCTTTAACCTCACACTTTTAGCTAAACAAGGTTGGAAGTTTTTGGATTCCCTGTGCGCCAAGGTGTTACGAGCGAGATATTTTTAATGCAGAATTAAAGAATGGAAGCTCACATACTTGGCGAAGTTTTTTCTTGGATAAATACTTTGAAACTAGGACATATTTGACGAGTTGGTGCTGGAAATACTATAGATATATGGATAGACAAGTGAATCCCAAACTGTTCATCGAGGAAAATCATCACTTGAAGAGGTCAAAACCTTATTTCAAAGGTATGTGATCTGATTGATCAGGTTACTAATCAATGAGTCGAACAATTAGTTAATCAAACATTTTTGCTAATCGATGCCAACAGGGTTCTAGTGATCCCATTGCCATCGTTTGGCATGTCAGATTTTTTGGCTTGGAATCTAACAAAAATCAAGTATATTCACGGTGAAATTTGCATATTATGTCGAACGGGAATCTAAGGTTCGATGGAAGACTGAATCATGGTCAGCAACATGGAATGATCAGGCCACACCCGGTATGAGGTAAGATATGGTTTCCAGCAAAGATTAAAATATTTTTGTGGAGAACTATGCATGGAACTATTCACGCTGTGCTACATAATCGTCACATTAATGTTAGTGCGCAATGTCCTATCTGCATATTCGGTGGTGATGGAACTTTGAAACCTTTAGGGTATCCTCTATTTTAACCTAGTTCAAATAAATGAACTAGTTTTCTCGAAAAATGGTGTTTTACTAAAGCTTAGTTTATTTTTCTGTACTAAGTAGGTAAAGGTACCCACTCACTGCCATCCTTAATATTGGGATGTGAGAATATAAATCATCTTTTTGAATGCCCGAGAGATGCATAAGTTTGGCAATCACTTTGACTGGATTTACTAATCAAAGAACCATGTGAAATTCATAGATCTACTTCATCAGTATTGGAGTTTCTGCTGTTTACAAAATCGAGTTCTTCGGTCCTGGGCCTCCTAGCATAAGCTGAATATTCAGAGTCGCAAACTGGTATTTGTGGTGATAAAGGCGGCATAGTTAATGGTGAACAAGTTGAAACACCGGAGCAATTGGCGATGGCAGTTTCAGTATTATTGTCCAACTATAAGACTAGATGTTCGTATAAGTTGAGAAAGGAGGGTTGGAAGTAACATGTAAGGGCTCGTTTGGATCCTAGGTATTGGAGTAAGAATTGTGGAATTCAATTATGATTCTAAGGAGCAGTGCGTTTGGCCATTATAAAATTGGATAAGGAATTCAATTGGCAATTTCATCCTTCTCATTCCATGCTTAACCCCGTTTCCAGTCAATACCCATGTCATTTTAAGATACGAGGATTTCATTTCATTTCTACCAAATGAAATGATAGAAGCCAAAATGAGCCCTAAAAGGTATTATCAAGATCAACGTGGATGTTGGTTTTGACGCTGATGCATTGAACGGAAGCATGGGTGTTGTAGCAAGGAATGATAAGAGTCTCTTTATCACCACATGTCACACAAAAATTGAGCATGTCCATGATGCCATATCCACGGAAGCACATGTCATGGAACTTGGACTTGATTTAGCAGAAACGTTGGGCTACAATAGAATCATACCAATCTCTTATAATCACGACTCGTCATTGAAATCATGCGAGATGGAGGGAACTCTGCTAGAGTAGCAGCTGCTGTCTTGGATGATTGCTATTATGCATAAAAACAAACTATTAAAGGTGGAGTATGAACATGTCAACATGGAAGCTAATCAGGTGGCCATGTATTAGCTCATATGGCTAGGTTTTCTAGTCCTAGTACTTGGTTGGAGAATCTCCCTCCGTATATTGCATGTTACCTCTTTTGAATTAAAGGTGTAAAGAGGTAGTACTAAGTTGTCAAAAAAAAGTCTAGTATTCAGCCCGAGGAAAGCGATGTGCGATCGTTCAAGTTATGCGCTCAACACACATCCCTAATGTGGTGACAGAAAATGTTGGGGCCCCACCACATCACTCCTGTTTTTATCTTCTTCCTCTTACTTCCTTCCATTCGTTCTTCCCAAATTCACACGAGAGGTGAAGTCTTAGAGGCGCCGGTGCCCTGCCGTCCCTTGCCCACACATCTGTAGGGGTTCGTAGCATGGAAAACAAAAACTTTCTACCGCATACAAACAAACAAGCCAAGATCTATCTACTAGATTGTAGCAACGAGTCGATAGAATAACTCACCCTCGAAGATTCCAAAGTGTTTAACGAGAGCAGATTCTCGTGGATGATGTAGTCGTACTCTTGCCGATCTCAAGATCGTGTAGACGATCCTTCCGGCGCTGCGTTCCGGCAGCGCTCTCGCAGTCGGTCACACGTTCAGTACTCGATGAAGACCTTCCTCTCCCTTGTCCCAGCAGGCAGCGGAGGTTGTAGCACTCTCCTCGCGATTCCGGCAGCACGACGGCGTGGTACCGGAAGTAGAGGGGAGATCTCGCAGGGCTTCGCCTTAAGCCGGAGCGAGTATGGTGGACTATGAGAGAGGCCTTGGCGATCTAGGGTTTAGAGGCACCAAGGAGAGAGGGCTAGGCCGGCGGCTAGGGCAAGGAGAAGCCCCAACTCGGCGGCTTGGGAGAAAAACCTAGGGCGGCGGCGGCTGCAGGAGGGCCGGCGGCTAGGGTTAGGGTTTTGGTGGGGCAAGGTGTAGCTATAGAGGGGCACCCCTGCCCCTCCTTTTATAGGTGGGAGGGCGCCGGCCAGGGGAGGAGAGTCCTCCCCCAAGTCGGCCTCCTTGGCCGGCGGGTGGAGGGAGAGGAACTCCTCCCCATGTAGGTTTCCTACTCTCCCTCGACCAAGCAAACTTGCCGTTTGACTTTTCAAATTGACGTTTGACTTTTCAAACTAGTATTTGATTTATCCCTTTATTTGCTCAGCGATGACACCTGGTACATGATGCAAACATTCCAACTTGTTATGACACATTCATGTACCCTTCCCCTCCGGAGTGCCGGACCTTCCGGACCCTTCTAGAACATTCCGGATGAAAACACCGGAATCATTCTCCAACTCCGAAACAGGACTTTCCTTATATGAATCTTATTCTCCGGACCATTCCGGATATCCTCGTGATATCCCGGATCCCATCCGAGACTCCGAACAACATTCGGTCTCTTGCTCATCATTCCATAACTACTCAACAACATCGAATCCTTAAGTGTGTCTCCCTACGGTTCGTGAATTATGCGGACATGATCGAGACACTTCTCCGAACAATAACCAATAGAGGAATCTGGAAATTCATATGGCTCCCACATATTTATACGATTACTTTGCGATCGAATGAACCACTTACATACGATACCAATTTCCCTTTGTCTCACGATAGTTTACCTATCCGAGGTTTTGATCGCCGGTATCTCTGCATACCTAGTTCAACCTCGTTACTAATAAGTACTCTTTTCTCATTCCCGTGGTATGTGATCCCTTGTGAGCCAGTCACATGCTTGCAAGCCAATTGGATGACATTCCACCGAGGGGGCCCAGAGTATATCTATCCTTCATATGGATGGACAAATCCCACTCTTGATCCATGTGTCTCAACCCATACTTTCCGAACACTCAATGCCACCTTTATAACCACCCAGTTACGGTGTGGTGTTTGATGTCATCAAAGCATCCTACCGGTGATGGTGATAAGCATGATCTCATGGTCGAAGGAATTAGGTTACTATGTATCAGAAAGCATATAGCAATTTAACTATTAAAATGACTTGATCTTTATGCTACGCTTATCTATAGGAGTATGTCCATCATACCATTCTCCTAATGATATGATCTTGTTGTTAATAACATCTCAATGTTCATGATAGGGAAACCACAATCATTTATTAACCAACAAGCTAGTATTATGAAGAGGCTTTACTAGGGACTCTAATTTAGTTTACAAATCACACAAGTATTAATGTTTCCTTGTTAATACTGTTATAGCATGAATGTAAACATTTATCATAAACACAAAGATATAATAATAACTACATTTATTATTGCCTCTAGGGCATATCTCCAACAGTCTCCTACTTGCGCTAGAGTCAACTAATCTAGATTACATGGTAATATACCGAACACCCATGGCGGTTTGGTGTTGGTCATGTTTTGCCCTCGGGAGAGGTTTAGTCAACGGATCCGCCACATTCAGATATTTGTGTACTTTTCAAATCTTTATGTCACCATCTTGGACATGTTCTCGAATAGCGTGAAAACATAGCTTGATGTGCTTCAGCTTCTTGTGTGACCTTGGCTCTTGCGCATTGGCTATGGCGCTCGTGTTATCACAGTAGATAGACATTGGGTCCAGCGCACTTGGAACCACACCGAGCTCTGTAATGAACTCCTTCATCCATATGGCTTCTTGTGAAGCCTCCGAAGCAGCTATGTATTCCGATTCAGTTGAAGATCTCGCCACAACGCTTTGCTTTGCACTCCTCCAGCTAACTGCTGCACCATTCAAAGTAAATACGTATCCATATTGAGATTTAGAATCATTCGGATCGGTGTTCCAACTAGCATCGATGTAACCATTAACAACGAGCTGTTCATCGATGTAACTATTATTCAAATCATCTTTGACACTATTAAGAAGGTCTACATCATTCCCAATCAACAATATGTCATCTACATATAGTATCAAGAATGCTACAGAGCTCCCACTCACTTTCTTGTAAATACAAGGTTCTCCATAAGTTTGTATAAAACCAAAACTTTTGATTACCTTATCAAAACATTGATTCCAACTTCGGGATGCTTGCTTCAATACATATATGGACCGTTGAAGTTTGCATACCTTGTTAGCATCTTTAGGATCGACAAAACCTTTGGGTTGCATCATATACAACTCTTCATCAATGTCTCCATTGAGGAACGCTGTTTTGACATCCATCTGCCATATCTCATAATCATAATATGCAGCGATTGCTAACAAAATCCTCAAAGACTTTAGCTTCGCTACTGGTGAGAAAGTCTCATCGTAGTCAACTTCTTGAATTTGTCGAAACCCTCTTGCGACAAGTCGAGCTTTATAGACAGTAACATTACCATCAGCATATGTTTTCTTCTTGAAAATCCATTTGTTCTTGACAGCTTTCCGGCCATCCGGTAAGTCCACCAAAGTCCATACTAGGTTTTCGTACATGGATCCAATCTCGGATTTCATGGCTTCTTGCCATTTATTGGAATCTGGGCTCATCATCGCTTCCTCATATGTTGCAGGATCATCGGTGTTGTCCACCAACATGACACTCATAACGGGATCATACCAATCACGAGTGGTACGAGTTCTCGTTGACCTGTGAGGCTCTGTAAAAACTTCAACCAAAGTTTCATGATCATCATCATTAGCTTCCTCTCTTATTGGTGCAGGCACCACAGGAACTTCTTCCGGTGCTGCGCTACTCTGATGTTCGAGAGAAGGTTTAACAACCTCGTCGAGTTCTACTTTCCTTCCAGTCATTTCTTTCGAGAGAAATTCCTTCTCTAGAAAGGATCCATTCTTGGCAACGAAGATTTTACCTTCGGATCTATGATAGAAGGTATACCCAATAGTTTCCTTTGGGTATCCTATGAAGACGCATTTTTCCGCTTTGGGTTCAAGCTTGTCCGGTTGTAACTTCTTTACATAGGCTTCGCAACCCCAAACTTTAAGGAACGACAATTTAGGTTTCTTCCCAAACCATAATTCATACGGTGTCGTTTTAACGGATTTAGATGGTGCCCTATTTAAAGTGAATGCGGATGTTTCTAACGCATAACCCCAAAATGATAGCGGTAAATCTGTAAGTGACATCATAGAACGAACCATGTCTAAGAAAGTTCTATTACGAAGTTTGGACACACCATTACGCTGTGGTGTTCCCGGCGGTGTCAATTGTGAAAGTATTCCGCATTTCTTCAAATGCTCGCCAAACTCGTAACTTAGATATTCACCTCCACGATCAGAACACAGAAATTTAATCTTCTTGTTACGTTGATTCTCCACCTCACTTTGAAATTCCTTAAACTTCTCAAAAGTTTCGTACTTATGTTTCATGAAATAGATATACACATATCTACTCAAGTCATCCATGAAGGTAAGAACAAAAAACGATAACCACCGCGCGATGCTACACTCATCGGACCACACACATCGGTATGTATGATTTCCAATAAGTCTGTAGCTCGCTCCATCATACCAGAAAATGGAGTCTTATTCATTTTACCCATCAGACATGCTTCGCATCTTTCAAGTGATTCGAAATCAAGTGATTCAAGAAGTCCATCGGAATGGAGTTTCTTCATACGCTTCACTCCAATGTGACCAAGACGACAGTGCCACATATAGGTCAAGTTATCGCTCAATTTCAAATGCTTAGCTTCAATGTTATTAATATGTGTATTTCCACTATCGAGATTCAATAAGAATAGACCATCTATCAAAGGTACATGTGCATAAAACATATTACTCATATTAATCGAACAACCATTATTCTCGGACTTAAACAGGTAACCGTCTCGCAATAAACAAGCTCCCGATATAATGTTCATGCTTAACGCAGGCACCAAATAACAATTATTTATGTATAAAACTAATCCCGATGGTAGATGAAGAGGTAGCGTGCTGACCGCGATCACATCAACCTTTGATCCATTTCCAACGCGCATCGTCACCTCGTTCTTCGCTAGCTTCCGTTTATTCTGCAGCACCTGTTTCGAGTTACAAATATGAGCAACCGAACCAGTATCAAATACCCAGGCACTACTACGAGTACTAGTGAGATACACATCAATAACATGTATATCGGATATACCTTTCTTCTTGATGTTGCCGTTCTTCAAATCCGCCAAGTACTTTAGGCAATTCCGCTTCCAGTGACCTTCTCCCTTGCAGTAAAAGCACTCAGTATCAGGCTTAGGTCCAGCCTTGGTCTTCCTCGTCGGTGTGGCAACTTTCTTACCACCCTTCTTTAAGTGTCCCTTTTGCTTAGACTTGCCTTTCTTGAATTTGGTGGTCTTATTGACCATCAACACTTGGCGCTCTTTCTTGATCTCCACTTCTGCAGATTTTAACATGGAGAATAGTTCTGGCAACTGCTTGTTCATGCTTTGCATATTGTAGTTCATCACAAAGTTCTTGTAACTTGGTGGTAGTGATTGGAGGACACGGAAAATCCCCAAAGCATTAGGAATCACTATACCTAAGCTTTGAAGTTTGTTTGCGTGCCCGGACATCTTAAGCACATGATCACTGACGGAGCTCCCATCTTCCATCTTGCAGTTAAAGAACTTTTCAGAAGCCTCATAACTCTCAACTGCCGCGTGAGTCTCAAATATCAATTTGAGTTCACGGACAATATCATGTGGGTCTGAGTTCTCAAACCTTTTCTGAAGCTCCGATTCCAAACGATACAAGATAGCACACTGAACTGTGGAGTACTGATTCTTCCGAGCGAGGTAAACATTCTTTACTTCATCGGTAGCATCAGCTGCAGGCGGGTCACCCAGCGGTGCATCCAGCACATAGGTCAAATTACCAGCATTGAGGACAATCCTCAAATTACGAAACCAATCCGCGAAGTTGCTTCCATTGTTTTTCAACTTTTCTTTCTCTAGGAACGCATTAAAATTGATGGTAGGGGCCGCCATTGATCTACAACATATTTGCAATAGTTTAGACTAAGTTTATGACAAATTGAGTTCTAATTAATAATTAAATTAATCTAGGTGAACTCCCACTCAAAACAATATCCCTCACATTGTTTAAGTGATCACACGAACCAAATCCACCACATCAAAACCGATCATCACGAGAGTTGATGTAGCTTCAATGGCGAACAATCGACATGTTCATCATATCTACTATATGATTCATGCTTTACCTTTCGGTGATTCGTGTTCCGAGAGCATGTCTGTACATGCTAGGCTCGTCAAGATCAAACCTTTAGCTTCTGCATGAGCAAATCTGGCTTGCTCATGTTGTATACACTTGCAGAATCTAACACACCCGATCATCACGTGGTGCTTCGAAACAACAAGCTTTAGCAACGGTGCTTACTAAGGATGAACACTTTAGAACTTGAAATTTATGTGCATGAGGGATCATATTATAATGCTACCGTCGTTAACTAAGCAATACAAGATGCATAAAGGATTAACATCACATGAAATTCATAATATGTGATATGATATGGCCTTTCTTCTTTGTGCTTCCGATCTCCATCTTCAAGCACGAACATGATCTCCATCATCACCGGCATTGCATCAAGGTCAATGACGATGTTCCATGATTGTCGTCCACCAGCTTCAACTATTACAACTACTTTGAATAGACACGCGGGTCTTAACAAAAATTAAAGACAACCATATGGCTCCTGCCGGTTGCCAACTTACAATAAGGAACATTGCATACATCAAATATAATCACAATCATGGCCATATCACATCACAACACACCCCTACAAAACAAAGTTAGACGCCTCTAATTTCTTTGCATATTTTACGTGGTTTGGGGCTTTCAATAAGTGTCGATCTAACTTACGAACAAGAACCACAACGTTGATGTTTGAACTATCAAGTGCCCGTTGTAAATTGGATCTATACTATAATGGGAGAGACAGACACCCGCAAAGCCACTTATGCAATACAAGTTGCATGTTGAGCGTGGAGCAAGTCTCATGAACAATGTCATGTACGGTTAGCCCGGGCCGTTTCATCCCATCATACCGCAAGATGCAAAGTACACAAGAAGCAATTGATAATAAAAGCACCACCGCCCACAATGACCATTGTGTTCTACTCGTGCAATAGATCTACATATAGACAAGGCTCTGATACCACTTTAGGGGTTTGTAGCATGGAAATTTGTACCGCATACAAACAAACAAGCCAAGATCTATCTACTAGATTGTAGCAACGAGTCGATAGAATAACTCACCCTCAAAGATTCCAAAGTGTTTAACGAGAGCAGATTCTCGTGGGTGATGTAGTCGTACTCTTGTCGATCTCAAGATCGTGTAGACGATCCTTCCGGCGCTGCGTTCCGGCAGCGCTCCCGCAGTGGGTCACACGTTCGGTACTCGATGAAGACCTTCCTCTCCCTTGTTCCAGCAGGCAGCGGAGGTTATAGCACTCTCCTCGCGATTCCGGCAGCACGATGGCGTGGTACCGGAAGTAGAGGGGAGATCTCGCAGGGCTTCGCCTTAAGCCGGAGCGAGTATGGTGGACTATGAGAGAGGCCTTGGCGATCTAGGGTTTAGAGGCACCAAGGAGAGAGGGCTAGGACGGCGGCTAGGGCAAGGAGAAGCCCCACTCGGCGGCTTGGGAGAAAAACCTAGGGCGGCGGCGGCTGCAGGAGGGCCGGCGGCTAGGGTTAGGGTTTTGGTGGGGCAAGGTGTAGCTCTAGAGGGGCACCCCTGCCCCTCCTTTTATAGGTGGGAGGGCGTCGGCCAGGGGAGGAGAGTCCTCCCCCAAGTCGGCCTCCTTGGCCGGCGGGTGGAGGGAGAGGAACTCCTCCCCAAGTAGGTTTCCTACTCTCCCTCCACCAAGCAAACTTGCCGTTTGACTTTTCAAACTAGGATTTGATTTATCCCTTTTTTTTGCTCAGCGATGACACCTAGTACATGATGCAACCATTCCAACTTATTATGAAACATTCATGTACCCTTCCCCTCCAGAGTGCCGGACCTTCCGGACCCTTCTAGAACATCCCCGATGAAAACACCGGAATCATTCTCCAACTTCGAAACATGACTTTCCTTATATGAATCTTATTCTCCGGACCATTCCGGATCTCCTCGTGATATCCCGGATCCCATCCGAGACTCCGAACAACATTCGGTCTCTTACTCATCATTCCATAACTACTCAACAACATCGAATCCTTAAGTGTGTCTCCCTACGGTTCGTGAATTATGCGGACATGATCGAGACACTTCTCCGAACAATAACCAATAGAGGAATCTGGAAATTCATATGGCTCCCACATATGTCTACGATTACTTTGCGATCGAATGAACCACTTACATATGATACCAATTTCCCTTTGTCTCACGATAGTTTACTTATCCCAGGTTTTGATCGTCGGTATCTCTACATACCTAGTTCAACCTCGTTACTGATAAGTACTCTTTTCTCGTTCCCATGATATGTGATCCCTTGTGAGCCAGTCACATGCTTGCAAGCCAATTGAATGACATTCCACCGAGAGGGCCCAAAGTATATCTATCCGTCATATGGATGGACAAATCCCACTCTTGATCCATGTGTCTCAACCCATACTTTCTGAACACTCAATGCCACCTTTATAACCACCCAGTTACGGTGTGGTGTTTGATGTCATCAAAGCATCCTTCCGGTGATGGTGATAAGCATGATCTCATGGTCGAAGGAATTATGTTACTATGTATCAGAAAGCATATAACAATTAAACTATTAAAATGACTTGATCTTTATGCTACGCTTATCTATAGGAGTATGTCCATCATACCATTCTTCTAATGATATGATCTTGTTGTTAATAACATCTTCATGATAGGGAAACCACAATCATTTATTAACCAACAAGCCAGTATTATGAAGAGGCTTTACTAGGGACTTTAATTTAGTTTACAAATCAGACAAGTATTAATGTTTCCTTGTTAATACTGTTATAGCATGAATGTAAACATTTATCATAAACACAAAGATATAATAATAACTACATTTATTATTGCCTCTAGGGCATATCTCCAACAACATCCCCATCTATATCATGTCGTCCGCCCAGCACGTCCCCACCCGCCACCAAGCACCAACCCAACCAGGGGCGGATCCAGGATTTGACCATAGGGGGGCCAAGATAATATTGACGATAAATAGGTATACAATAAAACTAAATCGAATCTTAAATATATGTAGTTTTATTATTCGAATGCATGTTCTATAACTAAAACTTTTATTTTATTTGCTTTACGACTACAAATCCATCAAACAAGTCTATGATCTCATGAACAGTAGAATTACAGAAATCCAGGGAGAATACCTAGATCTACACTTTCACCAAAGAAATTTGATTTCCCCCGTATTCGATTGTTGTTACCCTTGAGTTCTTAGAACCCTAGAAGAAAGAGGACGCTCCGAAGCTCGCTCTTAATGTTGTGAAGCTTTGTGGTCGTGTTAGGAGCCTCTAATTGTGTTGTGTAGATTGCCTCAATCTTGTTTGTAAAGGTTTAGGTCTCCGTCTTCAAGACCACCGCATAGTGGATCGAGTATCCACCTTTCTGGTGCGCACACGGGAAAATAAGGTGAGCCTTGGTAGCATTGGTGATCTTTGTGGCATCACACATGTCCAGCGAAGACGTACTTTTCCTCAAAAAGAAGGAATTTGGGAAATACATCTTCAGTGTCTTGATTACGATTATATCTTACATGTACTTGTATCGGTGTTATCTTGCTTGTATGATTGCTTGTAATATAGAGAAATTCACATAGTTGCGTATCTAGAGAATTATCTTTGTGTCAAACCTAAATTGACCTCTCCCTATTATCGCTTATAGCAGTCCATTCAACCATCATCAACAGCCAGCTCTATAAACATAGCACATCTATAGTTTCCTAGCAATGTGTTTCTCCTCAAAACAGGCTTTCGCCCGCTTTATAAATAAAGCACCAACCACCGAGTACAATCGAGTGCAAAACATGATCAAAACAAAAAGAAGAGAAAACAAGAACATCCGCTGGGACCATGTGTTTCTCTGGAGGAAGGAGTTGAGATCTTAAGGGAGGTCCAGTCTGGTGATTGTGGTCACCATGCCTCTGCCATAGCCTTGTGGCAAAAACCTTTAGACACGGATTTTTCTAACTTACACCTAAGATGGATGCCAACAAGAGACATGTGTTGGCTGCTAAACGTACGCTGGTCAGCCGCACATGTCGGCTCAAGAGCTAAGAAAAAATTATATTACGTGCCTTTTACCTGGCCTTAAGATCTGAAGAATTGCCGTCTATCACAAAAAGTACAGATTTATCATTTTTAGGTGTTTCTTAGAATATAACGTATTTTAAATCGATATGAGATCATCATTGATCTTTTCTAAACCAGTTGAGACTCATAAATATGATTTTCCGACTTTTAAAAAAAATAGCAAGAGCAATGGAGCCAAAAATCTCCACTCTTGCCGTTGCCATAGTATGTACAAAGTTGTCCATTATCATTTTCTTGGTTACGTGCCATAAAAATATGTAATCATTATTATTAGATTAGGTCATTAAGAGCACACACAATGTGCACACATCTAGAAAAACTACACACCTCCACCTTATAAAGGTAGCAAGTCTAAAAACTACACCATCAACACAAACTAGCGGACACATCCTGAGGCGCAGTGCAGCCTGCAGTGGGCCGCTGACATTTGGGCTCCCACATCTGCGGACCAACGGATGTCAGCAACCCCACTGCAGTCTACAGTAGAGGTTCTCCTTTCCCAAATAAGCATCCTGGACAGTTTGTGCTGGTAGTAGTCCGGAAACTTATTCTGTCCTGAACCATATGCCATAGTTCTCAATGATACGGGCTTTCCCGTTTTGCACCAGCAAAATGACAGCACGCGATAGGACACCGGGATCGATTCCTTGTAGCTCTACAACACGTAAGAAAAGTGTCAGCTATTGGGACAAAGTGTACAAAGATAGCATGTCAGACTTTTAGCGGGTTAATTTATTTTTTTGGAAGTGCGAGATTATCTAGGTACTGAGACCTAAAGAATGCAATGCACTGCAATGATTTAGTTATTCTCAAGGGAGAATATACATTTGCACGGATCTATAGCCAACAGAGCAAAGAAGAAGATGGCATGATGACAAAATGATTAGAGAGTGGTCGCTAATTGATGTCTGTACTTGTCCAACTAATGTTTGCTGAATTCCTCAAAAAAATCTTGCTGTAGTCGCTATAATAAAGTTGCACATCGTCATTTTTTGAGTTCAGACATGCCAGAATGATTTCTAATCATTAGATTAATAAGTCACTAAGAGCACAAACGATGTGGAACCCATCTAGAAATTGCTGGTTTTGGCTATGGAACCTACAAACTACAATGAACAAAATTAAAAATAGACATAACATACATGAACAAGGACCTTATAGTTCAATAATAGGAACATAGGTGATGTGCGCTTACCAGATTCTCGTGTTTCGTCACCAAAACGCACCTCTTCAACAGTGCAAACCCAACTTTCCAATCCACGCTCATTTAGCTACAAACATAACGCCAATAAGGAGTATTACGACACTTCAATTATACGGGCACAAGAGACCTCTGTTCCTGTGGAAACCGGTTCAACTTCTCGTGCTCCAAATTTTCCAAAAAAAGGAGAGGACAAACACTCACAAAGTTCAGTATGTAGTTGGCCCAATCCTGTATACTTCGCCAGAGAACAAGACATTTGGTTTGAGTTAAATCCGTCCACTCTGCATGCCCTGCACAATACGATATCACAAACAATGTTGGATGGTAAATTTGACAGAACGGAACATGTTAAACCACGGCATCGGCATCCGTAGATGCTTCAACAGGTGTGGATATGCTCACTGAACCTTCCATAACAAGGGCTGAAAGGAAAACTTCTGTTGCTTCAGGGCTTAGCGATCCTGCAGATGATAAAGGCCGGTAAGTTTGTGACACACATTGGCGATGATCCAAATGCACATGATGGAAAACAAACTATTTTCTTTTTTTTTTAAAAAAAATACCAGTTCTGCAGTACCGGTAGCAAGCAAGATTACAGGAAATTACATAAGTTGAGAATACTAACAAGCACTCCTAGTGATACACACAAATATATCATGAATCTGTCAGTCTAAAAATTGTTTTCAAAACGTCGTTGTAGCTTCGCCTTACAGTGGAGTGTACGCATGCTGTGTTGAGTTACTTATACATGTTCCCTTCCCTGAGCTTGCCTGCTGCATGCAGTTTATTTAGTTATAATTAACTAGTACTCCCTGGCCTGTTTGGAAAAGGTGTACGTCCTTTTGAACAATATAACAAACCAAATCCTATGAACCACCACTCTTCAGAAAAGAGTCTGATGCTTTGCTGCGTTGAATATATGGATGTATTACTGAGTTGGTCTTCTAATTTGTTGCAACACCAGATTAGGATGAGTCTACATGAGATGGTCAAAGGAGAATATCAAAATTTAAAGCCCCCAAAAAAAGAGAGCCTAATCTTGAGGCAATTCTTGGGCGGAAGGCTATTTTCTAAGCCATTGTACCCTTAAACCGTAGAAAGCAGAACACATATTGTACAGCTAATCAAGAGAAAGAAAAAAAGTGTTACTTTCAATTGCTGGGTTTGAGAACAATGGGAATTCGTCTTCCACTGGGACTATGTATATTCTTTTACTCGTGCAGTAATCAAGGATCAGCTGTTTCCATGCACGAATCTGCGCTTGGCGGGCATCTCCCACTGGCTGCAAACTGTCATGCTACGGATGTCAGCCGCGATAATCTAGCATCAAGGCAAGGTTTTCAAGCTGAGGGCTGATCAAAGTAGTATATCTATGTAGATGGATTACGTGAAGTAGTATGGATCCTTGAAGAAGTCCGGCAGCTCGAAATCGCCCAATCGCTCCATCTCTCTGCAGCTTACTCTAGCTGAGAAAAACAAAGATGCACTCAGGTCAGAAGACCGTCAATTCACAGAAGCACCAAGATAACCAAAGATCGATTGATAATAATTTGAAACGAAAAGATAATTAATTGCGCTCCCAATATATGTGCTAAAAAAGGGCGGACTACTAACCCGGCGGAAGTTTACCGATGCAGGCAGTGGGGAGTTGTTGAACCCTGATTGGTACCGGATCCTATATAAGGGAGAAAGTATATTATTCGAACTCGGAACTCGAAAACGAGATGGAATCCAACACCGCCGGAAGCGTACCTGGAGTCCTCGGGAGGCGGCGGCGAATCTGGAAGACTCCTCCTGTTGCCTAGCCCTAGGCGCTCCCATGGTGGTGCGGAGAGAGTTGGGCCGTGCCAGGCTGCTAGTGGCATGATTGAAGGGAAGACAAAAGATAAGAAATAATGCAGCTTTAGTGGCAGACTGCTATATGTACTATGTAGAGCTAATTACAACCCACGTCCCACAAGTTGCGTCAGATGTGCAGATTGGTACATTAAGTTGCAAATGGGGGTACCGCAGTCCCAGATCTTGTCTCATGGATTGTTTCTCGTTCTCGGTAGCTCAGGTGCGGACATGTGTGATGCCATGGTGGCAAGTGACACACGCGCCCTGTGTGGTTAATCTTTTAGAGAACTCCCCGAGTCTTTTAGACGTTACAGATAGATCGTCGTTAGTTAACATGAGTGGACGGTTCCGGTGGATGGCGAGCTTGAGAAAGCGAATCCCCAAATCGAAGCAGGGACGGTGATGGTGTCCGGCGAGGTGGAGGTTGACTGCGCAGGCGGAAGGAAGGGGGAGTGCGGGGCTCGTCCGATGGGTTTGATGGAAGCTCTGAGAGGCCGCAATCTGAACTCGCGGGTGTCGCTGGCGACAGCGGCGACGTAAGAGCTGCGGCATCGTGGACGACATGGGTAGAATCTGGTCCACCGGTGAGGTCTCAACTGGATTAGTGATTGTAAATCCTGTGATTTTGTCTAGTATTTTCCGTCACTAACTAATTTCTTCTAGTGCGTCTCTGCGTGTGTATGCAGGTCTGAACGGAAGCAAAGGTTTCCATGCCCCCAACAAGGTTGTGCGTGTGTCTGTACGTCATCTTGTGACAGGCTGATGGCGTCACTCGATCTGCTCCCGTCTTGTGTGCGTCCCAGCAGGAATCATTGTTGCTAATTCCAAATCGGCAGATCAAGATTTTTAGTGGGGAACGGGACCTGTACTGGCAGCTAGCACGGGTAAAATGTCAGATTAATAAGCAATATCACTCGTGGACAAAACTGAAGACACTAACATCTCTGACTGTAATTTCTGCTTGATCTTTTGTTTGTATAGGTAACATTCAAGCTTCGATGTCATGCTGATTTCCAGTACCAGTACATAGACTATTGAACTAGGACCAACAATTGACAAGCAGAAATTAGGAAGAAGACAATGTGAGGATGGTCAGGAAGATAACTGAAGTGCGAATTGAATTACAGCCGGTGAAGGCAAAGAAGAATAAAATGAAGACAAATCGCAGGGAGAAGCTGGGAAGGAGACAAGACGGAGATGACCATTGTTTCTACAGTAGAAGATTTTATATAGTAATGTGTGTAATTAGTGCATTGCTTAATATGGGATTTGTGTAAGGTACTGAGTTCTGAATGCGGTGTGTATAAAAGAAGCAAGTTTTTATGTTTCTGGATGTAGTGCTGTTGTAATTCTTATAAATTTTATTTAATAAAATGAGTTCAAGTTCAGTGCAAATGATTGTTGTGATGCTTGCAAACGAGTGCAAAATCAGTAGAAACTAAACTGGGTAAACAAACTGACTGATGTAACAAACTAAACTGGGTAAAAACTAACATGGCTAAACAATCTGAACATGGTTTTGCTGTTGTAACAAACTCAACTCATATTACATAGAAAACTGACATTTAAATATCGGTAGAAAGTAAAACTGAGTAACCATATGACATAGAGAACTTCCATTTTAATATCACATAGAGATATGATTCAAATTCATAGTGCAAATAAACTAAATGAACTGACAGACAACTGCCATTTAAATATCACACAGAGATATGATTCAAATTTGTAGTGCAAATAAACAAAATGAGCTGACAAGAAAAGTAGAAAAAAGATCACAGTTCACATGATTTGTGTCCACTATCAGAAGAAAAATACTAGTACGCTAACTGCCAATATTATCATCACGTGGTGCACCCTGACTGACTGCAAACTCTAGCACACCAGGAACCACTTGAGAATTGAGGTCTGGAAGTCGTGTTGCTCTTGTCTCCTGTTCATCACCAAAAAGCATGTAGTATGCACTTCCAGGGCCTGTGTTGTATCCTCTTGCTCTAGCAGCAGCTTGAGCTTCTGGATCTTGTGTATTTGGTCCGGTAGCAACTTCAGCTTCATGACCTTGTCCAGTTGGACTTGTAGACATTTGATCAGCAGTTTTTTTCTTCCTTCTAACTCTGCTACTCCCACCTTGTGCTGGTTGTTCTTTTCTTTTTGACGGTTCTCTAGTTGCACAACTTCTTCCTCTGCCTCTTCCCCTTGGATTGCCTCTAGTAGAAGCAGTTGTGACCCTCACTCTATCTTCTGGAATGCTATCTCGTGTAGCTGCAACAAATGCATTCTCTGGCAAAGGACCAAGTACCCTAGACATTGGCACATTGTTCATATCCTGCCAAAAATGATGGAAATCATTGCACAATTATATAAGTAAGAAAATTGTGTATAATAGTGTTCGAAATAATACACAATATTGTTTCAGCTGCTAAACTTTTATGCTTTCACGTATTCAGAAAATTCAGATTTAATGCTTCACCACTTTTAGGCAAAAAATCACGGAGTCGCTGGCGGAAAAAAGGGCATCAAGCACACAACAATCCCTACGAAATTGGTACAAACTACTGACCCAGTCCTATAATCGCCAAAATACAACCGATTTATACTAGCTGAAACCACTCAAAATCTCTAAAACGACTCCGATTGTAGGGCGCCTGAAGAACCCTACCTAAACCTCATCAGCTCGAACATAAGGTTGGTCGGGAGCGAAATTAATTGGTTACCTAGTTCGGCGGGTCCTCGTTCCAGTCACGGAAGTGCAGGTCCGGCGGCATCTTGCTGGAATCGACGGCACAGTGTACGGTAGAGCGATCGTGAATATGTGATCACCGCCGCAGCTGAAACTGCCTCGAGAAAATCACGCCGCCTGCGACTAAAAAGACATGCGCGGTTCCTCCCCATAAATTCTCCTTGGCCAGCCACGTGCAAGACCCTTAGTGCCATCTGTGAAAATTAGAGGGACAAAATTGCAAAAACATTCAACCAGCAAGAGTCCAGCGTGTCACCGTTCGGACGATCTTGATCTCTCTATTTCGGAAAGACAAGATCTGGGACTGCGGTACCCCCATTTGCAACTTAATGTACCAATCTGCACGTCTGACGCAACTTGTGGGATGTGGGGTGTAATTAGCTCTACTATGTAACACATGAAAGGAAAGAAACCATAAAATTTTCATGGGTCGAGGTGGTTTCCATCGCTTCCTCAAAAAAAAAGGTGGCTTCCATCGCTTCTCAAAAATAAGGTGGCTTCCATCGCTAGAGAAAACATCCTATAAAGGGCGAAGGCCTTTTCCACCTATGTGCCGGCTATCTCAGCCGAGCCATGTTAGTTTTTACGGTTCTATTTTTGGTGGTTTTTGTATTTTCCACCATAATATAAAAATGTCTTCGTGTACCATAAAATTTGTTTTTCCCTCTTCTAATAGAATAAGCAGTGCTCCTGCTAGTTGCACTAAAAAAATCCGTGAAAGCCTAGGGGCTCCCATGAATCCTATGCGTCGCTCATTGCAAGCCACATATGCTAATTGCCACCTAACATTAGGCAAGTTGCCAGCGTCGCAAACCCTCTCCTTCGCGCGGATGGTCGTGGGATGGGCCCATCGGTTGCCAGTAGGAGGAGGAAGACGACCATGCCCGGACAATCTCACCGATGACGGGGCGGTGTCACCAGCGGAGGTGAGAAAGAACCTTAGGAATGGGTGTGAGTGTCCCGCCAACGACTTAGAGTTAGGGTTTGAGGATGTCGCCGGTGACCGGACTTAGGGCTAGGGTGCAGGTTGGGGGTAGAGGGATGGTCGACCGGCCGGCCAGGACCTCACCGGAGACGGGGAAAACATGGCTGGCCACAACGTCGCCGGTGGAGGCAAGACTTGGACCTCATCAGAGATGGGGACAAGGCAGCTAGCTGTGACGTCGCTGATGAAGGTAAGGAATAAACTTAACTGGGGGTGCTCACTGGGTGTGGGGTGTTCGAGCATGGAGGAGCTCTAGTCGGGAGAGATGGTACATGTCGGGGGACCGCCCCCAGGTAGGCTAACCGCACAAGATGCAAAGCACCAACACGTCAGCCGACTGAGGGTAGCCGAACACGGAAACCTCAAGACAGATCAGAAGAGGGAACAGACCAAGACCCGACTGGCAAACCAGCCAGCCGGACAAGAACTGTCGGCAAGACCGCCAGCCGGCTAGATCAAGACAGCCGGGCGAAGCAAGACAGACCAAGAGCCAACCGGCGAAAGAACCAGCCGGATGAAGCAAGCAAGGGCAGAAGAGTAGCCGGATGGATCCGACCATCCGGCCCAGGAAGGCCAACCGGCTAGATCACCCTAGCCGGCCACTCAAGATGGGCAAGGTACTAGATGACGTAGGGCACAGTGCGCAGTACGCCCAGGACAACGGACAAGACAGAAAGAAGACTCAGACACTCGGCCCATACCGACGACTTTACCGATGACGGTTGCAACAGTAGACAGTAGGTGGCACTGTGCATAACTACCCGCACGACGGCCACTGTAGATGGTGTGGCGGCATGGACTTGACTGTGAGTACACACTCCCCATGCCAGCCACTGTAGATGACCTAGCCGGCTGGGGCCTGCCTGTGGGACCCGCCAGTCGGCCATGTCGTTGCACACGCTGCCTCGGCCTATATAAGGGGCGGCAGGGGCAACTGAGCAAGGGTTGGACTCTCCTTTACTACTAGCCAGACCCGATACAGCTCGAGGAGCCTTGTGGCCCTTAGTGATCATCCTCATAGTCAGATCAGCATGAGTAGGGGTTTTATCTCAACCCGAGGGCCCCGAACCTGGGTACTTCTTGTGTCCCCGATGCTTGCTTGTATCCAATCATGCCTGCGGACACCATCGCACGCTTCCCTGCTTTGCTCCCACACCTCTTTCTAGCCTGCTTAGGATCTGCCGTTTTCATAACGACGACAGTTGGCGCCCACCGTGGGGCAAAGATGGTGGCGACTGGAGTGACGTTCCGTACGGGACCCCGCACTTCGTCAGGCGAGCGCGTGGCTTCTGGCCTCGTGCTCACGCTCGGCCAGTTCGACTGCGCCATCGACAACGCCAGCTGCTTCGCCGGATCCAGCTTCCCGACAGGAGGCTTCGTCCTACTGTTCGGCGATCTGCCCGTCTACGTCGCCACCGTGCTGGAGCGTTTCCCTCGGGAAATCGTCTCCTTCGCCGAGTCGTTGCCCTTAGCCAGCAGTGCGCTCACCACGCCCGGCGCCGTAAAGGTGATGATGGCTGGCTCAAGCAATAGCCGCCGTCCTCCCCTTGAGCGTGGCAGCGACCATGCCGGCCCGTCTACCCCGGTGCGTGAAAAGGGCGCGGTGGACGAGGTCATCGAAGAGCTCCGCGAGCCGGTGCACCCCGGGGATGACCCGGATGCGGCCATGGCCAAGATCGAGGCGGCGCGTGTGCGTCTGCTCTAGCAGGCCCAAGGCCTAGCCTCTACCAAGTACCGGATGGAGAGAAACATCCGCGAGTATAATCGCGCGCACGGCCTCACCCTGACTAACGAGGATCCTAGTTGGCTAGGCTCCGTGCAGCGCCGTGAGGAGAGATGGGCGCCCATTTCGAGCATGACCTCGAGCCGGCTTCCCGCACCTACTTCTCCCCGCCCGTCTACGACACCGCGGTCAAGAATGTCCGGGCAGCGCGAGCCATCGCGGAGGACCTACCTCGCCTGGAGGGCGACGAGTTGTTGCGCCAGTTCCAGCGCGTGCAGCACCTGCTGTGCGTGGCCGACGAGCAGGCCGAGGCCGCTCGGATCGCATTCGAGGCTGGAGTCGGCTCGAGGGGGAATCGCCCGGCTGGCAACAGTCGGGGCGGACCTCATCAGACCGAGTGCTTCGCAACTCTGGGCCAGCAACCCCCGCGCTCCAAGCGTCGCCAGTCCGGCAGCAGCCAGCATCGCGGCGAGCAGGGTGCCACGAGCCATCCTTCCTCGGCTGGCCAGAACCCTCCTCCACCCCCTCCACCATCTCGCCTAACCAGCCGGGTGGGAACTCCCAATCTGGTTGAGCCAGACGCGCGCGCTCGCATCGACCTTCTGATGGAAGCCCGCCTCACCGAGGAGGAGGATGCAACCGGCCTCGTGTGTTTCGGGCCACGCATCCAGAAGGAGCCCTTTCCCGACAAGTTCTCCCTGCCCCGGGACACCCCCAAGTACGACAGCAGCATGAAGCCGGAGGACTGGCTAACCGACTACGTCACCGTAGTCGGCATCGCTCACGGCAACAAGCGTGTCGCGACCCTCTACATCCCCCTCATGATGACAGGCTCAGCAAGAACCTGGCTCAACAGCCTCGCGCCCAACAACATCAACGCTTGGCCAGACTTCGAGAAAGTTTTCATCAGGAACTTTAACGGCACATACAAGCGCCCAGGCAGGCCCCGTGATCTTTCTCTGTGCATCCAGGGGGACCGCGAGTCGGATCGCGCATACCTCGCCCGCTGGACCGAGCTCCGCAACTCCTGCGAAGGGGTGGTGGAGAACCAGGCAATCAGTTTCTTCATCAAAGGGTGCCGCGAAGGCACGATGCTGCGCCACCGGCTGCTGTGTGACGAGCTCAAAACCATGGCGGAGCTGATGAATGTCCCCGACCAGTATGCCACCGCGGATGAAGCAATGAAGAAGCCCCTCTGGGTAAACGCGGAAGGGCGTCCGGTTCCCACCGAGCCGGCTAGGGAGAAGCCTGCCGTCCAGAACGGTGATGCTGGCTCGTCCAGACAACAAGGCAACGATAGCCGCTACCAGGGCAAGCGCCCGGTTGAGCAGCATAGCTCGCGGTACTACCAGCGGCAAGTTAACGCGATGCAGGGCGCGCCGGCTCACAACGACAAGAGGCAGAGGAATGCCTTCACCTTCCAGCAAATGTTTGACGGCCCTGCAAGTACCACAGGGGCACCAAGCCGGCTACGCACACCACTCGACAGTGCAGCTGGACTAGGCAGATCAAGGAGCAGGCCGGGTTACCCCCTCTCCCCCACCCCCTCCTGGTGGTCCCCCACCGCCGGCTAGGGCAGCCGGCAACAACCACGGCAATGGAGGCTACCCCCAGCAGCACGAGAACTACCACATCTTCGAGGCCGAGCCGATTGATAATCGCGGCCGAAAGCAGCGCAGCGCGGAGGTGAACGCCATCGCCCCCCTAGTCCCCCTGCGTCTCAACTGGTCCGGGAATCCCATCACCTGGAGCCAGGCGGACCAGCCGGATTCGCTCCCGAATCCCGGGGGCTACACGATGGTGCTCGACCCCCTCATTGTCTCCGACGCGTGCACCTACCGGTTCTCGCGCGTGATGGTAGACGGTAGGAGCAGCCTCAACCTGCTCTACCGGTCCTCCATGGACAAGCTGGGTATCCGGGAGTGCGACCTGCAGCCCTCGACCACTGTGTTCCACGGCGTCACGCCCGGGCCACCATGCGTCCCTCTTGGCAAGATCCGGCTGCATGTCATATTCGGTTTAGAAGAGAACTTCCAGTGTGAGCCAATCTGGTTCGAGGTAGTCAACCGCGCCAACACCTACCATGTCCTTCTTGGGCGCCCTGCCCTCGCAAAGTTCATGGCGGTCCCCCACTACGCATACCTCAAGATGAAGTTGTCGGGGCCAAATGGTGTGATTACTGTGGCCGGCTGCTACAGGCGGTCCATGGCTTGCGCGAAAGAAGGCGCCCAGATAGCCGAGGCCTTGCTCATCGCCGAGGAGAAGCGCGAAATGTTGCGCAGTGTTTCCATGCTGCAGCAAGAAGTGTCGGCTGGTATGAAGCCGGCTGGGGACATGTCGTTCCAGCCGTCCAAGGTGACCCGCCAGATCCCGCTCGACCCGGCTGACCCCTCCAAGTGCGTCACCATCGGCGTCGGCTTGGACAGCAAATAGGAAAGCGCGCTCGTCGACTTCCTCCATGAGAATCGGGACATCTTCGCATGGTCTCCCAAAGACTTGTCGGAACGTGCACGCGTACATGGATGATGTCATCATCAAGACGAAGGAGAAGCAGACCCTGCTGGAAGATCTCGGCAAGACCTTCGCGAACCTCCACCAGTACCAGATGAAGCTAAACCCGGAGAAGTGCGTGTTCGTCGTGCCAGCCGGATAGCTCCTCGGGTTCCTCGTGTCGAGCCGGGGAATCGAGGACAATCCGGAGAAGATCGCGGCCATCGAGAGGATGCAGCCACCCAAGAGCTTGCTCGGTATCCAGAAGTTCACCGGCTGTTTGGCTTCCCTCAGCCGATTCGTCAGCCGGTTGGGATAGAAAGCCCTGCCCCTGTACCAGCTGATGAAGAAGACGAACAAGTTCACTTGGACGTCTCAGGCAGACACGGCCTTCCACGACCTCAAGCGCATGTTGTCGATAGCACCGGTTCTTGCCACGCCGGCTGCAAAGGAGCCGATGCTGCTCTACATAGCCGCAACCAACCAGGTCGTCAGCATCGTCCTGGCGGTCGAACGTCCCGAGCCGGGCAAGGCGCAGCCGGTTCAGCGACCCGTCTACTACCTTAGCGAGGTGTTGTCCCTCTCCAAGAAGAATTACCCCCACTACCAGAAGATGTGCTACGGGGTGTACCTGGCCTCCAAGAAGCTCAAGCACTACTTCCAGGAGCACCCGCTCACCGTCGTGTCCACCGCGCCGCTGGGCGAGATCTTCGGCAACAAGGATGCCACGAGCCTGGTGTTGGAGATATGCCCAAGAGGCAATAATAAAGTGGTTATTATCATATCTTCACACTTATGATAAATGTTTACATACCATGCTATAATTGTATTAAACGGAAACATTAATACTTGTGTGATTTGTAAACTAAAACAAGAGTCCCTAGTAAAGCCTCTTGTTAAACTAGCTTGTTGGTTAATATATGATCATGGTTTCCTGATCATGAACATAGAGATGTTATTAACAACAGGGTCATATCATTAGGAGAATGATGTGATGGACATACTCCTATAGATAAGCGTAGCATAAAGATCAAGTCATTTCATTAGTTCAATTGCTATATGCTTTCTGATACATAGTAACCTAATTCCTTCGACCATGAGATCATGCATATCACCTTTACCGGATGGATGCTTTGATGTCATCAAACACCACACCGTAACAGGGTGGCTATAAAAGTGGCATTGAGTGTTCGGAAAGTATTGGTTGAGACACATGGATCAAGAGTGGGATTTGTCCATCCATATGACGGATAGATATACTCTGGGCCCTCTCGGTGGAATGTCATCCAATTAGCTTGCAAGCATGTGACTGGCTCACAAGGGATCACATATCACGGGAACGAGAAAAGAGTACTTATCGGTAACGAGGTTGAACTAGGTATGCAGAGATACCGACGATCATAACCTCGGATAAGTAAAGTATCGTGAGACAAAGGGAAATTGGTATCGTATGTAAGTGGTTCATTCGATCGCAAATTAATCGTAGAAATATGTGGGAGCCATATGAATTTCCAGATTCCTCTATTGGTTATTGTTCGGAGAAGTGTCTCGATCATGTCCGCATAATTCACGAACCGTAGGGAGACACACTTAAGGATTCGACGTTGTTTGAGTAGTTATGGTATTATGAGAAAGAGACCGAATGTTGTTCGGAGTCTCGGATGGGATCCGGGATATCACGAGGTGATCCGGAATGGTCCGGAGAATAAGATTCATATAAGGAAAGTCCCGTTTCGGAGTTGCGGAATGATTCCGGTGTTTTCATCGGGAATGTTCTAGAAGGTTCCGGATTGTCCGGCACTCCGGGGGGGAAGGGGTACATGAATGTGTCATTACATATTGGAATGATTGCATCGTGTACTAAGTGTTCTTGCTGTCCCAAATAAAGGATTAAATTGAATCCTAAAACAGAAAAGTCAAATGTCCAGTTTGAAAGTCAAACGGCTAAAACAAGAAACTGTGGGAAACAAGCAAGAGGAGTTGGAACCGACTTGGAGGAGGAGTTTCTCTCCTCCAAGCCGGCGGCCAGCCCTAGGCCGAGTTGGGGAGGGATTCCCTCCCTCCCTGGCGCGCCAAGCCCCCTCCCATCTATATAAGGAGGGGCAGGGCTCCCCTCCTAGAACACACAAGTTCCTATCTTCTACCTCCGGTTTAGAGCCGTTTCGGTTTAGAGCTTCTAATTGCTTTAGCCTTCGGTTTAGAGCCTTCTAATTGGTTTAGAGCCTTCTAATTGGTGTGTCTAATTACTAGACCACTAATAGCCTCTCTCATACTCCACCATACTCGCACCGGCTTAAGGCGAAGCCCTGCGGGATTTCCCCTCTACTTCCGGTACCACGCCGTTGTGCTACCGGAATCGCGAGGAGAGTGCTACAACCTCCGCTGCCTGCTGGAACAAGGGAGAGGAAGGTCTTCGTCGAGTACCGAACGTGTGACCGACTGCGGGAGCGCTGCCAGAACGTGGCGCCGGAAGGATCGTCTACGCGATCTTGAGATCGGAAAGAGTACGACTACATCACCCACGAGAATCTGCTCTCGTTAACCGCTTTGGAATCTTCGAGGGTAAGTTATTCCATCGACTCGTTGCTACAATCTAGTAGATAGATCTTGGCTTGTTTGTTTGTATGCGATAGAAATTTTTGTTTTCCATGCTACGAACCCCTACAGTGGTATCAGAGCCGTGTCTATATGTAGATCTGTTGCACGAGTAGAACACAATGGTCATTGTGGGCGTTGATGCTTTTATTGTCGATTGCTTCTTGTGTACTTTGCATCTTGCGGTATGTTGGGATGAAGCGGCCCGGGCTAACCTTACATGACATCGTTCATGAGACTTGCTCCACGCTTGACATGCAACTTGTATTGCATAAGTGGCTTTGCGGGTGTCTGTTTCTCCTAGCATAGTATAGATCCAATTCACAACGGGTGATTAACAATACTTGTGTCAACGTTGTGGTTCATGTTCGTAAGTTAGAACGACACTTATAGAAAGCCCCAAACCACGTAAAACATGCAAAGAAAGTAGAGGCGTCTAACTTTGTTTTGCAGGGGTGTGCAGTGATGTGATATGGCCATGATTGTGATTATATTTGATGTATGCAATGTTCCTTATTGTAAGTTGGCAACCGACAGGAGCCATATGGTTGTCTTTAATTTCTGTTAAGACCCGCGTGTCTATTCAAAGTAGTTGTAATAGGTTGAAGCCGGTGGACGACAACCATGGAGCAGCGTCATTGACCTTGATGCAATGCCGGTGATGATGGAGATCATGTTCATGCTAGAAGATGGAGATCGGAAGCACAATGGAGAAAGGCCATATCATATCACATATTATGAATTGCATGTGATGTTAATCCTTTATGCATCTTGTATTGCTTAGTAGACGACGGTAGCATTATAAGATGATCCCTCATGCACATAAATTTCAAGTCATAAAGTGTTCACCCTTAGTTAGCACCGTTGCTAAAGCTTGTTGTTTCGAAGCACCACGTGATGATCGGGTGTGTTAGATTCTACAAGTGTATACAACGTGGGCAAGCCAGATTTGCTCATGCGGAAGCTAAGGTTTGATCTTGACGAGCCTAGCATGTACAGACATGGCCTCAGGAACACGGATTACCGAAAGGTAGAGCATGAGTCATATAGTAGATATGATGAACATGTTGATTGTTCGCCATTGAAGCTATATCAACTCTCGTGATGATCGGTTTTGATGTGGTGGATTTGGTTCCTGTGATCACTAAAACAATGTGAGGGATGTTGTTTTGAGTGGGAGTTCACCTAGATTAATTTAATTATTAATTAGAACTCAATTTATCATAAACTGAATCAAAGTGAATTTGCATAGTTGTTGTAGTCATTGGCATCCGTTTACCACCTTACGCTTAGTTATAATTGAGATGATAGAACTATAGAATTCTGGTTAGTTACTTTACGAACTGGTATCGTATTGTTTTGAAGTGTTAATCTAAAGTTTAAAAGTCCTATTGCAAACTTTCAGTAAGTTCCGGTTACTCCATGAAGTTTAATAATTGGTATTAAAACAAGAGTGACAATTCCAAGTGTTAGTGTATAAGTATCATGTTTGTCTCCATGATTCTTGATATTCAAAGGATTGTCTTAATATCAAGGTTATCTAGGATCTGAAAGAGTTGTTTCAGAAACCATGATGTGTGGAAGATATTGTGATATCTGAAACGAAGTTTTGGTTACAACATGATAGAGTATAATATGGCAAAGTTCATGTTCTCATATTTTGATGAGAATTTGCAAAGGGTTGGAGACACTTGTTGTCCTAATCCTCCAAAAGGTTTTGGATAGCAACATTATACTCATAATTCATCGTTATAAGCTAAAAGTAGCTTGATCATGGACGATTCCATGATAAGGTGAATATTTGATGTAGGTAAAATGTTTACTACACCAAGAGATTACTAAAGAAAGGAATTTGAAAGAACACCAAACATTTGATGATGGTGATCTACTTCAAAGTGCAAGTCCAAAGACATTGGTATTTAACTATACATGTTTTGGAATATGTGTCATATGTATGACTCCACTATTGATGTTGATAGATTCTTTCAAACAGAAAAGGAAATATTGAAAGAGAATCTCATAAATATATGGCAGAAAAGAAAAAGACTAGAATTGTTCAGTTTATGTATATAGATGATATACATGTTATGGCTATATTCTTTGCTTATTAAACAATGTGGTTCTTAAGTATTTGATACTGAATTTGTTGGTGTGAATCGTCATACGAAACAACACAATTCATGAACTACAATGGCCTAAGTAACTAGAAAAGAATATGTGATGATGTTCATCGAGAACAAATAAAGGGTTATTATGTTGCTCGTTAAACATCAAAGCTTGCCTTCAAGATTTGTTTTATCAGGTATTATGAGAACAAAAGGGTTGTTCAAATAATTGCCGTAATCCATAAAAGATGGATGATTCACAAATCTCGTTGGAGAAATCACATCCATAAAACTAGTGCTAAAAATGTCGAAAGACAAATTGATTGAAAGATCACTTAGGAAGTGACATCGCAGTTAAAATTATATTGGAAAGAAAACATGAAGAAACTCCATATGGATGGAATTTTGGAGTCTATTTGATTTTGATCAAATGACACTTGTGAAACTTTCCTAGAGATAATTAAAACTTCGTTCATAGGCCAAAAGGGAATGAATGACTAGCTTATTGGAACTTGTACATATTGTTGTACGAAATCCATTATGTGTAGTCAAGAGCGATGGATTTCAACTTCATATGTTTTCTCCAAAATTTGAGTGAATATATGAATATTTACTTAATAAGGATGAAGTGTGAAATATTTGAAAAGTTCAAAGATTTTCAAGATGAAGTGCAAAATCATTGTTACAAGAATATAAATAGTTTATGATAAAGATCATAAAGGAAGATATTTGAGTTACAAATTTTAGCATAATACCTAAGATTTATGGAATCGTTCCGTGGATTTGCATTTTCCCGAAACACCATAAGAGTATGGAGCGTTCGAGATATGTAAATTAACCTTGTTTGACATGGTAAGATCGAAGGTGTAATTCATAAAACTGCCATTGTATTTTAAAGATTAAAAGCTTTAGAGATTACCGTTTTTTCCACTGAAAAGAGCTCCATCATAATCCGTTGAAACGACACCATATGTTATGGTTTGGGATAAAACCCAAGTAGTCCTTTCTTAAACATTGGTATGCTATACATAAGAAAGATGTTTGCAACCAAAGTCGGATGAACCTGTCTTTGTTAAGTATTCCTCCATAACACCGGAGACAAAAGTGTTTGTCGCTTAGAACGTCAAGTTTCTTTGAGAAGGAATTTTTCGTGAAAAATTAAGTGGGAGGACAATAGAACTTTGATAAGGTTAAAAGAACCTTAGCTATATGTGCAGAGTTGCGCAGCGCCGAAAAGTGTTCCGGAGGCAGCAACAATGCTCATGGCTCACGAGCCTCAAAGGTTGTGGTCACGGAGATCTAAGTTTCTATTGAAACAAGTAGGTCGGGTAAACAATCAAATACCAAGATTTGAGGGTTGAATCATTATTTGAGAATAATGAACCGACTACATGCAAAGAAGCGATGATGAGCCCTGACTCCGTCAAATGGCTTGAAGCCATAAAATCCGTGATAGTTCCATACACGAAAAAAAAATCAAGTTTTGAACTTGAAGGACCCTAGAGAAAGGTGTAAGACCTTACAGTTGTGTTTGGATCTATAAATAAATAGACATGGATATTGTACATCTATGAAATAGTCGACATGTTGGGAAAGAGTTCACAACAATGTTCAAGGATTGACTATGACAAGATTTGATCTTTCATAGTGATATTTAGTCTAGACGGATTAATGTAGCAACCATTACATATAATTTTGTTATATGATAGTTGAATAAACAAAACAAGTTCTTCTAATAGAATCGTTACCTAGGACATGTGCATAACACGGTCCATAGGGTTTTGTTAAATCAAAGGATGCTAAAAGCATATGCAAACTTCAATGGTTGAAGTGAGCATCGCGGAGTTGGAATCTTCACAATGATGAAATTGTTAAAGGAGTTTAAATTCATCAGAGACAATGAAGATGCTTGCATTTGCAAGAAATTAAGTGGGAGCGCTAAGACATATTTCTAATACATCATGTAGGAGACATATTGTTGATTGGAAATAATGTATCTTTTATTAACACATATTAAGAATTTCATCCTGATGAAAGACTTAGGCAAAACCCAAATATTTGGCATCAATAGACGCTAATATGGTTGTGCCAGAAGTACATAGACGAGATATTGAATGAGTTCAATATATAGAAACTACAAGAAAGGTTCTTGTCGCACAGAAAGGATTGAATAAGTTCAATATTGATGATATATTCAAGTGTATTGACATTTGGTAAGTGAAACAAAGATTCAAGTATAGGTTGATACTTGATGTATGAGATCACAAAAGGTATTTATATCAATCATGCTGTGATGTGTACAAATCCAGATATGTCCTATGCTCTAAATGTTGTGAGCATATACCAGAATGATTCGTAAGATGATCATTGGACAATAGTAAGGATATTCTTATGATCTTTTGGAAGAACTAAGAATATATTGTTTGTAGAAGTGACAAATAGATGTTTAGTTCATTGTAAAAGTACTACATTGATACTAGTTTTGTCACAAAGTACAAATTAAGCTTATCTCAATCTAAACTAAGGGTGGCACAATATAATGGAAAGTAAGTTCCATAATGGATTTGGATGAGTTCCAAAGTTAAGACATTGTGACAGATACTACAACAAAAGGCTAAGTATATGACTGCTATTATAGCAGCTAAAGAGGGCATTTGGGTCAAGTAGTTTGTTATCAAACTAGGTGTAGTTCATAGCGGGATAATACTATGAAGATATATTGTACGACAATATTATCAACATGTTTTAACCCCAAAGAACTGAAGGTCACACCGAAAGACCAAATTTATACAAAGCCATCTCATTAGAGAATGAGTGATGCGTAGAGACGCAAAGACATGCAATTACACACGGACCTGGAAGTGTCAGATCCGGAGATCAGTTGACCACTAGCGAACGTGTACTTACAACACCGGAAAGCCATAGGTGTTATATACACAAAGGTTTGAAACTAGATTATTGACTCTAGTGCAAGTGGGAGACTGTTGGAGATATGCCCAAGAGGCAATAATAAAGTGGTTATTATCATATCTTCACACTTATGATAAATGTTTACATACCATGCTATAATTAATATTAAACGGAAACATTAATACTTGTGTGATTTGTAAACTAAAACAAGAGTCCCTAGTAAAGCCTCTTGTTAAACTAGCTTGTTGGTTAATATATGATCATGGTTTCCTGATCATGAACATAGAGATGTTATTAACAACAGGGTCATATCATTAGGAGAATGATGTGATGGACATACTCCTATAGATAAGCGTAGCATAAAGATCAAGTCATTTCATTAGTTCAATTGCTATATGCTTTCTGATACATAGTAACCTAATTCCTTCGACCATGAGATCATGCATATCACCTTTACCGGATGGATGCTTTGATGTCATCAAACACCACACCGTAACAGGGTGGCTATAAAAGTGGCATTGAGTGTTCGGAAAGTATTGGTTGAGACACATGGATCAAGAGTGGGATTTGTCCATCCATATGACGGATAGATATACTCTGGGCCCTCTCGGTGGAATGTCATCCAATTAGCTTGCAAGCATGTGACTGGCTCACAAGGGATCACATATCACGGGAACGAGAAAAGAGTACTTATCGGTAACGAGGTTGAACTAGGTATGCAGAGATACCGACGATCATAACCTCGGATAAGTAAAGTATCGTGAGACAAAGGGAAATTGGTATCGTATGTAAGTGGTTCATTCGATCGCAAAGTAATCGTAGAAATATGTGGGAGCCATATGAATTTCCATATTCCTCTATTGGTTATTGTTCGGAGAAGTGTCTCGATCATGTCCGCATAATTCACGAACCGTAGGGAGACACACTTAAGGATTCGACGTTGTTTGAGTAGTTATGGTATTATGAGAAAGAGACCGAATGTTGTTCGGAGTCTCGGATGGGATCCGGGATATCACGAGGTGATCCGGAATGGTCCGGAGAATAAGATTCATATAAGGAAAGTCCCGTTTCGGAGTTGCGGAATGATTCCGGTGTTTTCATCGGGAATGTTCTAGAAGGTTCCGGATTGTCCGGCACTCCGGGGGGGAAGGGGTACATGAATGTGTCATTACATATTGGAATGATTGCATCGTGTACTAAGTGTTCTTGCTGTCCCAAATAAAGGATTAAATTGAATCCTAAAACAGAAAAGTCAAATGTCCAGTTTGAAAGTCAAACGGCTAAAACAAGAAACTGTGGGAAACAAGCAAGAGGAGTTGGAACCGACTTGGAGGAGGAGTTTCTCTCCTCCAAGCCGGCGGCCAGCCCTAGGCCGAGTTGGGGAGGGATTCCCTCCCTCCCTGGCGCGCCAAGCCCCCTCCCATCTATATAAGGAGGGGCAGGGCTCCCCTCCTAGAACACACAAGTTCCTATCTTCTACCTCCGGTTTAGAGCCGTTTCGGTTTAGAGCTTCTAATTGCTTTAGCCTTCGGTTTAGAGCCTTCTAATTGGTTTAGAGCCTTCTAATTGGTGTGTCTAATTACTAGACCACTAATAGCCTCTCTCATACTCCACCATACTCGCACCGGCTTAAGGCGAAGCCCTGCGGGATTTCCCCTCTACTTCCGGTACCACGCCGTTGTGCTGCCGGAATCGCGAGGAGAGTGCTACAACCTCCGCTGCCTGCTGGAACAAGGGAGAGGAAGGTCTTCGTCGAGTACCGAACGTGTGACCGACTGCGGGAGCGCTGCCATAACGTGGCGCCGGAAGGATCGTCTACGCGATCTTGAGATCGGAAAGAGTACGACTACATCACCCACGAGAATCTGCTCTCGTTAACCGCTTTGGAATCTTCGAGGGTAAGTTATTCCATCGACTCGTTGCTACAATCTAGTAGATAGATCTTGGCTTGTTTGTTTGTATGCGATAGAAAATTTTTGTTTTCCATGCTACGAACCCCTACACCTGGTAGCCAAGTGGGCCATCGAGCTGGCCGCCTACTGCATCCGGTACGAGCCCCGGATCACCATCAAGTCTCAGGCAGTGGCGGACTTCTTCGTTGACTGGGCGGAGAACCAGTACTTGCCGCCGGTCCCAGACTCCGACTACTAGAGGTTGCACTTCGACGGCTCGAAGATGCGCGGGGGCTTGGGAGCCGGCATCGTGCTCACCTCGCCCAAGGGTGACCGACTAGAGTACGTGTTGCAGATCCACTTCACCGCGTCAAACAACGTCGTTGAGTACGAGGCCCTCGCGCACGGGCTCCGGCTCGCAAAAAACATCGGCATCCGTCGGATCCTCTGCTTTGGCGACTCAGATCTAGTGGTGCAGCAAGTATCCGGCGAGTGAGACGCCAGGGACGCCAACATGGCTCTATACCGTTTCCACATGCAGCTGCTGAGCGCTGGCTTCGAGGGATGCGAGTTCCACCATGTCCCCCGCGCCAACAACGAGGCAGTCGACGCGCTCGCGCAAGTTGGATCCACCAGAGCAGCCATCCCGCCCGGAGTATCCTTGGAGCATCTCGGCAAGCCCAGCATCACTCCCTCTCCGGAGTCCGAATCCATCATCTGGGTAGCAGACCCGGGGGCTGCCGGCTCGAAAGAGTCGGGCCCCGCTATTGTGACCTCCGGCTCGAAAGACCCGGGGGCTGCCTCCTCTCCAGGCAAACCATCGGCAAGCAAGGCAAAAGGCCCGGGGGCTGACGACTCGGGAATCCCGCCCGGCCGCCCCCGGATGAGCTCCAGATCGTGCCGGCCAGTGTCTTCACTATCCGGGAAGTTCCATCCTGGGCCCAGCCCTTCATGAAGTACCTCCTCAACGATGAGCTTCCGGATGACGAGGTGGAGGCAAGGCAGATCCGGCGCCGCGCGTACACGTACACCATCATCAACAAAGAGTTGTACAAGCGTAGCGCCACGGGCGTCTTCCAGCGGTGCATCGATGCATATACTGGCTACCGGCTGCTGAAAGAGATCCAACAGGGGGAGTGCGGTCACCACGCCTCCTCGCATGCCTTGGTGTCGAAAGCGATGCGCCACAGATCGACTGCTTCGGAGGACGCAGACCAGCTGGTTCGCGCGTGCAATGGGTGCCAGTGGTTCGGCTGGCTAAGGCACATGCCGACTTCCGCGCTCAAGACGATACCGATCACCTGGCCCTTCGTGGTCTGTGGGTTGGACATGGCCGGCCCCATCAAGCGAGGTCGAGTCGGCATGACCCACCTGCTGGTGGCGGTGGACAAGTTCACCAAGTGGATCGAGGCGAAGCCGATCCAGAAGCTAGACGGGGCCACGGTCGTCACTTTCTTTCGCGACATCATCATCTGGTTCGGCTACCCCAACAGCATCATCACCGATAACAACACGAACTTCGCCAAGGGGGCCTTCGCCCGGTTCTGCCACAACAAAGGGATCCGACTGGACCTCGCATCCGTCGCACACCCACAGTCCAACGGGCAGGTAGAAACAACCAACGGCTTGGTGCTGGATGGAATCAAGCCCTGGCTGATCGAGCCAGTAGAGCGATCACCCGGCTGCTGGATCGAGGAGCTGCCGGCTGTGCTGTGGAGCCTCCGCACCACCCCGAACAGATCAACCGGCTTCACCCCGTTATTCCTCACCTACGGATCGGAGGCAGTTCTCACGGTGGTCATTGAGTTCGACTCACCCCACAAACTCCTTTACACGGAGAAGGAGAACCAGGAGGCGATGGAGGACAGCGTGTACCTCCTCGAGGAGGCCCGCGAGCTGTCCTTGTCTAGGTCAGCCATCTACCAGCAAGGGCTGCGCCGGTATCACTCCGGTCGCATCCGTCCAGTCGCATTCCAGGAGGGCGACCTGGTGCTCCGGCTGATACAAGATACGAAGGGAATGCACAAGTTGTCCCCTCCGTGGGAGGGCCCCTTCATCATCAACAAGGCGTTGCACAACAACTCCTACTACCTCATCGACGCGCAGCATCCACACAAGAACAAGACGGACAAGTCGGACGAGGAGACCGAGAAGCCATGGAACGCGGACCTTCTCCGACCGTTTTACACCTAGACGCAAAAAATCAGTGTATGTATCCTGATCCGTGAATGAATGAAAGATGTGGAACCCCGGCTGATGCTCGGGGGCTCCTTACTGGATAGTCAGATTGTCGTTATTATCCGATTAAATTACTGCAATGATTTTTCCGGCTCTCGTCGACCCCTACCCGGGGCTCGTCGGTTGGCCCGCCCTGCCAATTCTGTTAACCTACTGTGTAGTGTGCGGCGATGCTAGAGGCCCACTCTTCGTCTCAGCTACAGACCGCAACCCGGCTGTCCGGCTAGCAAGAGCAAAAGCCCGAGGGCATCCCACACGAAAATCGGCAAAAGATGCGTCAGATCGGGCATCTCCGGCCATGTGCCTAGTTGGTATTTTTCCGGCTACTAAGCCCCTAGTACCGTGCGGAAATGTATTGTCAGCTCCCTTCGGTTCCGGCTCCAGACCGCAACCCGGCTGTCCGGCAAGGTGCAACGTAAACAGAATTGTGCACGAGAAAGTGACTAACCGTCCAGAAGAGCGTGAGCTAGTTTTCAAAAAAAGAAAAACTCTAGCCAGGTAACGAAGAGGCATTTAACAAGGCAATATATTTACAAGGAGTCATTTTTGTATGTTTCTTTTTTGCACAAATCACACCGAGTCGGAAATCAAGAATAGTGAAGATTTGAAGTACCTATCTGCGGCAGGCACTCTGAATCTCGGGGGCTACACCCAGTGGGTGCGATGGCATGCCCCCACCGGAAGCAGGCAGCGTCAGGCTGAAGGTTTCATCAGCCGGGCGAGGAGAAAGACAAAGGCGGACAGAACACAAGGGCACCACCCGCCCAAGCCGGCTAGCCGCAGCTAGTCGGATGCGTCAGACAAACCTAGCTAGAAAGAGAAAGATGAAGAAGAGAAAGAAGAAGATGAGAAAGAGAAAGATGAAGAAGAGAAAAAGGAAAGAAAGAAAGAGAAAGATGGAGAAAGAAAAATGGAAAGAGAGGAGAAAGGAAAGTGATAGAGAAAATCAAGTCGGACATACTTAGCCGGACCGTGGTGCAGCTCCCTGGCCCGGCTAAGCAGGTCACATCCGGCAGAGAAATGCGAAAAACAAGAATTTTTTGAAGATTCGAAACACCTGTCTATTCCAGCTGTTCCGAATCTCAGGGGCTACACCTAGTGGGTGCGCTGGCGCACCCCCACTAGAAGGATGTAGTATCCGGTTAGCAGATGCGCCAACCGGCCAGAGCAAGTCGGCAGGCCGCCAAGAAGCCAGAATAAACAAAGCGCAAGACAAATGCAAGATAAGTCCGGGTGGAGTGGACCATCCGGCAAGACTAATCGACCAAGGCATAAGCATAAGCGGGTGCACGAAGGCAAACCCAACTAGACAAGTTACTTAAACATCGGGGGACGAAGCCCCCGCACATCCAGATTGTTCAGACAACACAAGTACCACAAGCAGAAAGATAACTACAACTTCACCCAGCATCCCAAGGTCTGCACCTTCAAGCGGACGGACCCTTGTCGTGAGGAGGAGCAGCGTCGGCTACCCCAGCCTAGGAGGACGCCTCCGCGCCATCCGCTCCCGCGCCATCAACCCCGAGCTCCCCTCGCCGTTCGTGAGCACCTCGTCGATGTCAGCGTAGCCGGCAATCGTGATCGCGGCGGAGCAGAGGTCCGGGTAGGCCCGACGCACGGCTTCAAGATCCGCGCCGGCTCGGAAGCCGTCCACCAGCTTGTCGAGACGGGCGTCCTTGTACCATGAAAGCATCAAGGCCAGCGCCATCTCGGAGCCAACGCGGGCAGCCATATCGCGTAGCCGGTCGATCGCGTTCGGTGCACCGCCCATCTTGATCGCCAGGGCCCCCATGGTCTCCGACAGGAGATCCCCTGGGAAAACCAGGTCGTGGATGCCGGCCGCGGCCTTGCGCAGGTTGGCAGCGTCCTCACCGAGCTGGCCCACCAAGTCCTTGACGGCTGCCTTCTCACCCGGCGCAACCTGTTGCACCCGATCATAGGCAAGAGCGTCTACTTGGGGGTAGAATCCTTGTGATCAGAAGGGCAAGTCAAAAGACGACCCGGAAAATGCAGTCGGATAAAACATACGGCACTAGCGGAGGGACTCACCTTTCTCCAGTAGGCCGATGTCCATCAGCTCGTTGTCGAGCATCTCGGCGTGCTCCTTCATCCGGGTGGCCTCCTTGTCCAGAAGGTCAAAGGCGCTGGCCTGGCTGGCGAGAGTCGCCTCCTGCTCCTTAATGGTGGCCTCCAGCTGGTTGACCTTGTCGTGCCATTCTTTATTCTGGAGCCGGAGGGCGGCATTGTCCCGGCTAAGGCGCGCATTGGAGCGGTTCAGCCGGTCAATCTCCCGCTGCCTACAAACCATAATGGCTACGGGTGAAGGAAAATAACCCAAATGAGAAAGCCAGAAGCCAGAAGCAAAATAAGAAGGAAAAGAGCGCAAGAAAAAGGAGCCTCGGGAATACTTACTTCATGCAGTCCCGCGCGTCGCTGCCAGCTGCTTGGCGGCTTCCTCGTTCGTGCCGGCTAGCGTAGCCCGGAGTTGCTTCACCTCCGCTAGTCCGACCTCAAGGTTGAACTCGAGAGTTTGCAGCGAGGCTCCCGCCTCCGCGGACAGTGGAGCCAGCGGGCCGACTAGAGCGACCGGGGCATCGCGGATTGCCGTCTGCCACGTCGTCGGAGTCCACGTCCTCAATGACGACCATGTCCCTGCTGGCGCCCGAGCCCCCCGCGCCGGCTGATGAGCCCCCACCCGGCCTGGAGGCCACTTTCGGCCGGCTCTCCGTGCGCTCAGGCGCAGGAGCAGTCGGCTGGACCATGGTCGCCGGCTCTGGCGGGTGCATGGTCTCGGTCGAAGGGGGCGGGGTAGCCACCGAGGGGGAAGCCGGCGGAGGAAGGTCGCGGGGTGGTGAAGCGGTAGGCGCCCTGCGAGCCAGGCTCACAGCGAAGGAAAGAACGGCGATGCGCAAGCGCAAGAGCAAGGTCAAAACAAAAACAAGATCAAAGCAAGGCTGGAGGCCGATGCGAAGAAAGAAACGAACGAGGGGGAAACGGTGGAAGATGTGCCCCTGCACCACGGGCGTGGATCTTTTCCGACCGCCTGCGGTCCGGCCAGGACGCGGAGGAAACCCACTGCCCGGGTGCGCTTGGCAACCGGCTCTTCAGGCGCGACGCTACTGCTGGAAGTGCCTTTCGCTGGCACGCTTCCGAACAGGCTCGGGCGCGGCAGTGCCGTCGCTCTCCTCCGGCTCGGGGCCGTGCGGGTCTTCCACCGCTTCGTCACCCTGGCTGGGGAAGAATCCCTCCTCGCCGTCCGAGCCCTCGCCGCTGTTCTGGCGCGGGCGTGGCTCGGAACGGTCGGCCGTAAAAACCTGAAGGGGCGCGTTGCCCTCCTCCCATATGATGCAAAGGAACATCTGCGCGGAACAAAACGCAAGTCAGACCGGATAAGGGAGTTAGCCGGATAGCGCTGTTGCCTGTCAAAACTCACCGGCGGGCAGCGACGAGCAACACGAAGAGCCGGGAGGCTCCCAGAACTGCTGGTGGGCCCTGGTCCCTCGGGCAACGGCCCGCAAAACTTCCGGCACGCACGCGTCCTGGCTTGGTTCGAGGGCGTGCCACCTGACCTATACCTGGTCAGGAAGGTGATGGATTGCTCCGATTGGTTTCCTGCATGGTAAACAAGTATACGTAAAATTCGAGCCGTGACCGGCTCCCAGGTTTCCCTGTAAATCGGCTTCCAGAGCCGATTATCCCATGGTTCTGCATTAGATCTATGATAACATGGGGTTTTGCTTGATCACTACAAGTTAAATCGATCTACGATAGTTTAGTGTTTTCACCACGTAATCGGAACGTCCTACACGTAATTGAGCCTGGTATATACGAAAGATGAAGAATATCAACCCTAGAGGAGGCCTAATAACCAACGCAGAGTCAATTACCGGAACAATCTTCTCTAGAACGAATAAGCCACGTCCTTACGTACTACTGGATCGTTCAACCCGTTTGCAAGGCCTAATCATGTAGATATTAAACTAAACCTTGATGAACAAGGCACAACTATAACAGATCGAATCGGCTAAGTAGAGATCAAGCAAGATGCCACCTTCACACCCGGGAAAAGGTGCAAAAGCGGCGAGATAGCTAGAGGTAGCACAACTAAATAATCATAGTAAAAAGTACCGATGCTAGCCCTAACAAATTTGTGATAAAAGTGTTACTCGCCATCAACAAGGCTTAGTACGAGTAACACCAGATAACGCATAAGTAGATACTGCCTAGATCGCAAGATGCGATCTAGGCAGCATGGCACTTACCCGAGAAAAAACCCTAGAAACAAGGGGTGGCGATGCGCCGAGATTGTGTTTGTTGTGAACGTGATTGTCCTCCTTTTCGCGATAACCTTAGGTACATATTTATAGTCCGGAGACTCTCTACTTTGGAATAACTCTACAACTCTATCTTTACCTAAACTAAAACGAAACCTACTATGATACAAGATACACGGGCAATTTAGCCCAAATCTACGCACAAGGCCGATTAACAGCACGTTGAATATACGTATCTTCTAAGCCCATCTTGATTACGGCCCAACTCCTCCTTTGGCCAAAATATGGCGATAACACATGCCCCCCTGGTTTTGGCAATAATAATTCCAAAACCACTCTGCTGATATTTTTTCTTCGCCACCTCCCCCTTTTTTTTTTGTATCGGGTTGCGCGTTGACAGAACGCGTGGCAGAACAGGATCGTCACGTTACCCCTTCATCATGATGCCCTGTCTTCTCGACTCCTTCGCACTGCATGATTTGACGATTTTGGCAGTGCAATCTGGGAAACCGCTATGGCATTGAACCGTCTCTCCAATATTCCCCTTATTTAAATTCGCCTGAACAGTTCACAATCCCCATCTTCCTCCAGTTGCCCGAAAACCCTTCTTCCTCCGCCGAAAAAACCCTCCTTCTCGCCATGGCCTCCTCTGCTTCCTCTGGCCTGTCCTCCCATGCTTCCAACAGCATTAGTGACCGCGAGCCGACGCCAGAGCACCCGCCCACGGCGGCGTACAGTACTCTCGCCCCACGATGGTGGGACGAAAGGGACTGGGATTTTGCCGTCTGTTCGGAGGACGATGCGTCCCTGACTGACGGTGAAGAGAGCCTACAGTTCCTCGTTGACGGAGAACTGAAGGCAAAGAGCAGCGACGACGCCTGGTCGTGGGACGGCGTCGAGTCCTCCGACGAGAAGGAGGAATCGGAGGAGGACACCTCCTCCGACGAGTATCCGCCGACGAAGCGCTTCCGCGCCGGGTCCGAAGACGACGACGACGAGGACGAAGACGAGGAGGCCCCTGCTGGCTTCTTCAGCAGCAGCAGCGAAGACGACGCCGGCAGCAGCGCTGATGACAGCGAACAAGACGGCGGCGGCAGCAGCGACGACGACCTCGGCCTAGATTAGGAATTAGTAGTAGTATGCTTCCTTTTGTAATCCATCAGCCGCTTGTAAGCAATCCGCTTTTGGATGAATGAATGAAAAAATTCGTTTCTCGAAGATTGCCTTTCCGCCCCAATTCTGTCGATAACAAACATAAGTCGATGTTCCAGGAGCCGATAGCAACGTATCGGCTTTCACCTTGTCACGTCCTCACAGTCAACCAAACTACAACTCAAAGAGCCGATGCACATCGGCTTTTCCAAAATCGTTGACAAGGTCCAATTCAGTCGCATATTTAGGCAAACCTAAACGGCCACCTCTTAGTTTCAAACGGTAACCTGCGACTTCCTTCAAAAAGGGCGACCTGGATCCCCAACTGCCCACCAACCAGATCGAGCTCATAGCAACAAGAATCCTCAATCCTCAATCTGCATAGATCCATCTCCGTAGGCAAACCAGATGGCAGAATCGTCCAGCACCAATCCAGAGGTCTCCGGTCTGAAGGTACGCCTACCCCTCGCAGTCTGAACGCAGTGTTAGAACTTAATGGCGAACACCTGAATTAATGCCTTTATCCCACCATTAATTTTTTCTAGGTTTCAGACATTCTACTGCCGCATCCTTCTCTCCCAAATTCTCTCTGTCTTGGCCCTCGTTCAGATTCTAGTCCTGCCCATCTGATTTCTTGTGAAGCAAATAGGATCCCCTTTGTAAGCCAAGACCTAGATCTGAACTCCTGGGCCGACTGCTTGCGAGCCTGGCCTAATCCCCCTGAACATTGGGTTTCTTGGTTCAGTAGGGCAGCTAGAGCTTACCAATCCCAATGGGAAACTTTGGGAATAGCCGATGCCTTGCACCTATCGTTGTCTCCTCTTGAAAAACACGAGAATCTTCTCAAAACCATCGGCTATTTCTGGTCTGACGCTCTGAACTGCTTTATGTTTGGCCATGGCCCCATGTCACCAACATTGCTAGATGTGGTGATGATCACTGGCTTGGATGTTACATCACCCAGTCCCTCTGCTTTCAAACTGACCAAAGTCCCCTACAAACTGTCTTCCAAAACAGACTGTACAAGTTGGGGTGCTTATCTCCAACGCCATATGAAAACAAAGGGCCCCATTTCAGAGAAAGAACATACAGCCTTTCTCAACTTCTGGCTAGAGCATTTCATCTTCTGTGGCCCTTCCCTTGCTCCAACCAAAAACTATCTTTCCTTAGCCCATGAACTGGCCAAAGGTACTCAACTTGGTATCGGCAAACTGTTCCTTGGAGAGGTCTATCGATATCTCCAACTGATGTCTGTTAAGCTGTCCTCAGGCATAGCAATCAAAACAGGTGGTCCTTGGTGGTTCATTCAGTTATGGGCTCAGCTGTACTTTCAGAACCACATCCCAAACTTCCCCCTCCTAGCGAGTTGCACCTTTCCTGATGTAAAAGGGAAACAGATCCGATGCACTAGTTATGGCCAAGCCTTGTACAGACTGCCAGGCAGCAAGTTATCCCCTCAGGAAGCATCCAAGTGGTTCAGCACTTTCTTCCAGGGCCTGGATAACCCTACCTTCTTCCCCTATATGGAGGAATCGGAACACTTTGAAAATCCACTCTCCTTTAGGCTGGACAATTTTGCCGATGACACTAGCACTCGGCAGCTCTTTTCCACCGTGATTCGTCCCTGTTTCCTTCCAGTTGGCATGAGTACGTCCAACAGAATAATCAAACCTGGGTATGAATTCTACCAGCCAGTCTTAGCAGCCCGCCAATTTGGCCTTGGACAAGTAGCTCCCCACTTCTTTCTCCATTATCTTACGGAGTGCAGAGCCGACCTGCCTGATCCTCTCACCAGTCAGAGGTGTTACTCCTTCTTTGATGCTCTGACCATCCCTATTCCAAATGACCTCACCTTCGCTTCGTCAACCAACGGCTTCGAAGACTGGTGGACGATGTGGAAAACCCACGTTTTCCGGAAAGCTCTGGGACCGCTGTTGAAACAACTTGATGCTGATTACGACGTCCCTGTGGCACAGGTACTACTACTTGCAAATTTTCTTGATGCAGCTTGCAATTGATCCTTTTACTAATCCATTTCTCCCTTTGCAGCAACAAGATGGCCCTGAGCCTACACACAGTGATGGCTCCCCCTTTGAGTTCTTTCCACCAGCTCCTGTGGTCCTTTTCTGCAAAAACTCGCCACCTCTAAAAAAGGTCATAATGCAGAAACAGCCGATAACACCCCAATCGGCCTCAAAAAAGCAAGGAACTTCAGCACCAGCTGCCCCGCGGGTTTCAACTAGGACAAGAACGACTACGAGGAATGTAGCTGCCAGGAAAACCTTGAGGCGCCGGAGCCCTTCTCCAGAAAGCTCGCATGTAGGCTGACCCATCTTTCTAGTTAATTCTCCTTACTCTTCATTATGGCAGACGCGCTCATATCTAACATCCTTCCTTTCTTTTGCAGGCTTCCATTGAAGATTCTTCCCACGAGGACGAACAACCCGATGAGGGAGAATCGAGCCCACCGGATTCTGGGAGGACCATCACCCCGAGCCAGCCAGACGTGCCACCATCGGCTTCTAGGAAAAGGTCTGTTCCTGAGCCTGCTGCCCCCCGAGCACCAGTCGAGGCTGGGCCAGTATCGGGTCCCAAGAGAGCTCGTCAAGGACCACCAGTCTCTTCATCGAGCCAAGAGGTTCTGAAAAATCCTCATCTTTTATGCTCCTGCCCCCTACTCCTTGTTCCCTGCCGATTCATCATTTTTTACATTGGTAAATTACCTTTTACACAGGCAACTGATGCTTCTAGTGGGAAGGCCGGGGCCGTGCTGACGCCGGATCTGGGGATCCCCGAAGGTGTAGATGAAACGGCTACCATTCTGGCCGAGCCTCCAGCGACCACACACAAACCGATGGTCTCTTCATCGGCTATCCCCTCGACAGGAGAAGTACGTTTAAGTTTTTTGGGTCCGGCCTTGTATGTTTAGACGCATACTGACGCTTTTCTGGCTGTCAGAGTTGTGATCTTTCAGGTTTGCTGTCGTTCGACCCTGAATCCATCGAACCAACTCCCTCTGTTGCCCATGCTGAACCACAAGCCAGGATTGCTCCATCTCAATTCCAGCGTCTTAAAACCTTGCTGTCCTCCCCAATCGAGGAGTTGATCGAGGGTTCTGAGGAAGTGAAAAGCGTTCTTGCCGAAATTCAGGATCATCTTCCAGTAGCATTGCAAGTGAAGCTTTGGTCAGTTGCAAATCTGTCCTTCTTCGGGCCACGGGTGAAATTAGCTCGTGAAAGGATCCATCTGCGCCACGCCCAACTTCCGCTGAAAGCCGATATTGCAGAAAGATGTCAGCAGCTTAATGAGAAAAAGGCGTCTCTGGATGCTAAAACTGACACCTCCGTCAGCACCGCCGAGCTCGCATCCTTGAAAAAGGAGCTGGAAGATCTTGAGGAGAAGGTCCGGGTGACTAAACAGCTCATCCGTGACAAGGAGGAATCCATAGCCCGCTCCCAATACGAGGCGGAAGGCCTCAAAGCTCAACTGAAGACCGATCTGGTAGACATACGTGCCCTGAGCAGGCAGCTAGTGACGGGCAAGGATGAAGATGACGAAGCCGAGATCGCCGAGGTGGATCGTGTCCGTGCTGACGCCTTCCACGCCTTCGAGGCATTCTTCAGTAGCTCGTATGTGTAAACTGGCACCTGCTTGTAATGTGTGTGTGGACCTCTAAAGTCGATGACCGTGCATCGGCTATATATTTTTGCTCTTATTCGGCCGATTTTCGATATCGGCCCCCACATTTTTGCTGTCCAATATCTCACGTACTTTTGTACCTGGCCGATTTCATGTATCGGCCCCCATGTTTTACTGTCCCTCATCCCACATGCTTGGGAAATATCTCTTGAGATGTTGACCGTTGACCGCCACTGGGAATTTTACGCCGTCCAGCTCTTCCAGCATGTACGCGTTCCCTCTTAAAACTTGATCGACCCTGTATGGCCCGTGCCAATTTGGGGACCATTTACCATATGCTGCATCCTTAGTCCCTAACGGCAACACCGCTTCCCATACCAGGTCGCCAACGTGGAACTCCTTACGTCTCACCTTCTTGTTGTATGCACGAGCTACTTTGGCCTTGTTCTCTTTGATTTTTTCAAGCGACCACAGCCTAAGCTTAGTCACATCTTCAACACTGTCACTCATCAAAGTTGCATATTCTTCAGCCGTCAGATCGTTCTGAAAGGTGACGCGTCTCGATCCAGCCGTAATTTCCCAAGGCAACACGGCTTCTTGTCCATAGACCAGATGGTATGGCGAGGTTTTTATCGTTCCATGACATGACATGCGATAAGCCCATAAAGCTTCTGATAAAACCTCATGCCAACGTCTAGGGTGCTCATCGATTTTCCTCTTGATCAGCTTGATAAGGCTCTGGTTGGATGCTTCAGCTTGTCCATTTGCTTGAGCATAGTACGGAGATGACCGGATCAGCTTAATCCCTGTGTCCTCACAGAACTCCCTGAACTCGTGAGAAGTGAAAACCGAACCTCCGTCGATTGTGATAGTCTGAGGAATCCCAAACCTATGAATGACGTGCTCTTTCACAAAATTAACATCTTTTGAACTTACTGACTTCATAGGGACGGCTTCCACCCATTTGGTGAAATAATCCGTGATGGCCAAGATCCACATGTGGCCTTTGCTTGACGGAGGATTGATCTTGCCGATCATATCCATGCCCCAACCTCGGAATGGCCAAGGCTTGATGATGGGATTCATTGCAGACGCGGGTACCATCTGGATTTTTCCAAACTTCTGACATGCTTGACACCCTTTATAGAACTTAAAACAGTCCTCGAGCATGGTAGGCCAATAAAACCCTGATCGTCTGATCAACCACTTCATCTTATGAGCCGATTGGTGAGTTCCACAGGCGCCTTCATGTACCTCGTGTAGGAGCCGATTGGCCTCGGCTATTCCCAGACATTTGAGTAACAACCCCTCAAGAGTCCTGTAAAACATGTCGTCCCCGATGAGCACATACTTCATGGCCTTGTATCTTATCCGTTTAGGTGCCCCCCGAGCCGAATCTTTCAAGTAATTGAAGATATCGGCTCTCCAGTCGTCTGCGTCCAGGAATTGCACCTGAATATCAGCCCCCTCTGCTACGTCCTTGTAGCCTGAAGCCATCTGTGCAAGATCGTTCGCTTCGGTATTCTGCGACCGCGGGATCCAGGTGAAGTTTATGTATCGGAACTGTCCCATCAGCTCACGGCATTGCATCCATAATGGGAAGAGCGATTCACTCTCACACTTATATTCCTCTGTGAGCTGAGAAATTACCAGTTTGGAGTCTCCAAATATTTCCACTGCTTCCGCTCCAGCTTCGATGAGCAACTCCATCCCCTTGCGTATCGCCTCATACTCGGCTACATTGTTGGTGCGAGAGGTAGACAATCTAATGGAGAAGGAAAATGTTGCCCCCCGGGGCGACACGAGTAAAATGCCGATGCCGCAGCCATCGTCACAAACTGATCCGTCGAAAAACATAGCCCACGCTCTTATGGACAGCGCTGCTATGTTGGTGTTGATCCTTTCAGCAATAAGATCGGCCAACGCCTGTCCCTTAACTGCTTTCGCGGGTTGGTATCGGATGTCAAACTCTGATAATGCAAACATCCATTTGCCCAGTCGGCCTTTTAACATAGGAGCCGACAGCATGTGCTTTACGACGTCCGATTTGCATATGATGATGATTTCAGGTGATAGAAAAATGTGGCGCAGCTTGGTGCAGGTGAAAAACAGGCAGAGGCATAACTTCTCAATATCAGGATACCTTGTTTCTGCGTCCAGCATCCTCCTGCTTATGTAGAATACGACTCGCTCCACCCCATCATAAACTTGTACTACCACCGAGGCGATGGACGTGTCAGCTACTGACAGGTAAATGTAGAACGGTCTGTCCGGGTGGGGTGGAACCAATACTGGCGGCTTCGTCAGATATTCCTTGACATCGTCAAAGGCTCGCTGCTGTTCTGCGCCCCAGCGGAATTCCTCGTCAGATTTAATTTTTACTAGTCCCATGAACGGCTCTATCCTTCCTGACAGATTAGAGATGAATCTTCTGACGAAGTTGATCTTGCCGATGAGAGACTGCAGCTCTTTCTTTGTGGTGGGTGGCTTCATTGTTCGCACTGCCTCCTGACTTTTTAGGCCGATCTCAATCCCGCGTTCATGGACCAAGAAACCCAAGAACTGACCGGCCGTTACCCCGAAGGCGCACTTCTTTGGGTTCATCCGTAGTCCGAATTTTCTCGTTCGGTCCAGGACGCGTTGCAGATCGCCCAAGTGTCCTTCTACTGAGGCAGACTTGACCACTACGTCATCGATATAAATTTCCACCAGCTTGCCGATCAGATCATGGAAAATGTAGTTCATGGCTCTTTGGTACGTGGCACCAGCATTTTTCAACCCAAAAGACATGACAACGTATTCAAACAACCCCACCGAGCCTGGTATTCTGAACGCAGTCTTGTGTATGTCTTCGGGAGCCATAAAAATTTGGTTGTAACCGGCATTCCCATCCATAAAGCTCAAGATCTTATGGCCAGCCGCTGCGTTGATTAACGTTTCTGCCACCGGCATTGGATACTCATCCTTTGGGGTAGCTCTGTTGAGGTCCCGAAAATCTATGGCGACACGCCACCGGCCATCCTTTTTCTCCACAGGTACGATATTAGAAATCCATTCAGCATACCTGCAAGGCCTGATTAAATCGGCTGCCAACATTTTCTCGACCTCCTTCTTGACTTGTTCTAGAATTTCGGCCTTCATCTGCCGTGCCCGCTGCTGGAACGGCCGAAATCCTTTTTTAAGCGGGAGTCTATGCTCAATGATGCTCCTGTCTAACCCGGGCATCTCTGTGTAGTCCCAGGCGAAGCAGTCTGGATATTGTTTCAACAGGGCTATCATCGGATCCCGCAGACTTGGATCCAACCTTTTGCTGATAAAAGTTGGTCGTGGCTTATCCCCAGGACCAATGTCGATTTCTTCTAGTTCATCAGCAGATGTAAATCCATACCCTAGCTTTCCGTCACCTGTCAAATCTATACTAAGCACAGGGCGAACAGTAGGTGAAGTTAACAAAAATAATTTGGGCCGATTGCCTGAATCGGCCCCCTTTTTTATTGCATTAGTCAAGGATGGTTTACACCTTACGGCTTTAACATGGCTGGGAATCTCCCTGCTACGACTGCATGATCTGCTTGTCGTAAGATTGCTGCTTTTTGTTTTTTGTGGCCGATCGCAGGGATCGGCCGTACCACGCGCCGTCGTGGGCTCTGCTACTCTGTCAGGCCAGTGGATAAGACCAGCCTCACCCCGTTTTTTGTAGCCTCGATGCGTTCACAGCCGTCTAGGTTGATTCCAGAGATCGGCTCTTGGTCTTCTGCTTCCCAGACGTTCATGCCAGCAATAGAGACCTCGATAGACTCATCTGCGTGGATGACCTCCACTTCATCTCCATCCCACTGGATGAGGCACTGGTGCATCGTGGATGGAATGCAGCAATTAGCGTGAATCCAATCCCTTCCTAGCAAGACAGTGTAAGTGCTTTTGCTGTCCACGACGAAGAATGACGTGGGGATGGTTTTTCTGCCCACGGTCAGATCCACGTTCAGTACGCCTTGCGTTTCCGAAGTCTGACCGTTGAAGTCGCTTAATGTGACGTTGGTTTTGATCAAATCTGTGGTGGAGCGTCCCAAACGCCGTAGCATGGAGTATGGCATGATATTGACTGCCGCTCCGGTGTCCACCAACATCTTGGTGACAGGTTGCCCATTGATGTAACCTTGTAGGTATAGGGCTTTAAGATGCTTGTAACCCTTCTCCCGCGGCTTCTCGAAAATAACCGGCCGTGGGCCGCAGTCGAACTGTGCCACGGGTAGCTCGTTGGTTCTTGGTGCGCAGAATTCTGACGGAAGTATGAACACCATGTTTGTGCCAGTCGATGTCTTCGCATCGGCTTTCACCGGTTTGGGGCGCCACTCCTTTCTGCTCGGGTGATCTTCCGCTTCCAAAGTCTGCCTCACTTTGACGGCCAGATCAGGCCGTGCTTTCTTCAAAGCGTGGAGATACTGTGCTTCGGCTTCCTCCAAATTACGTAGCCGCTGCACTCTACGCTTTTGGGTGTGCCTGAGTCCGTCAGGACACCACCTTGGACGGTGATACTTGTCTTCTTCTATGTCGCCCACTGGCTCCTTGAGACCTTGTGCTCGGGATGCTCCCCTGCGTCTGCTCTGTGGTGGGAGAGGCCCTAGGCGCTTGAACACTGACACTGGCCCCGTGCCCTCTTGCTGTTGTGTGCATTCCGGGCAGTTGTCGATCGTAGGCAATCAGCTCATTCCCGCGTCCCAGCAGTATTTGAAGAACGGGCAATCCCAATGCTTGCCTGCGCCTTCCTTTTCTTTTGATGGTTCCCTGGCAAGGTGCTCATATCCTTCGTCGTTTCTGTCGCGCGGGCGGCGCTGGTCATACTGGCGCTCATACTTGTTAAGGAGATGCGTGGAATGTGGTTTTTGATATCGCACTCTTCTCACTTGTTCCTCTGTTAAGTACCGCCTGTCATTGTGGCTGGTCCGGTCGCGTGGACCGGCCCTCTCTCTTTCTTTGCCCCGAGAGCGACCACCCTCCTCCTCGTAGTCATGGTGGTATCCAGATCCTGCCATATTAACGCCGAACGAGAAATCTAGCTGACGCCTCGCGGAGCGACTGAGCTCTACCATGTTGACGCCGGGAAATGGGTTTGTGTCTACTTTCATGGCGACCTGCCCAAGGATCAGACGGCCTTGCTCTATCGCCATTTGGATTTGGCGACGCAGCTCTTTGCAATCATTGGTGGTGTGGGTGAATGAATGATGCCACTTGCAGTACGGTCTCCCGTGCATTTCCTGAGTCGTAGGGATTTTGTGGCCTTCGGGTAACCTTAGCTGCTTCTCCTTCAGCAGTAAATCGAATATCTGCTCGGCTTTGCTCACATCGAAGTCAAACCCTTTTGCCGGCCCTTGCTGTTTCACCCATTTACAGGACACAGGATCTGCCCCTCGAGCCCATTCGGCTACAGCCACTTCCTGGTCTTGTGTAGGATCATCTTCTTCTGCATCAACCAGTCCTATCGGACGTTTGAATTTGTCTTGGTACAACTCAGGGTGGCGATGTTCATACATCGTCAGTTTCTGGGCCATGTGCGCCAATGAGTTGTACTCCACTTGGAAAGCCAGATCCTTGATGGGTGCTAAGAGACCCAACACTGCCAGCTCGACTGTTTCCTTCTCAGTTAAACGAGCTGAGTAGCATCGGTTCTTGACGGTCCTGAAGCGCTGGATGTATTCGGCTACAGTTTCTCCCCGCTTCTGCCGTACTTGCGCCAGGTCTGCAATGCCAGCCTCAGTAGCCTCTGAATGGTACTGGATGTGGAACTGCTCTTCTAGTTGCTTCCAGGTGTGAATTGAATCAGGTGGCAGCGAGGTGTACCACCCAAAGGCTGGTCCTGTCAGGGATTGTGCAAAAAATCTTACGCGCATCTGATCTGATGCCGAAATCATGCCCAGCTGTGCCAGGTATCGGCTTATGTGCTCGATCGAGCTTGACCCTTCTGACCCGCTGAACCTTGAGAACTCAGGGAGCTTATATTTGGGTGGCAGCGGAATCAGATCAAACTCGTTGGGGTACGGCTTTGAATAGCCGATTGTCCTTCTCTTCGGCACGAAGCCGAACTGGTCTCTCAGGATGGTACCGATTTGCTCCACTGTTTGAGCTGTAGGGGCTAGATTCTCATGACTTGTTCCAGTGGCATACTTGGCTAGCCACGCTTGTTTATCGCCTGTCAAAACTCACCGGAGGGCAGCGACGAGCAACACGAAGAGCCGGGAGGCTCCCAGAACTGCTGGTGGGCCCTGGTCCCTCGGGCAACGGCCCGCAAAACTTCCGGCACGCACGCGTCCTGGCTTGGTTCGAGGGCGTGCCACCTGACCTATACCTGGTCAGGAAGGTGATGGATTGCTCCAATTGGTTTCCTGCATGGTAAACAAGTATACGTAAAATTCCAGCCGTGACCGGCTCCCAGGTTTCCCTGTAAATCGGCTTCCAGAGCCGATTATCCCATGGTTCTGCATTAGATCTATGATAACATGGGGTTTTGCTTGATCACTACAAGTTAAATCGATCTACGATAGTTTAGTGTTTTCACCATGTAACCGGAACGTCCTACACATAATTGAGCCTGGTATATACGAAAGATGAAGAATATCAACCCTAGAGGAGGCCTAATAACCAACGCAGAGTCAATTACCGGAACAATCTTCTCTAGAACGAATAAGCTACGTCCTTACGTACTACTGGATCGTTCAACCCGTTTGCAAGGCCTAATCATGTAGATATTAAACTAAACCTTGATGAACAAGGCACAACTATAACAGATCGAATCGGCTAAGTAGAGATCAAGCAAGATGCCACCTTCACACCCGGGAAAAGGTGCAAAAGCGGCGAGATAGCTAGAGGTAGCACAACTAAATAATCATAGTAAAAAGTACCGATGCTAGCCCTAACAAATCTGTGATAAAAGTGTTACTCGCCATCAACAAGGCTTAGTACGAGTAACACCAGATAACGCATAAGTAGATACTGCCTAGATCGCAAGATGCGATCTAGGCAGCATGGCACTTACCCGAGAAAAAACCCTAGAAACAAGGGGTGGCGATGCGCCGAGATTGTGTTTGTTGTGAACGTGATTGTCCTCCTTTTCGCGATAACCTTAGGTACATATTTATAGTCCGGAGACTCTCTACTTTGGAATAACTCTACAACTCTATCTTTACCTAAACTGAAACGAAACCTACTATGATACAAGATACACGGGCAATTTAGCCCAAATCTACGCACAAGGCCGATTAACAGCACGTTGAATATACGTATCTTCTAAGCCCATCTTGATTATGGCCCAACTCCTCCTTTGGCCAAAATATGGCGATAACAAGCGCAAGAATGATAGAAGGAAAGATAAGCCGATAAATATACTCACCCGGGCCACGCGGTTCTCGCGTGTGTAAGGAGCGACGCCAAACTTCCAGTTGGAAGCGACCTTCTCCTTCGTGATCATCCAGACCCACTCGTAGAGGTTGGCGAAGGAGGGGTCGCGGTGGGAGAGCCGGGTGGGGTCGAGCCGTCCGAAGTAATAGCACATCTTGTGTGCTCGCTGCTGCATGGGCATCATGAGACGGCTGACCCAACCCGCGTCACGTCGATGCCAGTCAGACCAGCCGTCACCAAGTCCCTCATCCGGTGGAGGAGCGCGTCTGATTCTGCCTTGGAGCCGAAGATCTTCTCCTCCTAGTGCGCCCAGCTAGACTCGGTGTCCTGGAAGGCCGGGAGGTTCAGCCGGTCCTCATACCCCAAGTTCCGTACGTAAAAGTACGTCGGCTGCCACAGTTTAACTTTGTCGTGCAGTTTGAACTTGGTGTAGCCGGTCTGCAACCGGCTATAGATTGAGACGCCGCCACAGGTCACCAGCGGACCCTTGGCGAACTACACCTGAGGCCGCATCAAGAAGAGCCGGCAGAAGAGCCCGAGATCCGGTTGGATCCCGAGATAGCATTCGCAGAAGGCGACAAAGTAGGCCAAGGTGCCGATTGCATTTGGCCCGAGATGGTGGAGGCGGATATCGAAGTGGTTAAGGAAGGACAAGAAGAAGGCGCTGGCCAGAAAGGCCAGGCCGCGCGCTAGATGCGCGAGGAAAATAACTCGTTCGCCAGGTTGAGGAGCCGGCGAGATCTCATCAGCCAGGGCCAGGCGAACAGCGGTCGCCAGGAGGCGTGACCGCCGGTATTTCTCCACTTGCGCCTCCATCACGGAGGAACCGCACCAGGCACCTCGGCTTTCGGCCATGGAGGTAGCGGCGGAGCGTGGGGGAGAAGGAGAGCGAGGGGGAGAAGGTGGAAGAGGAGCGGCGAAGGAGCAGCGGTTGCCCGTCGCTCCGGGAATGAAAGGGACTGGCATCGCGGGCGGAGCGGACATCGCGAGTTCGCAGGCGGCGCAGAGAAAGGGCGGAGGCAGAGAGGCAGCGAGAGCAACGGCGCCGAAGGCAAGGACGAGGGGGCAAATGAGCAGTAGGGGGCGGCGCAGCGCCGCGTCCCCTACTTAAAGGGGTCGGGGAGGCAAACCACCGGACCACCATGTGGCGATCCCCACGGCCCCAACGGCGTCTAGATCTTTTGCGGCCGCGCACCACGCACAGAAGATCCCAGGAGGGAGGCGAGGCACCGACGGCAGTTCCCGAAGCGATAGCCGACGCGACCCCACGACGCGCCCTCCCATGACCATCATCACGCGTGGCTGATATCAGTGATGACGCAGCCGGGGCAGCTCAACCGCCAAGATTCAACCGAGAAAAATTTCAAAATCCTAGCTTTCTAAGCGCGCGCACATTTCGCCTGAGGGCAGAATCTACACGCGCTCGGGGGCTAGTGTCGGGGGGACCGCCCCTAGGTAGGCTAACCGGACAAGATGCAAAGCACCAACACATTAGCCGGCTGAGGGTAGCCGGACGCGGAAACCTCAAGACAGATCAGAAGAGGGAACAGACCAAGACCCGACTGGCAAACCAGCCAGCCGGACAAGAACTATCGGCAAGACCGCCAGCCGGCTAGATCAAGATAGCCGGCCGAAGCAAGATAGACCAAGAGCCAACCGGCGGAAGAACCAGCCGGATGAAGCAAGCAAGGGCAGAAGAGTAGCCGGATGGATCCGACCATCCGGCCCAGGAAGGCCAACCGGCTAGATCACCCTAGCCGGCCACTCAAGATGGGCAAGGTACCAGATGAGATGACGTAGGGCACAGTGCGCAGTACGCCCAGGAAAACGGACAAGATAGAAAGAAGACTGGGACACTCGGCCCATACCGACGACTTTACCGATGACGGTTGCAACAGTAGATAGTAGGTGGCATTGTGCATAACTACCCGCTCGACGTCCACTATAGATAGCGTGGCGGCATGGGCTTAACTGTGAGTACACACTCCCCATGTTGGCCACTGTAGATGACCTAGCCGGCTGGGGCCCGCCTGTGGGACCCGCCAGTTGACCAGGTCGTTGCCCATGCTTCATATGCCTATATAAGGGGCGACAAGGGCAACTGAGCTAGGGTTGGACTCTCCTTTACTACTAGCCAGACCCGATACAGCTCGAGGAGCCTTGTAGCCCTTAGTGATCATCCTCATAGTCAGATCGGCAGGAGTAGGGGCTTTATCTCAACCCGAGGGCCCCGAACCTAGGTACTTCTTGTGTCCCTGACGCTTGCTTGTATCCAATCCCGCCTGCGAACTCCGTCGCACACTTCCCTGCTTTGCTCCTGCACCTCTTTCTAGCCTTCTTAGGCTCTGCCGTTTCCATAACGACGACAGTACAACTCGGCGGGGAAGACAAGGTCCATGCGGGCACGAAGAGGATGTTGTGGTGGGCCAAAACCCACGACAGGAGCGTGCATGCGGCACGTCGCGCCCGTGCCGCTAAAGGCATCCAATAACACCATCTAGAGGTGGGCCGAGCCCATTTTACACATACTTTTTGTATTTCTATTTTTTATTTTCTGTATTATTTTATTTTGAGTATTTTCTAAAATGTTCTAATTTTAAATGTTTCTTGGGATGATTTTTTCCATTAACATGAATACACATAGATCTCTATATCAGAATACAAATAACTTGAATTTGTTTAGATCATATATATATATATAGGCGCTATTTGACACCCAGGGTGTAGAATAGTTATTCTACACCCACCCTCTATCTTAAGAACTGTATATTATTTTTACGTCACGTAAATTTTGTCTTACTTCGTAAGTCGAGAAGAACATAAGAAAATTTAGAAATGACATAATTTTTTTGTTTACATGCCGTATAAAATTACAATGTAAAATACGTATTTTTGGTGTTTTTTACACTATAATGACTCATAAACTTTATTTTTATGTCGAAATTTTTGGTTGTGGTGAATATATGAACATAATAATCCATATACAGAACATAATTTTTTCAATTTAACAACGTAAAAATATGTTGGGTGCAAAATAAGTATTCTGCACCCTCGGTGCTGAATAGGGTTTCTGGACAAATCCAAACCACTCATTTCCTGAAGGAGGGAGTCATTGTATATAAAAAAATCAATTAAACATCCCAAAACAAATGTTTGGCATAAAAGGAAAAAAATCGGTGTATTAACTTAAACCCTGTTGACCATCTATACACACATGTTTTCATCTTGACGATATTCATTTACTTAAAAAATGTTGACCAGATGACTAAAAGCTTAGGCATGCAACAAATCAAAACACCAAAGTAACCGTTAGACATAAAAAAGGCCAACCACATAACCAAAGGAGAATGGCATGAACTTTGATTTCTACAAAACCATTGAAAACATGATGGACGACAAAGTTATTTCAAACTTATAGTGTGTACTAGTTGAGCAATGTAAAAGTGCTCAAATTAAACAAAAATTTGGAGGGCATCCTACATGACTAGCATAAATGTTTGCCTTTTGGGTCCGGTCCAATGAATCTCTTTATTCCGTCATGAAACAAAAAAATCAGAAAAACTATTAAAAAACAAAATGCAAACCTAAGGAGTACTTAATTTTGTGAGCGAGACGAGAGTGAAAACCTATGAACTATGATCGGGTGACGATGACGCTTGTGCACTTGTTCCCTTTCTGAAGACGTTGCTTTTGGAGAAGTCTTACTTCTAGTGTTTTTTGGTAGTGTTGGTGATGCTGCTACTGTTAGGAATAGACACAAATTGTATTCCTCTAGGGCCAAAGGCCACAATATATAGTACATGTATAGGTGGAAATATGTAGGAAAACCCCCTAACAAGTGGGGACATACAATATACAAATATACATCTAACACCCCCCCTCAAACTCATGGTGGTTCGACAACACTGAGTTTGGAGAGAAAGAAAGTATGCTACGCAATGGCCTGTGCCTTCGTAAAGAAATCCGCCAACTGTAACTCTGAAGGCACATACTGAAGCGCAATAACCTGAGCCTGTACTTGAGCACGCGTATAGAAAGCATCGACACCAATATGCTTGGTAAGCTTATGATTGACCGTATCACGTGCAATAGTAATAGAACCTGTACTGGCAGACAAAACCAGAGTGAGTGTGGTAATAGAGACCCCAAAATCCGCAAGCAACCACCGTAACCAGATCACCTCAGCAGTCAACAAGGCCACATTACGCAACTCAGCCTCAACACTCGAACGGGAAACCGTTGTCTGTTTCTTCGTCTTCCAAGCAATAAGCAAACCACCAAGAAACACACAGTAAGCAGAAAGTGAACGGTGATCCGTAGGATCACTCGCCCACGTAGCATCTGAATAGCAATGGAGCTAGAGGAGCTGGAACGAGGAAAGAGAAGGCGACGAGTGATCGTGCCACGAAGATAACGAAGAACACGAAGAAGATGACTATAGTGAACAGTGGTAGGAGCGGAAACAAACTGACTCAGAATATGAACATGATAAGATATGTCAGGACGAGTGATAGCAAGATAAACAAGACTCCCAACAAGATGGCGATAACGCGTCGGATCAGGAAGAGGATCACCATCAGTAGAACGAAGCTTGACATTAAGCTCCATAGGGGTCTCAACGGTGCGCTCATCCCCAAGAGCAGCACGAACAAGAAGGTCCTGAATATACTTTTCCTGGTAGATGAAAAAACCATCAGAGGTGGAGGAAACTTCAATCCCAAGAAAGTATCGAAGAGGACCAAGATCAGTCATAAGAAACTAATCACGAAGACGAGCCTTAACAAAGGCTATATACTCAGGATCATCACTAGTAATGATCATATCATCAACATAGAGAAGAAGAAGAGTGCTTCCATGAGTAGAAGTGTGAACAAACCGCGCTGGATCATGAGCACTAGGGGAGAAACCAGCAGCAGACACTACAGAGGCAAAGCGCTCAAACCAGGCACGAGGGGCCTGTTTGTGTCCATAAAGAGAACATCGGAGACGACAAACCATCCCCGCGGGAACAGAATACCCAGGAGGAGGCTACATATAAACCTCCTCACTCAACTCGCCATTGAGAAAGGCGTTCTGAACATCAAGCTGGGACACATACCAGTGACGAACAGAAGCAACAACAAGAAGAGTACCCACGGTGGTCATATGAGCCAGATGATCAAAGGTCTCATCATAGTCACGACCGTGCTCCTGCTAAAAACCATGAGCCACAAGACGCGCTTTATAGCGCTCAAGAGATCCATCAGAGCGGGTCTTAATTTTATAGACCCACTTACACGTGATAGGACGAACACCGGGAGGGGGAGAAACAATATCCCAAGTGCTAGTGCGCTCAAGCGCAGCAAGCTCCTCAGCCATGGCCAGCTGCCATTCAGGATGATGCTCAGCATCCCGATAAGAAGTCATCTCAGAGACAACAAAAAGACCATACTAACTAGGAGAGTAACGGTTGGGGGCATGATGCTGACGAACATGATGAGTAGAGGGAAGCTCATCAGAGGAAGACAACTCATGAGACGACGATGAAAAAGAAGGGATAGCAGAGGAAGGCTCTGGAGAACTATGGGAACTAGACGAAGCAGAAGAGGATGGTGTCGAAGAAGAGACATCAGGGGGAAGGGGTCCTGAAGAAGACACAATAGGAGTAGAAGGAGGTGTGTCAGGAAAAAGAAGAAAAAAGATATCTTCCACCGGGTAGATACCAGCGGTGGGACGAGGATAGAAAGGGCGCGTCTCATCAAAAGTAACGTCGCGAGAGATACGCATCCGACGACCAACAGGGTCCCAACAGCAATAGCCCTTATGCTCATCACTGTATCCAAGGAAGACACACTCAATAGACTGAGCGGGAAGTTTGGTGCGTTCGTGGGGGGCAAGGAGAACATAGCAAACATAACCAAACAAGCGAAGCATAGAGTAGTCGGGAGAATGACCAGATAGGCGCTCAAGAGGGATACCACCCTGTAGAGCGGCAGAAGGCTGAATGTTGATGAGGTAAGCCGACGTGGCGACAGCCTCAGCCCAGAAATGCGGCAGAAGAGAAGAAGCAATCATCATGGCACGAGTGGTCTCAAGAAGATGGCGATGCTTACGCTCAGCAACGCCATTCTGGGCATGTGCGCCAGGACAGGAGAACTGAGCAAGGGTACCCTGCTCAGCAAGGACACCTCGCAACATCCGGGAGATATACTCACCAGCAGAATCACCGCGAAACACACGAATGGGTGTAGAATATTGAGTACGGACCATGGCCGCAAAGCGGTAATATATGGAGAACACTTCACTGCGAGAGCGCATAAAATACAACCAAGTGTACCAAGAGAAATCATCTATGAATAAAATATAGTAGTGATGGCCCCCTTTCGAAGCGAAAGGATCCGGACCCCAAACATCGGAATGGACTAAATCAAAAGGTCGTTGAGATACAGACGGGCTAGTAGGATAGGGAAGCTGAATCTGTTTACCCAACCTACAACCCTGACAATGTAAAGACCCATCTCCTAAGACAGACCCCAGAAGACCACGATGAACTAATGACGACAGGAGAGAGTCACAAAGGTGACCAAGACGATGATGCCACTCCTGAAAAGAGCTAGTAGCAGAGGCGACGACCGGAGAAGAACTGGCAGATGAAGTGGCAGCGGAAGGAACACGAAGCCAGTCTAACTCCCAAAGTCCTGAAGAGTCATGGATGTGAGGGTCAGCTCCAACCAGGGCCTATGTGCGACGATCCTGGAGAACACAAGAATCAGCATCAAGAATGAAGCGACAACCAGAGTCAGTAAGCTGGCTAGCAGAGAACAGATTCATCTTAAGACGAGGAACATGATAAATATCAGGAACAGAAAAAGAAGAAGTAGAAAGGGTGCCCGACTAGAAACAGGAAGAGAGGTACCATCGACCGTGAGAACATGGATAGGAGAAGGGAGAGAACGAATAGCGGACAAAAGAGAAGACTCAGAGGTCATATGAAAAGAAGCTCCAGAATCCAGATACCACGGGGACGTACCTGACTGTGTAGAGGGTGGTGGTCGCGCAGTGCCTGAAGAATCAGTCACAGAACCAGCAGTGCCCGTCGAAGAAGAGCCTATAGCAGCAAGCAGACCACGAAGACTCCTAATAATGTCCTGATCAAAGAGAGTAACTGCTGAAGATCCGGAAGGAGCCGACTGCCCATGAGCCTGGTGCTGCTGACGTAAACTGGGGTCCCGTGTATAACAGGTGGCCCAAGTGTGGTCATCCCTGCTACAGTAAGTGCAGTGACAAAGAGAACCACGGCGACCCTGACCACGAGCCTGCTGGTGCTGACTCTGACCCTGAGACTGCTGGTGTTGACTCTGACCCTGAGACTGCTGGTGTTGATTCTGACCCTGACCTGTAGGAGTGGGTAGTATCGATGGTGGCATAGAGGACCATGGCTGAGTTGAGGGAGAAGACGGCAGAGGAGGACCACGAGTAGCAAGCACACACAGAACCTCAAGAAGACCAGTACCATGGAGACGAGTCTCCTCATCCCGAAGCTTAGACAACACCTCAGAGAGCGGAACACGACCACGAGCATTCAACTGAGCACGGCGGGGCTCGAACTCCTGGCGGAGCCGAGACAGAAACTCATAGATGCGGTGAAACTCCAAATCCGAGCGCACAATCTGGCAGCACGAGCATGTGCCACAAACAGCAGTACGGAGAGAATCAAGCTGACACCGGATAGCAGCACTCTGAGTATAGAACTCATCAATAGTGGAATCACCCTGCTGAAGAGCCTGCTCCTGGCGAACCACAAACAGGTAAAGAGCATCCCCAAACGGCTGATAGCGCTGACGAAGATGTGCCCACTGAGCAGCAATAGTAGGGATACTCATGAACTCGGCAGCAAACTGGGGCAGAACACTGGAGGTGAGAACAGCAGCAGCACGAGCATCCTCATCGACCCACTGAGTGTAGGCGGTCAGATCGTGGCGATAGGTCTTGAGATCAGCAGAGTACTGTTTGAACTTCAGCTCATAAGCAGCAACAGCACTATCATCGGCACTCTGAGCAGCATCCTTGGCCTCCTGAGAAGCATCAACACCGAGAACAATCGGCGTCGGCGGAAGAGGAGCCACAGGAGCAGGGGGCACGGCGGACAGGAGACCTCGCCGGAGAGCACACCCCAAAGACGGAGACCGCACATGTGAACACGCATAAAGGCAGCAAAATCAGGATAATTCGCGCCATCGAAGATCACCGGGCAGTGAGGAATCACTACATAGCCCGATGCAGAAGACATCTCTCTCACGCTTTTTTTTCAACTCTCGATCTCAGATCCGATCGGAACTGCAGCCGGATGGATCACTCGATCCCGATCGAGAACCAGGAGGTCGGCGGGAGGCACGGCAATGGGAGGCCGCCTGAGGAAGACCGGCGGTGAGGGAAGACCAACGGCAGGTGGCGGGGGAAGACCGGCGGGGCGCGGCTGGCGGCGGATCCGAGGCGCGGCCGGCGGCAGAGCCGAGGTGGGGCGCGGCAGATCCAAGTCAGGGCGCGGCCGGCGGCAGATCAGAGGCGGTGTAGGGCGGGGCGGCGGGTGGACTAGGCGGGCGACAGCAGCCCACGACGGAGGAGGAGCGGCGGTGGCGACCGGCCGGGGCGGCGGGCATTAGCCCACGACGGAGGAGAAGCGGCAGCGGCGACCGGCGGCGACGACGACGGCAAGCCGTCAGCGGCAGGGACGGTGGCAGCTACAACAACGAAGTTGCGAAAAAAAGAGGCTAACCTAGGTAAGATACCATGTTAGGAATAGACAACTTTATTCCTCTAGGGCCAAAGGCCACAATATATAGTACATGTACCGGTGGAAATATGCAGAAAAACCCCCTAACAAATGGGGACATACAATAAACAAATATACATCTGACAGCTACAAGAAATGGATCGTTGTAGCGGGACTCTTTTGTACTTTTTTCCGTGTGGATCGTTAAAACCATTAGGACATTGTGTTGCTACAGAGATCATATGTAATTGGTATATCCGCGATAATATATTCACATTGTCAAATAAAAGTACCTAAAGCATGGTTTATCATTGACAATGGTTGCTGCTTTGCTGGGCTAGTCCTTCGTGACCTTAGCACGATAACTTTCTGTCCGTCTACTATAACAAGCTTTGCCCGGTTCCGGTAATGCATGGGCGAGGACGATGGCGTGCCTTTGGCTCGCACTAGTGTTTATAGTCGTCGCTAGGTAGTGTAGTGACCTATTTATAATATTTATTACTTTTGGGTCTCTTTGTACTGTGGTTAATGATTATTCATAGATCAGTTGAATTTTGGAAAACATGAACAACCATACCTATAAACTTGTACAGAAATAAATGTTAATAGGAAAATGAGATAGCTGTGTGACGGTGATAGGTAAACTTGTATAATGTGCTTGCTTTCATGCTCCTCTACATTCGGACCTTCCACTCTTTACTTCTCCGAAGAAAACATATTTTTTGATGAGTAAAAATTAACTAGCATTTAGGTATATCTATGCACAAATCTGTATAGGTGTTAGTGAAAAAGTTATATTTGAGTGTGTATCCATGCATGATGCATGTAGGTACTAGAATGTAGGACATCAAACAATTTTAGAATTCTAGACTGCAATAAAAAATAATTGCACAAAATACGGTATCTACAGCCAAACATTATGAACAATCTATTAATTATAACTAGTCATGATATAGTTTTTGTCCATTGATATTACAAACTTGTCATCACGCGACTCGCACATTAAACTTATGTGTAGAAGTCGACTTAGCCCTAGGCAGGGGCGGAGCCAAGGGGGGCTAGCAGGGGTCAGACCCTCCCTAATGATCGCCCCCCCCCCTAACAATCTGCAGCGTACTATTTAGCATTAATCATAATTATTAGTTGTCTATTAGACTCAAGTATAGCCTATAGGTCTAATCGTTCAATCCTGAAATCCACAACGCAAAAAAAGCCCATAATTTTTATATTACAATCTACTTCATATTAATTTGTACTTATGGTTCTATTATGAATAAGTTTGGTTGATTATGAACTAATGGTTGGTATTGGTACTATCATATGTATACTTTCGTGAAATTTTAACAAAAAAATTCGAGGTTGACGATCTACGTCTTCTTCGCCCCCCGAAGTCTGAATCCTGGCTCCGCCCCTGGTCCTAGGTGCGTTTTTATATCTTGTAGTCTTTTATCCGTGGTTACCATTGTTATGTACTCTACTTAATAATTGATAAGAAAGTCTATGTTGTCATTTTGATGAAGTGGCCAGGGTATACATGGGCACGAGCCGGACCGAGCCAGCTCGCCGCTGCCGACGAGCCATGAACCAGAGCTCGGCCTGAGCTTCCCTCCAATACTACCAGGAAACTAGTTGTAGATAGACATACCTTATGTGGCGCATGGTTCTGACCATGCGCCACAAAAGTTGTCCAGTGGCGCATCTGGAACAATGCGCCACAGAACCATGAAACTTCTATGGCGCATGGTAGTTCAAGACGCGCCACAGAAGTTTGGTGGGACCCACACCAGGCCTTGCTCCATGAAACTTCTATGACGCATCTTACTATATGCGCCACAAAAGTTTTAACTTCTGTGGCGCATATTGACAGATGCGCCATAGAATCATCAGGTGGGAACCACAGCAGGCGGGCTTTGACCGTGCTCTGACCAAACTTCTGTGGCGCATGTGACTATATGCGCCACATAAGTTTATGTCTTCTGTGGCGCATGTCGCCATATGCGCCATAGAACAACTATGTGGACCCCACTATCTGGACACCTATGACCAAGCTTCTGTGGCGCATGGTTGCAATATGCGCCACATAATGGTGTGTGCTACTCAGATTATATTGAGTGTTTATAATACACATTTTCCTCTTACTTTTTCCAACTAAACAAGTACCAGTGGCATAAGTAGAATATTAGACAATCTAAATGCACATGCGCATAGCCTTGACCAGCAAAACAACAATGACATACATCATTGCAAATACACAAACTTCAACATTGCAAATCCGTTCACAGAGCTGGTGGGGGCGATGGTGGTGGAAGATGCCAAACCTCCCTATTCACGCGCGCCTGCAGCCTGCGGACGTGGTCCTCCATGGACACGTTGGGGTCGAGCACCGGCCGCCACCCGATTGGTTCCGCCATGCGTGCCCTCTCCTCCGGGGACGCAAGCACGGCGTACAACCTCATGGTCTTGTTGTAAAGGGCCTCGTGCCGCAGTCTGGCCTCCTCAACGATTAGGTTGACCTCTGAATCCCGCGGCGGCGGAATCCGAGCACTGCCCCTCGACCTCGCCCCTCCACTGTGAGTAGGCTGCAGGGAACGCGAGTGGGTTGTGCTCTCCGGCGAGTCTTTCGACGAGTTGTGGGAAGAAAACATCAGGGGCAGTTATGTTGCTTTGGACAGGGAGTGTGGTATATATATAGAGGGGTGTCATTAAAGCAGCTATCTGCCACCTTTATTTTGTGTAGATCCGCACTAAGTGTTCTGTGGCGCATATGGGCTTTATGCGCCACAGAATTTCAATCTTCTGTGGCGCATATCACCCACATGCGCCACAGAACACTGAGTCCAGGGGCCCACAGTCTAGCCACTGCACCCTATGGCCAAGGTTCTGCGCGGCATATGGGCGATATGCGTCACAGAACATTGAGTCCCGGGGCCCACAGTATGGCCGCACTGCACCCTATGGCCAAGGTTCTGTGGCGCATATGGGCGATATACGCCACATAAGTTCAATCTTCTGTGGCGCATATCGCCCATATGCGCCACAGAACCCTGCGACCAGATCTGCACAAAAAGGTGGCAGCTTTGCACCCCTCTATCTACCACCATCCATTTCACGTCCTTCTTCCCCCTCCTCCCAGCTCGTCTTCCTCCACTTTTCCACCCCATTGTGTCCATAATTTTCTACATTTTGTTGTATTTAAACCTACTATAGTTGATAGATTGGTTAGCGAAAGTATTTCTCCAACTAGTAGATCTAAAACACACTTACTTTTCTCCTCCACATCTCTATTTGTGTACCATTATCTCTCTATAGATCTATTGGTCCACACTCTCTCACATTGCGCTCTTGACTCGGTATTCAATCTACTACCCGGTGAGTAATTGGCCATGAATATGCATGCTTTGTAGGTGTAAAGCTTGTCGCGCGGGCGGTGTGTACATGCGATGCATGCATGGCGCGAAGACAATGTTTGTGCATGAAGCTTGTGTGGTGCATGAATGCTTGCATGGGAATAAGTTTCTTGTTTTTGCTTGTCTGCCTCGGTGTGGTGCATGGATGTTTGCCGAAATGTTGATTCATTTCCATTTCGGCAAATTTTTGCACCACCCATATGTCCTACTTTTAGGAAAGGTCATGCCGAATTTTTCCGGCGACCATGCATGTGTGTTTGTGTGTGCATAAGGTGTGGTTTCTAATTAACCTACTCTCTATCTTTTGCTCTATACATGCATACCACACAGGCTACCATGGTTGTCAGCATGAGCGAAGGTCAAGTTACTAGGTACAAGAAAGACGCGAAGGTGTACATGATTCAGAACAACAAGACCCAGATAAGATGTCCATGTCGAACATGCAAGCTCTAGCGCTGGATCAACCCTGATTCTGGACAATTGGAGGATCACCTGCTTAGGCGCGGTTTCATGCGCGACGACTTTGATGAGGAGCTGGCAGTAAATGGTGGTGGTCATCATGAAGACTTGGGCGGGCGAGAAGACAAAGAGTATCCCGACGGGCATGGTCATGATGACGAAGAATATACCGGCGGGCATGGTCATCATGACAAAGAAGAAGATGTCGACGGGCATGACCATCATGAAGAAGGAGAAGAAGCGAACACCCAGACGCTGCTAACTTCGGTGTTAAGGGACCCTCATGTTCAGGAACTGCTTCTCAAGGAGACGAGCAATGCCAAAGCTGCAGCCAGAGATAAATCCAAGCTGGCGCAAATGGAGTTAGATGGGATGACTCCATTGTATCCTGGGTGTCGGCCCGAGGATACACGCCTGAGTGTAATGCTCAAGGCTCTAGAGATGAAGGCAGAACACAAATGGACCGACGTGAGCTTCAATGCTAACATGGAATTCTGGCATGATCGTCTTCCTTACGGGAACACATTGCCAACAAGTATAGAGGAGTCCAAGAAAATCGTGTGCCCCCTTGACCTACCGCATGTTAAATACGACGCATGCATCAATGATTGTGCACTTTATCATAATGAGCACACGGAGAGAACCACATGTCTGGTGTGCGGCCATGGACGGTACAAGAGAGGGAACAAGAAAGTTCCTCGAAAAGTAGTATGGTACTTTTCTATCACTCCTCGTCTACAGAGATATTTCGTAGATCCTAAGGAACCAAAGCTAATGCAATGGCACGTGGAAAGGGAGAAACCCGAAGATGATCCATAGAAGGGCAAGATCCTAACACACCCTTCAGACGCTAGCTAGTGGAATGCATTGGACATCGAGTTCGAAGAGTTCGGGGGCGATGCAAGGAACGTCAGGCTGGGTATGAGCACCGATGGACTCAATCCTTTTGGCAACCAGAGTATCATGCATAGCACCTGACCCGTGTTTATATGGCCGTACAACATCCCCCCGTGGCTCTGCACAAAGCAAAGGTACGTACACATGCATTCTTATTCAGGGGCCGAAACAGCTAGGTGTCGATATGCATCTTTATCTCGGGCTATTTAAAGAGGAGTTAGCCACGTTGTGGGAGACGTCAGCCCATACGTGGGACGCCTACACTAAAGAATATTTCCCTCCGAGAGCCGCGTTGCTCACGACGGTTCAAGACTATCCTGGTTACGCATATGTATCGGCTCAGGTGAACCACAGACACAATGCATGTGTCAAGTGCATGGATAAGACCCCGCATCTCCATCTACCCAAGGATCTTGGGTCTTCGAAAATCGTGTTCCAAGGGAATCGAAAGTGGCTTCGCATGGATCACCCGTGGAGAAAACGCGGTGAACTATTCAATGGTAAAGACGAGCTTGAAAGATCCCCGTGTACGAGGAGCGGCGAAGAAATCGAGGATCTTCTGAATAATTGGGATGAGTGCCTAACGCCAGGAAAGAAGCGACCAAGGACAAAGCCGCTTTTGGGTGTATGGAAAGCGAGGTCTGTTTTCTGGGACCTGTCGTACTGGAAGGTCCTCCACACGCCCCATAGCCTCGATGTAATGCACATCACGAAGAACGTTACCGAGAGTCTGCTTGGCACTCTCCTCAACATCCCGGAGAGGACCAAGGATGGGCCGAAAGCAAGAAACGACCTGAAATTTCTTGGCATCAATAAGGAGCTTCAGTACCCTGATAGTGATGATGATGACGATCAAATGTAAGGGACTCAGGGTCGTCGCAAAAGGGTTAATAAGAATGAGGTGTTTGTGCTTCGCGATGCCTGCTTCACTCTGTGTCAGGAGGAGATCAAGTAGTTTTTCAGGTGCCTCCTAGGAGTCAAAGTTTCTCATGGTTACTCGGGCAAGATAAGCAGATATCTTGACGTAGCGAAGAAGAGGTTAAGCGGTATGAAGTCCCACGACTGTCACGTGATGATGACACAGATACTTCTAGTTGCCATACGAGGGATAATGGACGAGCATGTCCATGAGACGTTGTTTGGCTTGTGCAACTTTTTCGACGTCATCTCTAGGAAGTCGATCATCATGAAGCAGCTCGACAGGTTACAGGAAGAGATCGTGGCGATAGTATGCGAGCTCGAGATTTACTTTCCGCCCGCATTCTTCGACATCATGGTGCATCTACTTGTCCATGCCGTGGATGACAACATCCAGCTCGGGCCGACATTCCTGCACAACATGATGCCGTTTGAAAGGCTGAACGGTGTCATCAAAGGGTTCATTCGCAACAGGCCTCATCCAGATGGAAGCATATCCAAGGGCTTTCTGATCTAGAGTGCATCTCTTTCTGCTAGAACTATCTAACCACCGAGAACGAGGATGTTGGAATACCCACCAAGAAGCACCTCGGAAGGCTCGCTGGGTATGATCACCGCGAGGGCCACCGCTCACTGTATGTCGGCATTGCTAATCGACGCGCCGACTTTGGCAGGGCACACCGAGTCGCACTACAACACATTGAATTGGTCAGCCCTTGGGTGGAAGAGCACAAAAGCTTGATCGAGCAGGAGTACGTGGACCGGGCCTGCCCGAGGAAGAAAGGAGACGTAACAAGAGAACACAACTCCAGCTTCACGAGTTGGTTCAAGAAAAGGCTGCTGGACAATCCTCTCATACGCCTTCTATGGAAGATCAACAACTCATATTCTCCTTGTCACAGGGCCCAGCGCATAACGTAAAGACCTATCAGTCGTACGACATCAACGGTTACAGATTCTACACCGAGGAAAAGGACATGAATATCGAATATCAAAACTCAGGAGTAACTATGATGTCCTTCGCCGATGATGAGACTATTGTCATGGAAAGATTCTACGGAAGGACCGAGGAGATATGGGAGCTCGAATATTGTGGAGAGACGGTACTGATGTTCCATGTTTGATGGGAGAAGAACATCAAAAAATAAGGCCGATATTTCACCACCTACGTTATACCCGATGCCAAGTTGGAAAAGAAGGCCTCCGCGAAAAATGAGCCGTGGATACTCGCTAGCCAAGTTGATCAATGTTTCTTTATTATAGACCCGTCAAATCCCAGTCGTGTTGTAGTGAGGAGGGGCAAGAGGAGCATCATCAGAATGGAAGGATCCACCAACGAGCAAGACTTCGAAAAGAACGGTGACCTGAAGATCGAAGAGGAATTCGACAAGTACTTCAACATGCCTATTACTACTACATTAAGAAGAAAGACCACACTACCTACTAAAGGTTGTCCGTTCACGAGAAGAAATCTCATAGTGCCCGGGCTAAAATATTCAACCGCGAAGAAAAAGGGCAAGAAGATTGTGAAGAGAGGCTAGCTCTACACATCACATGACGGCGTGTGAACTTTTTTGTGTACTAGTTAGAGACTAAAATATATATCGTGATATTCGTATATATGCATGTGTATGTTCTTGGTTTTAAATATATTTGTAACATATATATATATTTGTTCTTTCTTGTTTTAATATAACATAATTAAATATATTTGTAACATATAATTAAAAATAATTTTTAAGTAAGGAAAAAAGTCTGAAACAGCCAGGATTCGAACCTAGGCTCCCCAGATTTAGAGCCTCAGGATTGACCACTAGGCTAGGCTGTTGTTTGATGCAAACTACTACGCCACGCGGCTTTTGGACCAAGCGCAGATGTTCTTTGGCGTATTCCTCCAATATGCACCACATAAGTTGGAACTTCTATGGCGAATATTGAAGAAATGCGCCACAGAAGTTTCACACTTAGCCAAAATAACGGTTCGGCCTTTCCTTTCCCCCTCACTTTGCCAATTTCTCCAAATCGAGCCTAGCGCCGCCCACCGCAGCACCCTAGCACCGCCCGCACGCACGCACCCTAGCACCGCCCGCACCCTAGCGCTGTCGTCGCCGTTGTTAGAGCGGGAGGAGGAGCCCGTGGAGAAGGAAGCCAGTGGAGGAGGAACCCTAGCGGCGCCAGCTAGTCGCCGCTGTCGGAGCCCGTGGAGGAGGAGAAGGGACGTCCCACAGGAGGAGCACCGCTGCCACGACCACCTCCCCATCCCGCGCCGTCTCGCCACCGCAGGTACATGCTCCATGACATCCTCGCTACTCGTTTCCATCTTTTACTTGCATCAGCCTAGATCAGGACTCAAGCCATGGTTGTGTTGGTGTGATCTTGGCTAATCTTCGTGAGGTCATGTGATGCTAGTGTTGCTCGGAAGATCAACTTCGCTAAATTATTTAAGGTATAAAACCGCATGTTTGATTCTTAGGCCAATTGTCCTAGTAGCACTTGGAGGTCATGTGATGCTAGTGTTGCTCGGAAGATCAACTTGGTTCAGAAATAATGGGACCATCTGTTTATTTAGTGGCTGCACTTGATGCTAGATCACAGATAATATCTACAAGTGAAAAATCTTGTAGATAATCTCTAGCACAGATTATCTTGTAGATAAACAACTACAAGTGCTAGAGCACAGATTATCTTGTAGATAATCTCTAGCACAAATTATCTTGTAGATAAACAACTACAAGTGCTAGAGCACAGATAATCTCTAGCACATATTACTTGTAGATAATCTCTACAAGTGAAAAATCTTTTAACTGCGTGATGCTTTCTAGCTTGTTGCTTGTGTATAGCTTGTTGCTTGTGACAAATCTCTATAGGTGAATGCAATTAGATTGTTGCTTTTGATAGTGCTAGAGCTCAGAATGTTGCTGAATCTGAATTAGTGTGTTGTTGTTGATAGTGCTAGAGCTCAGAATGCAATTAGCTTGTTGCTGTTGATAGTGCTACAGGTGAATGCAATTAGCTTGTCTTTGAATCTGTTATAAAAAACAATGCAAATCTATGAATCTGATACTAGTAGAAAATATGGATGTGTGCTCCTGGATAAAAAAAATGCAAATTTTATTATAAAAAACAATCTTTGAATCTGTTATGTGTGCTCCTGGATAAAAAAAACAATCTCTGAATCTGTTATGTGCGTATCTGTTATGATAAAAAACATTAGCAAATTCAGAACTAGTTGGTTGGTTGCTTGCTGGCAGGTTTAACTGAATCATTTAATTTGATCCTATGAAGATGTTGCTTGCTGGCTTATTGCTTGCTGGCAGGTTTAACTGGCAGGTTGGTTGCTTGCTGGCAAATTCAGAACTAGTTGGTTGCTTGCTGGAACTATGAAGATGATTGATCTTGTATATTCTTTGATCCTGCCATATTCCTAATGGCATATAACTTTGATCTTGATCTTGTATATTCTTTGATCATGTCCAAACTGCCATATTCTTTGATCTTGTATATTCTTTGATCCTGTCCAAACTGACATATAACTTTGATCCTGCCAACTTGTCTATGATCTATATACACTGATTCCTAATGTTATGAATTAGGAAGATGATTTTATTTATACACTAATGATTTGCAGATAATAAATGATGGTTTTGAATTTGAATCTGTGAATGAATGGGATGGTGCTACAGAGTTTGTTTATTTTGTGAATGAGATGGTGCTGCTAACTTGTTTATGCTTCATTTGAATCTGTGAATGAGATGGTGCTGCAGAGTTTGTTTATTTTGTGAATGAGATGGTGTTGGATGATGATAGATGGTGTCAATGGGGTTATCAATGGGGCTGGGGTGTTTTTTCTTGCAGGGATTTCAATTGAGTTTCCCGTTTCTCCCGAAGTGTTGATTCACTTCCGTTTCGGTTGAGAAATGGGCAATCGTAGGTCCAAAAATTAGCAAAGGTCATGCCGAATTTTTCAATCGATATTTGTGCTAACTTTTTGCCTATTTTTTTAGTTATAAAGCGCAAACATGTCGACTAACGACGAGGCCGGTCCTTCTAAACAAATGAGCGTCGAGGATCTAGCCCGAGAGGCCAACAAGTCGTTCTGGGGGCCTTCCCAACAGCATGAGGATGCGGAGGAGATGAGAATGACACCACCACCGGCGACCGTCGTCGGAGGTGCTAGGGGCAATGAGGAAGATCCAGATTATGAGGGCGACGACGACTACGGCGGAATTAGTGGAGGTGGAAGGAGGGTAACACCACCACGGATTGCGGCGAGCGCACAGATGGCGGTAGCGGCAACCCGGCCGCTATACAGAATAAGAAGATTAAGGATCGGAAGCCGCAAGTGCTCGCCAACGTCTATGATGAGTTCACCGAGGTCACATAAGGTGGCCAACCCATTGCGCCTGCATCGATTGCCTGCGGGTATGGCATGCAACTCGGGTTCATCATCCGAGAAAGCATGTTGATCAACACGAAGTACATCCGACGTAATCAGGCTTTGGTCGAGAACCTCCTTAAGAAGCTTCACAAGCGATACACATTCCTAGAGAAGTTCAGAAAACTGGAGAGTAAGAACCCGGTGAACAAACTAGCACTGACAAAGATGAGCAACGCCTTGAGCAGCTGGAAAACCCGGGTAAAGAACAACATTGACAAAGGTGAAAGCTGGGAGATTATAAGTAGGAAAAATCCGATGCTCGACGAAGAAGAGTTCAAGATATTCAAGGCGGGCTTAGATACCGCTTCCTCTAAAGCATGGACTGAGTGGGGAAAGACTATGGGAGAGAAGAACATAGGTAACCATCGGCTTGGAAGTGGCGGATATAGAGGGAAACAACCCATTTGGGACAAGGAGGACGCCGAGCTTGAACGCCTGGGTAAAGAGAACCCATGGCATAAAATCACAGACCTGCGGATCCGACAATTTGTCCGGTCCCGCTACTACCTGGACCCTGTTACAGGGGAGTTCGTCACCGATGACCCAGATGTGAAGGCCTTTGAGGATGATCTAGTAAGGAATTTACCGCGAATCTCTCATTAAAATAATTAAGCCAAGAATCTAAATGCATGGGTTCACCTCTCCTTGTCTCTCTGCAGGAGAAGGAATTGAACTCTACCGAGGACTTGTCGTCCCAGGATTCGGCGGCGGAGCCATGGGACACTGTTTTTAACAGGGCGACAAACACTTACAAGAAGAGGGAGAAGAATTTGCCGCCAAAATCAGCTGGCCGTGTGTCCGGCTTCGGTACAAGCATGAAGCTTATCGAGTACTACAAAGAGGATGCAAAGAAGAGGAGGGAGAGGAAGAACCAGTCGGCGGCTAAAGATAAAGCCGAGGTTGAAGAGCTAAAGTTGAAGGTGAAGACATTAGAGGAAAAAGTGGACGAGAAAGCAATGGACAAGTTATTGGAGGAGAAGCTTCGCGTGATCATCCCCCCTGGGTTGATGGAGGGGCTAGCTGTTTGGAATGCGGCAGGTCGACAGGGGCCGATACACGTGCCCAGCTTTAGCGGCAGCAACTCGAGCATCAACGTTAACGCGTCACCGGACTTGGTGACCCCACCGGCCACCATCGCCGTGGCGCATCCGCAAGAGCTGGTCGTCGCATAGCTGCCCCCTGCTGCTCCCGCCAAAAATACCAAGCCACAGCCGGCAGCGGCACCAGTACCACGGGAGAATGATGATGATAGGCCTGCCGCCAGGACCGGTCGTGTGTCGACATTAGCCGAGCTCAACGCCCTCACCAAGGTAACTAATTAGTTACTCCGCTTCATCTTCTTTATGCGCCTTTGGTGACTGCCACCTCGATCATGATGCCCAACACATATGTGTTTTGACTCAAGACACTGCTTGCGTACTACTCCACAAAGTTGCCAGCGGCGAGTTGACGGATGTTGCCAAGGGCAATATCATACAACCGGCGAACCGCACGATGCACAACAATGCAAAGGACGATGTCGTGATGAGGGTCCAGATTGCTCGGGTGTTTCCAAGGTGCGACGACATGGACCCCTCCTTTCAACCTCATGGAGCCGACGAACACAAGACCCTTGCAGAATGCCACGGCCGGCCCTTGACATGGCCGAAGACTTAGATTCGTCTTACGGGGCACAGTAGCACCACCTCAATCGTCCGGCCACCACCTCGAAAGCCACCTGTCATCGTCGCCACCACCAGGCGCCACCAACAACTGTTGGAAGCGTGTGGGGCGCCCCAAGGCGAAGCCGTCGTAACGCAACCGCCATCGCCCCAGCCACCACCATCACCACATGGCGGCAACAACGATGATGATGAAGAATTTGTCAATGTCGACGACTACATCAACACCGGCGCCGACATAGGATTGTACATGCCTGCTATGGATGAAGAACCCTCCGTCTCTCGCGAGGGTCAAGGTGGGCATCCCACTACATGCACGCAATGCCTAGTCTTCCATGGTTTATCTCAAGAGATGCCTCCGGCCGCCGATCAACAGGAGAAACTTGTTGGATTTGTCTTTAGCCCTGGCACACTCCAAAAGGCGTCCATTGAGCACTTAGCATCCCCAGTGGAGGAGCCTGCTCAGAAGACGAAGAAGCATAGTAAGAGAGGTAAGAAAGCCGAGAGCCAACCTCCTCCGAAGAGGATTTTGGATAAGGATGACATCGTACCAGCCCACAAGGATGGATTGCCCAGGATACATATAGCCGGTGAAGCGATACTGACTCCGAAGTTGTTTCGCCTTGCTGGTGGACATATGCTCGCTTTGAGTGATAGTATCAAGACACTAGAGGGCATTCTTCTTAAAGACAAAGGTCCAAATTACCCGGTTTTCACTGTCAAGGTGCCATCGGACGTGGACTTCGTCCATGAAGCCCCGCGGACGTGTTCTTCATAGCGTACGAGGACGTCTTCAAGCCGTTTCTCTCAAAAAGGCTGGACTATAACATGGTCCGCTTATTCGCGCTCAATCTGGCGATGAAGACCAAGAGAGAGCAAACCCCCTACATCGCGATAGTGGATCCCTACTATATGCGTGATAGCCAGTTGAGGGAAGGATCAGAGACGCGTGCCAAGGCGACGGCGTACCTCGAGAAGTTCATGAAGTACACACACACCCCTAGCATTAGTAACTTAGGATATCTTCTAGCTTTTTTCCTTTGCCCTTTTACAACATCCCGCTTCAATCGTGTTGTGCAGAGACAAATACTGCACACTCATCGTCATTTCCAGAAAGTACTTGATAGCATTGTATTTCTACTCGGCGAGTCAGAAGAAGAAGAAAGACTACACCAGAATAAGGGGTGTTCTGAATGAGGCTATCGAGGGCTATGCTAGAAAGGGATGCCCCTTCGTCAACAACGGGGAATGTATCAAGGATGACAAGCACGTGTTAAAGCACGTGCTCGAGTTCCCCTGCGTCAAGGAGCCGGCTACTAGCAGCGCCAAGGAGGCCTTCTACGTCATGCATCACCTTAAAGGGTTTGTCCGGGATTGCCAGAACCTAACTCTGCCATCTAGTCTCCGAGCATGGGCCGAAAATTTGGCGCGAAGCAACGATGATGATCTTAGAGAAGACTTCCATCGCATCCAGGTTAAGTTGTCGGAAATCATCGTGGAAGATGTCAACACAAAGGGAGGGGTCCTAAAACACAACATAGGGTTAACTAAGAAGGAGATTGAAAATATTCTTCGTAAGCAGGGTGACAACAGGACGTGGATGACGAAGGATGGCTATCTACCATTCCCGAAGCCGAGCGTTAGCAGTTCTCAACAATGATCGATGTGTGAGTCTAGAATTATCATAGATGTATGTGTGTAGTGCTGTGTCACAAACTATATACTACTGTGGTTGTATGTTGTAAACTTCACTATTGTGGTTGTTGTCGTCGAAGTTCTATGATTGTGAACGATGTGCTATCTTCTATGTTTACTGATATTTTGCTTTAGTTTATGTGAACATATATGCATGTGAACCAATTTAATTCTTTCTGTTTCATAATTTACTAATATGCCTTATCTATAGAGATGACGAAGTGGTACGTGGTGTACAAGTGTTGGGTTCCAGGAGTCTACGATGAGTGGGAGGACTGTCAGAAATAGGTGAACACATTTAGCGGCAACAACTACAAAGGATACGTGACTCGAGAGGAGGCGGTAGCCAAGTGGAGGAACCACCTGTGGAAGGAGAACCGGATGAAGATATTGCTAGTGCTCTTGCTCTTTCCCACCGTCATCACAGCTGTATTCTGTTTGATTCTAGTGTAGGCGGTGGACACTTCATTTGTAATGTGATGAGATGGTGAACTTTGTACCAAACACTTGTATAAATATTCTCCACCTTTGACTTGTATTGTAATATGATGACCACTTGTCTACCTTGATCGGACTCTAAGTAGTGTGATGGCACTATATTCGTGTTTGTATTATATTTGTTTCCATATACTAAGTCAAATATACTATTTCTATATAATACCTATATAATACTGTATATTTGGACTAGTATTGTTCTTTTAATACCTGATATACAAACCAGTGGCGCATCTATTTTACCTTCTGTGGCGCATAACACTCCGGTGGCGCATTTCATGTGGCGCATCGGCCAGAATGCGCCACAGAAGTATCATGACTTCTGTGGCGCATTTCGAAATGTGCCACAGAAGTTTTTATCAGTGGCGACGTAACAGTGGCGTCTCCGATATGCGCCACAGAAGCCCAATATCGATGCGCCACTGATGAAGGATTTCCTAGTAGTGCAACTCAGACCAGCTCGATGCGGCTCGCGATCCAGTCGACGATGTGTCACTGACGGGTGGGGCTGTCGTCCACGTCGGCATCAGAGACAACAGCGGTGGTGTCGGGGGGCGCGACGGAGGCAGTGGCATGGCTAGCACGACACGAAGAAGGGACTGAGAGTCGTAGTGGTATGGGGCGGTGGCGGCGAAGGCAACGGTGGAAGCGGCAGAGGCAGTGGCGAGCAGCAGTGGTGCGGGGCAGTGGCGGCGGCAGCGCACGAGGACCAGGGAAGTTACTACATGTGCGCGTGTTGGTTCATGAGGAAGAGGATGTGCTGAATGGGCCCAAATATTTCAGCCCACCTGATATCCATAACTCAATTAGTCCTTTTCTATTTAAAAAATATATTCGCAAGCCGAATAAGCCGGACCGGGCCGAGCCCGAGCTATCCCAAGCTCGCCATGGTCCACCTTTGCAGGCTCGGCTCGATCCAGTGCCACCTGCGGGCTGAGCCCAGCTTGCACCAAGCCTAGAAAACTCGGGTCGAGTTTTCTGGCCTGAGTTCAACGTCCAGGTATAGCCAGGGGTTTTAACAATCTTCTCGAAAAAAGTAGACTTATGTTGAAGAACTATTCTCATGTGTGCTCCATTTATTTTTGCTACAAACTTTGAGAGAAAAATAGATGTTGTAAAGTTGAAGATTTGAAAGGGTCAACTGCATCCACTACTCGGTCCACAAAAGAGTGTACTTCCAAAATAATTGTAGATTTTTATCTAACCATACTTATATAAAAAGGTACAATCATTTATGCTACAAAATTAGTATTACTTGATATATTATAATATATATATATTGACCATATAGCTATCTGGTTTTATAATTATTGTTATAGTTTTTATTCAAACTTTGTCAAAGTCTAGACCAGTTTGACTCTCCAAAAAAGTTGGATGTACACTTTCATGGACCGAGGGAGTAAATAAGCATTTATGTATTTAAATAAGTGTTTAATATTATGATTATTGGATGTAATCGGTGAAGGCATATGAACCACGGAAAACTAGGAGGGAGAAAGACGATATACGGGATACGGGATCCACGGTAGGCTGGACCAAAATCCAGCCGAGAAAGGACAAACTTTAGAAGCAACAGGTTGGGAAACCACACTAGTGGAAACGAGGTCTTTTGTTGATCCCGAAAAGGGGCTTTAACACCGGTTCTTCTACGAACCAGTGTTAAAGGGGGGGCCATACCAGCGTGGCCCCTGCGGCATTAAAGGAGCCCCCCCTTTAACACCGCCAGTGGCCCGCGCACCCCCCCCCCCTTTAACACCGGTTCGTGGCATGAACCGGTGTTAAAGGGGGAGCTATATAAGACACCACCCCAGCCCACACACACCCCACTCTTCCATTCTTTCACATTTTGGAGCCTAGCAAGAGGGTGTGAAGAGTGCTAGTTTGTGTTTTTTTCCTATGCACTAGAGGTGTTCGGTGAAATGCCCGAGAGCTCAAAATAAGCTTTCTTGTTGCTCTTTCCGTCTCGGTCGAGGTCGGCAACTATAGTTTCATGTGTCATTGATGTACTATATATATAAATGGTCATCTCCCTATTATTTTTTGATATATACTACATATTAATGCAGATGAATCGGCAATGGATGTACGGTGACCGCCGCACTTCCGAGTACATTACGGGCCTCCAAAATTTCATCGTTGTGGCTAATGCAAACCGTGGTCACAATGGTTTTATGTGATGTCCGTGTGTTCACTGTCAGAACAAGAAAGACTACTCAAATACCAGAACCATTCACGCCCACCTGCTTCGATCCGGTTTCATGCCCAGCTATAATTGTTGGACCAAGCACGGAGAAAAAGGGGTTGTGATGGAAGACAACGAAGAAGAAGAGGATGATGAAAACTATCATAATATGTATCCTGAATATGATGATAATGCATCAGAGGTAGATAATGAAGATCAAGAGGGAGCAGATGGGCCCACTGATGACGATCTTGGTCGGGCCATTACTGATGCAAAGGAAGAATGTGAAACTGAAAAGGAGAAGGAGAAGCTGGAGCAGATGTTAAAGGATCACAAAACATTGTTGTATCCAACTTGCGAAGATGGCCACAAAAAGCTAGGTGCCACACTGGATTTGCTGCAATGGAAGGCAGAGAATGGTGTGACTGACAGCGCATTTTCAAAGTTGTTGGTAAAAATGAAGAATCTTCTTCCAAGAAATAATGAGTTGCCTGACAGTACATACCAAGCAAAGAAGGTTGTCTGCCCTCTAGGATTAGACGTGCAGAAGATACATGCCTGCATTAATGACTGCATCCTCTACCGCGGTGAGAAGTGCGAGAATTTGGATGCATGCCCGGTATGCACTGCACTGCGGTATAAGATCAGACGAGACGATCCTGGCGATGTTGAGGGCGAGGCCCCTAGGAAGAAGGTTCCCGCCAAGGTTATGTGGTATGCTCCTATAATACCACGGTTAAAACGTCTCTTCAGAAATAAAGAGCATGCCAAGTTATTGCGATGGCACATGGAAGACCGTAAGAAAGACGCGATGTTGAGACACCCCGCTGATGGGTCTCAGTGGAGAAAAGTCGAGCGAGAGTACCCGGACTTCGCACGTGACGCAAGGAACTTAAGGTTTGGTCTAAGTACATACGGCATGAATCCTTTTGGTGAGCAGAGCTGCAGTCACAGCACCTGGCATGTGACCCTATGTATCTATAACCTTCCTCCTTGGTTGTGTATGAAGAGGAAGTTCATTATGATGCCAGTGCTCATCCAAGGCCCGAGGCAACCCGGCAACGACATTGATGTGTACCTAAGGCCATTAGTTGAAGAACTTTTACAGCTGTGGGCCAAACCAGGTGTACGTATGTGGGATGAGAACAAAGGGGAGCCATTTGACCTACGAGCATTGCTTTTCGTAACCATCAATAATTGGCCTGCTCTTAGTAACATTTCAGGGCAGACAAACAAGGGATACAATGCATGCACACACTGTTTAGATGATACTGAAAGTGTATATTTGGATAAATGTAAGAAGGTTGTGTACCTAGGGTATCGCCGATTTCTTCTGAACCTGCATCCAGTAAGAAAGAAAGGCAAGCATTTCAAACGTCTGGCAGAACCCCGGAGGAAGCCTGTCCTCCGTACCGGTGAGGAGGTATTTGGTATGGTCAAGGACCTAGAAGTAATCTTTGGAAAAGGTCCTGGCAGTCTATCTGTTCCGAATGACGATGCCGGACACGCGCCCATGTGGAAGAAGCAATCTATATTTTGGGACCTACCCTATTGGAAAGTCTTAGAGGTCCGCTCTTCAATCGACATGATGCACATGACGAAGAATGTTTGCGTGAACCTGCTAGGCTTTCTAGGAGTGTATGGGAAGACAAAAGATACACCGGAAGCACGACAGGACCAGCAACGTCTGAAGGCCCCTGAAGAGCCTATGCATCCTGAGAACGAGAAGGGTAAACGATGCCACTTAACTCCTGCCAGCTACGCTCTTACCAAAGCAGAGAAGGAAATCTTTTTTGAATGTCTGAGCAGTATCAAGGTCCCGTCTGGCTTCTCGTCGAATATAAAGGGAATAATAAATATGGCAGAGAAAAAATTCCAAAACCTGAAGTCTCATGACTGCCACGTGATTATGACACAATTGCTTCCGATTGCATTGAGGGGGCTTCTACCTGAAAATGTTCGAGTACCCATTGTGAAGCTATGTGCATTCCTCAATGCAATATCTCAGAAGGTAATCGATCCAGAAAGCCTACCAGGGTTACAAACAGATGTGGCCCAATGTCTTGTCAGCTTTGAGTTGGTGTTCCCACCATCCTTCTTCAATATTATGACGCATCTCCTGGTTCACCTAGTAGAAGAGATTGCCATTCTCGGTCCTGTATTTCTACACAATATGTTACCCTTTGAGAGGTACATGTGAGTCTTAAAGAAATATGTTCATAACCGTGCTAGGCCAGAAGGAAGCATCTCCAAGGGCTATGTAACAGAGGAGGTCATTGAGTTCTGTGTTGATTTTATTCCTGACCTTAAGGCGATTGGTGTTCCAGAATCACGACATGAGGGGAGACTGCGTGGAAAAGGCACCATAGGATGTAAAGCAATGATATGTAGGGACAGGCATTCTCTCAATCAAGCACACTACACGGTTTTACAAAGATCTATCTTGGTTGCCCCGTATATCAATGAACACAAGAATTTAATACGCCTCAAACACCCGGGGCAGTCTGATGAATGGATTATAAGTGAACACATGGCGAGTTTTGGCGGCTAGCTGCAAAGACTTCTCACGAATAACACCATTGTTGGGGATCAGCTGTACTTGTTGGCCAGGACACCGTCTTCGACTGTATGTACTTTCCAAGGGTACGAGATAAATGGGAATACATTTTACACGATAGGCCAAGATAAAAAGAGCACCAACCAAAACAGTGGTGTCCGCTTCGATGCAGCAGAAGACAATGGGCAAAAGACCACGTATTATGGGTTCATAGAGGAGATATGGGAACTTGACTATGGACCTAATTTTAAGGTCCCCTTGTTTCGATGCAAATGGGTCAAGCTAACAGGAGGAGGGGTTGAGGTAGACAAGAAGTACGGAATGACAACGGTGGATCTCAACAATCTTATGAAGAACTTAGACGAACCATTCGTCCTAGCCAATGATGTGGCTCAGGTTTTCTATGTGAAGGACATGTCCTCCAGACCAAAAAAAAGAAAAAATATGCAAACGAATACATCATATGATGAGCCAAAGCGTCACATAGTTCTTTCAGGGAAAAGAAACATCGTGGGAATCGAGGACAAGACAGACATGTCAGAAGATTATAATAAGTTTGATGAAATTCCGCCCTTCACAGTGAAAACTGACCGAAGCATTCTGTTAAGTAAAGAAGATGCTCCATGGTTACGTCTGAAGCGATCATAAGGAAGGGCATATGCCAAGAAGTTCATGCTCATATTATGTAACTCTAGTTCATGTTTTTAATATTAATACATGTCTTGAGTGTTAGTCATGTTTTTTGGATGGACCGGGACTATGAGAAGAAGTTGTCCCGATTCATACTTACCATTAAGATCTGATCTCCAAACGCGTGCGGTCACATATTAGGGAGTGCCTCTATGACCAGTTTCTTGGAGATGCCGGAGGACTAGGCTCCGTCGGCATCTCCCTGAAACTGGCCGTAGTGGTGTCCCTGCTCTCGAAAACCATCTTGCAGCTTTGTAACTTCTCTAACTAGATCAATACACCAGGGAGCTAACTAATTTCACATATTAGGGAGTGCCTCTATGACCAGTTTCTCGGAGATGCCGGAGGACTGGGCTCCGTCGGCATCTCCCTGAAACTGGCCGTAGTGGTGTCCCTGCCTCAAACTGGCTGGAGGACTGGACTCACAAGGATTCCTATTTATAGTACAAGCAGCTCGACATAGTGTTGACACTTACAAAATAATGTCGACACTCACCCCTATTATTAGTGCTAACTCGTGTTTTGTGCCGGATGGTGTCTACAACCGGGACTAAAGGTTCATCTTTAGTCCCGGTTGGTTTCTCCAACCAGGACTAAAGGTTCATCTTTAGTCCCGGTTGGTGACACCATCCGGGACAAGGTACACGCCGCACGGCATAATGTCGACATGCACACACCCCTATTATTAGTGCTGACTCGTGTTTTGTCCCGGTTGGTGTCTCCAACCGGGACTAAAGGTTCATCTTTAGTCCCGGTTGGTGTCTCCAACCGGGACTAAAGGTTCATCCCGCCATTTTTTCCCGCCATTTTTCTTCCCGCCATTTTTCTTCCCGCCAGTTCTTCCCTCCAGTTCTTCCCGCTAGTTCACTATATATATATGTAGGGGGTTGGCCTCCATTGTCATTGCACATCTCTAGACTCATATCTGCAACCTCATCACTCTTTCCCATGGCTTCCACCGTAGCACTAACCCCCAGGGAGGCGGAGGCGCTTTGCGCCTCGAACTACCCCTGCCCGCCGGGCTACTGTGTCCCCGTCGGCTGGATGCTGAGCGTCGGAGGCATGCCGGTTCCTCCTGTCCCTCTAGGTGTGGCGCGCCGGATGGCCATCACGAACCACTACTACTTCGAGCTCACGCCGGAGCAGCGGAGGAATCCCAGATGGCATCCTGACTATTTCCCTACTTGGGAAGCCTTCTTCGTGGATCGGCATGAGAGGGCGCTCGCCAGGCACGAGGAGGACGGCCCACCTCCTCCTAACTTCAACGAGGCCGGCCGTCGGCTATGGTGGCGCGGTCGGACACTCCAGAGCGTCATGGCCTATGACACTGCCGCCGACTCTAACCCCCGTCTGCGCTACCCTCAAGTCCAGCCCACGCGTACTCTCCAGAGGTTCAATTACGGCGACCCCGACGACGACAGCGATGACGGAGGCGGCGAGTACGACGACTACAGTGGTGAGTATTACAGGTGTAGGCAGGAGCATGACTGAATCACTCCAACATTCCGAAACAAGTTCGGCCGATTGTTACTTAATCTGGCCATGTATCTTAATTTTCAGTTCTTTTATGTATCTTAATTTTCAGTTCCAGTTCGGCCGATTGTTACTTAATCTGGCCATGTATCTTAATTTTCAGTTCTTTTATGTATCTTAATTTCCAGTTCCAGTTCGGCTTTATGTAACTGTCTCAAAATGACCTATCTCATTCGAGGTTTCTTGGCTTTCGGGTCAAATGACCAATGTTATGGCTAGAATCAAGGCATAGTTTGCAAGAGGAGTTTTCGTTTTTATCGCACCAAAAAGGCATTTTCCATTTTCCGAGCATAAAAAACGGACGGTTTTGTGAAGCAACCACCAAATGGCTAATTCAAAAAACCACCAACACATTTTTAGGTTCACAATATGCTATTTTATCAAAAAACAATGCAAGTTGAGCGAGGCTTGGTGACATTCAAGTGTATACAAAAGATGCGACATTTAAATATCCAATCAATTCAAAAATGTTAATACAAAAGATGCGGCATTAAAATATGATTTGATCTAATAAAAATCATTTTTTAGATGGTTAATATTTATTATGTTCAAAGTTTTAGGATTTAACAATTTATTTTTGTTTGAATTGAATAATCAAAATTTATATGTAAGTGTTTTAATTATTTTAAAAAAATTCATGTAAAGTAAATATAAAATGATTTACATGAATGGATAGATATTATTTTTCTGAAAATTATGATATATTATTCATATTTTTCTGAGTTGAAATGAAAAAGATATGAATTTTCTAAATTCATATCATATTTTTTGAATTAAAAAATCCCCTTTAATGCATGAAATAAATGCCCCCCCCTTTAACACCGGTGTTAAAGGGGGGGGGCATTTATTTCGTTTCCCGCGCGCACCCCCCCCCTTTAACACCGGTTCCAGCCACGAACCGGTGTTAAAGGGGGGGTAATAAATGCGCGCGGGAAACGCCCCCCCCCCCTTAACACCGGTTCGTGGCTGGAACCGGTGTTAAAGGGCGCGAGAAACGAATCCCCCCCTTTAACACCGGTTCTAGCCACGAACCGGTGTTAAAGGGGGGGTGGTATTAAATGCGCCCCTTCTCTCCTTTCTTCCTCCCAGAGCCAAATCGCGCCACCGCCGCCAGAGCCCCGAACCCCTCGCCGTCGTCCTCGCCACCGAAGCCCTCCAGCCCTCGCCGTCGCCGCCCTCTCCACCGCGTGCGCGCCACGGCCACCGCGCGCGCGGCACCGAAGCCGACGACCGCCACCGCCACCGCGCGCGCGCCACCGAAGCCGACGACCGCCACTGCGCGCGCGCCACAGCCGACGACGACGCCGGCGCCTACAAGAACCCCGACGTCGTGGTGAGCTAGCGGACCGCGCCTGGTCGTCTCCTCTGTTTCGTCGCCGGCGCCCCCGTGCTCGCCCGTCGCCGCCACGTCGCCGGCCGCCTCCGTGCTGCGCTCTGCCACGTCGCCCCCGTGCTGCGCTCTACCACGTCGCCGGCCGCCTCTGTCCGCCGTTGCAGCTGCCCGTCGTCGCCGTGCTCGCCCGTTGCCTCCCCGTGCTCGCCCCCGTGCTCGCCCGTGCCTCCCCGTGCTCGCCCCCGAGCAGTTCCTCGCCGGAGCCGGCCTCCCCACGCGAGCTCTCTCGCGAGCGCGTCCACGGATTGGGGCCCTCCGAACAGATGTACCAAGATGAAATCGAACCCCTCCGAACAGATGTACCAAGATGAAATCGAACCCCTCCATTGTACTTATTAGTAGTAGCTAGGATCAAATCGGACACGAGGACATCTTTGACGTGGTAGCTCGCGTCATCGGGTGTGGCGGGCAGGAGCGGCTACGCGAGCGCGTCCACAGATTGGGGCCAATGACAGGGAAGTGGAGGGGATGGGTCAGGGAGGCGGATTCGTCGGGGAGGCCCAGGGCCCAGGCGCGGTACGGGGACGGCCTCCCCTCTCGGCTGCGGGGGCGGCCTAGGTGGGGTGCAAGCTCCGGTGGTGGCCATGGGGTGCGAGCTCGCGATGCGGCCTAGGTGGGGTGCGAGCTCCGATGTGGCATCCCCCCTCGGTCTGGGGCCTATCTTGGGGACATCCCCTCCACATTGTATCTGTTCTGCCTAGGTGCGTTGGCCACGGCGACCACAGCCACAGTGGTAGACGGAGGCGGGGCGGGTGGGGCGTGGCATTGGCGATGCGTTGGCGATGCCGTCAACTGGGGGCGGCGGGGCGCATCGCGGTGGTAGACGGCGATCAACGGCGGCGGCGCGGGCACGCAGCTGCTTCGCGTGGGCCATCGAGGGACCCGGTAAGCTGGGGCGATGGTGCGGTTCGACCCAGACAGGTTCGCGGGAGGCGAGGTGGACCTGCACGGCGCGCATCTGGAGCTGGCCGGTGCCGTTCGCCAATAAATAATCGCCAATTGACCCTCGGAACGATTCCAGGGTGCCAAAGATGGGCGAGATGAACGTAGTGACATCGACCCCGACGATCTAGGCCTTAATCCTTGCACATGTGAATTAGAAGCATGTGGAGTAAAAATAAAATAGCTTATAGCAAAGATATTATAATAGGCCACGCCTAAACCCTAACTGACCACCTCGCTCTCTTCCCCGTGCAGGAGCATCTCGCCGCCGCCGCTTCGGAGCTCATAGGCCACGCCTAACGCCGACGCCGCCCGACGAGCCCGCCGCTAGCACCGCCACATCCGTCCGACGAGCACCGCCGCCCGACGAGCACCGCCGCCCAACGAGACCAACGTCACCCCACCGGTGAGCGCCACGTGTCTGCCACATGTATGTACTACATGCATAGATTAAAAGTTGTATACAAATTGGACCTCTGACTCATTTGTGTATTTATTTGTGTATTTTGGTATGAATAATATGTATATTTGTGTATGAATCCAAGTCCACTTGAATGTTTACACTCTTACTCTAGATAATATTATTGTTTTAGAAATTATGGATCCACTTAGTAGAAACCTTGAAGAAGAAGAAATAATGGAGACCATTATTGATGAGGACACCTCACAATATCTGAACTTGGAGGGACATGATGACGACAACTCAAGTACTAGTCATGGAGAAGATGAAGACTCCGGTGAACGCAATTTAATGGTTACAAAGTCCGGCGAGGTATATGCATTGATTAAGCCTCTGCTGACTTTCGTGTATACAAATTAACGCTTCTTTCTTCTTTTAGCCCTCCGGATCGACCAGCCAGCAACCATCTTTTTCTACGAAAAAGAGCAAGCGAGGCGCGAGCCAGCGGTTGAAAGATCGTGCAAAGTTCACGATCGAAGCAGTCCATGTTGATGGCAGGCCGATGGAGCCCAAGAAGGCCGCAGACAAATTTGTACGTCAGGCTGGAGTTCTTGTTAGGGACCAAATCCCAATCATAATTGAAAATTGGAATAAGCCAAAGAAGGGCGACGGTACCTTTGTCGATGACAGATCCAAAGAAACGCATTGAAATTCGTTGTTGGTAAATTTCACCCTTCCGCCAGAGGAGGATGAAAACAACCCGGTTATAAAGGAAAAGGTCAAAGAGTGGACTCTAAACAAGATGGCTGACGCTTTCCGCAACTGGAAGACAAAATTGAACAAATTTGTCAAATCTGGCGAGACTCCAAATTTTGAAGACGCATATTATGCGAAGATAAGACCTCACTGGCCCGAATTTGAGACATATAAAAAAAGTGCTATAGCTAAAAAGAGGTCAGAAACCAATATGCTTAATGCCCTGAAGAAGGAATATCACCAGAGGACGGGGTCAGGTGGCTACATATCTCAGAGGCCTAAGTGGGAGGAAGCTGAGAAGGCCCTGCGCGAGAGAGGGATCACACCCTAGACAGATGGGTGGGACCTACGTGCAAAGACTTGGTTCTACGGAATCGGGGCAAGGTTGGACCCAGAAACAGGATTGTGTATCTTTCCAACCCTCCTTGCCAAACCCGTCACTGAACTCATCACGACATACGAGGAAACATCCGCCAGGACCTTCCATCCCGACAGAGAGAATGACCAGCTCACACGCGCCATCGGTAAAAAAGAACACCCTGGACATGCACGAGGCACAGGGGGTATGACGTGGAAGGATGGGTTTGCCGACTGGAGCGACTCTTACAGATGGCACGGCAGAAAAGCAAAAGAGCGTATCGAGCGGATGACACAGATAGAACATGCACTTGCGGCGCTGCAGGCGCAAGTGAATGCACAACAGAGCCATCAAGCTACCGGCCCATCTCAGCGGCACGAAGAGCCTGCATTGGAAGCTGCCCGCGGCCCAGACTCTGCGCGGAAAAGCAGTGTGGCTTCCACGGAGAACGTGCAGCCGACACTTGAAATGACGGGTCCTCGATACCCCGTGGATGAGATCACGGAGAGCGAACACGCTGAGCTGCATGTGAGATTAATGGGCTTATCCATTAAGGTGGCTGTCGGCTATGCCTTACCTCCTGTAGCTGGTAGAACTTACCACTGCCGACCGATTCCAGATGGCTATGCTATTGTCGGGGTGGATGAGGTTGTGAAGGAATATGAGGAAGCACAGCTTGACCATGCTACAGGTGAAGGGAAAACTCAACTCAAATTTGCAGTGAAAACAACCATTCTTTGGAAGAAGGAACACATTGTGCTTCCAAATTGGAGGTCACTGGCACCCCCGCCGTCTCCGCAGCGTCAGCAGTCTGAGCCGCTTCAGCTATCTCCTGCGCGGCAGCCATCTTCGGCGCGGCAGCCATCTCCGGCCCGTCAGCCATCTCCTGCGCGGCAGCCATCTCCGGCCCGTCAGCCATCTCCTGCGTGGCAGCCATCTCCGGCCCGTCAGCCATCTCCGGTGCTTCATCTATATCCTCAGCGTAAGCGGAAGAGCACTGCCACGAGGAGCATCAGTAGCACTGCCACAAAGAAATCCGCAGGAAACCGTACGCCAAAGAGTTCAAAAAACTACGTCCCGCAGCCTTTCGCCAAGCCATTGCCGGTTTTACCGTGGAATCGCAGCGACGAGGAGACCAATAGGATCTCGGAAGAACAGGTCAAGAAATTCTTTGCACCTAGACGGGCCGAGCCAAAGGAGAAAATAGATCCGGCGGTGGTGGAGAAGTTTTACAATAATCTTTTGAAACCTGAAACCCCACTTGTGCCGGACTACGAGCGCCAGATTTTGAAGGCGGATGCAAGGAGCCGTAGGGAGACTGAAAGTAGCAGTCGTGAGGCACCCCAGAAAACAGTTCCCATGCTCGGAGAGCAGGAAACCAATCATGTGCCCCGCTCCAAATGTTCGACACACGAGACGCTCCTCCCGTAAATGATTACGAGGCAGAGCTACAAAGAAATGCCAATGAGATGGGGATGACTTACATTGCATACTTGAACGTCATGGGAGACAACTTGCCCAAATGCGATGCGCCCATACAGCCATGGAAGTATGGGAAGAATCTCGTCAAGAAAGAGGAGCTCAAGACTCTACCAACAAAGATGCGAAAATTGCACAAGTGGTACCTTGATTTCTGCAAGACGAGAAAGGTAGAATGGATCACGGCACATATAAGAGATCAGATTTTCTTGTGCGGAGACGACGCAATCGACTTCAACATTCAAGACTTGCATTTTCTATTCAATCAGAAGGAACTCGACAAATCTGCCATCAACCTTTATTGTGTGTAAGTACTATTTCTGTAATTTTTATCTCATCTCATTCACTTCATTAATTGCATGTATATATATATATATATGCTCACCATATATATATACTATTATGCAGGAAAAAGGTTATGGAATGCATGAAAGGAGGCCCTTTTGACATTGGGTTCGTTGACCCAAATAGAGTTCATGAACAAGTGGTAAGAGACAAACCCGGGCAAACAGAAGATTACTTGCTAAAGTCTTTACTGAGACAACAAACCAAAAGGGAAATACTATTGCCTTACAACTTCTCGTGAGTACTGTTACCCTCTCTCTTGTACACATTTTGTTTCGGCTTACTCGATGTTAAGTGTAATTGATGATGAGTTATGCGTGCGTAGGTTCCACTTTATTCTGCTAGTCATTCAACCCGACTCAGGAAAAGTCCTTGTCATGGACTCGTTACGAAAAGAAAAAGAGCTATGGGCAGACTTTAGAGAGATGCTCCAGAGGTAATTTCAATCATATTATCGCACTAGATCGGCAACTTTCGTGACAATAAGTAATTAATTACTCCTTTATCCATTTTCTTTGTCAGACAGGGTTTGGAAAAGGTTCACGGGCAGGGCCGTGGGTGAATGGTCAGAAGAACTAAAATTTGTAGACCAAAATGTAAGTAATACTAGCTAGCTTCCAATTCCATTATATCATGCTTTATTGATTATTATTTTGATTGAACTCTCTATTCTCGTAAAGTGCGCGCATCAGGGACACGGCAATAACTTATGTGGGTACTATGTTTGCGAATTCATTCGCAACACGATATGTGCGACGGGCCAAGCCGCACTAGAACAACTTAGAGTAAGTAAACAAAGTCCACAACATTATTTTATTACCATCAATTGTGTTGAGTTTTATTCTTATATATATATTGACGGCCCATTCTTCATATATATTCAGATCGAACGGATGCGGGACCAACTCCTACCATTTGAACGCATACGAGCCATTCAAGAGGAATTGGCGGGGTTCATACTTGATGAGGTCGTCACGCCTGGCGGAGAACTCTTTAGATATCCACCAAAATGAACGATGACGATGTATGTGCCGATGACGATGTTTGTGTATAATAATAGTTGCTTAATTATTCATGTACTCGTATGTACCGATGACGATTTATGTGTATACCGCTCCCGATCGATTCCCCTCGCTCCCCCCTCCCGCAGAAATACGCCCAGAACGGGGCAGAGGCAGAAGTCTGCCGCGGCAGAGATTTAGGCCGTTTTCCTGCCGCGGCAGGAAAACGGCCTAAATCTCTGCCGCGGCAGAAGAACCTTTAACACCGGTTGCAGACAAGAACCGGTGTTAAAGGGGGGGAGCCTAAGGCCTGAGGCAGCCCCACGTGCGCCACCCTTTAACACCGGTTCGTATAAGAACCGGTGTTAAAGGCCCCCCCCTCTAACACCGAACCCTCAACAGCGGTTGGGGAACCGCTGTTAGAGGGCCCTCCCAACCGGAGTTAAAGGGAGGCTCTGCACTAGTGCCAAGAGAAGGCTTCGTCTTTTCTTATCTTCTTCCCGGCAAAAAAAGAGAGATTAGCATTATTGACCCAATGAGAAAGCACAAACGCCTTCCTCATTGGGGCTCCACGCACTGGGAAAAGGCTTCCAACGGTCGTGCATGATATCTACAGCCGGGATGGTTGGCGACTTACTAGAAGACTGAGATGTCTAGCTGTTATTTGTTTATTATATTTAAACGGTTGATTTTGTATCAACTGTATCTGATTCTTGAAGTGCAATGACTTGAATGATACACTTTGTAATAATATCAGCCATGTGCATCCATTGATGCAAAGGCTAGGTGCTATGCCCATATCGAAAAGGATATCAATGTTTCCTCATAACGCACTAGTGCAGCAGTAATTCTAGAATGAATGAGCATCATATCATCCCACCAATCCACATATTTAACGTCCATATATAGCACCGAGCGACATCCGCTTGTTACCCTGTCTATATATAAAAAAATTCCTCTTGCTTCTGTATCAGTATTTCCAAGAGACCAAGAGTATACCAGTTGAGAAACTAAATGACATTGTTGAAATTTCGGAAAGAGATGCTAGATGAGACTAGGAGTGAGAGTCACCGGGGAAGAAGGTACTACGACATGGCACCGCATCCTTGCCGGGAGGAAATCTATTCCTTGAGGGAGCTGAGCTGGAAAACCTTAGTCATGTGGAGTCCGTCGGTTGGCATCAGGCCGCAGTATGAGAAACCACTACTAGACCATGTAGACCTTGGGATTGACTACATGAATCTTGCTAGCTCTTCCACGCAAGCAACTTTAATGTACCAAGTCCCAGTATGTATCACATGTATGATACTAGTATACGATACTACATTTCTAATACATAATATCACCTAGTGGTATTATAGTTGGCTTATTTAATTATTTATAGAATCTCAATGTAAACTAGTGTACTAAATTTATTTTTATTAAATATTCTAGTATTACGTGCTATGATACTTTATCATACTATAATACTATAACCCCTTCTCTCTTCATTAATTAAGCTGTCACATCAGTTTTTTGCCAACTTTGCATGCATGATACTGCTTATGATACTATCTCTAGGAACAGTCTGAGCAGATCATTTGAGATACAGATCGATGTCCACATCTAATGAGGACATTCACTAGTGTTCAATATTAGTTTATTTATACTCTCTTTATCTCAAAATAGATGTCTAGGATTTTTCAAATCTTGGATGAATCTATATATATAATAGTGTCTAGATTTATTAAATTTTAACAAATCTGAGACATCTATTTTGAGACGGAGGAAGTACAAGAATCGATTCAAGACCTCAGAGCAATCGTTGCACATAAAATAAAAAAATAGGTATGAAAGGGTAGTAAATTTTTCGCGAAATCGCAAAAGCTTTGCGTTTCGACGCATTGATAGAAAAAGAAAATGTACAGAACCGTGAACACCCAAGCCATACAACTCAACCCAAGACTACTAGACTAGGAGAGTAGCTCGCGCAGCCCCCGAGCTCCAGCCTCCGTCTACACCTTAGCCTCCGCTTTGATCGTGTCCACGAGGGGAGGCACCGAAGGGCGCTCATTGTTGAAGGTAACCACGTTCCTGTGCTTCCAAATGCACCAAGCTGTTAGTATGACCAGCGATGAGGTTACTTTGCGCATGGGACCTTCCAAATGCACCAAGATGTTAGTATGACCAGCGATGAGGTTACTTTGCGCATGAGACGTGGGATGGAAAGCACCACCAGCGACCACCACTCCGTGAAATCACCCTCAACAACTGGAAGGGCTACCATCGATCGGATCCAAGGACCTTATGCCGCACCATTCTTGAGAATGGGCATCCCGTAAGGATGTGCTACATTAATTGATGTGCTATATTAACTCCTCCGACTAGTCACACAACACATAGTATGGCTGGTGAGGTAGGCGATGACGTACCAACCTCTTGCACATCCAGCATCTGTCCATGTAGGCCAGCCAGACGAAGAACTTCATTCTTGGTTAAACAATTTGTTGACCACACACTACACGTCTTAGGATTGGCGAGATGTGCCACCTCAACTGGTAATATATCGAAACACCACATTAACCATCCATATTAGAAGGATTTTGCTACCTGCAGACCGGTCTAACGATGGCAAACCGGCAGGCATTGTCGAAAAAAACCCGCAAGCTACTACCCGATTAGAGTATAAGCACAAAATAACAAAATTGCTGATGTCATGCGCATTAAATACAAAGTTTGAAAAATCAAAATACTTTGTAGCCTAAACTGTTTATTCGATTGATAAGTCATTTTTACTGTTAGGCTAGTCACGACAAGATCTTCAAAACTAAATCCCATAGACGATGTTTTTTTGGGTCTAAAAATTATTCACCACATAACATATGAGTTATCCAGGTCATAGTATATAAATTACCCACTCTATAAAACATGGTGTGTGCGGACTCTTTTACATGGAAGCAAGAAAAGTATCTGACGATCATACTGATAATTACATAACTTGGTGGACGTTTCGATAGCCTGCGCGAGTGCCCCGCGTGCATGCTCTGGCTAAATAACACGATATTTTTTGCCATAAAAGTTACCCCCAGTGACATTAGAGTTATCCAGGCTTATGCATGTAAGTTACCTACTCTATAATATGTAAGATATCAACCACTACAAAAATTTACCTGCAGATAAAATATAAAATTTATATGCTGAATAACTTATATGTTTTAGGATTGATAACTTACATACTATGACATGGATACACGTTTTAAGGATGGGTAACACGACTTTTTTAACCCCAAAAGTTATCCATTAGATAGTTATTCAGGCTTTAGCATGTAAGTTATCTATCCAAATAATATGTAAGTTATCCATCACTATAAAAAGTTAAAGTTACTTTAGCGTCTTGGCTTCGTCGCCGTCTTCACTATCCTGGCCCATGGGCAAATCAACCTCGAAGGCCCCCCCGCATGCAACGTCAAGCATAATTTAAAAAAAAAACTAAATCTAGGTTTCTTTTTCATAGGATATGATAAACATGTCTTATACCGCACTCATCCACAATCCTAAGTCGTAGTGAATAAACGTAACGCACAACCAGTAGTCTAACGACTCGGGTTCATCGGCGTACGATGACAAAGCCTCAAAGCATGTTAAGGTACCGAGACTTACACGTGACGAGCGACGAAGTCTCGATACTAACACATAGGCTATCGGCTTCGATTAAAGCGAGAACCCCTATATCCAACATGTTTATATGGTGGATAACTTATGTTGTTACAAGTGGATAACTTACATATTACTGTATGGATAACGCACGTGTTAGGGGTGGATAACTTTTGGTTTGGATTTTTTTCATCAAAGCATATCAATATCAACATGGGATCTAGTTTCAAAAATTTCGTCGCGACAAGGCTAACGGTGAAAACAGATAATAAATCGGACAAATGGTTTAATCTACAAGACATTTTAGATCTTTGGTTTGTTTATAATTTAATGTGTTCACACTTCACGTACGAGATGAGTCCATCAAAATTTGATATCCACCGACCGGTCTCAACCTAGATTTACCATATTAAAAACAGGCAACCAAATGAATGAAGGGGAATGACACGAAATCTGATTTCTATGAAGCCATCTCTCATTAAATCAATAATACTTCCTCTGTTTCAAAATATAAAATGTTTTAGGTTTATGAATAAAATATATCTAGACTTGTTTTAGTGTGTAGGTTCATTTCAAACATGAGTGAACCTATACATTAAAGTAAGTCTAAATACATTTTCTTTACAAACTTAAAACATCTTATATTTAAAACAGAGGGAGTATAATAATTCTCCTCCTTTCGGATCTCCCACTCTTTCCTTTTTGGAGTATAGTCACACAACTCTGTGTACTCAGAAACCGAAAACAAGGCTACATTGGTGAACCAGAGGCCCTGTTGAGAATTGTCTCTTGAAAAATTTCCACCGTCAAGACTTGGCCCAAACCTGGAAATTCCTGGGGTCAGGATTGAGAAGTACGAGCTTCAACTATCAAGTCTGATCCTACCCCAACCCCTCCCAACACACTTCGCAGAAAACAAAGACACCGTGCATAGGAGCCTACAGTTCCACAACTGGATTGCAAAAGGATGAGCAAGCACAGGCGGGCTCATGTTGCACAGAGTCACACAAGATACAACAAGTTTGATGCTAGCGTTGCAATTTAACCCTAAAACGAAGCAGAACTGAAATCAGCATCCTACAGTTTGAGCTCATTAGGTTAGGTCATATTTAAACGGTGAGTGCCGCCAGACATCAACAAAGGGGCATGAACCCATTCCAAATGGAAGAGCGGCTCAACTTCTTCAGCTAACTGACTGCAAATAGGCCACGGTTAATTTTCAGCAGAATCAGCATTCTTCAATGCCTCTTGGGCTTCCCTGCGACAACAATATTCTGAGAGTAAGCAATCGGTGTGATTTCCTACTAATCCTCCTCCCATTGATTAATCATAAGAAAGGCATTCAGCTTTGCACTAGTGAGATCACGAAAAAATGCTCGCTCCCTTAATCGTTTTCCCAATTTAAGGAACTAAAGCTAGAATTTTGACTCTAAAATTTGACCGGGCCATAAATGGCCGAATCCGCATGGTAATCATCCAAGCGCTAATCAATAATTTCTACTGGTAGAGATAAAAAAATGAATGACCCATCCCTCATGTATTCAGATGCCTCTTAACAGACAGAAAAAACATTTGCACCCCAAAAAGACGTCAATCTATATACTTCCTCCATCCTAAAAAGGATGTCACAGATCTAGATTCGCATGTATCTAGACGCGTTTTAGTGTATAGATACATGTGAATCTAGACAAATCTGCCTTTTTAGGACGGAGGGAGTATAATAAATGATTTGTATAGGACCTATCAAGTTAGTGACTTCACGACTTCGTGAAAAGATTAAACACTTACCTTAATGCATTCTTAATATCAACATTTGTATTGTCTAGCTTCAAGCCATCTTCAAAAGCCTTGCATGCTTTTCTGTAATCCTATAAGTAGACACCAGCAGATGAGCAAGTCCTGATAACGAAAAAGAGTTTAACTGTTATTTTTACCTTCAGTAACATATAAGCTGCCCCTTGTCGATAGTATCCTTTGGGCCAATAAGGTTGCAACATTGTGCACATTGTAGCATCAGAGCTAGCATCTTTTCCTTTTCCCATGCGCAAGAAACAGAAACTCCTATTTGCCAGCAATATAGAAAAATCTTTTACTCTATCTTCAAGGTCCATTGCCTGCAGTACACCATTCACATGCGGCTTTTATTATGAGAGGTAGTTGAGCATCTTGTGTTTGAGATGCTAATGTTTATGTCTGTACCCACCAAGAGCTGGTAATCAATATGCTTACCATTGATAATAACTAATTTATGAAATTAAAATAACTCGCAACTTTTGAACTCAAAATTAAATTTGTTAACAATTTCAAATGTTGGCAAAATATATATGAAAAAGGTCAAGACCTCTACAAGTACTCATTTGTCGAACTGAAACAAAATACAAAATTCCTTTATGATCGACTATAAGTCATCTATAGTTCCATGAAGTTATTTGGTTAGTTTTAGTTTTTGTTAGCTCATAAATCATAATACTTGCTTGAATGATCATTTACTACATTTTTTGGTTATAAACACCCTGTGTTATATTTTAAGCAGTACACTGATATGACCAGCCAGTCGGCCCATTCCTAAAGATAAGTACAACCCCAACTAAAATAAAAATCACATTGAAAATCCAGGGGGGGGGGGGGGGGGATGGCACAGACTAATGCGGCCAACATGTTACTGGGAGTTGATCATCTACTAGATACTTGGCCCTTCAGCAAGTTCTATGGAATTGAGATTCTAACAAGAGTGATGGAGTTGTGGTGGTTGTATACCCCTTTGGATACTTCAAATGCCTAGAGAAACACATCCCATACTAAAAGCAATGACGTAATGTAGGACAGTAATATGGTCTTTTCTGTGGGTGTGTTTTGTTGGTGCCCAAGCCAGCCCTACACACAATTTGGCTAGCCAGCCAAGGTTAGTGTTATCATGCACTAGATTGGAAATACAGTGAATTGAAAGTGGGCAAAGAGGCATGTGCATACCAAAAACTGACAATCCTTCAAACAAAAGGTGGATTATTTGGACATGGCGAAGAAATTGGTAGTTTGAGTTCCCACACAAACCAAACATGTGGACTATACCCCTATACTATCCACCGTCAGATCATACCTTGAGATTCACAGATTTTATGTCTACGCTATGCAGCATTGCACTGACAGTGTTGAGCAAATTCATATTTAGCTTATAATTTATATATATGCATGTTAGGCAGTTAAGTAAAACAAGGAGTGACTAATAGTTGAGTCTAGCTGTGGTGCAACTGTATAATTGATTTCATTCAAGGAATGAAATGAGTATGTGCTAAAAGCAAATGTCAGATATAGGCAAATTTCAAGCACGAACTGGCGCTAGATCTAGGGATGGTATAGCACACCAAGCATAGCAACATATTTTCTGCATGTCACATGTGTCTTGATTCTTCTGCGAATGACATATATTAGGAACACAAAGAGTATAAAATATGTTCTTAAATGTAAGGTCAACCAAAAAAATATCAATTATTTTGGCAAGAACATAAGTACTCAATGAACGGCCATTGAACTACTCCCTCTGTTTAGAAATATAAGATGTTTAAGGTTTGTAAAGAAGATGTATCTAGACACCATTTAGTGTCTAGATTCATTTAAACCTATACACTAAAAGGTGTCTAGATACAACTCCTTCATAAACCTAAAACATTTTATATTTCCAAATGGAGGGAGTACCTTACATGAAAGAACAGAGCCAATTTAACCTTTTAACGCATTTAAGATATTTCGGTCATACTTGCTACCTAATAACGTAAAGGTCTTCTGTTAAATAGAAATCTAAGTACCTAACACGACAATTTTCGCCAAATTAAGGTAGCACCAAAAGTAACTTGGTCCCATGTGTGCTCAAATAAGATTGTTTCAGGATTCTATTTAGTTGAATTTCTTGACTCCACGGTGCTGGTTATCGAGTTTGTGGCGCCGCCGGCCATCCAAATAGTCAAAGATGCCGCCGGCATTTACCAGTAAGGTAATAACAGCACTGTACTGATGATCCAGGTTCTTTTTCTATTATATCCAAACAGCCCTAAAACAATCAACGTGATGCACAATGACTTACACAATTATAAAGCTCTGTTGCTTTCATATACTCCTTCTGCTTAAAGGCCTCCGCCGCATCTAATTTCAGTTTAGCTATTTTCTCTTCCAGTTCCAGTGGATGTTTATCCTGGTAACGAAATGTTTGTGATCAGAAAAAATATGTAGAACCCACGAACAAGATGCTGCATTTAAAACCAACAACACAACACATCCTCTAGCCTGGGTATGCTTGTACATAACACTTTTAGTGACTATTATGAGTATCATTAGCATGCATAGAAAGAACTACAGAAAAATCGGACTACTAGGGCGATAGATAATACTCCCTCCGTCCAGAAATAGCTGACTTGAGTTTGTCTAGATTCGAATGTATCTATACACTAAAATGCGTCTAGATACATTCGAATCTAGACAAAACCAAGTCGATTATTTCTGGACGGAGGGAGTATTATACAACTGCAAGTATGGGAGGAACAAATCACATACTCTCGGGTTCAAACTATAATAGAAAGAAGTCCATATAATCCCCCTAACTATCGGGTTTGGGATGCTAACCCCCCGTAACTATCAACTGGGTCATTTAACCCTCCTAACTATCCAAAACCGGACAGATTGCCCCCTTGAAACACGGAAAGCTGTTTTGATAGCGGTTTAGGAAATGGTGTACAGTGTTTTAGGCCACTTTGCCGGCGGTTTGGCCACATAGGATACTCTAAATAGCCTCCATGACTTCCTCGTTCCGCTCTACCCCGTCGCCTCCCGTCGTCCTTTCCCCCATCCCCATTTGCGCCTCCTCCTCCATCCCAACAAAATCCGCCCGTCTGCGCCTCCTGTGAAACGGACGGCAGCATAGCATCTTCTTGAAACTGTGCAGGTCCGATAACCACCTTGACACATGAGGAGGTGCTACCAGAAAGCCCGGAGGTTCATTCGATTGAGCGCACCTCTCCCGCCAAGGGACTAGAATTCGATCCTATTGGTGACGCACCAAAGTACAGCTCCGCCACACCTCAAAATATTGCACGCATCTTCGTCTCCTTGCCAAGCAATGAGGCCAGTGAATCCTATATGGGTGTTACAGATCCTCTTATTGCTGAAGCTTTGGCTTTGCGGGATGGGGTTATCTTTGTGAAATTAAGAGGCTTCGCTGATGTGGTGATGGAGACAGATTGCCTGGAAATAGTCAATCTCTGGAACACTCGCCACGATTGTCGTTCGATTGTGGCACCAGTTCTACAAGAAGTTGGAGAGTTAGTTTTTTCTTTTAATTCTTTTGTAATTCGGCATGTATCTCGATCAGCTAATCACTCGGCTCATCTCTGTGCTAAGCTAGCTTGCACGCTGATGGTGACGAGTAGCTGGTTAGATTATATTCCTGACTTTCTGGTGGTCAGCATCCAAGCTGATCAGTCCGGCTCAGTTCTAGTTGAATAAAACTCTCCGAATTCCCCGCAAAAAAAAGCAATGAGGCCAGTGAATCTGAACCCGAGGGCAGAGTTTGATGTGTAGGAAAGGGAGATGAATCGCTATAGGATTTCGGGTACTCATTGCCGCACTGTCTACAGGGCTCACCCGTGCACATGGCTCTCCACCCGTCCTGATGGTTGCCCGTCAAAAACCTGGACTGCAGCGTCGTGAGCGGTCGCAGATGGTCGACGAACGGCTCAGTCAACGAAGCCCGCACCGTCGTGCAGCTGAGCCTAGTCGAGTTCGTGTAGTTCGTCGGGGCTGACCTCCGCGTGTGAAGCAGTTGATTCGGCGCAGCCAGAGCCAGCGTGGCTGAAGAACATCAAGCTCGTCGCGACAGGCACCGGCCTCCTCCACGATAAGGATAGGGACAGATCGTCGGCGCTTCCATCCGTGGTGTCCATGTCAAGCAAGGATTTGACGGGTTTGTAAATGCGGCCGGAGGTGCGTGCACGATCGATTGATATGTAGCATCAAGTTCATCTAGGACAGCAGGTTCCTCGCTACCGGCGGCAAGGACCGCATGCGCATCTGGCAGGTCGTTAATGCTGACGCCTCATCCTCATCGCCCGTGACCAGGTGCGGACCATGTGCATCTCCACAGTGGCAAACCGCTGGTGACGTGGCCTAAAATACTGTCCACCGTGTCCTAAACCGCTATCAAAACAACTTTCAGTGTCCGAGGGGGTAATCCGTCCGGTTTTGGATAGTTAGGGGGGGTTAAGTGACCTAGTTAATAGTTAAGGGGGTTAGCGTCCCAAACCCGATAATTAGGGGGGTCATGTGGACTTCTTTCAACTATAATATTTCACATGAGAAATGATTCCATCAATTCTCCAATCCGGCAGCGTTGAAATGGAAAATGTTAATGGAAATAACATTTCAACAATATCCGGCAATTTGAGCGGAAGAGCTTGTTAATTTTGTGATTAGTCATCGTCAACATTAATATCACTGCACTTGCAAAGATTTTATATGTTACTTCCTCCGTTCCATATTAGTTGACTCGAATTTTTCTAGATTCACATGTATTTACAAACTAAAATGGTCTAAATACATTCAAATCTAAACAAATCCGAGTCAACTAATTTAGAACAAAGGGAGTAACTAGCAGAGCACCTACGCACTGCTATGGATCTTAAATAATCATATATAGCAGTAGCTAAAACATAATGCATCATTTTCTTCTTTTCATGCTCCCTCTGCCGCAGCTTGACTTTGCCTCCTGCTGCCAGTGCGCCTGTCGTCAGCTCTGCGATGTCATGTGTTGCTGATGCTACAAACCTTAAATACGCATTATACTATGACCGGAAGAAGGCAAAATATTGTTCTCATTCACCCATGTTCTCTCTCCTCCCGTGGCTTAGATCTGCCATCACTACCTTATCTTTCTGCTTCACTCATCTCTGCCATGGTGTGGGTCGTTATATATCTTATTAGATACAAACATAAAGCATGGTCGCCAGAACACAAATATTTGTCTCTGACCTCCCTTGTCACTGTGCACTAACCCCTCAGCTAGCTCTGCCTCCGGCTGTGCTGCCACTACGTAATCACCCCGTTTTATTGGACCATACGATGTTATGGATTTTAGTTAGACTGACCACAAGAAGGCATTACTGTATCAGCTTCCTTCTTCCTTTCTCTATGCCGGTCATTGCACTATGGCTCCGCCCTGCTGTCTATTTGCTCCATGCTGCATCGTCTAGCCATCAGCAACACTGTCTTATTCAATTCAGCAGACCTCCATCAAGTTTCGTGACGCATAGCAGCACATTAGTTAAGTGTCTCATTTCACTATGATAATAAGAGAGGGATATATGTTTTAGACCGAAGGCACTCAGGCCCGGTTTTAAATTAATAAAGCCCAACACACGGTATTATTAAATTAATAAAGCCCAACTAATAAATTAATAAAGCCTGGCTTTAAATTAATAAGAGAGGGATATATATATGTCAATGCCAGCACTCACTAAACATAATACTCCCTCTGATGTTGCAGATTTGCCTAGAAACGCATATATTTAGACGCTTTTTAGAGAATAGATAGATGCGAATCTAGAAAAAGTCATATGACATCTAATTCGGGACAGAGCGAGTATGTCTGATTTAAGTGCAGCAATGCACGTCCTTTATTACATGGTTAAGCACACGAATCAAATTAGCTTCTATGCAATAAATTATTCTTTGACGTGAGTAAACTACAAATCTTGAAGTACCATAGGACACAAGATTAAAAACCGGAAAACATAAAACGACTACAAGCACATTATGTCAGAAAATAAGAGCGTAAGTGTGCATTCAATGAGAATGCATATAGAGTAAGATGCACCAGCATTATGTTAGTTGAGAAAGTGGAGGAAAAGAACCGCATATGGCATAACTAAGCCCTATGGGTTTGAGCTATATAGGATGGAAGGGGTGTCAACACCATGACTCATTAGAAGTTTAGGACATTTGAACAAAATGGTTTTATAAGCTTTGCACAAAACCGCAATAACATGAAAAATGGTGAAACAGCTTCTCAACTAAATATGTAGGCTCAACAAAGGTTGAATTAAACTAACGTTTACTTTGTGAAGCACAAAACCTAGAACAACTAGGGTTCACCTATGTTTACGAACAACTTATGCTAAGCAAGACAAACAACTACGTGATAGCAAGATATATACTTCAAGCACGAAGGCTATCACAAAGAGGTGCATAAGTAGGAGCTCGGATATAGAGATAACCGAGGCATGCAGAGACGATGATATTTTACCGAGTCCCTCCCAACATGGATTACGTCTCTTTTGGAGAGGGGATGGTATAAAACCACCAATGCCACAAAAGTCTTTCCTTGTTCTCCTGTGAATCTCACCCCAACAGGATCAATCCACACTTCCACTATCGTTGCACTTGTCGGTGGCAATCCGGATCCTCTCACAAGGTTGGGGCACTTATCCACAACTTAATTGGAGGCTCCAAAAAAAAGCATGAGGAAAGCTCCACAACTTAATTGGAGGCCTCAAGTAATCCTCAAACCTGCAAAACAACCAAACCGTCTAGGGTTCCAAGAATCCAAGAGTAAAAAGCTTCTCAACTTTCACACAATCGAATCCTCACCGAGAACTCACACCGATGCACAAATGCAATGGCAAGAATACAAGTAGTGCTCAAATCCTTCTCTCTCAAATTCCAACAAAGCTACAAAAGCTTGTGGGTGAATAAGAGAGGAAGAACAATGGAGGAAATCCATAAAAGACTCCAAGATCTAGATCACAAAATGTTCCCCTCGCTTAGAGGAGAGATTGATTGGTGGAGTTGTAGATCTAGATCCCCTCTCTATTTACCCTCAAGAAGATGCAAGAATCATTGGAGGGATTGAGAGATACCAAGCTTCAAGAGGTCAACAATGGCGGGGAAAAACTTGCAAGAGAGCTAGGGAACCATTGGGGAAGAAGGGCCCCTTAAATAGGTCCCTAGAAATCTAACCATTAGGCCCAGGAATCGCCTGGTCCGGAGTTTCCGGTGTACCCAGGCCAAACGGGGATAATCTGAAGGATGTACTAGACGCGGTCCGGAGATAGGCTGGAGATTTAGTCCAGAGTCTCCGGTCTTACAAAAACTGGCAAAAAGACCAATACGAAAACATCCATAACTTTTGCATCCGAACTCCGATTTTGATGATCTTGGACTCGTTTTAAAGAGGAAAATAAGCTCTAAAAGATCATACAGAAAAACATCATAGTCCATCAAGGGATTATAGAACCAAATGACGAAAGGTTTAACCTCTCTCAAAAAGACAAACCGGTAAAACCTCCAACATTGAAAACGTAATAGAGAATGCATATGAAGTCCGTTTTCGATGAACTAGAGCTTGTCATGGAGATTAAAACAAGCTCTAAATCCTCACATGAGTAAGAAACAAATAATAGAAGGTTTTACCTATCTTTAAAATAAAAACCGGTAAAACCTCCAATATCGAAAACGCAATACAGAATGCATATGAAATCCATTTTCGATGAACTAGAGCTTGTTATGAATATTACGACAAGCTCTAGAACCTCACATGGATAAGATCCAAATAACAACCAAGAAAGGATGATGCTAAGTATGCAAAGGTTTGAGATCTCTTTGAAAGATATGATCGAGTTACTCACTTGAGATCCCCTCTTGATAGTACGGTTATCTATTCTATAAACCGGTCTCCCCAACTAACACCACGAGACCGGTAAGAAACAAACCCTATCAAGATCATACCTTTGCCTTACGCATACTCCACTTGATCTTGATGTAGATGATATTTTCCTTCTCAATATGGAAAACCTTTCTTGATTGCTCTTGCATGCACTCTCTTGATGAAGACTTGCAAGTTTCTCCCCCATACAACATGGGGAAACCTTTACTTTGACCTTGTCTTCATCGATCCATGATCACCGAGGATGGTAGCTTCAAGCATGATATCTTCTAGATATGGCACATCTTTAGCTTGCACAACATTTCTTCTAACTACATTTGGATGATGTCTTGAAGATACACATGAGGAACTCTATCTTCTTCTTAAAGACACCCTTAATCTTATTTTCTTTATTCTTCTCCTTCATTTCTTCTTTATTATTTTGGTGTCTTGAAGGTACACAAGAGGTATCACTCCATATATTCATCAAGACACACTTGATATAGGCTCAACTCTCACATGACCAATCTTTGGATCACTCCTTGAACACCTTGGTCATCACTTGATCTTCTTCACTTTCTTATTCTCCCAACCTTAAAGCCAACATATGGTTCAAGCATAGCCTATGGACAATTCCTGCAATACAACTTGATAAAGCATTAGTACATAGAGATTGTAATTAATTACCAAAACCACACATGGGGGCCCATATGCTCTTTCAATCTCCCCCATTTTGGTAATTGATGATAATCCATTTAAGAGGGTTTATATAAGGAATTTAAACGAATAAAATGGTAACACCAATATCAAATACTACACAAGTATGTGATATTGGTATTGATGTCTATGCACTTCTATTCTTGTAGACAGTTGTTGGGCCTCCAAGTGCAGAGGTTTATAGAACAGCAACAAGTTTCCCTTAAGTGGATTACCCAAGGTTTATCAAACTTAGGGAGGAAGTGGTCAAAGGTATCCCTCTCAAGCAACCCTGCAATCAAGATACAAGAAGTCTCTTATGTCCCCAACACACCCAATACACTTGTCAGGTGTATAGGTGCACTAGTTCGGCGAAGAGATAGTAAAATACAAGTAGTATGGATGATTATAAGTGGTAACGGTTCCAGAAAAGAGCTTCTGACAGGGAGGAAAATATTGAAGTTGTCCTGTATATTCCCCGGCAACGGCGCCAGAAAAGAGCTTTCTGGATTGTTGTTGACATGGAAGAGACTAAAGGCAATCTGAAATAAAGATGGAAGCAAGAAAACATGTAACAGATCTAGTTGTAAATGGTGTTTCAATGCTTAGAAACAAGGCCTAGGGATCATACTTTCACCAGTGGACACTCTCATATAAATCTCTTCTCTTCATGATACTACTCTGAACTACTCTCTGGTTGGAGAACTCTAATCCATGGTAGGGCTACAAAAGCACTCCTTAAAGTTTGCAATCCCCATCTAGATAACCCCACACTATCACCTTGAGCACTAGATGGTTCCTTCAAACACCACAATTTTATAGAGACATCCAACTCCAAATATAACTCATGACAAGTATTTATGTGATCTATAGCCTAAGTGCCACACGGTGTGCACGATGTCACTTTCACACACGGGGGGAGAGCCGGAGATCTATTAAAGCACTTGAGTAGCAGAGTATATCTACTTGATTACAAAGCTCATGATCACAATAAGATCATGCATAGAGAGACAGATGAACACATAGCTACCAGTAGAGCCCTTAGCCTCGAGGAAGAACTACTCCCTCCTCATCATGGGAATCAGCAATAGTGATGGAGATGATGGTGGAGATCGATGGAGATGGCTCCGGGGGCACTTCCCCGTCCCGGAAGGGTGCCGGAACAGAGACTTCTGTCCCCCGAATCTCTCTTCGGTGGCGACGGCGCTGCAGAACTTTTTTGGATGTATGCCGATTCATCTAGGGTTTTCTCATCAGGGGCTTTATATAGGCGAAAGGGCAAGGTCGGTGGAGGGCCAGGGGGCCCACACCCCATGGTGGTGCCACCAGGGGCCACCCGCGCCACCATAGGGTGTGGCCGCCCTGGTGCCCTCCTCCCTCTCTGCTTTGTGTTTCCGTATTGCTCCGGAAAAAATAGGCATATTGGCTTTTGTCCCGTACAATTCCGAGAATATTCATTTTTTAGCTTTTCTGAAACCAAAAACAGCAGAAAACAGGCAACTGGCACTGTGGCATCTTGCCAATAGGTTAGTTCCATAAAGTGTATAAAAATACCTCAAAGTGTAGACAGAACATAAGACAAATGATATAAAATAGGCATGGAGCATCAAAAATTATAGATACGTTTGAGACGTATCAGGTATCACCATATATAGAGCAAACTCCCCACAATGCTATGCATGTGTGATGAATTTGAGTTTCATTGCATATATTTCCAATCATTATTATTGGTGGAGTTTCCTCTATATATACCACATTCTAAGCAACAACAAAGATGCAAGAGCATGAAAGGAAAATTCTTAAGAACAAACTCAAAGCATAAACCAACTTCCCTTAAACCCTCTAAAACTTCTCCCCCATGGTCATCGATTGCCTAAATGGGTGACAAGTTCTAGAAGGTCAATATAGTGATAAATCCTCCAAAGGTGTGCATTCACACATATCCAATGATAAATATTTGGGAGGAAGTAGAACTATATTGAGGACCCAAGATTGCCAAAGAAATAAAATACAAAATCATCAACAAACAATGCAAGCAATCACAAGATCCAACAAACAATTGAAAACAACAAATGAGTCCAAAAGGAAACAACAAGATATTATGATATGAGCAAAATAGTGTTTTAAATGAAAATAGAGAAGCGCCCCAAGATTTGTGCATAATTTAGAATAATTGGATTAGAACACACAATGCACAAATATGGAATCCTCGCTCCCCCATAAGCATTCAAAATACAACAAATGAAAGAGAATACAAATGAGCATTATTAAATTAATTAGATGAGATCCCCAAAGATAATGCACCAATTATGATAATTGCATTTGGTAAAAAGTGTATAATCATGGAATCCTCACTCATCCAAATTCATTTAACAATACAAGGCATAAGAGAACAAATATGAGTGCCCAAAGATGCAAACAAGAGGAACCACTCATAGGCAAATAAATTTGGAAGCCACCGAAGAATCAATAAGAAATAGAAAGGTGGACTTCGAGAAATAAAGATCTCAACTAAAATTATCTTCTCTTATGTATATAAGTTTCTAAGTGGATAATATCACAAAGACATATTCCCATAAAGAAAAAAGCACACACAAGGAAGATATATAATAAAGAACATGAAAAGCAAAATGAAATCATAACATAAACTAATAAGACTTTTGCTTCAAAGCATGGCCAAGGCACAATTTTATCTTATTGTACATTAATGAACTTCAAACACCAACACACTACATATATTAAAACTATCACCAAGGGAAAAGGAGAAAGTTGGAATATATGGAGAAAGGCAACAAGTATCATAAAGGAAAAATTAACTAGCAACATCTCACTATTGCACATAAGAGTAGTTGAGGAAAGGATAGACAATAAATTGCTAGATGGACATATTTGGGATTGGTGAATCATATGCATGATTTTGTACAATCCCAATTGTATCCACTCATCTCAACTTACACACATTTGCAATATGGAGTTCTCTTAACACCAAAGCTAGAACCACAACCAATACAAATACAAGAATTCATGCTAGAAGGAAACCGACAAACGGTTGGAAGCAAGATATATGAGCATGGGAAAGAGATACTTATTACCGAGATACAATTGGTAGGATGTAGAGGATATGAAATCATTGATCATCCTATAACTTGCCTCCAATTTGCATGAATGCGCCACTTATTCAAGATTGAGAGACAAGCATCCAATATATCTCTGATGTACCTAAAACACATTAAGTACAAAATGGTCCCCAAACATATTGGGTCCAAATTAGTTAGAGAAACTACAATACATAGGAGAGACTACACATAAATATGTGCATATTGATATATAATTGAATTTCATGCACATCTTATCCGATGGGATTTGTTGGAGTTTCCCCTATATATTGGATCAAAGAAAGCAAGCATGCCATAATATAAACACATAGTAAATATGCATGCACAAGACTTTCAAGAACCAAAAGGAGATACAATTTGAAAAAAAACACCAAGTAAACCGAGAAGGCACACACAACAGTGTGACACGACAAACGGTGTCCAAATTGTATCAAAGAACCGGTTCAACACATGAAAGATCACAAGTTCAACAAATGAACTAGGCTAAAGCCAAAAAGCAAAATATAGATAAAAACACAAATGCTCAAGGATTTATCTCATTCTAAAAGGTCAAAGCATGAAACAAGGAATGAGACAAAACCAACTCCCAAAAAGAGCAAGATTTCAACAAATAAACCAAAATCTCCAAACTGTTTATGATGGCACAAAATACCAAAACAAAAAGATCGAACTTCAAAGCACATAAAACTCGATATGGAACAAACAAAGAAGCATAAAAAGATTGTTCTAGATAATATAGGAGGGCTCACCCATAAGTAGTACATTATGTAGAATTTTTCTTTTGAATGCAAAATGCACATAAATGAGATCATCACTACTACCTATATTAAATAAAACACAAGAGGATACCAATAAAATAAGAAGATCCATAAGAGGCAAGGAAAGATTTGGGAGTAACACAAAACATTTACTTGGCCAAAGATAGGACAAGATTAAGCAAAGACCAAAGTGAATATGATCAATAAATTGTACCATAAATTGAGTACTCATTGTCCAAGGACAAGAAATATTGGGAATAATTTTCCCAAGGTAGCTTGCATGGATATCCAAGATCATTGTTACAATAAGAAGCATATAACAAAATATAAGAATTAAGCATGATGCTTCGAAAGAGATTCTTGGTGGCTTCCAATAGTCACCCAATCACTAGTGATGAGAATAACTTGAATCTAATGGTTTCCATGAGGATATAGAGATGCAAATATGAGCAAACACATACCAATAAACACTCTCACACACGAGATCCAAAAGATGAGGAATAAAGCATTCAAACAAATTGGAGCTTGTATGAGCAAATGTGTCACATAGGAGCTAGATAATTATCAATATCAATTCTAGGTGACACAACCTCGAATTTTCACATTTTCTAGGCTTGTAATATGCACTAAGCATATGACTCCCCCGTAATGTGATAAACCACAAATCTCAACATGAGGCAAAAAGATCCAAATAGAGATAATTAATGGACATTATAGAACTTAAATTTCTCATGAGAATCATACCACATAGAGACTACATAAAGTTGCAATATCAATACTAGGTGGGATTCCTTATGTACACACATTTTTAAGATTGTGGAATGCCAAGCATAACACTCCCCCAAAAATGGGATAATCCATTAATATCTCACAAGAGCCAAATAAGATATCAAATATAATCAAGAAAGGCTCCAACACAAGAAACACCCATACATAGTGTGTCACCCAACATACACAAATATATTTGATAAATCAAGATAATTACGTGGAAGGCACAACATGTACAAAAGCATGAAAGGTACAAAACTATCACATTCACAAGGGGGCGAGTAACTTTCAATGTAATGAGTTGCGCACATGTTTCCGCAAGGAGAAACATTAGAATTATGTTAGAGGACATATAATCCCCATGACTTGGCTTGACAAATATAATAGATGAAGATCCCTCAATTATTCATGATGTATCCAAGTCTCCAATGCTCTACAAACACACCTATTGATCAAGTTTTGGCTTGTTGGTCCCCAATCAACTTGGGTCCTAAGAAGTTAGTCATAATAGGCTTGGAAACCCAAATGGTTCTTTTCTTGACACCACATTGGGCACCAACAAATTTGGCAAACACATTTCCAACCTCATCATTACAAAGAGAATAAGCATCATTAATAATGATAGGGTTGGGTGAGGAGATACCAATAGTGCATGAGGAAGAAATGTGCCCCTTCTCACGTCATATGTAGCAAATTCTTCTCTTGCCATCTTTCTTCTTAGGTTAAGCCACAACTCGAGGAAGAGCTCGAGTAGTCCTCTTAGGAAGAGCTCGTCAATGACTTGAGGTGGAGCTTGAGGCCGCTTCCCTTGTTGCTTCACACTAAGAGGCTTCTTATTCAATGGGCAAGATCTAACATGACGCCATTCTTCCTTGCACTTGAAGCAAACAATGTTGGCCGGATTCTTTACTTGATCTTGGCCATTCTTCTTGTTGTACTTGTGCTTCAACTTGATAGTGGAATTGTTCTTGACATTGGAGTTGAATCCAAGCCCAATCTTGTCATTGGGGGATTTTTGCACACTCAAGATGTTGTTGAGTGTGGCCTTCCCTTTATGATCCTTTTTCAAGTCATTCTTCAAACAAGTGACTTGAGCCTTGAGCTCTTTAATTTCCTCTACATGGTTAGTGTGAATAACAATACTAGAGGAAGTAGATGCTACATTGTTAGAGCAACAAGGCACGAAATGTAATTCATCACAAGATGAAGGAATGGCATGAGTGGATGAATTACAAGGACTAGCACAATGCAATAAGGAGCTGGAGTATAAGTAGTGCTAATGTCCACATGAGGCTCATTAGATGTTAACTTTGACATAATAGCCTCATGAGCCAACTTTAGCCTACCATGGGAGACTAGAAGATCCTCATGCGAGCTAGAAAGCTTAACATGATTTTATTCTAACTTCCCATAGTTTCTAGTTAGCAAAGAAAGTTGAGCCTTTAGCTCAATATTCTCCTTCAAAATATATGCGTCACAAGAAATAGAGTTAGTAGCACAAGTATCATAATTAGTTGCAAAAGGTGAGGGCAACTTCGAAATCTCTTTTGCGTAAGAGGCTTTAAGTTGCTCATGTGACTCAGTGAGTTTGATGAGCTTACCCTTGATGACCCTAGAGCCATTTTTGAGGTGCTCAAAATCCTCAAGGAGTTTATCATAAGTAACTTGAATCTCATCATTTTTACTTTTGAGATCACTTGCCACCTCAAGATCTCTATCATGAGATTCCGTCACTCTAGACAACTCTAGAGCAAAGGTCTCCTCAAGAGATTCCTTAGTGGTTTGTTCCTCTTCAAGAGATTTATTTAGATTTGCAATTATATTAGCATACTCATGCTCAAGACTACCCATTTTATCAAAGTTGTTATCATGCACCTCAATTTGTGTTTCTAACTTATCAATATGTTCTTTGCTTTTAATAGAAAAGTCCAAGATTTCAACGAAGTTAGAGCAAGCAATATTATTATTAACAAGGTCACAATAAACCATCTCACCCTTTTCATATAAAGCATCAACATCAAGCTCTTCTTCCTCATGATCTACATTCTCATCATCACAAGAGATATTGGTTTCCAAAGTAGGAGTTACCTTTGAATCCCTCGCCATAAGGCATAGATGAGTACCGAAAGAAGGTGACGATGAGATGGCATTTGTAGATTCATACAAAACCTTGTCTAGTCCCATAGAATCTTCGTTTTCCTCTACATGGTTAGCAACACAAGAACTAAAGGAAATAGAAGCACTTTTATTATGGCAACAAGACAACACAAGCATATCATCATCCGATTTACTCAAGACATTATTACAAGATATGCAAGGACTACACAAGAATGTAAGGAGTTTGTAGTGCTAGAAGTGTTAAAGTCCAAAGATAGATCATTGAAACTAGATAGAGATGAGGGATTACAAATAATAAGCACACTATCCAAATTGCAATTTCTATCACCACTCACCATATCATTACCTAGTGAAAAATCACATGTGGGTGGAGTGGTAGAAGATGAGAACTCATCTCGACCGGAACTGGAAGCAACATAACCATCCTCAACGATATTGAACACAACATATTTATCTTGAAGTTTTGTCCATAACTCATGAGCGCTCCAAAAAGGAATGATTGAAGATGCAACTACATAGCTCAAAGCATTAACAAGCACATTAGAAGCTTGAGCATCGAGATATAAGTTTTTCTCATCCTCACAAGATAGATTTTTGAAATTAGTAGGAGGAAAAAAACCAATATCTACAATACGCTCCAAATTTGGGTCCATGTCCCAAAAATGAATAAGCATATGAGTTTTCCATATATCATAATTTGCGCCATCGAATATGAACATGTCATTGTGCACAAATACCCTAGGAGACATCTTTACTCTCAAGGCGGTGAAGCCTAAAATGAGACCGGGCTCTGATACTAATTGAAAGGATACAAATGCCGCCTAGAGGGGGGAGTGAATAGGCGATTTAAAACTTTTCTAAGAGTGGCTCAACAAAGGCGGAATTAAACTAATGTTTACTTTGTTAAGCACAAAATCTAGAACAACTAGGGTTCACCTATGTTCACCAACAACTTATGCTAAGCAAGACAAACAACTAAGTCATAGCAAGATATATACTTCAAGCACGAAGGCTATCATAAATTAAGGTGCATAAGTAGGAGCTCGGGTAGAGAGATAACCAAGGCACGCGGAGACGATGATATTTTACCGAGTTCCTCACAACATGGACTACGTATCATTTGGAGAGGGGGTGGTATCAAACCACCAAAGCCACAAAAGACCTCCCTTGTTCTCTTGTGAATCTCACCCCAACGGGATCTTGTCACATCCCAAATTTTAGATTTGGTTCTGCATATCATTCATATCATTGCATCATGTTCTTCCATGTAAAACCTTCGATCGAAATGATTCGGCGAAACGTTATTTTCAAAACCCTATTTTATTTTACTACAATGCTCCTGCGGGAGAGTATAATAGGACTTGTGTCTTCCACCCTTGTAGACTAGTGGTTTCACCTACCACATGATCCTAGGATGATCCCCGGTATTTTAGAAAAAATTGAAAACAAAAATCAATTCATTTGGTTTAACTAATAAAAAGTTATGAAAGAAACAAGAAAAGCAAAAGGAATAAAAGAAAGAACAAAAAAAAACTAGCTAACCTAAACTACCCGGCCCAGCCCACCTGCCCGCCTACACTATCTGTCGCGCGCCTTCCCCGCGAGCAGCGCGCAGCGGCAGCGCAGCCAGAGGCCCAACGCCGGCCCAGCAGAGCGCCCCGCACCAGTCCACTCCGCCCCCTCCTCCCCTGTGCCGCTGCCAGGCGGACCCCACCCGGCCTTCCTCTTCCTCCGGATGAACTCGTGCTCGCCACGGAGTCCAGCTACCGAACGGAATCCCGACGAAATCGGCGCTGGTTCTCTCCCCTCTGCACGCTACCCCCCTAAATATTAACCCCCTTCCCCGCCTCGTTCCGTTTCTTTCACAAGCCTCGCAAGCCCTAGCCGCCACGAACCCCGCCGCCGCCGCCTCCATTGCCGAGCTTCGGAGCTCGAGGTTCTCGGCACAGCAGTCGCCCCTTGGCCCTCCTGTTCCTCTCCTTCTCTCCCCCTCGATCCACCACACGCGCTGACTTGGTTCCCCTCCCCGCAGATAGTCGCCGTCCCCTCCGATTGCTCGCCGGAGACCCGACGCCGCCCGCCTACTCCGGCTGCTCGCAGACGGTTTCCCAGGAAGCAATCGACGACCCCGACCTCGCCATCGAGCTCGCCGAGACGCCCCGCATCCCGTAGACGCCGCGACACTTGCCAGGGACCGCCGGAGCACTCGCCGCCGCCACCGTCTGCGCCCACCGCCGCCGACAGCCGCCGCTCGCCGCCAAGGTGAGGACCCGAGCTCCCCGGCCGTCCGATCGATTTTCGACGCGCGAGATTAGAACCGCGGCCGAACCGGTACCGGCCAGTACCGGCGCGCCGTGTGGCAGCCGCGTGGACGCCACGTCGCAGCCGCGTCAGCCGCGTTGACTGCACGGTAAAGATTTTAAAATGAATTTAGAAATTGCAGAAAATAGATGAAATTGCAAAATTCGTAGAAATTAATCTACTGGGCCAAAAATTGCAAATAAAATATGTGTAGATTCAGTAAGTCGTGTAGAATCTTGCTGTATCATTGTTTTACACTTTTGCAGCAAGATTTTGTCCAGATTAATTAAAATAGTTAATGGCCTTTTTGGAGTAATTAATTCGTAGAAAAAGATCTGTAACTCCAAAAATTGCATATAATATGTCCCTGGATTCAGTAGAACAAGGGGAATCTCAAAGTGAATTAAAAAGATAGGCTTACAGTAAAAACTTTTGCAGAAACTGTTTAGTGGCTTTCTGCAGTATTTTAATTACTCAGGGAGTTTTTAATTCCTTTTGAGTAATTCCAATTGGTACTGTCCCTAAATAGCAATGCCTATACAGTAGAATTTTCCCGAGATTTTATAAATAGTATACTATCGGTAGTGAATTATTTGGGTTCTAGCTCTAGTTTTGAGCATTATAAATTGCATATTAGTTTTCCTTGCGCTAAAATTATTTTCCATGCATGCAATCAGTAGCTTTACTGAATAGGATTATGTGGTGCTGCTGTAGCATCAATCCACTTGTAATACATGCATTCATGCATCATATTTGTTGCATATGCTTGTGAATTGTTTGTTTATGATTGCAATTGTATCGTGTAGATTGTGATGAGTGCAACGCTTGCTCGTGTGTGGATTGTTCTTCCGACCGCTACAACCAAGGCAAGTAGATGCTACTTTGTTCATGAACATTTTCCTACTATTTTCAATGCATTGTCGTGTATTTTGTAGACGCATGTGTAGGATGATACTATCGCTATGCTATGTCCTATTATGTGGTAGGGCCTTCCTTGTAGATGAACCACCGTTGGTAGATGTGCTTAGCCATGCTATGAAAATCGAGGGCTGGGTTACATCACTGAAGCTTGTTTCCAAAAGTGTTGGTTTGTGAAAACTAAAACAACTTAATCAATGAATATCCTGGGTGTGATGGGATTGATAAATTTTGGTGGTTTCATTGCGGAAATGCACCCAGGTATCGAGAGAAAATGATTGGCTTCTTTATTCAGTAGCTTACGTGTACAACCATGTGCCAATAATGGAATGGGCGGTTGGTTGGACTTAGTAGGTTGTGGTAACTCGAACCTGCGTATCCAGAGATGTAGAATTTTGGTAGGTTGGACCGGTGCGCGTCGGGATTGGGGAGCCACTTCCCGAACAGTCTCTTCTTGGACTTCTCCCTATCATCACCCGAAATGAGAGTGATGGTACGAGCTGGGCTGGCCAAGTCACATGGGTAAAGTGTACTAACCCCTGCAGGGTGTGTAATCTAATCGATTAGCCGTGTCCCCGGTTATGGACAACTGAGTTGCTTGATATTGATTCCATGACATGTTTCTCGCTCATTCTAATTTCATAATTTCTTTAATATTGTTGGGTTAACTTAATTGGGATCTTTTCAAAGAAAATCAAAAACTATTTACGAAAGTAGGACAAAGGTATTTGCAAATGCAAGCTAGCCACAGCTCCACTTGCCAAATATGCATGTAGATGTTAGCATTATTGTCTCCTTTACTAGCTCTACTTGCCATACATTCCATGTATTGACCCTTCGGGGCTGCTACGTTTCATGTTGCAGGATATTCCGATTCTGAGTAATCGATATAGGCCACGGTACTCCACTCGGCACTTGTTCACTTGTGGGCAATTTGAAGAATGGAGGATTTGCTTTATTTATGTTGCTACCTGAATAATTTGAGCTAGCCTTGAGCTAAGATTTTATTGTAATAATGGTACTCTGGATCATCGTTATTTATGATACACGGATATTTTGCTATGTTATTCATCTTATTCTATTGTGGGCCAATGAACCGATCTAGGGATTGGCATGTCACATAGAAGCTACGGTCTTTTCAGAACCGTGATGTTACAAGATGGTATCAGAGCCCGTGTGTCGACTGTAGGATCGTGACCTAGGATTGGATTAGGAAGCCATAGAATTATTAAAGCTTATATTAACTCTTTCTTTCATCTTATGCCTTCACTCTCATAAATTCTTATCATATGCTATTCTCACACTTTCCTCTTTTAATTGATAGATGGGAGAAGTCAGGACTGAGTATGCAACCATGGAGTCACCAAGGCCCTTTGCAAGACTGTTAGCACAGCTCTCGCAGTCATTGGGATTGCCACTGCCCATGTTCAAGGGAAGAAGGCTGTACACCTATGGATATGGTGAGGATGCATGGGAGATCACTACCTTCATATTCAGGGATGCCGTCTTGCCAAACCCTGTGCATCTGATCTACACCAAGACATACTGCAACTAGGGACTTGGAATTAACTTGGCCATACATGAAGCCCTGTCTCGCCAGTGCCATCAAGTCTGACACCTACTTCCAGCAGATTCACCCTACCGTAACTATGGAAGGCGTGATGAAGATGGGCACATTGTGGTTACCCCGGGCGACAGAAACAACATGCCGCCCCGTCAGAGGCACATAGAGGACATGGAAAGGGAGAATGGAGCTCTAGCTGAGAAAGTGATGATGATAAAGGAGATTGCAGATTTTGCCAGCAATGGTATGATGGTCCAAGGACAGGAGATTGACACCTTGCATGAAGTTGTGGGAGTTCTGGAGAATGTCCTGATAGCCAGAGATGCAACCATAGCTCATCTTCATGGTACTGTGCAGGAGAACACCTAGAACATACAACAGTTGCAAGGGACCGTCCAGGAAAGGGATCAAACTATTGAAGCTATGACAGCCCAGATTGCCGCTCTCCAAGCACAGCTGAATCCACCCTCTGATGATGAAAATGGAGATGATGGAAACAATGGGGATGATGATGACAGTGGAAACGATGATGATGATGAAGACAAGGATGATGATGATGGAGACGATGATGGTGGAGGAGATGAAGCTGTTGCAGTTTCAGCTGAAAGTGAAGAAGAAGAGGAGGATCCAGAAGAGGTGGAGTTTGAGATTTCAAGTGATGACTCAGGAGAGGTGTACCATGGTTGAACCGTGGACCGAAGCGCCAACGCATGAGTGCAAGGACCTACCGCAACCTCTTCAAGAAGTAGATAGAAGTCCACCAATTAGTCCTCGTTAGATAAAATCGTTAGGATTAGTCTCGATCGATGTGAAACTTAATTACTGTTAGTTCAAGAGTGTTTAGTTGCTTATTTGTGTACTCCAATATCCCAGGAATTATTTGTGCGAATTTTATGAAGGAGTTATGGCAAGTTTGGTTAATATTTGTGTTATTTTCGCTGCAGTTTTCTGCTGATACAGAAGTACTGTACGATTTTTCATATTTTTCTGTTATCTGGGAAAAATCTGAAAAAAATAGGGATGGTGCGAAACTCTCTGTACTGTATGTGAAAAAATCATCAAAAATTCCTGACGAGTCTAAGTCAGGTAGAAAAATTCGTGAACGCTGCTGGACTGTTCTGGCAGATTGCTGTTTTGCTGCTTATTGATCAACTGTTTAGTTAACCATTGCCAACTCTTCTAAAACTATTTCAGTAGGTATATACTGCTAGGATAACCCCTGGGATGTTGCTGGATCACTTGTTTGTTGATGTGTTGCTTTCTTGAGTTTGTCTGTTATTGTTTGTTGTTGTTTGATCATAATGCATGGGTAGAATCCTATTATCGTAGTTGATTTTTTCTAAACTTACCTGTGCTGAACCGCAGATGCCTCCCCGCCGTCAACCCACTGAGTTGGAACAGCTCATGGAAGCTCAGGCACAGTTGACCCAAGTTATGACTCAGTTCATGGAAGCTCAGAACAACAACAACAATGGGAACAACCAGCCTCAGGGAGATGCTCTCACCAGGTTTCTGAGGCTAAGGCCAGCTAAGTTCTCTACTGCAATGGAACCAATGGTTGCTCTCGACTGGTTGTGTTCAGTCAACAAGGATCTGGTAACTGTTGGATGCACTGATGCTGAGAAGGTGAGGTTTGCCGCTCACCTACTGGAGGGACCAGCCGCTTCTTGGTGGGACACTTTTCAGATCACCCACCCGCTGGACACTGTAACTTGGGCAATGTTGGAGGAAGGTTTTAGGACCAACCACGTGTCTTCAGGAGTTCTGATCCTGAAGAGGAAGGAGTTCTGCAACTTGCTCCAAACCAATCGCACCGTGGCTGAGTACATTGAGGAGTTCAACAACCTGTCCCGTTATGCACCTGAGGATGTTGACACTGATGCAAAAAGGACGGAGAGATTCCTGTATGGCCTCAGTGATGAGCTTTCAGTGCAGCTACTGGTGGTCTATTGCCCACTTTCCAGGAGCTTATGGACAAGGCCAGGATCTTGGAAGGGAAGCACAAGCAGGTGGAGAACCGCAAGAGGAAGAGCAACAATCACCACTCTGGTTCTCAGCACAAGACCCGCACCTCTTATGATGGGTACTCCAAGCATGGAGGGAGTGACCATGGGAGCCATGACCGCCACCACCATGGAGGCGATGGACATCGCCATGACAACCACAAGAGCAGCCACCACAGCCACAAGGGAGGACACTCTCACCACTCTGGAGGACACGGTGGACATGACCGCAACCGTGATCGCAGCTTTGTGAAGAAGGATCTGAGTAAGGTGACATGCTTCAAGTGTGGTCAGAAGGGACATTATGATGACAACTGCCCGGAGAGGAAGGGACTAAAGCCAACCAACAACCAGAAGGCCACAGTGAACCACATGAATGTGGAGGAGATCCCAGATGAGCCTGACCTTGTGATTGGTAAGTTCCCAATCAACACTCACCCTGCACTTATACTTTTCGATATTGGTGCATCGCATTCATTCATATCATGGGCATTTGTGGACAAGTATAAGCTACCTACTGAGTCTATGAAAGATTCTATTAGAGTGAGTTCACCTGGAGGAGATATGATAGCTAGCGCGGGATGCCGTGACTTAACTGTGAGGATTGGAACACACAACTTCATTGCACATCTGGTAGTGTTGGAGTCACAAGGGTTAGATGTTATTCTAGGTATGGATTGGATGTCTATGCATGGGGGACACATAGATTGTGCACAGCAAGCTGTTTCACTCAAAACCCCGGATGGTAAGAGAATTAGGTTCAAGTCGGCAGTGCGACCAGGAAGGTGTAAGCTGAATTCTCTTAAGGGGGTTAGCATGGATACTGTGCCAGTGATTAGGGATTACCCCGACGTGTTTCCGGAAGAGCTGCCAGGAATGCCACCTGACAGGGAAGTGGAGTTTCTCATCGACCTGATGCCGGGAACAAGACCTATAGCAAAGAGACCATATAAGATGGATGTGGATGAGCTGAAGGAATTGAAGAAGCAGCTGAAAGAGCAGTTGGACAAGGGATTCATTTAGCCTAGTTCGTCGTCATGGGGTGCACCTATTCTGTTTGTGGAGAAGGAAGACAGCAGCAAGAGATTAGTGGTGGACTATCGCTCGCTGAATGAGGTGACCATCAAGAACAAATACCCCCTGCCGAACATAAATGATTTGTTTGATCAACTAGAAGGGGCGAAGGTGTTCAGCAAGATTGATCTGCGATCAGGCTACTTCCAATTGAAGATCCGGGAGGAAGACATACCAAAAACCGCTTTCACCACTAGGTATGGTTTATATGAGTATACAGTTATGTCTTTTGGACTAACGAATGCCCCGACATATTTCATGACCATGATGAACAAGGTATTTATGGAGTACTTGGACAAGTTCGTGGTGGTGTTTATTGATGACATACTGATATATTCCAAGGATGATGCTGAGCATGAGAAACATCTGCGACTGATCATGGAGAAGCTAAGGGAACACAAGCTATATGCCAAATTCAGCAAGTGTGAATTCTGGCTTAACACTGTTGGTTTTCTTGGACACGTGGTGTCAGGAGAAGGAGTCACTGTTGATCCAAGCAAAGTGACTGCAGTAACTGAGTGGGAAGCGCCCAAGAATGCGGGAGAGATTCGAAGCTTTTTGGGACTTGTTGGATATTACCGGAGGTTCATTGAAAACTTCTCCAAGATTGCTAAGCCAATGACTGAACTTCTAAGGAAGGAGAGGAAGTTTGAATGGACGGATGTGTGTGTGAAGCCAGCTTTCAGGAACTGAAGCGTCAACTAGTGACCGCGCCTGTTCTGTGTTTACCAGATCTTCATAACGATTTCCAAGTGTACTGTGATGCTTCTCGACAGGGACTTGGCAGTGTGCTGATGCAAGATGGAAGAGTGGTGTCATACGCCTCGCGACAACTTAAACACCATGAACGGAATTACCCCACACACGACTTGGAGTTAGCGTTAGTGGTTCATGCGCTCAAGGTATGGAGGCACTACTTGATGGGGAAACACTGTGATGTGTACACCGACCACAAGAGCCTGAAGTACATATTTACCCAGAAGGAACTGAATATGAGGCAAAGGAGATTGTTGGAACTTATCAAGGACTATGATATGAATCTGCAATACCACCCAGGAAAGGCCAATGTAGTAGCAGATGCTCTGAGCCGGAAGGTTTACGCCAATGGACTGACAGTTGGGGAATTGCCCGAGGATTTGTGCAAGCAATTCAAGGACCTTAGACTGGAGGTAGTATCTGAAGGATATTTGGCGGCAATGGAAGTCCAACCAACACTACGAGACAGAATCAGGAAGGCTCAAGTGGGAGACAAAGGGATTGAAGAGATAAAGGAAAAGATGAAGGAACATCGTGAAAAGGATATTCGCGAGGATGAGCAAGGAACTTTGTGGTATGGAGATCGTTTGTGCGTTCCCAACGATCCGGAGATAAGGGAGTTGATTCTGCAGGAGGCTCATAACTCGCCATACTCCATACATCCGGGCAACACAAATATGTATATGGATTTGAAGAGCAGATTTTGGTGGAACAACATGAAGGGAGACATCGCCAAGCATATTGCCCTATGTGATGTGTGTAGCCGAGTGAAGGCGGAACACCAGAAGCCAGCAGGATTGCTACAGCCATTGCCTGTGCCGGATTGGAAGTGGGATAGAGTGGGAATGGATTTTATCACAGGATTGCCCAGGACCAGGTCAGGATATGACTCCATTTGGGTAGTGGTTGACCATTTGACCAAGGTAGCCCACTTTATACCGGTGAAGACGACCTATACGAGTGCAAAGTTGGCCAAGATTTACATGGACAGGATTGTGTGCCTACATGGAGTTCCCAAGAGTATAGTATCTGATAGAGGCACCCAATTTACCTCACACTTCTGGCGCCAGTTGCACCAGTCGCTTGGGACTAGATTGGAGTTTAGCACAGCATTTCACCCACAGACTGATGGACAGACCGAGAGGGTGAATCAGATTTTGGAGGACATGCTGAGAGCTTGCGCTTTGGCTCATGGTTCTAGTTGGGATGAGAATTTGCCGTATGCTGAGTTTTCCCAGAACAACAGCTATCAGACCAGCATCAAGACGTCACCGTTTGATGTACTGTATGGGAAACGGTGCCGGACACCATTGCTATGGGATGGAGTAGGAGAACGTCAGTTGTTTGGGCCTGATTTGATCAAGGACGCTGAGGAGAAGGTCGCCTTGATTAGGGACAGGCTGAAGGTAGCACAATCAAGGCAGAAGAGCTACGCCGACGCCAAGCGCAAGGAAGTGGTGTATGGGATAGGTGATAGAGCATACCTCAGAGTGTCGCCACTTCGTGGTATCAAGAGATTTGGAATCAAGGTCAAGCTGGCACCTCGGTTTATTGGACCATATCGGGTCTTAGCACGCAAAGGAGAAGTTGCTTACCAATTGGAGTTGCCAGAGGCTCTGTCCGCTGTTCACAATGTGTTCCACGTGTCCCAGCTGAAGAAGTGCCATCCGGAGATGGTGGATACACCATTGAGAGACACTGTGCCACTAGAGGAGGTTCAGCTTGAGAATGGCTTGCCTATGAGGAGAAGCCGGTCAAGATTCTGGAGACAGCGGAGAGGATTACCCGTACCAAGACGATCAGGCTTTGCAAGGTGCAGCGGAGCCACCACACCGAAGAGGAAGCCACTTGGGAGCGTGAGGAAGACATCCGAGAGGACTACCCACACCTATTTGCTAGCCGCGCTGAATCTCGAGGACGAGATTCATTTTAAGGGGGTTAGTCTTGTCACATCCCAAATTTTATATTTGGTTCTGCATATCATTCATATCATTGCATCATGTTCTTCCATGCAAAACCTTCGATCAAAATGATTCGGCGAAACGCTATTTTCCAAACCCTATTTTATTTTACTACAATGCTCCTACGGGAGAGTATACTAGGACTTGTGTCTTCCACCCTTGTAGACTAGTGGTTTCACCTACCACATGATCCTAGGATGATCCCCGATATTTTAGAAAAATTTGAAAACAAAAATCAATTCATTTCGTTTAACTAATAAAAAGTTATGAAAGAAACAAGAAAAGCAAAAGGAATAAAAGAAAGAACAAAAAAAACTAGCTAACCTAAACTACCCGGCCCAGCCCACCTGCCTGCCTACACTATCTGCCGCGCGCCTTCCCCGCGAGCAGAACGCAACGCAGCGGCAGAGCGCCCCGCAGCATCCCACTCCGCCCCCTCCTCCCCTGTGCCGCTGCCAGGCGGACCCCACCCGGCCTTCCTCTTCCTCCGGATGAACTCGTGCTCGCCACGGAGTCCAGCTACCGAACGGAATCCCGACGAAATCGGCGCTGGTTCTCTCCCATCTGCACGCTACCCCCCTAAATATTAATCCCCTTCTCCGCCTCGTTCCGTTTCTTTCGCAAGCCTCGCAAGCCCTAGCCGCCACGAACCCCGCCGCCGCCGCCTCCATTGCCGAGCTTCGGAGCTCGAGGTTCTCGGCACAGCAGTCGCCCCTTGGCCCTCCTGTTCCTCTCCTTCTCTCCCCCTAGATCCACCACACGCGCTGACTTGGTTCCCCTTCCCACAGATCGTCGCCGTCCCCTCCGATTGCTCGCCGGAGACCCGACGCCGCCCGTCTACTCCGGCCGCTCGCAGACGGTTTCCCAGGAAGCAATCGACGACCCCGACCTTGCCATCGAGCTCGCCGAGACGCCCCGCATCCCGTAGACGCCGCGACACTCGCCAGGTACCGCCGGGGCACTCACCGCCGCCACCGTCTGCGCCCGCCGCCGCCGACAGCCGCCGCTCGCCGCCAAGGTGAGGACCCGAGCTCCCCGGCCGTCCGATCGATTTTCGACGCGCGAGATTAGAATCGCGGCCGAACCGGTACCGGCCAGTACCGGCGCGCCGCGTGGCAGCCGCGTGGAGCCCGCGTGGACGCCACGTCGCAGCCGCGTCAGCCGCGTTGACTGCGCGGTAAAGATTTTAAAATGATTTTAGAAATTGCAGAAAATAGCTGAAACTTGCAAAATTCGTAGAAATTAATATACTGGGCCAAAAATTGCAAATAAAATATGTGTAGATTCAATAAGTCGTGTAGAATCTTGCTGTATCATTGTTTTACACTTTTGCAGCAAGATTTTGTCCAGATTAATTAAAAGAGTTAATGGCCTTTTTGGAGTAATTAATTCGTAGAAAAATATCTGTAACTCCAAAAATTGCATATAATATGTTCCTGGATTCAGTAGAACAATGGTAATCTCAAAGTGAATTAAAAAAGATAGGCTTAAAGTAAAAACTTTTGCAGAAACTGTTTAGTGTCTTTCTGCAGTATTTTAATTACTCAGGGAGTTTTATAATTCCTTTTTGAGTAATTCCAATTGGTACTGTTCCTAAATAGCAGTGCCTATACAGTAGAATTTTCCCGAGATTTTACAAACAATATACTATCGGTAGTGAATTATTTGGGTTCTAGCTCTAGTTTTGAGCATTATAAATTGCATATTAGTTTTCCTTGCGCTAAAATTATTTTCCATGCATGCAATCAGTAGCTTTACTGAATAGGATTATGTGGTGCTGCTGTAGCATCAATCCACTTGTCATACATGCATTCATGCATCATCTTTGTTGCATATGCTTGTGAATTGTTTGTTTATGATTGCAATTGTATCGTGTAGATTGTGACGAGTGCAACGCTTGCTCGTGTGTGGATTGTTCTTCCGACCGCTACAACCAAGGCAAGTAGATGCTACTTTGTTCATGAACATTTTCCTACTATTTTTAATGCATTGTCGTGTATTTTGTAGACGCATGTGTAGGATGATACTATCGCTATGCTATGTCCTATTATGTGGTAGGGCCTTCCTTGTAGATGAACCACCGTTGGTAGATGTGCTTAGCCATGCTATGACAATCGAGGGCTGGGTTACATCACTGAACCTTGTTTCCAAAAGTGTTGGTTTGTGAAAACTAAAACAACTTAATCAATGAATCTCCTGGGTGTGATGGGATTGATAAATTTTGGTGGTTTCATTGCGGAAAGGCACCCAGGTATCGAGAGAAAATGATTGGCTTCTTTATTCTGTAGCTTACGTGTACAACCATGTGTCAATAATGGAATGGGCGGTTGGTTGGACTTAGTAGGTTGTGGTAACTCGAACCCGCGTATCCAGAGATGTAGAATTTTGGTAGGTTGGACCGGTGCGCGTCGGGATTGGGGAGCCACTTCCCGAACAGTCTCTTCTTGGACTTCTCCCTATCATCACCCGAAATGAGAGTGATGGTACGAGCTGGGCTGGCCAAGTCATATGGGTAAAGTGTACTAACCCCTGCAGGGTGTGTAATCTAATAGATTAGCCGTGTCCCCGGTTATGGACAACTGAGTTGCTTGATATTGATTCCATGACATGTTTCTCGCTCATTCTAATTTCATAATTGCTTTAATATTGTTGGGTTAACTTAATTGGGATCTTTTCAAAGAAAATCAAAAACTGTTTACGAAAATAGGACAAAGGTATTTGCAAATGCAAGCTAGACACAGCTCCACTTGCCAAATATGCATGTAGATGTTAGCATTATTGTCTCCTTTACTAGCTCTACTTGCCATACATTCCATGTATTGACCCTTCGGGGCTGCTACGTTTCATGTTGCAGGATATTCCGATTCTGAGTAATCGATATAGGCCATGGTACTCCACTCGGCACTTGTTCACTTGTGGGCAATTTGAAGAATGGAGGATTTGCTTTATTTATGTTGCTACCTGAATAATTTGAGCTAGCCTTGAGCTAAGCTTTTATTGTAATAATGGTACTCTGGATCATCGTTATTTATGATACACGGATATTTTGCTATGTTATTCATCTTATTCTATTGTGGGCCAATGAACCGATCCAGGGATTGGAATGTCACATAGAAGCTACGGTCTTTTCAGAACCGTGGTGTTACAGATCTATCCACACTTCCACTATCGGTGCACTTGTCGGTGGCAATCCGAAACCTCTCACAAGGTTGGGGCACTTCTCCAAAACTTAATTGGAGGCTCCCAACAAACAATCTTGGGGAAAGCTCCACAACTTAATTGGAGGTCCCAAGTAATCCTCAAACCCGCAAAACAACTAAACCGTCTAGGGTTCCAAGAACCCAAGAGTAAAAAGCTTTTCAACTTTCACTCAATCGAATCCTCACCGAGAACTCAAACCAATGCACCAAATGCAATGGCAAGAATAGAAGTAGTTCTCAAATACTTCTCTCCCAAATTCCACCAAAGCTACAAAAGCTTGTGGGTGAATAAGAGAGGAAGAACAATGGAGGGAATCCATAAAAGACTCGAAGATCTAGATCACAAGATGTTCCCCTCACTTAGAGGAGAGATTGATTGGTGGAGTTGTAGATCTAGATCCCCTCTCTCTTTACCCTCAAGAAGATGCAAGAATCATTGGAGGTATTGAGAGATAACAAGATTCAAGAGGTCAACAATGGTGGTGGTGGTGGGGGGAACTTGCAAGAGAGCTAGGGAACCATTGGGGAAGAAGGGCCACTTAAATAGGTCCCTAGAAATTCAACCATTAGGCCTAGGAATCACCCGGTCCGGAGTCTCCGGACTGGGACTAGAGTCTCCGGTGTACCCAGGCCAAACGGGGACAATCTGGAGGATCGTACTAGACGCGGTCCAGAGATAGACCAGAGATTTAGTATGGAGTCTCCGGTCTTAACAAAACTAGCACAAAGACCAATACGAAAACAGCCATAACTTTTGCATCCGGACTCCGATTTTGATGATCTTGGGCTCGTTTTAAAGAGGAAAATAAGCTCTACAAGATCATACATAAAAACATCATAGTCCAGAAAGGGAGTATAGAACCAAATGACGAAAGGTTTAACCTCTCTCAAAGAGATAAACCGATAAAACCTCCAACATTGAAAACGTAATAGTGAAGTCCATTTTCGATGGACTAGAGCCTATAATGGATATTAAAACAAGCTCTAAATCCTCAGATGAGTAAGAAACAAATAATGGAACGTTTTACCTATCTTTAAAAGACAAACTGGTAAAATCTCCAATATCGAAAACGCAATAGAGAATGTATATGAAATTCGTTTTCGATAAACTAGAGCTTGTTATGAATATTACGACAAGATCTAGAACCTCACATGGATAAGATCCAAATAACAACCAAGAAAGGATGATGCTAAGTATGCAAAGGTTTGAGCTCTCTTTGAAAGATATGATCGAGTTACTCACTTGAGAGCCACTCTTGATAGTACGGTTATCTATCCTATAAACCGGTCTCCCCAACTAACACCACGAGACCGGTAAGAAAGAAACCCTATCAAGATCATACCTTTTCCTTGCGCATACTCCACTTGATCTTTATGTAGACGATCTTGTACTTCTCAAGATGGAACACCTTTCTTGATTGCTCTTGCACGCACTCGCTTGATGAAGACTTGCAAGTTGCTCCCCCATACAACATGGGGAAACCTTTACTTTGACCTTGTCTTCATCGATCCATAATCATTGAGGATGGTAAGCTTAAAGCATGAGATATTCTAGATATGTCACATCTTTAGCTTGCACAACATTTATTCTAACTACATTTGGATGATGTCTTGAAGATACACATGAGGAACTCTATCTTCTTCTTAAAGACACCCTTAATCTTCTTTTCTTTATTCTTCTCCTTCATTTTTTATTTCTTTATTATGTTGGTGTCTTGAAGGTACACAAGAGGTATCACTCCATATATTCTACAAGGCACACTTAATATAGGCTCAACTCTCATATGACCAATATTTGGATCACTCCTTGAACACCTTGGTCATCACTTGATCTTCTTCACTTTCTTCTTCTCCCAACCTTAAAGCCAAGATATGGTTCAAGCATTGCCAATGGACAATTCCTGCAATACAACTTGATACAAGCATTAGTACATAGAGATTGTCATTAATTACCAAAAGCACACATGGGGGCCCATATGCTCTTTCACAAGCTAATAAGTGATGGGGAACTACTATAGGGACTTACAAGAGGGCTAAACATGCATAAAAATGAATTCTCTAATCATAGAAGAAGCATACAAACTCACATAACCTATCACCTACAGTAGCAAGATACTCGAGATATAATCCACCAATCAAAAATCTAATTGGACAACCGGAGGAGGCACATACTGGAGAGCAATTCCTCCAAAAATCAGCAACTAAGATGGGCTGAGCAAGGAGATCGAAAATCGCAAGGAAGATCAGCAAGAACTCGAGCTTTGAGAAATTTTCCGGTGTTTTCTCGGGAAGGAGAGTGGAGTGGAAGCTGAGAGAGTAAGTGGAGGGCCAGGGGTGGCCCGCACTATGGCCAGGCGCTCCCCTGGTCTAGTCGCGCCACCAGGTGGTGTGCCTTCCTGGTGGCCCCCTGGGTCACTCCAGGTACCTCTCTGCCCCTTTTTGGCGTAAAAATTTAATATGAATTTTCAGGAATTTTTCGAGAAACTTTATTTGTGAGAAATTTTCAGGTTTTGATAAATGATTTTCTCGCAGAAAAAAGATTTTGGAAAGATGCAAAAGCAAACCAAAACTAAAACTACAGAAGTTCTAAGACACTCTAATATGCAAGCTACTAGCAAAACTAAGACGAACAAGGTGAAGATCAAGGATTGGAGTGGAGAAAGTAAAGGTGAGCAAGGATAATCATGGTGAAAACATTGTTTTGTTCATTAAAATCCCTTTGTTAACAAGGTTGATCAAGTCTTGTTACCGAAACAATTTTATATGAAACAAAAATTTGTATTTCACTTAATGATTATGTTACCTCAATTTTGATAGCAATAGTCCCAATCATAATAATTTCATAACTTTCTTGAGGTATGGGACAATATATTTCTCCAACTTTGATGCCCTCAATATTTTCAATTGAATTTAGGCCATAAGTCTTATCAATCTTCTTGGGGAAATAAATGGTATGCTCCTTGTCATTAACTTTAAAAGTTACTTTTCCTTGATTACAATTAATGACAGCACCTGCAGTATTAAGAAAAGGTCTCCCAAGAATAATAGACATATTACCATCTTCAGGCATTTCAAGCACAACAAAATCAGTTAATATTAGACAATTATTAGCCACTTGAACAGGAACATCCTCACATATATCAACAGGAATAGTAGTAGACTTATCAACCATTTGCAAAGATATATCAGTTGGTATCAATTTTTCCAGTTGAAGTCTCTTGTAGAGAGAAAAAGGCATAACACTAACTCATGTTCCCAAATCACACAAAGTAGTTCTAACATAATTATTTTTAATAGAGCACGAAATAGTTGGAATCCCTGGATCCCCAAGTTTCTTTGCAACCTTACCACTGAAGGAATAATTAGCAAGCAAAGTGGAAATTTCCTCATTAGGAATTTTCCTTTTATTAGAAATAATATACTTCATATACTTTGAATAGGGAGGAAATTTGATAGCATCAGTCAAAGGAATTTGCAACAATAAAGGTTTCATCCACTCACAAAACTTGTTATAGTGTTATTCTTCCTTTGACTTGTGTTTCTTATCAGGGAAAGGCATTGGTTTTTGCACCCAAGGCTCTCTTTCACTACCATGCTTATTAGCAACAAAATATTCCTTAGTGTACTTAGTGTTCTTAGTGTGCTTTTCAGGTTCCTCTTCAATTTCTTCCTTATCAGGAGCATCATTTTTATCATTGCCACTTTTAGTTTTAGCATCAGAGACAGATATACCATTAGGATCTATAGCAGGTTCAGGAGATTCGACAACTGTTTTATGTTTCTTTTTCTTTCTCTTAGAAGAAGTACCATTATTTTCAAATTGTTGATAATCCTGCTCAATTATTTTAGGATGTCCCTTAGGATATAAAGGATCTTGAGTGGAAGCACCACTCCTAGTTCTAATTTCACAAGCATGTTTTTCTCCAGAAGCATTAACTAGCAAATCTTTTTGTACTTTAGTAAGCTGATCAATTTGAGTTTGAACTATTTGGAAATGTTTAACAAGCATTTTAACATCATTGGAGGTTCTTTCAAAAATATATTTCAACTCATTAATAGCTCTAGAGTTTTCCATTAAATGATTCTGCACTCTCTTATTAAAATTATCTTGCTTATATCAAATTATTCTAAGCATTGATCAGGAGGTTAAGAATAAGGATATCACCTTCATCAAAATGTTGGAGAGAGTGTATCTCAATAGTGGATGAGTGGGAAATTGGCTTACATAATTCTTCTATAGGAGGTAAATTGTTCACATCTTCATATTTAATACCCTTCTCCTTAAGACATTTCTTATCTTCTTTCATCACTTCATCATTTAGTTCAATCACTCCTCTCTTCTTGGGTGTTGGTGTTGGGGTTGGTTCAGGTGTAGTTGACTCAGATGTAGTCCAATCATCATAATTTTTGCTTATTTTAGTCATTAATTCCTCAGCTTCCGCGGGAGTTCTTTTCCTAAAAACACAATCAGCACAACTATCCAGGTATGTCCTAGATGCAACCGTTAGTCCATTGTAGTATTATCAAGAATATCATTTTAGGTAATGGACATCCACGATGTGTATGAACCAAAGCACAGAACCTTGCCCATGATTCAGGCAATTTCTCCTGTTCTACCTGTTTAAAATCAAAAAGTTTCTGCAAAATGGCATGTCGAGCACTAGGAGGGAAATATTTCTGAAATAAAGTAGCAATCAAGCAATCAGGGCTATCAATGGATCTAGGAGGTAAATTATTAAACCAAGCTTTAGCCTCTCCTTTCAATGAAAAATGGAAAATTTAAGCAACAAAGTAGGTGCGCATCTTAATATCATTAGAAAATAAGCCACTCATAGTAGAAAGCTCAGTCATATGTGCCACAACATTTTCATTTTCAGTCCCACAAAAAGGTTCTTTCTCAACAATGGTTATGTAGGATAAATCCAGAGAGAAATCATAATCCTTATCTTTAATTTTTATGGGAGATGTGGCAAACTTAGCATCAGGAAATAATTTAGGTCTAATAGCACGTCTCTCAAGAAGACTCTTAATAGCACTTGCACCATGTTTGTTTCGACATTCTTCAATAAATTCATCAGTCATTTCAATAAAATCGTCATTAATATCATAGTTCTCTCTAGACTCACGTGAACTAACAGGTGTAGGAGTATCTTCATTAGGAGTTTCAGTGTTTCCCATTATAGTTCTAGCAATTGTAGCATCTAGGAAAGGACCTAATGAACCACTCTCATCAAGCATAGTAGAAGTAACATCATGAGTTTTAGAAGTAATTTCAGATTCAGCAGTAGTAGAAGTATGTGTAACATGTGTATGTGGTGGTGGTGTAAGGAGCTTACTCATAACAGATGGTGAATCAAGAGCAGCAGAGGTGTTCAGAACTGTACCTCTTCTTGTAGTGGATGTAAAATATGAACTTTTCCATCACGAGTTTTACCCATGATGAATGGATAGCAGCGAACAATAATAATTCCAAGTGAACTTTATAAATAAAGCCATGCTCCCCGGCAACGGCGCTAGAAAGTAGTCTTGATGACCCACAAGTATAGGGGATCGCAACAGTCTTCGAGGGAAGTTAAACCCAATATATTGATTCGACACAAGGGGAGCCAAAGAATATTTATAAGCCTTAACAACTGAGTTGTCAATTCAGCTGCACCTGGAAATAGTCTTGCTCACAGTAGTTTATCAGTAGCAACATTTTTGTAATAGCAAAGTAACAGCAGTAGTAAAATAAAGGTAGTAGTAACAATAGTAGCAAACAACAGGATTTGGGTGCGGTAGGCATAAGGATGGATGGACGGGTGTTGCATGGACAAGACTATTGATGTAATATAAAGATCAAGGGCATTTGCAGATAAATAAGATAAAGCATCCAAGTACTAAATAATCATAGACATGTGTTCCATATATAGTCATACATGCTCGCAATGAGAACTTGCACAACATCTTTTGTCGTGTCAGCCCGTTGTAGTAGGGCCTAAAGGGAATCTACTGGCAATTAAGGTACTCCTTTTAATAGAGTACATGATCAAAGCATTAACGCTCCATGAACACACGTGATCCTCATATCACAGCCATCCCCTCCGGTTATCCCGATTTCTGTCACTCCAGGGCCTCGGGTTTCGGACAATAATATGTGTAAACAACTTACAGGTAAGATCACAAACAATAATATCATCATGAATCAATAACATGTTCAGATCTGAGATCATGGTACTCAGGCCCTAGTGAAAAGCATTAAGCATAACAAGTTGCAACAATGTCAAAAGGCACTAACAATAGATACTAGGCACCATGCCCTAACAATCTTATGCAATTACATGATAGATCTCATCCAATCCCTACCATCCTCGTAGCCTACTGCGAGGGATTACTCACTCATGGATGGGGGAAACATGGATGGTTGATGGAGAGGCGTTGGTGATGATGATCACAATGATCTCCTCCAAATGCCCATCCCGGTTGGGTGCCAGAACGGAGTTTCTGGTTCCAAATCACGGTTTCTGGTGGTGGCGGTGCAGTGAAACTCTATCTGGAAAAACATCGAACCCCCCTTTGTTTTTAGGTCAGAGGGCTTATGTAGGCGGAAGGAGAGGTCGAGGGGATGCCCGAGGCGGCCGCACCACCCCCTAGCGCCACCAGGTGGTGTGGGCCCCTCATGGCCCTTCTTTGTCTCGCCTTCTGGCTCCGTGAGTCTTCTGGTAAAATAGGAGTTTTGCGATATTTTCCGGGATTTTTCCTGAAATTTGATTTCCTGCACAAAACCGAGACACCAAAGCAATCCTGCTGAAAACAGCGTCAGTCCGTGTTAGTTATATATCAATCACACAAATTAGAGGAGAAACAAAGCAAAAGTGTTCAGGAAAGTAGATACATTTTGGACGTATCAAGGACAAAAACTGGTTTTAGGTGACATAATGAGAGGTGGTATGGCCGGATGGGCCCGTACCACCCACTCGAGTTGAGTCGATGAAGCAGCCGAAGGAAGCGCTCATAACGAGTCGCGGTACGGGCGGAGGTACCCGTACCGCCCACCCGTACCATATATCGACATCCAGCTTCAACTTTACTCGCCCAATGACGACCACTAGTATAACTGTACGCGCCCGTATCGTCTGCCCGTACCAAAATTGTTAGGTTTGATCTCAGAAACCTAGTTTCAATCCAACGGTGACGAGCAACGGTACGGGCGGGACCTTCCCGTACCGCCCGCCTGTACCGCATGCGTCGTGCAATTTAGAGGATGGCGGCGGGCTCCAGCCAGCCTCCTTCTTCTTCCTCTCTCTCTATTTTCTTCCTCTCTCTCCAACTCAAACCCTAAACACCTAGAACCTTCGATTATTCACCGATTTCTTGCATTTGAGTGGGGGAATCTTGACATCTTTAAGTTCCTCATCTGATCAACGCTTTATTTTCTAAAATCCATGGTCGAATTCCTCACATTGAATATCTAGATGAGTTCATCATATTTTGATATTATTTTTTATTCCTCGCATTAGGATTTGTAATTTCTGTTTGTGATCGTTTGTTTATGTGATAGAAACCCAATTCCTATAGTTTTCATTGAAATTTTTGTAGCACGATGAATTTTGGGAAGATTTTTCCCTCGGTCAAGGGCTCGGGAAAGGCAGGGACCTCAGGCACCGCCAACCCGCCGGGATCGAATAAGAGACGTTCGGAGGGAGGCAAACTCCGAGCAGCCATGAGCAAGGATTACGAGAGGGTTGCCTCACGCAAGTTTATACCCACCAAGTAGGTGCACCGTGGCTTCCTCTCTCGCCAAGGCCTTGAGGATGACTTCAATCCAATGATATTGAACTCCGAAATGGTTCCTTTCTCCTACCTTTCCACCGTCACCTTCGAGATCGCCATTTCGAGTTCTTTTCTTCAATCCACGATGACCTCGAGACCAAAGAGCGTCATTGTACTATAAGTTTTATCCTCAACGGGAAACTCCACGGCCTCAATTTTTATAAATTCTACAATTGCTTCGGGTTCTCCTATGAAGGACAACTTGATACCACTAATTGAAATGGATCGTATGGGCACCTAGAGGGGGGGTGAATAGGTGCTACCCAATTTTTAGTTCTTTTTAAATTTTAGGCTTGACACAAAGTAAATTTTCTAGATATGTAACTACGAGAATTTCCCTATATGCAAACCTAGCTACTAAGCACGTAAAGAGAGGAGCGAGGAAACCGTAGTGGAGCACGCGGAGACACAGGGATTTGTTTTACCACAGTTCCTTCCTTGTTAAGGGAAGTACATCTGCGTTGGAGGGGTGGGCGGTTCTAAGACCACCACGCCACAATAGGCCTCACCCTATTCTCCGATGGATCTCGCCACGAAAGGCCTGATCCACCTTCTCCACTATTGGTACCCTTCGAGGCGGGAACCGGTGCCTTTACAACGCTACCGGGGCACACACCCACAACTGAATTGGGGGCTCCCGAGATGACAACAAGCTGTCATAAGAACAAGGTTTATCAATATAAACAAAACAAGGATCTAGGTATTTGCAAGAAATACTAGATCGGTGATTCTCCAAATGAATGGAGAGGAGATGAAGCGCTTGATTGCAGATGATGAAGATCGAGTTCTCCTCCTTCGATTCCCCAAGGGACGGGGCCTTTGGGTGGATATAGGTGGAGTTCTCTTGGATGAAGGTTGCAGATCAGATGTTGACTTTTTCAAATGAACCAAGAGATCTGGCAGGAGGGGGAAGGCTGGCTTAAATACCCTCTGCCCAGATCTGGCCGTTGAACAGGTTTGGGGGCGGATTATTCGCCCCCACTAGGGGAGGACTATCCGCCCCTGGGAAAACTCCGCCCTCGGGGCGGATATTCCGGGGAGAGAATCCGCCCCCTCTCTGGGGCTGGCGCCTACAGAACTTGATGAAGACCTTGGGGGACGGATTATCCGGCCCCCTCCAGGGGTGGATTATCCGGCGAGGTCGGAAAGTCCGGCCGAAACTCCGCCCCCTCTCTAGAGCTTGCGCCTTGGCAGCGAACATGAGGGGTGGATTATCCGCCCCCCTGAGGGGCGGATTATCCGGCGGGACCGGAAAATCCGGCCAAAACTCCGCCCCCCTTCTGGGGCTTACACCTATTTGGGAAAAGGGTGGGGCGGATTATCCGCCCCCAAAGGGATAATCCTTTTCCTTTTATCCTTATAGAGAGCTGCAACACTTCAACACACATTAAATAATCCTTGATATTGTTATCTAACACACAAAACACTAGGGATTATGAAATGTTCTTTCAATCTCCCCCTTTTTGGTGTTAGATGACAATACTAGGATTTGCAATGAAACCGGCTAACCCCACCTTAACAAAAATGAAAGAAGCTCCCCCTAGATGTGTGCATATTTACAATTTGTATTTGAATACAAATACACACACTAGAGAGAACACAACTTTCATAGAAAAGATAATTGAAACAAGGTCGGTTGGGAAACAAGGTCATACCACCGGGATTTGATTATAGCCGAAGAAAATAATGAGATTGTTAGACTCCAAGCACATCCCACAATATTGATGCACGCTGGTTGAGCGGCTGTGGGCCCGTCGCGGGCCGCCGCTGGTTGAGCGGCTGGGGTCTAGCGAGTGCGTGCTCGGCAGATAACGCCGGGCTGTTGGGCCACGCTGGGCCACTTGATAGCTTCTGTTTTATTTTTCCCTGGATAGTTTTATTAGCTGTTTTTATTTTTTTTTGCTTATTTTAAAGAAAATTTTAACACAGATTTCTCTAGTCATCTTATTTCAATAAATATTTGTCTAGAGAATGCATTAGAGGCAGAATTTTTCTGTAAAGTTCAAAGTTTAATGAATAGTGTAATAATTGTTTCCGCTGCAAATAGTAGATTTAAATTGCTAGAGTGCAATAAAGTTTGTTTAAATTTTGTTTTAAAAGATGTGAAAAAGTAATTAAATATTATTGTGCCCCATGTTATTAATTGACCAACGTTATTAATAAAGATGATCATGATCTTTTTCATTGAGTATTAAAGGTGCATTTTATTTTATTTTTACCCAACGGTGATATAACTTTAAATGGCACAAACAGTTGCATGCTTAATTTATACCAACATTGGATTAATGCATACAAATGTTTTTGGTTATCTCACATCTTTTGTGGTTTTCAGGAGGTCTAAACCTCATGAGCTGCCTGAAGGACATCCCACTGCTCAGAGGGGATAACTATTTCGAATGGAGGAAAAAGGTTGATCTGGCCTTTGTCTGCACCGAGGTGGACTGGGTTGTTGATACTAAACAACCAGTCAAGCCTGAGGACCCAGTGAGGGGTGATACTAAGGAAAGTACTGCATTCAAAAAGAGAAAGAGAGACCATGCTCCTTTGGAGCTGGCCTACTCAGGGCGTGTTTGGTAGCCCGTGGGAACCCAGAAATTCTCATCTCAACCTAGCTCAACTGACTATTTGTTGTTTGGTAGACCAGGTCGGGCCATCTCAGCACTGCCGAACTCATACGAAAAAGGCCTCTCGACTAGGCCGGGTTGTGAAGCTCAAATCGAGCTTCACAACTCGCCCAGGCTGAACTCACCCCGCAAGACACTGTAGCTAGTCCCGTTCTCCCCCAGACCCTCACCCCCACTGCTTTCTCACCTCCATTTCATCCATCCTCCATCTCTCCCGTTCATCCACCTTCCTCCCATGCCCCAAGCCTCTTCCTCTCCAGTCGGCAGAGCATGAGCAAGGGACGCCGGATGGAGGCAGCAGCTCACGCCGGCGCCTTCTGGCCCACCACCATAGACAAGAAGCTTCTAGGCCATCCCTCCTGCAGCTCCGACCCTCTTTTGTCCCTCCTCTTCCCGTCGGCTGCCCTCTTCCTCCGGCCAGCCACCGCCTCCGAGACCACCGCTGTCGGCGCCCCATGGCTCGCCACGACCGTCAACAACCACGGTCGGCTCCCCATGGCCGGCCACCGCAGCTGATCTGATGCAAGCACACCGTGGTGGATATGTGGGCTTGATTGCTTTTTCGTTGTTTTGGTTATGGGCCTTTGTGCAAACTTCTGGACCTTTTTGTTATTTCTAGTTTTTTGGGCCAATCTCAACCCATACAGGCACCAAACAAAGTATGATTTGCAGCTTCTCCCAACACATACGGTCTAACAAACACACCAAAAAATCTCAAGCCAACTTGTATGAGGTCAGATATGTCAAGTGGGATAGTGAAATCTAAGTGACACGGGCTACCAAACACACCCTCAATAGATAACCAAAAGTGGGTCAATGCAAACAAGAAGTGCTTGGCTTTTGTCATGAACACAATTGAGAACGCAATAGTGGGCTCAATTGAAGAGTGTGCCTCTGTTAGTGAGTACCTTGCAAAGATAAAGAGCCAGTTTACTGGCTCTTCAAAGATGTATGCAACCCAGCTGCTAAAACAGCTGGTGACACTAAAGTATACTGGAAGGCCACATGGCATTAGAGAGCACTGAAGGGTTTCGCGGCATAGTAAATCAAAATTTTCTACGGAGCGAACAGAGGGAAAGCCAAGATCTAATCTAGGAGATGCAAACAACGAGAGAGATTGGATTAGATCTTCATACCCTTGAAGATTCGCACAGCGGAACGTTCGTCGGAACATGGGTGATGTAGTCGTACTCGCTTCTCCTCCTCGCGATCCGATCCGATCTAGCACCACAAGTGGCGGTTCCTCCGTGAGATGCACACGTGCAGCACCTCGACGTCTCCTCCTTCCTCGGACCAGCGAGTATGATGGAGAGATAGATTGGATCTACAACACGACGGCGTGGTGTATATGGTGGAGAATTTCTGCTGCAGGGCTTCGCCTACAAACAGTCGGGAGGGAGAGAGGAAGGTAGCAAGGCTGCTAGGGCTTGGAGGAAGGTGTGTGTGGGGAGGGGGCGCACCACCCCTCTATATATAGAGGGGGGGGCGGCCAGCCCTTGCCCCTCCTCCAAGCCTATCTCTAGTTTAAACAATTTAAACTCTCCCTTATCTAGAAATCCTATCTCTAGTTTAAACGATTTAAACTCTCCCTTATCTAGAAATTCTATCCCGAGATTTAAACGAGTCAAATCTCTCTAGAATCGGCTGGGCCCTATGGGGCCTTGTGCCCCTGGCCCAAAGCGGCCAGGACACTCCCTCATAGGCCCATGCCCCCTCCCGGAAGGTGGGGCCACGTTGGTCCCCTTCCGGAAGGTTCTAGAAGCTTCCGGTACAATACCGATTAACCCGGAACAATTCCGAACTCCAAAAACTGCACTGCCTTATATGAATCTTATTCTCCGGACCATTCCGGAACCTCTCGTGATATCCTGGATCCCATCCGAGACTCCGAACAAAAATTCATAAACCAATTATCTAATCTATCCTAGCGTCGAGATACGTTAAGTGTGTGACCCTGCGGGTTCGAGAATATGCAGACATGATCTTCTATCAATAATCAACAGCGGGGTCTGGGCACCCATATTGACTCCCACACATTCATCGATGATCATATCGGATGAACCACGATGCCAGGATTCAATCAATCCCATATATATATTCCCTTCGTCTCGCGATATTTTAGTTGCCCGAGATTCGATCGTCGGTACTGTCATACCTAGTTCAATCTCGTTCACAGCAAGTATTTTACTCGTTCCGTAATCCGATATCACTTTGTGATTAACTCCTTAACCACATGCTTGCAAGCGGTGTTGATATCGATTACCGAGTGGGCCCGAAGTATATCTCTCCGACTTGGGAGGGACAAATTCCATCTTGATACATACAACCCAACAGATACTTTCTGATCACCTGAGAGACACCTTTATGATCACCCTCTCATAGGATGACGTTTGATGACCTCAAAGATTTCTTCCGATACCAGGGAGTTGCATTATCTCATGGTCTAAGGAATACAATATTTGACATAGGAAAAGCTTCGCAAAGACGAACACGATGACACGATCTAATTGCTCTGCTTTGTTTGGGTCTATCCACCATATCATTCTCCCAATGATATGATCTCATTATCAATTGACAACTCATGTCTATGGTTAGGAAACCTTAACCATCATTGATCAATGAGCTAGTCCATAGAGGCGTACTAGGGACACGGTGTTGTTTACAAACCACACAAGTATTAAAGTTTCCGCTTAATACAATCCTAGCATGGAACATAAACTTTATCATGAACAAGAATTATAATAATAACATCTTTATTATTGCCTCTAGGGCATAATTCCAACAGTCTCCCACTTGCACTAGAGTCAATAATCTAGTTTACATCTGGCAACAATCTCACACCCATGGCACTGAGGTGTTGATCATGTTTTACACGTGGAAGAGGTTTAGTCAATGGATCTGCGACATTCAGATCCGTATGCACTTTGCTAATCTTCAGATCTCCATCTGCTATATAATCTCGGATTATATGAAACTTGCGGTTGATATGCTTGGTCCTTGGATGATATCTTGGTTCCTTAGCGAGTGCTATGGCGCCAGTGTTGTCACACAATATCTCCAGTGGGTCCAATGCACTTGGAACCACGCCAAGCTCAGTGATGAAGTTTCTGATCCAAACTCCTTCACTTGACGCTTCTGCAGCAGCCATGTATTCCGCTTCTACTGTAGATCCCGCGATCACGCTTTGCTTGCAGCTTCTCCAGCTCACAGCTCCTCCATTCAAAATATAAACGTATCTTGTCTGAGATTTAGAATCATCCTTGTCGGTGTCGAAACTAGCATCGACGTAACCTTTTACGACAAGCTGTTCATCACCCCCATAGACTAAGAACATTTCTTTAGTTCTATTTACGTACTTTAGGATGTTCTTCACGGCTGTCCAGTGTTCCACTCCTGGATCACTTTGATATCTGCTCGTCAAACTAAGAGCATTGGACACATCCGGTCTAGTACACAGCATGGCATACATGATAGAACCTATGGCCGAGGCATAAGGCACTTTGCTCATAGCTTCCCTATCATTTACCGTAGCTGGACACTGAGCCTTGCTCAATATCTTACCTGACAACATAGGCACTGAACCTTTCTTTGCCTTATCCATTCTGAACCTTTTCAGAACTTTGTCTAGGTATGTACTCTGGCTTAAAGCTATCAGGCGTCTTTGTCTATCTCTATAGATCTTGATGCCCAATATATAAGCAGCTTCACCTAGGTCTTTCATTGAAAAACACTTGTTCAAATAACTCTTCACATCGTCATGTTGATGTCATTTCCGATAATCAATATGTCATCCACATACAGTACCAGAAACATCACCGAGCTCCCACTCACTTTCTTGTAGATACAAGCTTCGTAGCAATTTGGAACAAATCCAAAGCTCTTGATCACTTGATCAAAACGAAGGTTCCAACTCCGAGATGCTTGCTTCAGTCCATAAATGGAACGCTGAAGTTTGCATACTTTACTAGCATCCTTAGGATCGACAAAACCTTCGGGTTGCATCATATACAACTCTTCATCAATGTTCCCATTGAGGAAAGCAGTCTTGACATCCATCTGCCATATTTCATAATCATGAAACGCAGCAATTGCTAATAAAATCCGAATGGACTTAAACATCGCTACGGGAGAGAAAGTCTCATCGTAGTCAACACCTTGAACTTGTCGAAAACCTTTTGCGACAAGCCGTGCTTTATAGACGGTAACATTACCATCCGCGTCCGTTTTCTTCTTGAAAATCCATTTGCACTCAACGGCCTTTCGGTCGCTAGGAGGATCCACCAAAGTCCATACTTGGTTTTCGCTCATGGATCCCAATTCGGATTTCATGGCTTCCAGCCATTTCTCAGAGTCTGGGCTCATCATCGCTTCCTCATAGTTCGTAGGTTCACTGTCTTCTACCAACAAGACAGTCAAGACAGGGTTGCCGTACCACTCAGGAGGGGCACGCGACCTTGTCGACCTGCGACGTTCAGTAGCAGCATCGTCTGAAGCTTCATGATCCTTGTCATTAGCTTCCTCTATTGTTGGTGCAGGCGCCACTGGAACAATTTCAGGTGCTGCACTACTCTCCAATTCAAGAGAAGGTTCAATAACCTCGTCTAGCTCTACTTTCCTCCCACTCACTTCTTTCGAGATAAACTCCTTCTCAAGAAAGGAACCGTTCTTTGCGACAAACACTTTGCCTTCGGTTCTATGATAGAAGGTATACCCAATAGTTTCCTTAGGGTATCCTATGAAGACGCATTTCTCCGCTTTGGGTTCGAGCTTGTCCGGCATCAACTTCTTGACGTAAGCTTCGCATCCCCAAACTTTAAGAAACGATAACTTAGGTTTAGCACCAAACCACAGTTCATACGGTGTCGTCTCAACGGATTTAGATGGAGCCCTATTTAAAGTGAATGCAGCGGTTTCTAATGCATAACCCCAAAATGATAACGGCAAATCAGTAAGAGACATCATCGATCGGACCATATCTAATAGGGTTCGATTCCGGCGTTCAGACACACCATTGCGCTGTGGTGTTCCGGGTGGCGTGAGTTGCGAAACAATTCCGCTTGCTTTAAGATGCGTGAGAAAATCATAACTCAAATATTCGCCCCCACGATCGGATCGTAAAAACTTAATCTTTCTATTACGATGGTTCTCCACTTCATTCTGAAATTCTTTGAACTTTTCAAACGTTTCAGATTTATGTTTCATTAAATAGATATACCCATATCTACTTAAGTCATCGGTAAAAGTGAGGAAATAGCGATATTCACCGCGCGTCGAAACACTCATCGGTCCGCATACATCGGTATGTATGATTTCCAACAAGTCCGTTGCTCGCTCCATCATACCGGAGAACGGGGTTTTGATCATCTTGCCCATGAGGCATGGTTCGCATGTGTCAAATGATTCAAAATCAAGAGACTCCAAAAGTCCATCATAATGGAGTTTCTTCATGCGCTTTACTCCAATATGACCTAGACGACAGTGCCACAAATAAGTAGTATTATCACTATCTACTTTGCATCTCTTAGCCTCAATGTTATGGATGTGTGTTTCATCCCTTTCAAGATTTAGAAGAAATAAACCATTCACAAGAGGTGCATGACCATAAAATATGTTACTCATATAAATAGAACAACCATTATTCTCCGATTTAAATGAATAACCGTCTTGCAATAAACACGATCCGGAAATGATGTTCATGCTCAACGCAGGCACATAATAACATTTATTAAGGTTTAAAACTAATCCCGAAGGTAAAACTAAGGAGAGCGTGCCGAAGGCCATCACATCAACTCTTGATCCGTTGCCAACGCGCATCGTCACCTCATCCCTTGCAAGTCGCCGTCTATTCCGTAGCTCCTGTTTCGAGTTACAAATATTAGCAACTGAACCGGTATCAAATACCCAGGCACTACAACGAGGGCTAGTAAGGAAAACATCAAAAACATGTATATCAAATATACCTTTGATGGTGCCAGCCTTCTTGTCTGCTAAGTACTTCGGACAGTTGCGCTTCCAGTGACCCCTGTCCTTGCAATAGAAGCACTCAGTGTCCGGCTTAGGACCAGACCTGAGCTTCTTCTCAGCAGGGGCATTGTGCTTGCCGCCGCCCTTCTTGAAGGGCTTCTTTGCTCCCTTACCTTTCTTAAAGGAGGGCTTGTTGACCATCAACACATGATTATCCTTCTTGATGTCCACTTTCGCAGCCTTCAGCTATGCGAAGAGCTCGGTGATCGTATCAGTGGAACCAATCTGATTATGAGTCACTACAAAACTTTTGTAGCTGGGAGGGAGTGATTGCAGAACCCTGTCAATCTTGAGCTCCTCTGGAATCGTGCATTCCAGTTGCTCAAGGCGTTGAGTGTAGCCCGACATCTCTATGGCGTGCTCACTAACGAAACTCCCTTCCTCCATCTTGCAGTTAAAGAACTTCTCAGAGATCTCATATCTCTCAGAACGGGCTTGAGTCTGAAACATGGTTTTCAGCTCCTCGAGAATCTCAAAGGGCCCGGGATAGGTTTCAAAACGATTTTGAAGCTTCGGTTCCATAGCAAACAACATGGTGCTCTTAATCACACCATAATCATCTTTGCGCGACTAATAGACAGCTTTCTCATCAGTCGGCGCAGTTGCAGCAGGGGGGTTACCTAACGCTTTCTCAAGGACATAGTCCTTTTGTCCGCCAGACAGAATGATTCTTAGATTGCGGAACCAGTTGGTGAAGTTAGACCCATTGTTTCTAAGCTTTTCTTTCTCAGCAAAAACGTTGAAGTTGAAGTTGGACTTGGCCATTGGATCTACAGTATTTGCAAGTACAATTTAGACTATGTTCATGATAAATAGTTCAACTTAATCAAATTACTAGATGAACTCCCACTAAATTCAACATCCCTCAAGTTGTTTAGTGAACACGATCCAAATTCACCACACCTAATCCGATAATCACGAGAAGAGATGTGGTTTCAATGGTGGACAACGAAGTGTCGATCATATCATTCATATGACTCATGCTTAACCTTTCGGTTCTTGTGTTCCGAGGCCATGTCTGTACATGCTAGGCTCGTCAAGTTAGACCCAAGTATTTCCGCGTGTGCAAAACTGGCTTGCACCCGTTGTATGTGAGCGTAGAGTCTATAGCACCCGATCATCACGTGATACTTGGAAACGACGAACTTTCGCAACGGTGCATACTTGGGGAGAACACAGTTTTTATCTTGATCTTTAAGTGAGGAATCATCTTATAATGCTACCGTCGCGATCTAAGCATAATAAGATACATAAAGGGATAAACATCACATGCATATAACTTTATGTGACATGGTATAGCCAATCTTCGCGCAATGATCTCCATCTTGTGCGTTCCGGCATGATCTCCATCACTCCACCATGATTGCCTCCACCACGAATAGCAACTACAACTATTGCTAACTACTTAGCGATAAAGTGAAGCTATTACATGGCGTATAAGAAGTTGACTCGCAGGTCATACAAAATTATAAAGACAACCATATGGCTCCTGCCGGTTGTGTACTCATCGACATGCAAGTCGTGAAACATTACAAAACATGATCATCGCATACAATATACACATCACATCTTGGGCCATACCATATCACAGAAAACACTCCCTGCAAAAACAAGTTAGACGCCTCTACTTTGTTGTTGCATGTTTTACGTGGCTTATGGGAGTAGATGCTAAGAACGATTCTTACCTACGGAAAGCCACAACGGTGATATTATGGTTGCCAAACTCCAGTGTTAATCCCATGACAACTATAGTGAGAGAAACTGACATCCACCAGCCGCATGTGTGGAACAAGCCACACGTCAAGTGCGGATCCGGTCTCGCGAACGATGTCGCGTAAGGTTGGCCTGGACCGCTTCAATCTCACTATCCCGCGTCATAAGAAGAACACAAACAAGAGGCTTGCAATAGAAAACATCAACGCCTGCAACAACCATGTTGCGTTCTACTCGTGAATCACATCTACGCATAGATCTAGCTCTGATACCACTAAAGGGTTTCGCGGCATAGTAAATCAAAATTTTCTACGGAGCGAACAGAGGGAAAGCCAAGATCTAATCTAGGAGATGCAAACAACGAGAGAGATTGGATTAGATCTTCATACCCTTGAAGATTCGCACAGCGGAACGTTCGTCGGAACATGGGTGATGTAGTCATACTCGCTTCTCCTCCTCGCGATCCGATCCGATCTAGCACCACAAGTGGCGGTGCCTCCGTGAGATGCACACGTGCATCACCTCGACGTCTCCTCCTTCCTCGGACCAGCGAGTATGGTGGAGAGATAGATTGGATCTACAACACGACGGCGTGGTGTATATGGTGGAGAATTTCTGCTGTAGGGCTTCGCCTACAAACAGTCGGGAGGGAGAGAGGAAGGTAGCAAGGCTGCTAGGGCTTGGAGGAAGGTGTGTGTGCGGAGGGGGCGCACCACCCCTCTATATATAGAGGGGGGGACGGCCAGCCCTTTCCCCTCCTCCAAGCCTATCTCTAGTTTAAACAATTTAAACTCTCCCTTATCTAGAAATCCTATCTCTAGTTTAAACGATTTAAACTCTCCCTTATCTAGAAATTCTATCCCGAGATTTAAACGAGTCAAATCTCTCTAGAATCGGCTGGGCCCTATGGGGCCTTGTGCCCCTGGCCCAAAGCGGCCAGGACACTCCCTCATAGGCCCATGCCCCCTCCCGGAAGGTGGGGCCACGTTGGTCCCCTTCCGGAAGGTTCTAGAAGCTTCCGGTACAATACCGATTAACCCGGAACAATTCCGAACTCCAAAAACTGCACTGCCTTATATGAATCTTATTCTCTGGACCATTCTGGAACCTCTCGTGATATCCCGGATCCCATCCGAGCCTCCGAACAAAAATTCATAAACCAATTATCCAATCTATCCTAGCGTCGAGATACGTTAAGTGTGTGACCCTGCGGGTTCGAGAATATGCAGACATGATCTTCTATCAATAATCAACAGCGGGGTCTGGGCACCCATATTGACTCCCACACATTCATCGATGATCATATCGGATGAACCACGATGCCAGGATTCAATCAATCCCATATATATATTCCCTTTGTCTCGAGATATTTTACTTGCCCGAGATTCGATCGTCGGTACCGTCATACCTAGTTCAATCTCGTTCACAGCAAGTATTTTACTCGTTCCGTAATCCGATATCACTTTGTGATTAACTCCTTAACCACATGCTTGCAAGCGGTGTTGATATCGATTACCGAGTGGGCCCGAAGTATATCTCTCCGACTTGGGAGGGACAAATTCCATCTCGATACATACAACCCAACAGATACTTTCCGATCACCTGAGAGACACCTTTATGATCACTCTCTCATAGGATGACGTTTGATGACCTCAAAGCTTTCTTCCGATACCAGGGAGTTGCATTATCTCATGGTCTAAGGAATACAATATTTGACATAGGAAAAGCTTCGCAAAGACGAACATGATGACACGATCTAATTGCTCTGCTTTGTTTGGGTCTATCCACCATATCATTCTCCCAATGATATGATCTCATTATCAATTGACAACTCATGTCTATGGTTAGGAAACCTTAACCGTCATTGATCAATGAGCTAGTCCATAGAGGCGTACTAGGGACACGGTGTTGTTTACAAACCACACAAGTATTAAAGTTTCCGCTTAATACAATTCTAGCATGGAACATAAACTTTATCATGAACAAGAATTATAATAATAACATCTTTATTATTGCCTCTAGGGCATAATTCCAACAAGCACATCTTGAGGATGTCCAACATGGCGGCTAAGTTAAAGCACATGGATGCGGACCTCGAGCTCAAGCCTGCTCTTCTGGTGCATCTTGTCATGTCCTCTCTTCCCCAACAGTTTGAGAACTTCGTCATCAACTATAACATGTCCCCTGAAAAGTGGGACATTGAAAAGACCATAGGGATGTGTTCTCAAGAGAAAGTGTCAACACCCGTATTTTTAATCCCAGATGCCTGTTATGCCATACATCACAATCCCAGGATTAACATTTTTGCGAGACATAACAGATTTGGATATACGGGGAGATTCTCCCTTATACGGGTTGGCACAGATTTGGATATACGGGGAGATTCCCCCTTATACGGGTTGTTGGGCCATGCTGGGCCACTTGATAGCTTCTGTTTTATTTTTCCCTGGACAATTTTATTAGCTGATTTTATTATTTTTGCTTATTTTAAAGCAGATTTATCTAGTCATATTATTTCAATAAATATTTGTCTAGAGAATGCATTAGAGGCAGAATTTTTCTGTAAATTTCAAAGTTTTATGAATAGTGTAATAATTGTTTCCGCTGCAAATAGTTGATTTAAATTGCTAGAATGCAATAAAGTTTGTTTAAATTTTGTTTTAAAAGATGTGACAAAGTAATTAAAGATGATTGTGCCCCATGTTATTAATTGACCAACGTTATTAATAAACATGATCTTTTTCATTGAGTATTAAAGGTGCATTTAATTTTATTTTTACCCAACGGTGATATAACTTTAAATGGCACAAACAGTTGCATGCTTAATTTATACCAACGTTGGATTAATGCATACAATTGTTTTTGGTTATCTCACATCTTTTATGGTTTTCAGGAGGTCTCAACCTCATGAGCTGCCTGAAGGACATCCCACTGCTCAGAGGGGATAACTATTCCGAATGGAGGAAAAAGGTTGATTTGGCCTTTGTCTGCGCCAAGGTGGACTGGGTTGTTGATACTAAACAAGCAGTCAAGCCTGAGGACCCAGTGAGGGGTGATACTGAGGAAAGTGATGCATTCGAAAAGGGAAAGATAGACCATTCTCCTTTGGAGCTGGCCTACTCAGGGCGTGTTTGGTAGCCCGTGGGAACCCAGAAATTCTCATCTCAACCTAGTTCAACTGACTATTTGTTGTTTGGTAGACCAGGTCGGGCCATCTCAGCACTGCCGAACTCATACGAAAAAGGCCTCTCGACCAGGCCGGGTTGCGAAGCTCAAATCGAGCTTCACAACTCGCCCAGGCTGAACTCATCCTGCAAGACACTGTAGCTAGTCCCGTTCTCCCCAACTAGGATCATCTCCCATCGTCAGCATTGCCTGTGACAAACCATATATAAGGTCTTACACAAATAAGGATCTCATGATCCAGTTCTTAATACAACTCAGGCAGCGGAATAACATAATAATAAAGGTAGTGTAGGCGAAGCTCCATCTTCGGGGTCACAGGCAATGCTGGCGATGGGAGATGATCCTGGTTGTCGTAACCTTCCTGGGGTCCATCATCCGGGTACTCCTCTTCATAGTCTGGCCACGGGAATAGCCAGGGACAAAGCCATGAGTACTCTTTAAGTACTCGCAAACTAATACTAACAGGTGAAGGGGGTTTTTGTAGTAGGACACTAAGCTCTACGGTTGTTTTGCAAAAATCCAGATTTACCTCTACCAAGTTCAAAAGCAAAGAAACTAGTTGAAATTTTATAACCCTATGTGGGAACTTGAATTTCATATCACAACTCTGTTGTGGTCAAGTCAAAGTCTCAATTCATTTCACAAGTCATTTTGAAAACATCTGACGGGGGAACAGTATGGCCACTCCAACTGTCCATAACCACGAACATGGCTATTCGAATAGTTTGACACTCTGCAGAGGTGGTACACTTTCACCACAATATTCGATACATCCGTCAGGAACAATCCTGAATTCACCATACTCAGTATGCGGATAATCAATCCTAACCTTTCAATTACACGCCCTAGTATAGGCACCTCTCCTGTGAGTTTGGCCTCCCACCAACTGTCATCTTGGGTACTGCACAGGTGGACAATCTTCACAAGGTAGCCTCAGCTCAGACCTTGGCTGTGAGGGAACCCATACTAAGGTATATAAGTTTCTAGTCAAGCCCTACCCAATTTTTGGGTATTATGGTTGTACGGTAAGATTAGAATGGTATCGCATCTAGACAACCATCAGTTTTATAAAGGGCTAAGGCTCATGCCTCAACATTTTCATCATCAAAATCATTTGGTGTTCGAAAACACATGTCAAAACATTTCAGTAGAATGACTCATCATTCCAAGGTTTTCATAACCATTTTCACCAAGTATTCCCATCTAAAGTTGATCAAGTTTTATGCTTAGCACTAGCATCTACAAGTGGGTTAAGTACTAAGGAGGGGTGGTAAACAAGTGGAGATTAATGAAGTTCAATCTCATGCCTTAGGATGACATCAAGATTATCTACTTAGGCCAAATTTTATGCTCTTTATACAACCTTCAATTATCTTTCTATAATCTACAAGTTACTTAAATAAACTCTAAGAAAAGCTTTGATAAAGAAATACAGTAGAAAGCTTGTAAGTAAAACTAGGATGTTTATCAAGTGGTATAAGCTTGCTAGGTTGCAAGTGTTAGCTTGCATAGGTCAACATGGTTAGCAAGGCTTGCTCATTCAACTAATATTATTAGGCTTGCCTTGTGCAGAGCAGTGGTTGAAGTTCTCCTCGGCTTATTCCTCGTAGTATCATCCTTCCTCCTCGTATCCTTGGTCGGTACTAGCGTCTATAAATAAATACGAGGTACACTATCACCAAACAATACTTAACTATTTTCAATCATCACACAAAGGTGTTCTATAGATGATCTAGCATCATCACCTATTATTACAAGATTAAGGCATTTGTTTTAATTTGAGAAAAGTAATTTCTACTCATTGAAAACTACTTAAGATTTAATATTCTCCTACTCAAACATGGGATCATGTTGACACATGTCATCACCATATATTTCAGTACATGAGAATGTGATTTAAAGTGGTGTCACAATTTAATAAGGTTTAACCTTTTTATTTTAATTAAATAAAGTGACTGGAAATGCCTATGTGGCATTCTTTTATTACTTGAACATTATTTCTGTAAGTAAACCCATATGTTTTTATATATTCTGAAAGGTATAATCAAATGTGATTTTTGAGAGCTGGAATCAACTCAAAAGCTCTTATGGTTGAAATTTGAAAAATGTTTGAATGCAGAAACACTTCTGACTTGTTATTTTTACCAAGGTTGATCTATAGGTCCAAATGATTTGAATCCAACGGGCTTGGATTAAGCACTTCAGTACCTTTCTAACAAAATTGGTTTCATGTAATTTGGTTTACTGAATCGAGCTGGGTTGATTTTTGAATATAGGTACTGAACTGAGTTTGGATTAAAAAGGAAAAATCTAAATTCAAACGATTGGGTCGCGCGAGAGAGGTTAATGGGCCAACCCAGTGTCACTCCACAGCGCGGGGCTCAGCTGACAGGGGGTTCCACCTGTTAGTGGCTCATAACACGCGAAGCGGTACGGGGCGATCTCGGCCGCACGATCTAAGTCTAATCGAACGGCTACGGCTCAACATCCACGTCGGGCAGCGCCGGCGAGACAGAACCCTAACCCGGCAGGTGGGGGTCGTGGGAGGCTCACTGGGGCTCAGGCAAGGGTCGGCGATGGGGGCGAACGACGAAGTTGACAACGGCGATTCTCCTGGCACCGGCAGCTCCTCCTGGGGCGGCTCCAATCGACGGCGCATCTCCTCTTCTCCAGCGGCAAACTCCGGTGCAATTCCGGCGAATTGCTGCTCCTCGTGCTTCGGCTAGAGGGTGGAATGATCAGTGAGGTGAGGGGAGTGGAATGGTGTGCTTCAATCGGCTGGGGGTCGCCTCCTTTTATAGGCTCGACGGCGAGACCGAGAGGGATGGGCAGGCGACGGTGGCGACATGGGTACGGGTGGCTAGCGGCATGGCTGAGGTTGGCGATCGACGGGCGGTCTCCCGGCGATGCTCTAGAGCTTAAATGCGCGTGTAGGGGCGGTGGCAATTGGTCGGGAACGTGCGGTGCTCTGCGCGGTGCCGACGGCGAACTCCGTGGCGTGCGGTGGCTATGGGGTACGAGCGATGAAACGATCATGTCTAGTGGTCTCCTAGGACGGTGGGGTTCATGCTGGCGGGCGGCAAGGGCTCGAGGTGGTCGGGATGCGTGGGAACGACACGTGCACTGGGGTGTGCGTCGGCATGGTCGACAGTGGTGCGGGCGCGGCTTTCCTGGCGGTTTTGGTCTCTGTCCTTGAGATAGGGCTGGTCGAGAGGGGGCGGTGAGGCATGGGCTACATGCTAGACAAGGTGGGCACGGCTAGTTCTTCTCCTAGCTTGCTGTCCACACTAGGGTGACATGGTGAGGCTCGACCTGCTCACAATTGATGGCAATGGCAAGCTTACAGTGGTGCTAGAGGTTAGTTAAAGGAGCTAGATGATCTACTAAGGCTAGTTGCAACCAGAGAGGGAACAAGTTAGGCCAAATCACTGCTCAAAATAGTGTTTGTGATTTGTTTGATTTGAATCTGCAAGCTGTTTGATGAAATGGCCACAAGAACTTGAGTTTTGAATTTTGAAAAGATTTTTGGTGGGTGTGCTAGTCATGTGTTGAGGATTCTGTGGGTGCTTGGGTTTTGAAAATTGAGCTTGTTTGAGTGGTTTTTGAAATAGTGGGATCTTCCCATATGAGATAGATTCAATTTTAAACTATAATTTAAACTTGGTATTGAATGTTTTTGGATGATCACAACGTGGTCCTTGTGTCACATCCCAAATTTGAGATTTGGTTCTGCATATCATTCATATCATTGCATCATACTTTTCCATGCAAAACCGTCGATCGAAGTGAACCGGCGAAACGCTATTTTCAAATCCCTATTCTATTTTTGCTACGAGGCTCCTGCGAGAGGCTTTAGAAGAACTAGTGTTTCCACCCTTGTAGCATAGTGGTTTCGCCCAACCCTTGACCCTAGATTGTTCCCCTCGATTCTACAAAACCGTAGGAGCAAGAATCTCTCGATTCGGAGCTCGTACGGAAAAGTTATCGCCGTTTTATGGAACGTCGGAAAAACGGTCCGAATTTCCGGACCGATTTCCGAATCCGTAACCAACTCCGCGCTGAATCAGCCTAGGATTCCGCGCGAGGGCCCACAAAAAGGACCCCACCTGGCCCGAGCCGCCGCCTCCCACCTCGATAACCGTGCCTGCAGCCTCGGGACCCGTGCCCGCCTCGATCCCGCCCCGCGCCGCCTCCTTCCGCGATCGCCGCCGCCCGCCTCCTCGTTCTCCGCGCCCCGCCGCCGCCCAGGTACTGCGCCACCGCCTCCTCTCTTCCCCCGCCGCCGGCGCCATGCCTCGCCTCCGCAGCACCCAGCCTACCCCGCCGCCCAGCCGCGCCAACCGCTCGCCCCACCGCTGCAGCGCCTCGCCCAAGCCGCCGCCTCGCCGCTGCTGCGCTGCGCGCCAGCTACTGCGCTGCTGCTGCGCCGCTGCACGCACACACGCACACACGTGCGCCGTCTTGCGCGCCGCGTTGACGATCTCGAACCACGCGCTGATCGTCTCTCTCGCGCGCAGGTAACCGTCGCCGCCGGAACCGATCGCCGCACCGTCCGGAACTCGCCGCCGTCCGTTTCGCCGTTCGTTCCCGGTAAGCATGCAGCCACCGTTAGATCTCAGATCAGTGGTTCAGATCAGCCGTTGACCGGTCAGACCCAGGCGTTGACTAGTCAGACGCCCAGTCAGCGCCCAATCAGCAGATGCGTTGACCAGTCAACAGACACAGTTGACTGGTTAATTTCGTTAATCCTTTTAGTTGGCATATTTCGGTAGAAACTTGTAAATTGCGTAAAAATTAAACCGCTTGGCCAAAAATTGTAAATAAAATATGTGTAGATTCACAGAGTCGTGTAGAATCTCGCTGTACCCTTGGTTCAGGCTTTTACAGCAAGGTTTAGTACATTTTAATCAAACTATTTAGTGGCCTTTTCGGAGTATTAAATTCGTAGAAAAATATCCGTAGCTCCACAAATCACGTATGATATGTCCCTGGCTTCAGTGGAATGAGGGGAATCTCATCGTGAATTAAAAAGATAGGCTTACAGTAAAAACTTCTGCAGAAACTGTCTAGTGTCTTTCTGCAGTGTTTTAATTACTCGGGGAGTTTTATAATTCCTTTTTGAGTAATTCCAATTGGTACGGTTTCTAATCAGCGATGCCTATACTGTAGAATTTTCCCAAGATTTTACAAACAGTATACTACCAGTAGTGAATTATTTGAGTTCTAGCTCTAGTTTTGAGCATTACTTTTTGCATAATAGTTTTCCTTGCGCTAAAGCTATTTTCCATGCATGCAATCAGTACCTCTATTGATTTCTATTATGTGGTGCAGCTGTAGCACCAATCCACTTGTCATGCATGCATTCATACATCATCCTTGTTGCATATGATTGTGGATTATTTGTTTATGAATGCAATTGTATCGTGTAGATTGTGACGAGTGCAACGCTTGCTCATGTGTGGATTGTTCTTCCGACCGTTACAACCAAGGCAAGTAGATGCTACTTTGTTTATGATATCGTCCTACTATTTTTATTGCATTGTCGTGTATTTTGTAGATGCATGTGTAGGATGATACTATCGCTATGCTAAGTCCTATTATGTGGTAGGACCCTCCTTGTAGATGAAACACCGTTGGTAGATGTGCTTAGCCATGCTATGAACGAGGGCTGGGTTACATCATTAAGACTTGTTTCTAAAAGTATTGGTTTGTAAAAACTAACACAACTTAATAAATGAATCCCCTGGGTGTGATGGTATTGATAATTTTTGGTGGTTTCATTGCGGAAAGGCACCCAGGTATCGAGAGAAATTGATTGGCTTCTTTATTGCGTAGCTTACGTGTACAACCATGTGCCAATAATGGAATGGGCGGTTGGTTGGACTTAGTAGGTTGTGGTAACTCGAACCCGCGTATCTAGAGATGTAGAATTTTGGTAGGTTGGACCGGTGCGCGTCGGGATTGAGGAGCTACTTCCCGAACAGTCTCTTCTTGGACTTCTCCCTATCATCACCCAAAATGAGAGTGATGGTACGAGATGGGCTGGCCAAGTCACATGGGTAAAGTGTACTAACCTCTGCAGGGTGTATAATCTAATAGATTAGCCGTGACCCCGGTTATGGACAACTGAGTTGCTTGATATTGATTCCATGACATGTTTCTCGCTCATCCCAATTTCATAATTGTTTTAACATTGTTGGGTTAACTTAATTGGGATCTTTTCAAAGAAAATCAAAAATTGTTTATGAAAGTAGGACAAATGTATTTGCAAATGCAAGCCAGACACAGCTCCACTTGCCAAATATGCATGTAGATGTTAGTACTATTGTCTCCTTTACTAGCTCTACTTGCCATACATTCCATGTATTGACCCTTCGGGGCTGCTACGTTTGATGTTGCAGGTTATTCCGATTCTGAGTAATCGATATAGGCCACGGTACTCCACTCGGCACTTGTTCACTTGTGGGCAATTTGAAGAATGGAGGATTTATTTTATTTATGTTGCTACCTGAATAATTTGAGCTAGCTTTGGGCTAAGCTTTTATTGTAATAATGGTACTCTGGATCTTCGTTATCTATGATACACGGATATTTTGCTATGTTATTCATCTTATTCTATTGTGGGCCAATGAACCGATCCAGGGATTGGCATGTCACATAGAAGCCACGGTCTTTTCAGAACCGTGGTGTTACAGGATGGTATCAGAGCCCGTGTGTCGACTGTAGGATCGTGACCTAGGATTGGATTAGGAAGCCTTAGATTCATTAAGCCTATATTAACTCTGTCTTTCCTCTTATGCCTTTCACCCTCGTAAATTCTTACCATATGCTATTCTCACACTTTCCTCTTTTACTTGATAGATGGGAGAAGTCAGGACTGAGTATGCCACCATGGAGTCACCAAGTCCCTTTGCGAGGCAGTTAGCACAGCTCTCGCAGTCATTGGGATTGCCACTGCCCATGTTCAAGGGAAGAAGGCTGTACACCTATGGATATGGAGAGGTTGCATGGGAGATCACCACCTTCATATTCTGGGATGCCGCCTTGCCAAACCCCGTGCACTTGATCTACACCAAGACATACTGCAACTGGGGACTTGGAATTAACTTGGCCATACATGAAGCCCTGTCTCGCCAGTGCCATAATGTCCGACACCTACTGCCAGCAGATTCACCCTACCGTGACTATGGGAGAGGCGTGATGAAGATGGGCACATTGTGGCTACCCCGGGCGACAGGAACAACATGCTGCCCCGTCGGAGGCACATAGGGGACATGGAAAGGGAGAATGGAGCGCTAGCTGAGAAGGTGATGATGATAAAGGAGATTGCAGATTTTGCTAGCAATGGTATGGTGGTCCAAGGACAGGAGAATGACACCTTGCATGAAGCTGTGGGAGTTCTGGAGAATGCCCTGATAGCCAGAGATGCAACCATAGCTCATCTTCATGGTACTGTGCAGGAGAACACCCAGAACATACAACAGTTGCAAGGGACCGTCCATGAAAGGGATCAAACTATTGAAGCTATGACAGCCCAGATTGCCGCTCTCCAAGCACAGCTAAATCCACCCTCTGATGATGACAATGGAGATGATGGCAACAATGGGGATGATGATGACAGTGAGGACGATGATGATGATGATGACGAGGATGATGATAATAGAGACGATGATGGTGGAGGAGATGAAGCTGTAGCAGTTGCAGCTGAGAGTGAAGAAGAGGAGGATCCAGAAGAGGTGGAGTTTGAGATCTCAAGTGATGATTCAGGAGAAGTGTACACTCTGCCGCCATGGTTGTACCGCGAACCGAAGCGCCAACGCATGACAGCAAGGACCTACTGTAACCTCTTCAAGAAGTAGATAGAAGTCCACCAATTAGTCCTCGTTAGGAAAATTCGTTAGGATTAGTCTCGATCGATGTGAAGCTTAGTTCGTGTTAGTTTAAGAGTGTTTAGTTGCTTATTTGTGTACTCCAATATCCCAGGAATTATTTGTGCAAATTTTATGAAAGAGTTATGGAAATTTTGGATACTATCTGTGTTATTTTCGCTGCAGTTTTCTGCTGATACAGCAGTACTGCGCGATTTTTCATATTTTTCTGGTAACTCGGAAAAATCGGAAAAACATTGGGCTGATGCGAAACTCTCTGTACTATATGTGCAAAAATTAGCTAATTTTTCTGACGAGTTTAAGTCAGGCGGAAAAATTCGTAAACGCTGCTGGACTGTTCTGGCAGATTGCTGTTTTTATTGTTTAGTTGATCAACTGTTTGGTTAACCATTGCCAACTCTTGTAAAACTATTTCAGTAGGTATATACTGCTAGGATAACCCTGGGATGTTGCTGGATCACTTGTTTGTTGATGTGTTGCTTGATTGTGATTGTCTGCTATTGCTTGTTGTTGATTGATCATATGCATGGGTAGAATCCTATTATCGTAGTTGATTTTTTCTAAACTTACCTGTGCTGAACCGCAGATGCCTCCCCGCCGTCACCCCACTGAGTTGGAGAATCTCATGGCAGCTCAGGCACAGCTGACCCAAGTGATGACTCAGTTCATGGCAAATCAGAACAACAACAATGGAAACAATCAGCCTCAGGGAGATGCTCTCTCCAGATTTCTGAGGTTAAGGCCAGCTAAGTTCTCTACTGCAACGGAACCAATGGTTGCTCTCGACTGGTTGCGTTCAGTCAACAAGGATATGGTAACTGTAGGATGCACTGATGCTGAGAATGTGAGGTTTGCCGCTCACTTACTGGAGGGACCAGCCGCTTCTTAGTGGGACACTTTTCAGATCACCCACCCGCTAGACACCGTGACTTGGGCAATGTTCGAGGAAGGTTTCAGGACCAACCACGTGTCTTCAGGAGTTCTGAGCCTGAAGAGGAAGGAGTTCCGCAACTTGCGCCAAACCAACCGCACTGTGGCTGAGTACATTGAGGAGTTCAACAACATGTCCCGTTATGCACCTGAGGATGTTGACACTGATGCAAAAAGGAGGGAGAGATTCCTGGATGGCCTCAGTGATGAGCTTCCAGTACAGCTACTGGTGGTTTATTGTCCCACTTTCCAGGAGCTTATGGACAAGGCCAGGATCTTGGAAGGGAAGCACAAGCAGGTGGAGAACCGCAAGAGAAAGAGCAACAATCATCACTCTGGTTCACACCACAAGTCTCGCACTTCATATGATGGATACTCCAAGCATGGAGGGAGTGACCATGGGAGCCATGACCGCCACCACCATGGAGGCGATGGGCATCGTCATGACAACCATAGGAGAAGCCACCACAACCACAAGGGAGGACACTCTCACCACTCTGGAGGACACGGTGGACATGACCGCAACCGTGATCGCAGCTTTGTGAAGAAGGATCTGAGTAAGGTGACATGCTTCAAGTGTGGTCAGAAGGGACATTATGATGACAACTGCCCGAAGAGGAAGGGACTAAAGCCAACCAACAACCAGAAGGCCACAGTGAACCACATGAATGTGGAGGAGATCCCAGATGAGCCTGACCTTGTGATTGGTAAGTTCCCAATCAACACTTACCCTGCACTTATACTTTTCGATACTGGTGCATCGCATTCATTCATATCAAGGGCATTTGTGGATAAGTATAAGTTACCTACTTAGTCTATGAAAGGGTCTATTAGAGTGAGTTCACCTGGAGGAGATATGATAGCTAGCGCGGGATGCCGCGACTTAACTGTGAGGATTGGAGCACACAACTTCATTGCACATTTGGTAGTGTTGGAATCACAGGGATTAGATGTTATTCTGGGTATGGATTGGATGTTTCAGAACCAACCACGTGTCTTCAGGAGTTCTGAGCCTGAAGAGGAAGGAGTTCCGCAACTTGCGCCAAACCAATCGCACCGTGGCCGAGTACATTGAGGAGTTCAACAACCTGTCCCGTTATGCACCTGAGGAGGTTGACACTGATGCCAAAAGGAGGGAGAGATTCCTGGATGGCCTCAGTGATGAACTTTCAGTGCAGCTACTGGTGGTTTATTGTCCCACTTTCCAGGAGCTTATGGACAAGGCTAGGATCTTGGAGGGGAAGCACAAGCAGGTGGAGAACCGCAAGAGAAAGATCAGTACTCATCACTCTGGTTCACACCACAAGTCTCGCACTTCATATGATGGATACTCCAAGCATGGAGGAAGTGACCATGGGAGCCATGACCGCCGCGATGGACATCGCCATGACAACCATAGGAGCAGCCACCACAGCCACAAGGGAGGACACTCTCATCACTCTGGAGGACACGATGGACATGACCGCAACTGTGATCGCAGCTTTGTGAAGAAGGATCTGAGTGAGGTGACGTGCTTTAAGTGCAAGAAGAAGGGACACTATGCTGACAACTGTCCGGAGAGGAAAGGACTGAAGCCAACCAACGGCGAGAAGTCCACAGTGAACCACATGAATGTGGAGGAGATTCCAGATGAGCCTGACCTTGTGATTGGTAAGTTCCCAATCAACACTTACCCTGCACTTATACTTTTTGATACTGGTGCATCGCATTCAGTCATATCAAGGGCATTTGTGGATAAGTATAAGTTACCTACTGAGTCTATGAAAAGGTCTATTAGAGTGAGTTCACCTGGAGGAGATATGATAGCTAGCGCGGGATGCCGCGATTTAACTGTGAGGATTGGAACACACAACTTCATTGCACATTTGGTAGTGTTGGATTCACAGGGATTAGATGTCATTCTGGGTATGGATTGGATGTCTATGCATGGGGGACACATAGATTGTGCACAGCGAGCTGTTTCACTCAAAACCCCGGATGGTAAGAGGATTAGATTCAAGTCGGCTGCACGACCGAGAAGGTGTAAGTTGAATTCTCTTAAGGGGTTAGCATGGATACTGTGCCAGTGATTAGGGATTACCCCGACGTGTTGCCGGAAGAGCTGCCAGGAATGCCACCTGACAGGGATGTAGAGTTTCTTATCGACCTGATGCCGGGAACATGACCTATAGCAAAGAAACCATATAAGATGGATGTGGATGAGCTGAAGGAATTGAAGAAGCGGTTGAAAGAGCAGCTGGAAAAGGGATTCATTCAGCCTAGTTCGTCGTCATGGGGTGCACCTGTTCTGTTTCTGGAGAAGAAAGACAGAAGCAAGAGATTAGTGGTGGACTATCGCTCGCTGAATGAAGTAACTATCAAGAACAAGTACCCTCTGCCAAACATAAATGATTTGTTTGATCAACTGGAAGGAGCGAAGGTGTTCAGCAAGATTGATCTGCGATCAGGCTACTTCCAATTGAAGATCCGGGAGGAGGACGTACCAAAAACCGCCTTCACCACTAGGTATGGTTTATATTAGTATACGGTTATGTCTTTTGGACTAACGAATGCCCCAGCATATTTCATGACCATGATGAACAAGGTATTTATGGAGTACTTGGACAAGTTCGTGGTGGTGTTTATTGATGACATACTGATATATTCCAAGGATGATGCTGAGCATGAGAAGCATCTATGACTGATTATGGAGAAGCTGAGGGAACACAAGCTGTATGCCAAATTCAGCAAGTGTGAATTCTGGCTTAACATTGTTGGATTTCTTGGACACGTAGTGTCAGGAGAAGGAATTTTTGTTGATCCAAGCAAAGTGACTGCAGTAACTGAGTGGGAAGCACCCAAGAATGCGGGAGAGATACGAAGCTTTTTGGGACTTGCTGGTTATTACAGGAGATTCATTGAAAACTTTTCCAAGATTGCTAAGCCGATGACTGAACTTCTGAAGAAGGAGTGGAAGTTTGAATGGTCAGACGTATGTGAAGCCAGCTTTCAGGAACTGAAGCGTCGACTGGTGACCGCACATGTTCTGTGTTTACCAGACCTTCAGAAGGATTTCCAAGTGTACTGTGACGCTTCTCGAGAGGGACTTGGGAGTGTGCTGATGCAAGATGGGAGAGTAGTGTCATATGCCTCGCGACAACTCAAGCACCATGAGCGGAATTACCCCATACACGACTTGGAGTTAGCGTCAGTGGTTCATGCGCTCAAGGTATGGAGGCATTACTTAATGGCAAAGCACTGTGATGTATACACCGACCACAAGATCCTGAAGTACATATTCACGCAGAAGGAACTGAACATGAGACAAAGGAGATGGTTGGATCTTATCAAGGACTATGATATGAATCTACAATACCACCCAGGAAAGGCCAATGTAGTAGCAGATGCTCTGAGCCGGAAGGTTTACGCCAATGGATTGACAATTGGTGAATTGCCTGAGGATTTGTGCAAACAATTCAAGGATCTTAGACTGGAAGTAGTATCTGAAGGATACTTGGCAACAATGGAAGTCCAACCAACGCTACAGGACAGAATAAAAAAGGCTCAGGTAGGAGACAAGGAAATAGAGGAGATAAAGGAAAAGATGAAGGAGAACCGTGAAAAGGATATTCGCGAGTATGAGCATGGTACCCTATGGTATGGAGATCGTTTGTGTGTGCCCAGCGACCCGGAGATAAGGGAGTTGATTCTGCAGGAGGCTCATAACTCGCCATACTCCATACATCCAGGCAACACAAAGATGTATATGGATTTGAAGAGCAGATTTTGGTGGAACAACATGAAGGGAGATATCGCCAAGCATATTGCCCTATGTGATGTGTGCAGCCGAGTGAAGGCGGAACACCAGAAGCCAGCAGGACTGCTATAGCCATTGCCTATGCCGGATTGGAAGTGGGATAGAGTGGGAATGGACTTTATCACAGGATTGCCCAGGACCAGGTCAGGATATGACTCTATTTGGGTAGTGGTCGACCATTTGACCAAGGTAGCCCACTTTATTCCGGTAAAGACAACCTATACGAGTGCCAAGTTGGCCAAGATTTACATGGACAGAATTGTGTGCCTACACGGAGTTCCCAAGAGTATCGTATCCGATAGAGGCACCCAATCCACCTCGCACTTCTGGCGCCAGCTACACGAGTCACTTGGTACTAGATTGGAGTTTAGCACAGCGTTTCACCCACAGAATGATGGTCAGACCGAGAGGGTGAATCAGATTTTGGAAGACATGCTGAGAGCATGCGCCTTGGCTCATGGCTCTAGTTGGGATGAGAATTTGCCGTATGCGGAGTTTTCCTACAACAACAGCTATCAAACCAGCATCAAGACGTCAACGTTCGATGTGCTATATGGGAAATGGTGTCGGACGCCATTGCTATGGGATGGAGTAGGAGAACGTCAGTTGTTTGGGCCTGATTTGATCAAGGATGCTGAGGAGAAGGTCGCCTTGATTAGGGACAGGCTGAAGGTAGCACAATCAAGGCAGAAGAGCTACGCTGACGCCAAGCGCAAGGAAGTGGTGTATGAGATAGGTGATAGAGCATACCTCAGAGTATCGCCGCTTCGTGGAATCAAGAGATTTGGAATTAAGGGTAAGCTGGCACCTCGATTTATTGGACCGTATCGGGTCTTAGCACGCAAAGGAGAAGTTGCTTATCAGTTGGAGTTGCCAGAGGCTCTATCCGCTCTTCACAACGTGTTCCACGTATCCCAGCTGAAGAAGTGCCATCCGGAGATGGTGGATACACCATTGAGAGACACTGTACCGCTAGAGGAGGTTCAGCTTGAGAATGACTTGACCTATGAGGAGAAACCGGTCAAGATTCTGGAGACAGCAGAGAGGATTACCCGTACCAAGACGATCAAGTTTTGCAAGGTACAGTGGAGCCACCACACTGAAGAAGAAGCCACTTGGGAGCGTGAGGATGACCTCCGCGAGGACTACCCACACCTATTTGCTAGCCGCGCCGAATCTCGAGGACGAGATTCATCTTCAGGGGGTTAGTCTTGTCACATCCCAAATTTGAGATTTGGTTCTGCATATCATTCATATCATTGCATCATACTTTTCCATGCAAAACCGTCGATCGAAGTGAACCGGCGAAACGCTATTTTCAAATCCCTATTCTATTTTTGCTACGAGGCTCCTACGAGAGGCTTTAGAAGAACTAGTGTTTCCACCCTTGTAGCATAGTGGTTTCGCCCAACACTTGACCCTAGATTGTTCCCCTCGATTCTACAAAATCGTAGGAGCAAGAATCGCTCGATTCGAAGCTCGTACGGAAAAGTTATCGCCGTTTTATGAAACGTCGCAAAAACGGTCCGAATTTCCGGACCGATTTCCGAGTCCGTAACCAACTCCGCGTCGAATCAGCCTAGGATTCCGCGCGAGGGCCCACAAAAAGGACCCCACCTGGCCCGAGCCGCCGCCTCCCACCTCGATAACCGCGCCTGCAGCCTCAGGACCCGTGCCCGCCTCGATCCCGCCCCGCGCCGCCTCCTTCCGCGATCGCCGCCGCCCGCCTCCTCGTTCTCCGCGTCGCGCCGCTGCCCAGGTACTGCGCCGCCGCCTCCTCTCTTCCCCCGCCGCCGGCGCCACGCCTCGCCTCCGCAGCACCCCGCCTACCCCGCCGCCCAGCCACGCCAACCGCTCGCCCCGCCGCTGCAGCGCCTCGCCCAAGCCACCGCCTCGCCGCTGCTGCTTGCGCGCGCTGCTGCTGCGCCGCTGCACGCGCTGCGCCGCCGCGCGCCTTCGCGCGCACACACACGCGCGCGTTTGCCCACGCACGCACCACGCACACACGCGCGCCGCGTTGACGATCTCGAACCACGCGCTGATCGTCTCTCTCGCGCAGGTAACCGTCGCCGCCGGAACCGATCGCCGCACCGTCCGGAACTCGCCGCCGTCCGTTTCGTCGTTCGTTCCCGGTAAGCCTGCAGCCACCGTTAGATCTCAGATCAGCCGTTGACCGGTCAGACCCAGGCGTTGACTAGTCAGACGCCCAGTCAGCGCCCAGTCAGCAGATGCGTTGACCAGTCAACAGACACAGTTGACTGGTTAATTTCGTTAATCCTTTTAGTTGGCAGATTTCGGTAGAAAATTGTAAATTGCGTAGAAATTAAACCGCTTGGCCAAAAATTGCAAATAAAATATGTGTACATTCAGTGAGTCGTGTAGAATCTCACCGTACCCTTGGTTCAGGCTTTTGCAGCAAGGTTTAGTACAGTTTAATCAAACTAGTTAGTGGCCTTTTCGGAGTATTAAATTCGTAGAAAAAGATCCGTAGCTCCAAAAATCGCGTATGATATGTCCCTGGATTCAGTGGAACGAGGGGGATCTCATCGTGGATTAAAAAGATAGGCTTACAGTAAAAACTTCTGCAGAAACTGTCTAGTGGCTTTCTGCAGTGTTTTAATTACTCGGGGAGTTTTATAATTCCTTTTTGAGTAATTCCAATTGGTACTGTTTCTAATCAGCGATGCCTATACTGTAGAATTTTCCCAAGATTTTACAAACATTATACTACCGGAAGTGAATTATTTGAGTTCTAGCTCTAGTTTTGAGCATTACTTTTTGCATAATAGTTTCTCTTGCGCTAAAACTATTTTCCATGCATGCAATCAGTACCTCTACTGATTTCTATTATGTGGTGCAGCTGTAGCACCAATCCACTTGTCATGCATGCATTCATACATCATCCTTGTTGCATATGATTGTGGATTGTTTGTTTATGAATGCAATTGTATCGTGTAGATTGTGACGAGTGCAACGCTTGCTCGTGTGTGGATTGTTCTTCCGACCGCTACAACCAAGGCAAGTAGATGCTACTTTGTTCATGATATCGTCCTACTATTTTCATTGCATTGTCGTGTATTTTGTGGATGCATGTGTAGGATGATACTATCGCTATGCTAAGTCCTATTATGTGGTAGGACCCTCCTTGTAGATGAAACACCGTTGGTAGATGTGCTTAGCCATGCTATGAACGAGGGCTGGGTTACATCATTGAGACTTGTTTCTAAAAGTATTGGTTTGTGAAAACTAACACAACTTAATAAATGAATCCCCTGGGTGTGATGGTATTGATAATTTTTGGTGGTTTCATTGCGGAAAGGCACCCAGGTATCGAGAGAAATTGATTGGCTTCTTTATTGTGTAGCTTACGTGTACAACCATGTGCCAATAATGGAATGGGCGGTTGGTTGGACTTAGTAGGTTGTGGTAACTCGAACCCGCGTATCCAGAGATGTAGAATTTTGGTAGGTTGGACCGGTGCGCGTCGGGATTGATGAGCTACTTCCCGAACAGTCTCTTCTTGGGCTTCTCCCTATCGTCACCCAAAATGAGAGTGATGGTACGAGCTGGGCTGGCCAAGTCACATGGGTAAAGTGTACTAACCTCTGTAGGGTGTATAATCTAATCGATTAGCCGTGACCCCGGTTATGGACAACTGAGTTGCTTGATATTGATTCCATGACATGTTTCTCGCTCATCCCAATTTCATAATTGTTTTAACATTGTTGGGTTAACTTAATTGGGATCTTTTCAAAGAAAATCAAAAATTGTTTATGAAAGTAGGACAAATGTATTTGCAAATGCAAGCCAGACACAGCTCCACTTGCCAAATATGCATGTAGATGTTAGTACTATTGTCTCCTTTACTAGCTCTACTTGCCATACATTCCATGTATTGACCCTTCGGGGCTGCTACGTTTCATGTTGCAGGTTATTCCGATTCTGAGTAATCGATATAGGCCACGGTACTCCACTCGGCACTTGTTCACTTGTGGGCAATTTGAAGAATGGAGGATTTATTTTATTTATGTTGCTACCTGAATAATTTGAGCTAGCTTTGGGCTAAGCTTTTATTGTAATAATGGTACTCTGGATCTTCGTTATCTATGATACACGGATATTTTGCTATGTTATTCATCTTATTCTATTGTGGGCCAATGAACCGATCCAGGGATTGGCATGTCACATAGAAGCCACGGTCTTTTCAGAACCTTGGTGTTACACCTTGGTACCTTATTATGAGTACTAACAAGGGGTGCAAAGATCCAGAAATGTTTCTGTTAAGTTTTTAAAATTCGAGATAGCCAAAATAGACATGAGAGTTAATTTGGCCAAAGTGACCATTCACTTTATTTGCTTATTTGGAGTTGTTTGTCTTTGGGAAAAGTTTGTGGATTGTTTAGATGATGTTTATTTCACCTAAGAATCATTTTACAAGCAAAGAAACACAGAGCCATGGCAATTCAAAAGAATCCAAATTTTAATACACACACATATGAATGCTTTCATATTTTTAGTTGGAAAAGTTTTTGTTAACCCTAATTTTGATGATTAGAGTTTGATGATCCAAGTTTAATATTTTTGGGATGTTACAGGAAGAAAGGCTTAAGTCCATTCACGGTGGTTCCTTGAACTACGTGAAGGACAATAGGAAGAGGAACTTCACCAACAGTAACCATGGTGGCTCACCTTCCAAGCCACATGGCAAGGGCCCCCTACAACACCAACATCAGTATCAGCAGTCTACCCCTGGGGACAAAGACCAGTGCCACCATTGCAAGAAGGTTGGCCACTACAAAAAGGATTGCGCAATATGGCTAAAGTCCATAATGGCTAAAAACGGTAAAGATATAGTCTCTTTTGTAAATGAATCTATGTATGAAAAGTTTTCTAAATCTACTTGGCGGATTGACTCTGGTGCAACTATTCATGTTGCCAACTCTTTACAGGGGTTCCATTCGACAAGGATTTTGCCAAAAATAGAAAGACTCATTGAAGTGGCTAATGGGATTGAAGCAGAAGTGGAGGCTATTGGTGACATTCCTCTGGAGCTGGCTGATGGCTTTACTCTTTTGCTTAAGGATATTTTATTTGTTCCTTCCATTCATAGAAATTTAATAAGTGTGTCATGCTTGGACAAAGACATGTATGAGTGTTATTTTGGACATGGCAAATGTTCCATTTGGTTGAAAGATACTTGTGTGGGTGTTGCTACACTACATGACAAGCTTTATTTATTATCTTTGCATGAGAAAGTATTTTCTGTGTGTGATGTGGATGAACAAGTTCCCTTGTCGAACAAAGAACAAAATAAAAGAAAGCGAACTCTTGACTCATCGAAGTTATGGCACTGCAGATTAGGCCATATTTCGAGGGGAAGAATAGAAAGCCTCGTTAAAAATGACATTCTTCCTCCGTTAGAGTTCTCAGACATCGAGCAATGCATAGATTGCATTAAAGGAAAGTATGTAAAACAAATTAAAAAGGGTGCAAACCGAAGTATAGCTACACTAGAAATAATCCATACTGATATCTATGGACCGTTTCCGGTGAAAAGTGTGGATGGCGATGATTAATTCATAACATTCACGGATGATCACTCCCGGTATGGTTATATTTATCCAATTAAAGAAAGATCTGAAGTAGAAAATCAGCATGATAAAACAATTAAGATAGTCCGGCTTGACCGTGGGGGGAGTACTACGGTCGGCATACTCCATATGGTCAAGTACCAGGACCTTTTGCAAGGTTCCTACAGGAAAATGGAATAGTCGCCCAGTATTCTATGACGGGTGAACCTCAGCAAAACGGAGTAGCTGAAAGGCGTAACCGTACCCTTATGGATATGGTGCGTAGCATGATGAGCTATTCCACCCTCCCATTGGGATTGTGGATGGAGGCGCTTAAAACCACCATTCACATTCTCAACAGATTACCAAGTAAGTCGGTGCCCAAAACGTCGTATGAATTGTGGACAGGCAGAGTCCCCTCTCTGCACCACTTGAGGGTCTGGGGGATCCCAGCTGAGGCAAAAGTTTTCAATACAAACATTGAAAAGTTAGACCCCAAAATAGTATCTTGCCACTTCATTGGCTATCCAGATAAATCAAAAGGCTATCGTTTCTACTGTCCTGACAGATACACAAAGTTTGTAGAAACGAGACATGCAGTCTTCTTGGAGGACGAATTAATGAGGGGGGGGGCATGGTAGCTCGGGAAATTGATCTTGAGGAGAAGAGGGTGCATGCACCTAATTCGATGACTTAGGAGCCATTTTTCTCGCTACCTGTTGTGCCAACATATACAACCCTAAGGCTGTGGTGCCGGCACCTGTTGTGACTCCACACGTGACAGCAATGGGCGAAAGTTCGGAACCTGTCCATCAGGAGCCACCTGAACCCACTGTTGAGCACGAAAGGGAGCCAGAACAGTCACATACTAAAAATGTGCCCGAACCCGAGGCAAGAAATGAGAAAGAGTCTGATGAACTCACAAGGTCTAAAAGAGAACGAAGACCAGCCATTTACAAAGAAATTTACAAAGTCTACAACACAGAAACAGTTCATATGGAGGGTGATCCTACCTCATATGAAGAAGCCATGAGAAGCCCTCACTCAGCCAAGTGGGTGGAGGCAATGGAAGATGAAATGAAATCGATGAGTTCCAACAATGTTTGGGACTTAGAGGAAATTCCTAAATGAGCCAAAACAGTAGGATGCAAATGGGTCTACAAAACAAAGTATGACTCCAATGGGAATGTAGAAAAGTACAAAGCTAGACTTGTGGCAAAATGCTTTACGCAAAGAGAAGGGGTAGATTACAATGAGACTTTTTCTTCGGTCTCATGTAAGGACTCCTTCAGAATCATCATGGCACTAGTTACACATTTTGATTTAGAGTTACATCAAATGGATGTTAAGATGGCATTTCTAAATGGAGATTTAGAAGAAAATATTTACATGAAACAACCCAAGGGTTTTTTCATGGAGGGGAAGGAACATATGGGATGCCGCCTAAAGAAATCCATTTATGGGTTAAACAAGCCTCTAGAAAGTGGTATTTAAAGTTCAATGATACAATTAAAAGATTTGGATTTAAAGAGAATGTTGAGGACAACTGTATTGATGTAAAGTTCAAAAGTGGGAAATATATTTTCCTAATTCTGTATGTGGATGACATCTTGCTTGCTAGCAGTGATGTCAGTCTACTACTAGAGACAAAGAAGTTCTTGTCATCAAATTTTGACATGAAAGACCTTGGTGAATCTTCTTATGTTTTGGGCATAGAAATTCACCGAGATAGAAAGAATGGAGTGTTAGGACTGTCGCAGAAAGCGTATTGTAAAAATATTCTAAAGAAATACAATATGCATGCGAGTAATGCAACACCTGCTCCCATAGTCAAGGGCGATAGTTTTGGGAAATCCCAATGTCCAAAGAACCAATATGAGATCGATCAAATAAAGTCAGTACCGTATGCTTCGGCTGTTGAAAGCTTACAGTATGCACAAGTGTGCACTCGCCCTGACTTAGCTTTTATCACCGGGGTACTCGGTAGATATCAAGAGAATCCAGGCATAGAGCACTGGGAGATGGTAAAGAAAGCTTTGCGTTATGTGCAAGGCACAAAAGGCCTCATGCTAACATATAAAAGACCTGATTCCCTAGAGATAAAAGGGTATTCGGATGCGGATTTTGCGGGAGATAAAGACGACAGAAAGTCCACGACAGGATATGTCTTTACTCTCGCAGGAGGTGCTATTTCGTGGAGAAGCGCCAAACAGTCGATAGTTGCATCATCTACGATGTATGCAGAGTTTATATCATGTTATGAGGCCATGGGACAGGCGTTATGGTTAAAGAAATTTCTATCCGACTTGAAAGTGGTTGACTGCATCAGCAGGCCACTAAAGATGTACTGTGACAACGAGCCCGCAGTATTCTATGCTCACAACAAGTCGAGTAATGCTACAAAGTCTATAGATATAAACTACTATGTTGTGAAGGACAAAGTTCAGGATCAAACTATAAGACTCGAGCATATAAGGACAAATGATATGCTTGCAGATCCGCTCACGAAAGGCTTACCACCCAATGTGTTCAAGGAACACATAGCCGGCATGAGTTTAATGGAAAGCCTATGATTCCTGGACTACAGAGGCCCAAAAGTAACAGGATTTCTTTCAAAACAGAAAATTATATAGTGGTTGTCTGATTCTATCGGCAATTGAGATGAGACGATGAAACATGCTATATGCATCGATCTATGATGAAACGAGTAAAGTACAAAGTTAAAAGTAAAGTCGAGATCTAGGGGGAGAATGTTAGATAGATCTCAACATGACAGAGCCCAACGGCCTGTCACGCCCCTATCCGCGCCCTGATCGGGGCACCCAACCCTATCTGGTTGGTGGGCCCCTGTCGCCGCGCTATATAAAGTGGTGGGGCTAGCAGCACACGGTACGAGGTTTGCCGCTGTGCCAATCACCTCACCTACACCCCTACCGATCTAGGGTTAGCGCGAGCCGACGGGAAGCACCGCCACCACCGCACACCCACGCCATCGACCTTTTCCCATGGCTAATGACGGAGGATCTAGCTCCGGCATCCCCTCTGGCTCGTGCTTGTCGAGCCAGGGCGCAGGTAGCACCTCTCCCTCTCTCTCTCCCTCTCAGATCTCCCGATCTAATCCTATAGTGCATCTACCAATAGTAGCCTAGAACCAACACATGAATGTAACCAAGAAGCAGCAAGGCGGTGTTCAGACTGGCATGGACACTTTTGGAAAGAGACATCAAGTTACCGAGGTACGGGAAAATACATCACGAAGGAAACAACCTCTGCACCATATTAGACAACAGTTATGCGATAGCAAAAAAATCCCAATGCCACTGCATACAGATCGATCTGCGTATAAATTTGCAAGAATGTATGCCATCCAAGAAGCTATATTCCTTAAAGCAGAAGACCTACCAAGGGGAAAAAATAAAACTGCAACCAAATGTTCCGGTGCATGCTTCAAGTGAGAAAATATAGGAACGACCCAGTAGTCCAAAACCAGATGATCACTTATCATAAACACTCGAACAATCTCTGCCTGCAAATGCAGTGTTTGGCAAAGATCTTACAACTTTACTTCCAGGTTTAGCACGATGTTGCATGGTTGGGTTAGTTCTGAAGAGGCTTAATCATTCAACCTTGGCTTGGAGTGTTGGGATATAATACCTCTATCAACATATTCTTCTCATCTTAATTTTGCCAAGCATGCCTTTGCTACAATTTCTTCCTTGTAAAATTGGCATTCAGATATGATCTAGATTGGCAAAAAAAGCATTTGGTTGTGCCAAGAAATGAAGGAACATGAGAATTCTTTTCTCATACTCAATTTGTTTAGGAGTGTGATTGTCCCGATTCAGTATGCACGAACTCAGTTAGTATCTCTTTTAATGTTGAGTCAGGTTAGCACACACTTGATTCGCTAAAAAAAGGTTAGCACACACCAAGGTACTATTGCCATGAAAGGAGATTAATTGCAGCAAATCCTAACTGCAGTGATGAAAACTATAAGTAATCTACATATAAAGGGATACACACGGGCATTGTCCATCACAGGTAATAAAATATGTAGTGTTGACATTTAATTTGACTTGTTCCTTCCGTGGCCACGCACAACATTTCTCATTGGCTTTAGTAAGAGAAAATTAGTAGGTTTTGCTTTATGTTCATATTTATATATCTATAATTGGATTGTGTTAAAACAAAGTGGAATATTAGCATTTCTGGAATACCATGTGACTACTTCTTATACGTGTGCATTTTTCATATTCATTTTTCTGATATGTGGTCAGAGAAAATAGGATTATAAAAGTCATGGCAACGCACGTGCATTCACCTAGTACATGGTTAAGAAAACGTACCACAGTAGTACCTAAACCATAAATTAACCCTTGATGCGAGTGAACTTACACTCTTGAAGTACAATGGGACAAACAAAAAATACCGGAAACCATATATATATAAAACGATTAATATAGGACATTTTGTCGTACAAATGAGAACTTCAACATACTTTGATGAGAAATAGAAGGATGCATTATATATTAAGATGCACCAACATTATTTTACTTGAAAACTGGAGGAAAACAAGAACCACGGATGGTGTAGCTAAGCCCTTGTTGATGTGAGTTATATAGATGGGAAGGGGCGTTGACACCATGACTCATATTAGAACTGGAAGAAGACGTTTCAACAAAATGGTTAGTTGGTTACATGAGCTATGCATGGAATCATAATGGCATGATAAATGGTGGAATAGATTCTCTACTTAGTACATAAGATGAAGAATAGCTAAGTCCTCTAAAAACAAAAACCCAAAGCAGAAAAATAGGAAAACGTCTGAACTCACAGCATCTGGAGTATTGGGATTTGCACCAGCATCTAGTAAGCACTTCATGATGTCAGGTAAGCCATTATTCGCTGCCACCATTGTGTAAGTTACACCATTATAGGCAATAAAATTCGGATCAGCACCAGCCTGCGTAAATGAACAGCGTGTTTGGCCATGTTAAGGAAGGGGAATGGGAATTTAATGGTAGGAGTTTGCTGTGTATTAGACAAGGCAAATTGATTTGTAGTCCCATTCCCTCGTTTGATTTACAACTGCAATTATTAGTAGGAATTTACATGCCTCAGATTGCGGAACGTGGAACTAACGCCTCCAAATATATTTTTGTCAATTCCTATACTACTGGAAAAACCCTCTTCGGTTCGACGTGAACAACGCCAGCAGTCCCGGCCTGTCACAGCCCGCGACTAGTGGGAGCACTAGTCCCAGGCCGTGAGGCCTCTAACGGCTAGAAACGGCCGTAGTCACTAGTCCCGGGCCGGACCAGATCTTTAGTCTGGTCCGTAATACGGATCGGGACTAATGACCTGGAGGAGGCCAGCTGGTCTTTTCGTGGACTTATTAGTCCCGGGTCGTAACACAGCCCAGGACTAGTTGTCCACCACTATATATTCTGCTTCCCGTCCTGCTTCCCTAAAGCATATGGTGGCCATTTTTCTCAAAGAAGCAAGAGAGTTCATGCCTTTTTTTCTCAAGATTTGTCAAGATTTAGTTTGCAACCCCTAAATCCAAAGCTTTAAAAGGTTAGAACTTCATTCTTTCATCTCTTATTGCTACTTTAGCTCTATAATGCTCTAGAAGTATAGAGATATGGATCAATGCATGCCTGCTCTAGAAGTAGAAGGATTTTGATATATATGTGTAACAAATTTTGATTAGACACATAGTTATTGAAAATTGAAATGTGTAATTTTAGAGTTTCAGATCTTAGAATGGAATGATGTTTTCACTGATAGAACAATAATAAAAAACTCCACATTTATCATGTTGGTTGTTTTCTCCAATTCACAAATTGGTGCATGTAAATTTTTCAAAATTCAAAATTAATGCTCTAGAAGCTCTCAATATAACTTGTAATAATTTTATCATGTTGTGTAATGGTTTGTGATCACTACTGGAAAAACCATCTTCGGTTCGATCACTAGAAGCCCAGCAGTCCCGGCCCGTCACGAACCGCGACTAGTGCTAGCACTAGTCCCGGTCCGTGAGGCCTCCAACGGCTAGAAATGGCCATAAGCATTAGTCCCGGGCCGGACAAGAGCATTAGTCCCGGTCCGTAATACGACCCGGGACTAATAAGCTGGAGCAGGGCAACAGCTCTTTTCGGGGACTATTAGTCCCGGGTCGTATCACGGCCCGGGACTAATTGTCCATCACTATATATACAGCTCCCTGGCCAGCTGCCCTAAAGCATATGGTGGCCATTTTTCTCAAAGAAAGCAAGAGAGTTCATGCCATTTTTTTCTCAAGATTTGTCAAGATTTAGTTTGCAACACCTAAATCCAAAGCTTTAAAAGGTTAGAACTTCATTATTTCATCTCTTATTGCTACTTTAGCTCTATATAATGCTCTAGAAGTATAGATATATGGATCAAATGCATGCATGCTCTAGAAGTAGCTAGAAGGATTTTGATATATATGTGTAACAAATTTTGATTAGGCACATAGTTACTAAAAATTGAAATGTGTAATTTTAGAGTTTCAGAGCTTAGAATGGAATGAGGTTTTCACTGATGGAACAATAATAAAACACTCCACATTTATCATGTTGATTGTTTTCTCCAATTCACAAATTGGTGCATGTAAATTTTTCAAAATTCAAAATTAATGCTCTAGAAGCTCTCAATATAACTTGTAATAATTTTATCATGTTGTGTAATGGTTTTTGATATACTTTTACTATAATGCAGATGGTCCGGGAATGGATGTACGGTACTGACCGACGCTCTAGCGAGTTCATTAATGGCGTGCATGAATTCATCCGTGTTGCTGATGCAAACAAGCACAATGGTTTTGTATTCTGTCCATGTAATGGATGTAGGAATCATAAGGATTATTCTGACTCAAAAACCCTTCACAGCCACCTGTTGAAGTCCGGCTTCATGCCCGGTTATAATTGTTGGACCAAGCACGGAGAGAGAGGGGTTATAATGGAAGACAATGAAGAAGAGGAGGAAGATGACAACTATCATGGTTTCCCTAAGTACGGAGATACTTCCATGGGGGATGCTGAAGGGGAGGATGAAGAAGAGACACATGATGAACCCGCTGATGATCTTGGTCGGACCATTGCCGATGCACGAAGAGATTGTGAAACTGAAAAGGATAGGGATAAGTTCAATCACATGCTAGAGGATCACAAAAAGTTGTTGTACCCAAATTGCGAAAATGGTCTGAAAAAGCTGGGCAGCACACTGGAAATATTGCGATGGAAGGCTGAGTGTGCTATACCTGACTCCTCATTTGAGAAGTTGCTGAAAATGATGAAGAATATGCTTCCAAAAGATAACGTATTGCCCGCCAGTACATACGAAGCAAAAAAGGTTGTCTGCCTCTAGGTTTAGAGGTTCAGAAGATACATGCATGCCCTAATGACTGCATCCTCTACCGCGGTGAGGAGTATGAGAATTTAGATGCATGCCCGGTATGCACTTCACTTTGGTATAAGATTAGACGAGATGACCCTGGTGACGTTGAGGGCGAGCCCCCCAGGAAGAGGGTTCCTGCGAAGGTGATGTGGTATGCTCCTATAATACCACGGTTGAAACGCTTTTTCAGAAACAAAGAGCACGCCAAGTTGTTGCGATGGCATAAAGAGGAACGTAAGTCAGACGGGATGTTGAGACACCCCGCTGATGGGTCGCAATGGAGAAAAACGATAGAAAGTACCCGGACTTTTCAGATGACGCAAGGAGTTTAAGGTTTGGTCTAAGTACAGATGGAATGAATCCCTTTGGGGAGCAGAGCTCCAGTCACAGCACCTGGCCCGTGACTCTATGCATCTATAACCTTCCTCCTTGGTTGTGCATGAAGCGGAAGTTCATTATGATGCCAGTGTTGATCCAAGGTCCGAAGCAACCCGGCAACGACATTGATGTGTACCTAAGGCCATTAGTGGAAGAACTTTTACAGTTGTGGCACGAACCCGGGATACGCGTGTGGGATGAGCACAAGCAGGAAGAATTTAACCTCCGAGCATTGCTTTTCGTAACAATCAATGATTGGCCTACTCTTAGTAACCTTTCAGGACAGTCCAACAAGGGATACAATGCATGCACACACTGTTTAGATGAGACTGCAAGTATATATTTGGAACATTGTAAGAAGAATGTATACAATGAGCATCGTCGATTTCTTTTGGCCAAGCATCCCTTAAGAAAGAAAGGCAAGCATTTCAACGGTCTGGCATGTCACCAGTCGAAGCCTAAGGAGCGTACTGGTGCTGATATATTTGATATGGTCAAAGATTTGGATCAACTGGTAACCTTTGGAAAGGGTCCTGGAGGAAAATCTGTTCTGAAAGACGCTGAAGGACACACACCCATGTGGAAGAAGAAATCTATATTTTGGGAGCTACCATATTGGAAATTCTTAGAGGTCCGCTCTGCAATCGATGTGATGCATGTGACGAAGAATCTTTGCGTGAACGTGCTAGGCTTCTTGGGCGTGTATGGGCAGACAAATGATACACCGGAAGCACGAAAGGACCATCAATGTATGGAAGACCCAGATGGCCTGCATCCAGAATGGTTTCAAGGTCATGCCAGCTACACTCTTACCAAACAAGAGAAGGAAATATTTTTTGAATGCCTAAGCAGTATTAAGGTCCCGTCTGGCTTCTCGTCGAATATAAAGGGGATAATAAATATGGAAGAAAAAAAGTTCCAAAACCTAAAGTCTCATGACTGCCACGTGATTATGACGCAAATGCTTCCGATTGCATTGAGGGGGCTTCTACCAGATAATGTTCGAGTACCCATTGTGAAGCTATGTGCATTTCTCAATGCAATCTCTCAGAATATAATCAATCCTGAAGATCTACCACGGTTACAGAATGATGTGGTCCAATGTCTTGTCAGTTTCGAGTTGGTGTTCCCACCATCCTTCTTCAATATTATGACGCACCTGCTGGTTCACCTAGTCGAAGATATTTCCATTCTCGGTCCTGTATTTCTACACAATATGTTTCCCTTTGAGAGGTTCATGGGAATCTTAAAGAAATATGTTCGTAACCGTGCTAGGCCAGAAGGAAGCATCTCCAAGGGCTATGGAACAGAGGAGTTCATTGAATTTTGTGTTGACTTCGTTCCTGACCTTAAGCCGATTGGTCTTCCTCAATCGCGGTATGAGGGGAGACTGAGTGGAAAGGGTACTCTAGGAAGGAAATCAATAATATGTAGAGACGGACATTCTTACACTGAAGCACATTACACCGTTCTACAGAATTCTATCTTGGCAGCCCCATATATCGAGGAACACAAGAAAATCTTACGCTCCAACAACCCTGGAAAGCATGACTCTTGGATTAGAGATGAACACATGAAGAGTTTCGGTGGTTGGTTGCAACATCTCATCAAAAACAACACTCTTGGAGATCAGCTATACTTGTTGTCTAGGTCACCATCTTCGACTATATCGACTTTCCAAGGGTACGAGATAAATGGGTATACATTTTACACGATAGCCCAAGATAAAAAGAGCACCAACCAAAACAGTGGTGTCCGCTTTGATGCAACAGACAACAATGGGTCAAAGACCACATATTATGGTTACATAGAGGAGATATGGGAACTTCACTATGGACCTACTTTTAAGGTCCCCTTGTTTCGGTGCAAATGGGTCAAGCTGACGGGAGGAGGGGTTGAGGTAGACAAGAAATACGGAATGACATCGTTGGATCTCAATAATCTTGGGTACTTAGACGAACCATTCGTCCTAGCCAATGATGTGGCCCAGGTTTTCTATGTGAAGGACATGTCTACCAAACCTATAAAATGAAAAAATAAGAAAAAGAATACATCAGACGATGAGCCAAAGCGCCACATAGTTCTTTCATGAAAAATAAACATCGTGGGAGTGGAGGACAAGACAGACATGTCAGAAGATTGTGATAAGTTTCATGAAATTCCGCCCTTCGCGGTGAAGGATGACCCAAGAATCATGTTAATGAATGAAGATGCTCCATAGATACGGCGGGATCAGAAAGGAAAACACGTGAAGAAATGACGTGTAATAATTGTAACATTTTATGAGTGAAGATGCTCCATGTGTCCATTTTTATAGTGTTGTCTGCAAACATATTTAGTGTGTTAGTCCCGTTTTGTGGCTGGACCGGGACTAAAGGGGGGGCCTTTAGTCCCAATTCATACTTACCATTAAGATCTGATCTCCAAACGCGTGAGGTCAAATATTAGGGAGTGCCTCTATGACTCTATGACCAGTTTCTTGGAGATGCCGGAGCACTGGGCTCCGGCGGCATATCCCTAAAACTGGCCGTAGTGGTGTCCCTTCTCTCGAAAACCATCTTGCAGCTTGTAACTTCTCTAACTAGATCAATACGCCTGGGAGCAAACTAATTTCACATATTAGGGAGTGCCTCTATGACCAGTTTCTTGCAGATGTCGGAGGACTAGGCTCCGGCGGCATCTCCCTGAAACTGGCCGTAGTGGTGTCCCTGCTCTCGAAAACCATCTTGCAGCTTGTAACTTCTCTAACTAGATCAATACGCCTGGGAGCTAACTAATTTCACATATCAGGGAGTGCCTCTATGACCAGTTTCTTGGAGATGCCGGAGGACTGGGCTCCGGCGGCATCTCCCTGAAACTGGCCGTAGTGGTGTTCCTGCTCTCAAAAACCATCTTGCAGCTTGTAACTTCTCTAACTAGATCAATACGCCTGGGAGCTAACTAATTTCACATATTAGGGAGTGCCTCTATGACCAGTTTCTTGGAGATGCCGGAGGACTGGTATCCGACGGCATCTATCTGAAACTGGCCGTAGTGGTGTCCTCTTCTCTTGAAAACCATCTTGGAGATGCCTCAAACTGGCTAGAGGACTGGACTCACAAGGATGCCTATTTATAGTACAAGCAGCTCGGCATAATGTCGACACTCACAACATAATGTCGACACTCACCCCTATTATTAGTGATGACTCATGTTTTGTCCCAATTGGTGTCTCCAACCAGGACTAAAGGTTCATCTTTAGTCCCGGTTGATGACACCATCCGGGACAAGGTGCAAGCCGCACGACATAATATCGACACTCACCCCTATTATTAGTGATGCCTGGCCCAGTCTACCGCCATCCCTTCAGTCGCGGTAGGTTTCTCCAACCGGGACTAAAGATGAACCCTCTCTTTATAGGCATTTCCCTCTATTTATAGGCTGCTCGATCCAGCATGCCCATCCTTTTCTCTATTTATAGGCTGCTCTATTTATAGGCCTTTTCCTCTAAATACAACATCTTCATATTTAGGTAACACTCAAAACATTTTTTAGTATTAAAAACCGGTACAAACCGGGACTAGCTAACACTTAGGACTAAAGCCACCCCCTTTAGTCATAATCATGCCTAGTCCTATAGTATGCAGATTCAGGGTCTTCTTCGTCATCGTCATCGTCACCTGCCACTCCGGGGATCCTCAGCCCATCCATGGCATATACCAGGGACCACTCTGGCCTCGGATTCACGACGGGAGGGGGAGGGGTCTCCTAGAAGACGATGCCGCTACCGCCGGGTGGGGGAGGGGCCTTCTTGTGGCTCTGTGGCGGGTGGACTTGTGGGCACCGCAGGCGAGGATGGTCTCCCCTGGCGATGTAGCGCATCACTCCGATGATAGTACGGTTCGCCTACCACAGACGGCGGCCGGCTTCGTTTTGGTTCACCGAGGGAGGGCCATCACCCTCGTACCTGGCGCGCTCCCTTTCCCTCCTATTAGCGAAAAAGGCATTCCAGGTGTCGTAGTTGTCGGGATCCCACTAGGGATCCATCAGCTTCTCTAGCGTGAGCTCGTGGTAGAAGTGGTTCGTGATGGCCGCCTGGCGTGCGGAACCTTGAGGGACAGGAACCCTCCAGCGCTCAACATCCAGCCGGCGGGCGGCCGGTAGCCCGGCGGACAAGGGTAGCTAGAGGCGCACAGCGCCTTGGTCTCCTCGAGGGTCAGAATGGCCCAGTAGGCGTTGTCCATTGTTCTAAGAGAGGAAGGTGTGGATGTGTGGATAGCCATGGCGCGATTGCCATAGATATAGAGGGAAAGGGCGGGAAAACTTGGCGGAAAGCTTTGGAAAATGGCGGGAAATATCTTTAGTCCCGGTTAGTGACTACAACCGGGACTAAAAGCTCTCGTAAAAAGGAAAGGGCGGGAAAACTTGGCGGGAAGCGGTGGGAAATGGCGGGAAATATCTTTAGTCCCGGTAAGTGACTACAACCAGGTCTAAATGGATATTATATTAAGATTATTTATATTTTTATGATAATAATAGACATATTATTTGTTTTATTTGGATTATTACAATAAAATATATGATTTTCCAAAGTTTTACATTTGATTTGAATTAAAAAAAGAAAATTCACAAATGAAATAATTTATAAATGATGCAAACATATATATGGATATTATATTAGATTCTTTATACTTTTCTGATAATAATAGACATATTATTTGTTTTATTTGGATTTTTACAATAAAAGATATGATTTTCCAAAGTTTTATATTTGATTTGAATTAAAAAAAGAAAATTTACAAATTAAATAATTTATAAATGATGCAAACAGATATATGGATATTATATTAAGATTCTTTATATTTTTCTGATAATAATAGACATATTATTTGTTTTATTTGGATTTTTACAATAAAAGATATGATTTTCCAAAGTTTTATATTTGATTTGAACTAAAAAAAGAAAATTTACAAATGAAATAATTTATAAATGATGCGAATAGATATATGGATATTATATTAAGATTCTTTATATTTTTCTGATAATAATAGACATATTATTTGTTTTATTTGGATTTTTACAATAAAAGATATGTTTTTCCAAAGTTTTATATTTGATTTGAATTAAAAAAAGAAAATTGACAAATGAAATAATTTATAAATGATGCAAACAGATATATGGATATTATATTAAGATTCTTTATATTTTTCTGATAATAATAGACATATTATTTGTTTTATTTGGATTTTTACAATAAAAGATATGATTTTCCAAAGTTTTATATTTGATTTGAATTAAAAGAAAGAAAATTTACAAATAACAAACTTGTCGCGGGTCGTGGCTCGACCCGAGACTAGAGGGTGTCTGCGAACGCAAAAACGAAGCAGATGGAAAAACCCTCTAGTCCCGGGCCGTGGCTTAACCCGCGACTAAAGGGTTGGCCTTTAGTCGCGAGTTAAGCCACGGCCCGGGACTAGAGACCCTCTAGTCGCGGGCGGTGGCTTAGCCCGGGACTAAAGGGTGCGTCCATATATATTCTGCGCGCGAGGGCAGGTGCTGCCCAGCACTTGCATTCCTCGACACAGCGAAGACGAAGCACACAGACGCATCGAAGACGACGTAGGGGATGTGTTGTATGTCGCCGCCGTGCCGCTCCGCTCCGCCGCCGCCACTCCGCCGTGCCTTGACGTGTCGCTGCTCCGCCGACGAATTTTTCCGCCTCACCGCCTCGTCGGTGAGCTCGATCGAGAGGCCGCGCGGGTGGGTTTTTTATAGTTTTTTGTTATAGTTTTTTTCTATAGTTTTTTTATAGTTAGGATTATTATAATTAGGATTATTAGGATTATTATAATTAGGATTATAATTAGGATTAGTAGGATTATTATAATTAGGATTACTAGGGTTTTTTGTTATATTTTTTTCTATAGTTTTTTATAGTTATAATTAGGATTATTAGGGTTTTTTGTTATAGTTTTTTATATTAGGGTTTTTTGTTTTAGTTATTAGGATTATTGTTTTACCACAAATAATATTAGGTTTTTTTGTTTTAGTTATTAGGATTATTGTTTTACCATAAGTAATATTAGGGTTATTGTTTTTTTGTTTTAGTTATTAAGATTATTGTTTTACCGCAAATAATATTAGGGTTATTGTTTTTTTTTGTTTTAGTTATTAGGGTTATTGTTTTTTCTAACCTGTTTAACTCTCTTTTTGTTATAGATAATTAATTTATCGATCCATCCGAAGATCCTGGTCGCATCGGTGAAGGTTATCTTCGGGGCATGATAAGAGGTGAAATTCCTCTTAATATTACTACCAGCGAAGATATTTTGCCCGAGGAAGAGATATAATCATATCTGAATCCATCCGGTGATGGACTAGAGGAAAACCTAATGTATCAAGGGGAAGACCGGATGGACGAAGGGCAAACAAATAACAACAATAATGATGGCCCCTCGACAGGATCCGGCGAGGTACATATATATAAAGTCTCGTGTTACCTCTATTCATTAACTGATCTAGATATATATTAATCACTCTCTCTTCTTATTTTAGCCCACCGGATCGAAGCAATCGACAGCTCGAACAAAACGGCGGCCGAACAAAAAGTTGGATGGTAATCAGAGGTTCACCATCGAAGAAATAGATGATGATGGTGAACCGATTGCTCCAGAGAAGCACCGGAGGATGTTTATAAATCAATGCGGGGTGCTTATTAGGGACAACCTGACGATCACCATCCAAGAATGGAATCAGTCAAAGAAACCCGGTGAAGAATCCAACAGCTATGTCACCGATGATGCCAAAGATGACCTTTGGCAGAAGCTCATAACGCATTTCATACTACCTCCAGAGTATGAAGAATTTGAGGTAGATGGTATTACCCCAAGGACGGGTGGGCTTGAAAATAGAGAGAAAGTCAAGGAGTGGGCTCTGAGCAAGATGGATGAACTGTACCGGAACCACAAGAAAAGTTTATACGCGAAATATGTCGCGAAAAAGAAAACTCCATACTTCAAAGGAGTAAACGAGAAATTGAGAGAACAGTGGCCCGATTTTGTACAGTACAAGCAATCTGATAAAGCAAAGGCAAAGTCGGCAAAGAACGTGTTAAATGCTGCCCAAAAGAAATACCATCATAAAATGGGGACAGGTGGCTACAAGAGTGTCGTCCCTAAGTGTGAAACTATGGAGAAGAAAATGAGGGCTAGAGGCGTCACTCTTGGTACAGATGGATGGCTCGAGAGGTCAAAGCACTGGTGGTATGGGCACGGGGGATCGTTGACCTAGAAACAGGGAAGACATTATTTCATGAAAAATTCTAAAACCCTCCCAAGACCTTATTCAAGCAATGAACGATGCTCAATTGGGATAGTTCCGTCCCGAGAGAGAGAACGACGAGCTGACACACGCCCTAGGGAATCCTGAAAAAGGAGGACGAACACGAGGCAAAGGCGCCGGTGTCTCGTGGAAGAAAGGGTTTCCTCTGTACGATGCCAGTTACAGAAGCCGTCAGAGAAAGAAGGTCCGGGAGGCAGACCGGATCTCCAGGGTAGAGCAGGACCTAGATGATCTGAAGAACCTCATGCATGAAATTAGCCAAAGACCGCCGTCGTCAACTCACCCGCGGGCCGATGATCCAGCATTGGATCTTAGCCAGCGGAGAAGCGGCGTGGCTTCCACGGAGGTCCGGGGTGATGATTAAGCACTGCTGGATAATGCACCGGCTCCTCACTACCCCGTGGATGATGTCAGAGAGATGGCACAATGTGAGCTACATCAGCAAATGAACAACCCGTCCTTCAAGGTGGCGATCGGCACTGCTTTACCTTGTCTACCTGGAGCACTCCACCATTCACTTCCGATTCCACCAGGCAATGCTCGTGTCTCGATGGATGACATAGTGGAGGATTTTGCGGACCTAGAGATTGAAATCGCAACGCCTGAAGGCCTTACGAAACTAGGAGATGTCAAGCGCAACATCATTCTATGGAATAAGAAGTACATCAAGTTTCCAGGCTCGGCGCCAAGGCCACCGACTCTGAGGAATCCAAGTCCACCCCGCATCGAATATCGTCAACCTCCAAGTCCATCCCAACCCGATTATCGCCAACCTCCAAGTCCATCCCGCCACGCTGACGATCGCCGCAGCAGGAGTACATCAACTCGATCTCCGCCTCTGCGCAATACTCGACCTCCGCCTCCGTGCAATACTACTACATCGTCGAAGAAACAGAAGTTCTACGCTCCCCCGTGCCCCACATCTAAGAAAGGTCAAACGGTGAAGATAGTCGACATCCCGCCGGCTCTTCCAAAGAGACCTTATGACAAGACCGATGAGGAAAGTAACGCGGATGTGGCTGCCCAAGTTAAGGCGCATTTTGCACCCAAAAAGCCTGAGCCAAAGCTGGTATATGATGAAAAAACCAAAAAGTGGGCTAAGTCCTTTCTTGCGCAACCATCCCAGATATCGATGAATCCGGAATCAGACTATGACCGGGAGATTATTAAGCAAGCACAGAAGAAAAAAATCACAAGTGCAAAAAGCTGGAAGCAAGTTGCCTAGCTCGGAGCACAGAAGAATCAATCGGTCGCCCCGCTCAAAGTTATTTCAGACCTCGACAAGGCCTTCAGAGCTGAAATGGATATGGACATGCAAATAATGGACCCCAGAGCCCATAATAATGCTGCACTAATGGGAATCACTGTATCGCAGGCCAAAGCACTTGCTACCGAAGCAAAAATGTCTCTTGGTCAATATTTAGGCCATGAAGATACGCCTGTGGGTCAGATAGTACGGAAGTATGTCCAAGGGGAGCCTCTAGTCAGTAATAAGGAGCTCGCACGTCTATCCACACATATGCGAAATCTGCACGAATGGTACATGTCGCAAGCAGAAAAAAGCATCAGAAAGATTGGTTTCCGGTGGACATTAGAAAGGAGCATCACTTCAAACTATACTCGATACAGGTTCAAATGACCGAAGTGTTTCAGTTATACAACCAGCGCGCCCTCGACAAATCTATCATTGGTTGCTACTATCTGTAAGTGATTTATTTATATAATTAAGTTTGTAGCTCAGCTCGTTCATTGCATTTAATATATTATCCTAACTATATATCCTTTTGTATGATATTATATTCTGCAGAATAAAGATGCTTGAATGCAAAAGAGATAGAAGATACAACGTTGGGTTCATTGACCCATATATCGTTAACGAATATACGTTAAAGAATCACCCCAAGGACGTGAAGGAAGACCTGTGCAGGTTCTTAACCGAGAATAATTTTGTAAAGGAAATACTATTTCCTTACAACTTCAAGAGCAGTGGAGAGACATGAATGAAGGGTTTCGCGGCATAGTAAATCAAAATTTTCTACGGAGCGAACAGAGGGAAAGCCAAGATCTAATCTAGGAGATGCAAACAACGAGAGAGATTGGATTAGATCTTCATACCCTTGAAGATTCACACAGCGGAACGTTCGTCGGAACGTGGGTGATGTAGTCGTACTCGCTTCTCCTCCTCGCGATCCGATCCGATCCGATCTAGCACCACAAGTGGCGGTGCCTCCGTGAGATGCACACGTGCAGCACCTCGACGTCTCCTCCTTCCTCGGACCAGCAAGTATGGTGGAGAGATAGATTGGATCTACAACACGACGGCGTGGTGTATATGGTGGAGAATTTCTGCAGCAGGGCTTCGTCTACAAACAGTCGGGAGGGAGAGAGGAAAGCTAGCAAGGCGGCTAGGGTTTGGAGGAGAGGTGTAGGGGTTTGGTGCGCCCCCACCCCTCTTTATATAGAGGGGGGCGCAGCCCTAGCCCCTCCCCCAAGCCCAAAGGATAAGGAGTGGGGGGCATGGACTCTCCCCTCTTCTAGAAACCCTATCTCTAGTTTAAACGATTTAAACTCTCTAGGATCGGCTTGGCCCTATGGGGCCTTGTGCCCCTGGCCCAATGCGGCCAGGACACTCCCTCATAGGCCCATGCCCCCTCCCGGAAGGTGGGGCCACGTTGGTCCCCTTCCGGAAGGTTCTAGAAGCTTCCGGTATAATACCGATTAACCCGGAACAATTCCGAACTCCAAAAACTGCATTGCCTTATATGAATCTTATTCTCCGGACCATTCCGGAACCTCTCGTGATATCCCGGATCCCATCCGAGACTCCGAACAAAAATTCATAAACCAATTATCCAATCTATCCTAGCGTCGAGATACGTTAAGTGTGTGACCCTGCGGGTTCGAGAATATGCAGACATGATCTTCTATCAATAATCAACAGCGGGGTCTGGGCACCCATATTGACTCCCACACATTCATCGATGATCATATCGGATGAACCACGATGCCAGGATTCAATCAATCCCATATATATATTCCCTTCGTCTCGCGATATTTTACTTGCCTGAGATTCGATCGTCGGTACCGTCATACCTAGTTCAATCTCGTTCACAGCAAGTACTTTACTCGTTCCGTAATCCGATATCACTTTGTGATTAACTCCTTAACCACATGCTTGCAAGCGGTGTTGATATCGATTACCGAGTGGGCCCGAAGTATATCTCTCCGACTTGGGAGGGACAAATTCCATCTCGATACATACAACCCAACAGATACTTTCCGATCACCTGAGAGACACCTTTATGATCACCCTCTCATAGGATGATGTTTGATGACCTCAAAGCTTTCTTCCGATACCAGGGAGTTGTATTATCTCATGGTCTAAGGAATACAATATTTGACATAGGAAAAGCTTCGCAAAGATGAACACGATGAAACGATCTAATTTCTTTGCTTAGTTTGGGTCTGTCCATCATATCATTCTCCAATATTATGATCTCATTATCAATTGACAACTCATGTCTATGGTTAGGAAACCTTAACCATCATTGATCAATGAGCTAGTCCATAGAGGCATACTAGGGACACGGTGTTGTTCACAAACCACACAAGTATTAAAGTTTCCGCTTAATACAATTCTAGCATGGAATATAAACTTTATCATGAACAAGAATTATAATAATAACATCTTTATTATTGCCTCTAGGGCATAATTCCAACAGTCTCCCACTTGCACTAGAGTCAATAATCTAGTTTACATCTGGCAACAATCTCACACCCATGGCACTGAGGTGTTGATCATGTTTTACACGTGGAAGAGGTTTAGTCAATGGATCTGTGACATTCAGATCTGTATGTACTTTGCTAATTTTCAGATCTCCATCTGCAATATAATCTCGGATTATATGAAACTTGCGGTTAATATGCTTGGTCTTTGGATGATATCTTGGTTCCTTAGCGAGTGCTATGGCGCCAGTGTTGTCACACAATATCTCCAGTGGGTCCAATGCACTTGGAACCACGCCAAGCTCAGTGATGAAGTTTCTGATCCAAACTCCTTCACTTGACGCTTCTACAGCAGCCATGTATTCCGCTTCCACTGTAGATCCCGCGATCACGCTTTGCTTGCAGCTTCTCCAGCTCACAGCTCCTCCATTCAAAATATAAACGTATCCTGTCTGAGATTTGGAATCATCCTTGTCGGTGTCAAAACTAGCGTCGACGTAACCTTTTACGACAAGCTGTTCATCACCCCCATACTACTAGAACATTTCTTTAGTCCTATTTAGGTACTTTAGGATGTTCTTCACGGCTATCCAGTGTTCCACTCCTGGATCACTTTGATATCTGCTCGTCACACTAAGAGCATTGGACACATCCGGTCTAGTACACAGCATGGCATACATGATGGAACCTATGGCCGAGGCATAAGGCACTTTGCTCATAGCTTCCCTATCATTTACCGTAGCTGGACATTGAGCCTTGCTCAATATCTTACCTGACAACATAGGCACTGAACCTTTCTTTGCCTTATCCATTCTGAACCTTTTCAGAACTTTGTCTAGGTATGTACTCTGGCTTAAAGCTATCAGGCGTCTTTGTCTATCTCTATATATTTTGATGCCCAATATATAAGCAGCTTCACCTAGGTCTTTCATTGAAAAACACTTGTTCAAATAACTCTTCACATCGTTAAGCATGTTGATGTCATTTCCGATAATCAATATGTCATCCACATATAGTACCAGAAACGTCACGGAGCTCCCACTCACTTTCTTGTAGATACAAGCTTCGTAGCAATTTGGAACAAATCCAAAGCTCTTGATCACTTGATAAAAATGAAGGTTCCAACTCCGAGATGCTTGCTTCAGTCCATAAATGGAACGCTGAAGTTTGCATACTTTACTAGCATCCTTAGGATCGACAAAACCTTCGGGTTGCATCATATACAACTCTTCATCAATGTTGCCATTGAGGAACGCGGTCTTGACATCCATCTGCCATATTTCATAATCATGAAACGCATCAATTGCTAATAAAATCCGAATGGACTTAAACATCGCTACGGGAGAGAAAGTATCATCGTAGTCAACACCTTGAACTTGTCGAAAACCTTTCGCGACAAGCCGTGCTTTATGGACGGTAACATTACCATCCGCGTCCGTTTTCTTCTTGAAGATCCATTTGCACTCAACGGCCTTTCGGTCGCTAGGAGGGTCCACCAAAGTCCATACTTGGTTTTCGCTCATGGATCCCAATTCGGATTTCATGGCTTCTAGCCATTTCTCAGAGTCTGGGCTCATCATCGCTTCCTCATAGTTCGTAGGTTCACTGTCTTCTACTAACAAGACAGTCAAGACAGGGTTGCCGTACCACTCAGGAGGGGCACGCGACCTTGTCGACCTGCGACGTTCAGTAGCAGCATCGTCCGAAGCTTCATGATCCTTGTCATTAGCTTCCTCTATTGTTGGTGCAGGCGGCACTGGAACAATTTCAGGTGCTGCGCTACTCTCCAATTCAAGAGAAGGTTCAATAACCTCGTCTAGCTCTACTTTCCTCCCACTCACTTCTTTCGAGAGAAACTCCTTCTCAAGAAAGGAACCGTTCTTTGCGACAAACACTTTGCCTTCGGTTCTATGATAGAAGGTATACCCAATAGTTTCCTTAGGGTATCCTATGAAGACGCATTTCTCCGCTTTGGGTTCCAGCTTGTCCGGCATCAACTTCTTGACGTAAGCTTCACATCCCCAAACTTTAAGAAACGAAAACTTAGGTTTAGCACCAAACCACAGTTCATACGGTGTCGTCTCAACGGATTTAGATGGAGCCCTATTTAAAGTGAATGCAGCGGTTTCTAATGCATAACCCCAAAATGATAACGACAAATCAGTAAGAGACATCATTGATCGGACCATATCTAATAGGGTTCGATTCCGGCGTTCAGACACACCATTGCGCTGTGGTGTTCCGGGTGGCGTGAGTTGTGAAACGATTCCACTTGCTTTAAGATGCGTGAGAAAATCATAACTCAAATATTCACCTCTACGATCGGATCATAGAAACTTAATCTTTCTGTTATGATGGTTCTCCACTTCATTCTGAAATTCCTTGAACTTTTCAAATGTTTCAGATTTATGTTTCATTAAATAGATATACCCATATCTACTTAAGTCATCGGTAAAAGTGAGGATAGCGATATCCACCGCGCGTCGAAACACTCATCGGTCCGCATACATCGGTATGTATGATTTCCAACAAGTCCGTTGCTCGCTCCATCATACCGGAGAACGGGGTTTTGATCATCTTGCCCATGAGGCATGGTTCGCATGTGTCAAATGATTCAAATCAAGAGACTCCAAAAGTCCATCAGAATGGAGTTTCTTCATGCGCTTTACACCAATATGACCTAGACGACAGTGCCACAAATAAGTAGTATTATCACTATCTACTTTGCATCTCTTAGCCTCAATGTTATGGATGTGTGTTTCATCCCTTTCGAGATTTAGAAAAAATAAACCATTTACAAGAGGTGCATGACCATAAAAGATGTTACTCATATAAATAGAACAACCATTATTCTCCGATTTAAATGAATAACCGTCTTGCAATAAACACGATCCAGAAATAATGTTCATGCTCAACGCAGGCACATAATAACACTTATTAAGGTTTAAAACTAATCCCGAGGGTAAAACTAAGGAGAGCGTGCCGACGGCCATCACATCAACTCTTGATCCGTTGCCAACGCGCATCGTCACCTCATCCCTCGCAAGCCGCCGTTTATTCCGTAGCTCCTGTTTCGAGTTACAAATATTAGCAACTGCACCGGTATCAAATACCCAGGCACTACAACGAGGGCTAGTAAGGAAAACATCAATAACATGTATATCAAATATACCTTTGATGGTGCCAGCCTTCTTGTCCGCTAAGTACTTCGGACAGTTGCGCTTCCAGTGACCCTTGTCCTTGCAATAGAAGCACTCAGTGTCGGGCTTAGGACCAGACTTGAGCTTCTTCTCAGCAGGGGCATTGCGCTTTCCTCCGCCCTTCTTGAAGGGCTTCTTTGCTCCCTTACCTTTCTTAAAGGAGGGCTTGTTGACCATCAACACATGATTATCCTTTTTGATGTCCACCTCCGCAGCCTTCAGCTTTGCGAAGAGCTCGGTGATCGTATCAGTGGAGCCAATCTAATTATGAGTCACTACAAAACTTTTGTAGCTGGGAGGGAGTGATTGCAGAACCCTGTCAATCTTGAGCTCCTCTGGAATCGTGCATTCCAGTTGCTCAAGGCGTTGAGTGTAGCCCGACATATTTATGGCGTGCTCACTAACGGAACTCCCTTCCTCCATCTTGCAGTTAAAGAACTTCTCAGAGATCTCATATCTCTCAGAACGGGCTTGAGTCTGAAACATGGTTTTCAGCTCCTCGAGAATCTCAAAGGGCCCGGGATAGGTTTCAAAACGATTTTGAAGTTCCGGTTCCATAGCAAACAACATGGTGCTCTTAATCACACCATAATCATCTTTGCGCGACTGATAGACAGCTTTCTCATCAGCCGGCGCAGTTGCAGCAGGGGGGTCACCTAACGCTTTCCCAAGGACATAGTCCTTTTGTCCGCCAGACAGAATGATTCTTAGATTGCGGAACCAATTGGTGAAGTTAGACCCATTGTTTCTAAGCTTTTCCTTCTCAGCAAAAACGTTGAAGTTGAAGTTGGATTTGGCCATGTGATCTACAGTATTTGCAAGTACAATTTAGACTATGTTCATGATAAATAGTTCAACTTAATCAATTTACTAGATGAACTCCCACTAAATTCAACATCCCTCAAGTTGTTTAGTGAACACGATCCAAATTCACCACACCTAATCCGATCATCACGAGAAGAGATGTGGTTTCAATGGTGGACAACGAAGTGTCGATCATATCATTCATATGACTCATGCTTAACCTTTCGGTTCTTGTGTTCCGAGGCCATGTCTGTACATGCTAGGCTCGTCAAGTTAGACCCAAGTATTTCCGCGTGTGCAAAACTGGCTTGCACCCGCTGTATGTGAGCGTAGAGTCTATAGCACCCGATCATCACGTGATGCTTGGAAACGACGAACTTTCGCAACGTTGCATACTTGAGGAGAACACAGTTTTTATCTTGATCTTTAAGTGAGGAATCATCTTATAATGCTACCGTCGCGATCTAAGCATAATAAGATACATAAAGGGATAAACATCACATGCATATAACTTTATGTGACATGGTATAGCCAATCTTTGCGCAATGATCTCCATCTTGTGCGTTCCGGCATGATCTCCATCACTCCACCATGATTGCCTCCACCACGAATAGCAACTACAACTATTGCTAACTACTTAGCGATAAAGTAAAGCTATTACATGGCGTATAAGAAGTTGACTCGCAGGTCATACACAATTATAAAGATAACCATATGGCTCCTGCCGGTTGTGTACTCATCGACATGCAAGTCGTGAAACATTACAAAACATGATCATCGCATACAATATACACATCACATCTTGGGCCATACCATATCACAGAAAACACTCCCTGCAAAAACAAGTTAGACGCCTCTACTTTGTTGTTGCATGTTTTACGTGGCTTATGGGAGTAGATGCTAAGAACGATTCTTACCTACGGAAAGCCACAACGGTGATATTATGGTTGCCAAACTCCGGTGTTAATCCCATGACAACTATAGTGAGAGAAACTGACATCCACCAGCCGCATGTGTGGAACAAGCCACACGTCAAGTGTGGAGCCGGTCTCGCGAACGACGTCGCGTAAGGTTGGCCTGGACCGCTTCAATCTCACTATCCCGCATCATAAGAAGAACACAAACAAGAGGCTTGCAACAGAAAACATCAACGCCCGCAACAACCATGTTGCGTTCTACTCGTGAAACACATCTACGCATAGATCTAGCTCTGATACCACTGAAGGGTTTCGCGGCATAGTAAATCAAAATTTTCTACGGAGCGAATAGAGGGAAAGCCAAGATCTAATCTAGGAGATGCAAACAACGAGAGAGATTGGATTATATCTTCATACCCTTGAAGATTCACACAGCGGAACGTTCGTCGGAACGTGGGTGATGTAGTCATACTCGCTTCTCCTCCTCGCGATCCGATCCGATCTAGCACCACAAGTGGCGGTGCCTCCGTGAGATGCACACGTGCAGCACCTCTACGTCTCCTCCTTCCTCGGACCAGCAAGTATGGTGGAGAGATAGATTGGATCTACAACACGACGGCGTGGTGTATATGGTGGAGAATTTCTGCAGCAGGGCTTCGCCTACAAACAGTCGGGAGGGAGAGAGGAAAGCTAGCAAGGCGGCTAGGGTTTGGAGGAGAGGTGTAGGGGTTTGGTGCGCCCCCACCCCTCTTTATATAGAGGGGGGGCGCAGCCCTAGCCCCTCCCCCAAGCCCAAAGGATAAGGAGTGGGGGGCATGGACTCTCCCCTCTTCTAGAAACCCTATCTCTAGTTTAAACGATTTAAACTCTCTAGGATCGGCTTGGCCCTATGGGGCCTTGTTCCCCTGGCCCAATGCGGCCAGGACACTCCCTCATAGGCCCATTCCCCCTCCCGGAAGGTGGGGCCACGTTGGTCCCCTTCCGGAAGGTTCTAGAAGCTTCCGGTACAATACCGATTAACCCGGAACAATTCCGAACTCCAAAAACTGCATTGCCTTATATGAATCTTATTCTCCGGACCATTCCGGAACCTCTCGTGATATCCCGGATCCCATCCGAGACTCCGAACAAAAATTCATAAACCAATTATCCAATCTATCCTAGCGTCGAGATATGTTAAGTGTGTGACCCTGCGGGTTCGAGAATATGCAGACATGATCTTCTATCAATAATCAACAGCGGGGTCTGGGCACCCATATTGACTCCCACACATTCATCGATGATCATATCGGATGAACCACGATGCCAGGATTCAATCAATCCCATATATATATTCCCTTCGTCTCGCGATATTTTACTTGCCCGAGATTCGATCGTCGGTACCGTCATACCTAGTTCAATCTCGTTCACAGCAAGTACTTTACTCGTTCCGTAATCCGATATCACTTTGTGATTAACTCCTTAACCACATGCTTGCAAGCGGTGTTGATATCGATTACCGAGTGGGCCCGAAGTATATCTCTCCGACTTGGGAGGGACAAATTCCATCTCGATACATACAACCCAACAGATACTTTCCGATCACCTGAGAGACATCTTTATGATCACCCTCTCATAGGATGACGTTTGATGACCTCAAAGCTTTCTTCCGATACCAGGGAGTTGTATTATCTCATGGTCTAAGGAATACAATATTTGACATAGGAAAAGCTTCGCAAAGATGAACACGATGAAACGATCTAATTTCTTTGCTTAGTTTGGGTCTGTCCATCATATCATTCTCCAATGTTATGATCTCATTATCAATTGACAACTCATGTCTATGGTTAGGAAACCTTAACCATCATTGATCAATGAGCTAGTCCATAGAGGCGTACTAGGGACACGGTGTTGTTCACAAACCACACAAGTATTAAAGTTTCCGCTTAATACAATTCTAGCATGGAATATAAACTTTATCATGAACAAGAATTATAATAATAACATATTTATAATTGCCTCTAGGGCATAATTCCAACAATGAAAGCAATGCTCCATAAGTAATTTCAATCATTATCGCATTATATCGGCCTCTTTCATTCATTTACTGATATCAAGTAACTAATAATTCCTTTGTTCATTTTATTTGCCGAGCAGGTGTTGGACACGGTTCAGACAGAAAATACCAGGTCCATTCAAAGAGGAGCTAACTTATAAAATTGTGAAGAATTTACAGCAGCCACCGGGAACTCATTTATGTGGATACTACGTCTGCGAGTACATCCGTGAGTTGACCAGTGAGCGGAAAGTTGACTCACATTATATTTATGATTTGCGAGAGAAACTAGAGCCAGACCAGCGCATAAGAACAATTCAAGAGGAGCTGGCAGGATTTATGATGAAGGAAGTCCTTGATGTACATGGAGAGCATTATGCGGATGACGTGGAACTCGATTTGCCTTAGTGATCTCCATGTAGCGGATATGATATATATATTCATCAATGACCATGTAATTTCAAAACATTTCTTCCTTTTGATATATATATCATCAATGTATGCTTGCAAGGGATCGATTAATTATATAGATGCATCAACGTGTACTGTGTATGTACTAGCGTAGAATATGTGTACTTAAATATATGTTTGAAATTATAGTGAAACACAAAACGAAAAAACAAAATAGCAAAAAAAAGGAAATACACAATCTCTGCCACGGCAGAGAAACACACAATTCTCTGCCGCGGCAGGAAATACTTATAGTCATGGGTGGTGTTACGGCCCGGGACTAGAGGTTTCCGCCAGCCGCGTGGTTGTTACAGTCGCAGGCTGTAGCGAGCCGGGACTAGAGAAGGAGGGTCTCTAGTTCTGTTTTCGCAGTCCCGGACCCAAAACCGGGACTAGAGACCGTTGCGGCCCAGGACTGCAGCCCTGTTTTCCACCGGTATATACCCCACTTGAATTACTAGGGCCCCACATAGAATAGATATATACGGGAGTTGGCCGCTTAATTCCCTTGCCTCTGCCCACCCTCAACTCCCATATCCCTCAAACAAACGGGAGGCTTAAACTTTTGTGCCGTTTTATCCTTATTCCCTAGTATTAATTACCTCCAACCAAACACGCTGGAATTATTATTTGATTATCTGCATTAATGCTTGAGGTGTCATCTACACATGAAACATACACATATAGGAAATGAAGCTTCCCACAAACTAAGCTACTTAAGAAAGATGCATATGAATAAAGATTAGCTGACCTTAATGAGTAGCCTCACACACTCCAATGATTTATTCTGTATGGCCATACCCAGTGGGACGGAGGGAGTACTTAATTTTGAATCCTCAAGTGGCCGAACGGAAACTATGGCATTGTTTTTGGTGCAACCATTAGATCATTTACATGTGAGCTTTCATGAGGGACATCATATAGAAACATTTGCCATGACAGTTCATGGTTGTCAGTTACTCAACACTCAGTTGTCACAGTCCGGGGCGACAATATTGCAAACGGTAAGAAACACAAGTCCTGAGGCCGTGACGGATTGATGTCATCCTTGTCTGTGTCCAGTGGCATACCATTCATTACAGCACCATCCAATGAATGAATTATCAACAATTCGTTTTGGTACCATAAAGGCTTTGAATTTGGTGATCATGACAAGATCATCGAGCTTTTGACCTCCTAGCAGAATTTGGTACCATAAAGGCTTTGAAGCTCGATACTTCTCTTCCACGGATGAAGCCCGGAGGCTTCAAGATAACTTGGAGGTTTCGACATTTCCAGAAAACATAGAAATGAGAATATATACTTTCAAACACATATTTTAATTTGGAAACTCGGTTCCTACTTGAGCATTAGCAAGTTATCTCAGCAACTTCCTACATGGTTACCTCAATGGCATGCATGTTCTAGACTTCATATGATTCATCGGCTATAAAAGATCCTTTATCTTCACACTTGAAAGCCATATTTTCTTCTGTATTTGGTGTACACTTGTTTTTATGACTAAATTCGGTCACATTTGGTGCATATATTTATCTCGGAATCATTTTAGTGCTAATCATCTATTGTACTTAATTAAGTAGCCATGATTCCCTTTCAATGCCGCCGATAAAACATGGTACAACTTTGCGATAGGCTAGCTTCTTTCTAGAGAGGGATACAAAAGAAACATGTAGTCTCGGAAGGGTAGTGAATATGATATATATATACTATGTGTTATAGTTGTATTCCATGTGCACTATGAATTATACTCAGGCTTATATCATGCTTGCCTCATTTTGACGGATTAGCACTAAAATGCGTCGTATCCACTTATGGCGATAGGTCCGTGGTGACTTCTCAAGGGTTGATCACAACATCAACATGGATGTTCAGAAAATGCTGGTATATACGTGCACGTAGGTGTCTCATGTGTGGGCATCCACGAGTTGTAAACGGTGTTCTCTAAAAAGGATAAAAATGATATACACATGACAAAGGTAACATAAGAGATTCCATGACGACTTGTGAAATTGAAAACCATACGTAGCCGTACTCAACAAGCTTAAGCAAAAAAAACTCACCTAAATATCTTGAGCAAATTTTCAAAACACCTTTCAACTACTTTGCCAACCATGAAAGCAACGTTTTGGGTGAGGTACGTAGGCCGTATAGTATCCCGTCATGCTCCACTTCCTTCAAATTTCATCATTAGTGCACCCTGCATCAAAATTCAAATTCAAAGCTGCTCTTGAACTTGCAAATTTATTCTTCTTTTATAAAGCTCGATTTAACTTATTTGACCCTAGCCATCCATACCATTTGGTTGTGTGCATCAAACTATGCAGAGTCTTGGGTTATCACACAAAAGAACTTGGATATACATTACGCAGCATTGTGTGCACTTTCTCCATATGAAACTTTTATTTGAACGCTTGGCTGACGGTGTTACATAGCGGACAACCCAAACACCAATCTCAGTCTCGAGTTCCGGTTAGGCCGCCGCATGCCACAACCAAATTACCACATGCTCGTGGCCATGGCCATCGCTGTCGTCCCTAGATCCTGTGGCTGGTTGAAAAATGCGAGACCAAAGTGACGCCGCGTCCCGTCGCCATGTATATGCAGGCTACCGTGCAGCCACAAGATAGGTAGGCCGGCTAGATAGGACAGGGACCCAAATCATGGAGTGGACAAATACTGCTGATTTTGATGTTAACTCGACAGACAGGCAAATGCTAAACCCTGAAGCAAGAAATTGTGGTGGCAAAATGACACTTCGGTTCCTTTGTTAGGACTTAGGAGCTGAGAGCTGGCTGACAGAAGAAAAACAGAAGATGAAGCTATATATGGCCTATATATGTGAGACATACGAAACCCGCGATATTCGATTCTACATAAGAGAGAAACCCTCTTCAAAAAGTTCTTGTAAGGTCACTGAGAATCGCACGACCAATTTATCATCTTTTGTGGTCTCCGGCCAAGGATACCAAGAAAAAATGTATTATCGACAAACTGCAGCAGCTAGAGCGAACTATCTGATGACCAAATTTGGCAGAAACATTTTGCAAATTTTTATTTTGGCTAATTCGCTCACACTAAGCAACGTTATAAAGTGAACTTATTTTAATGCTAATGCAGGAATATAAACAGCTAAGGACTAAGGTTCTTCTTCTGTCGCCAATCAGCGACTACTAAACAGTTCGTGTTGTAACGTCAGCTTGGACAGCAATCTTGCCCAGGCACAGCTACTACTAGTATAAACTTTTTTGATCAGCAAACGTTTTCGTCCCATTAATTCAACTGTTGGTGCTTGAGAATGATGTGGCCGTGCTGCTCAAAATAATTCAGATATTTTGGAGGGCCCCTCCAATAATTGGAAAAAAAAGGGATTATCTGAGTTCATATAAATGCCAGAAACTACCTAAACTGTCATTGAGAATCCACATACATTCGTATAAAAGAAAAAAATTAGGTAAAGAGGTACAAATATCCTATGCGTTCTTCAAAAAAGCTTTTGCACCCAATAAATATTTTCTTATTCAAAATGTTATTAGTTCAGAATTTGTAAACCATTAAACTGAGAATGGTCTATGTTCAAACGGCTTTTTTTTTTGTTTTGACTACCTACACCTTCTGTTTTGACAGCATAGCTCTTGTCCTGTAAATCGTATGAACACGATTGGAAAAGTAGGAAGTAGGGTCACAATTATGCCGAAAGTGAAGCTCAGGTGCTCCAATTTTTTTCAAATCGTGGCTAATATAATAATGTGCCTCCCTTTCACTTCCTTCTAATCACGGCATCAACAACTTTTCTAACCCCACCATACATTTCTCAAACGTGGCTAACTTCATGTGCCTCACTTTCACTTCCATGTAAATGTGGCATCGGCAACGTTTCTAACTCGAGCAGACATTTCGTCAAACACTTTTTTGAGACGCCAAGGGTGAAAATTTCAGAATCATCTTTCGACAAAATGGGGAATTCAACAATCGCACAATCAAAGCAAATATATTCCATGACAAGCAAATGTATGGGACTAGCTAGGGCCCTCTTTCGATAAGTTCAGCACTACCAAGTCATCAGCCCATCATAGCTTAGCAAAGATATCTTCCGTATGGTGGTTTGGCTTTGTCTTGTGCTTGGACCCAATGCGTGGAAACTTCAGCCGCACTAGCACCGACCAGAGCATGCTCTTGGCCATCGCTGTCCCCAAATCCTGTGGCTGATGGAAAATGCGAGAGCAAAGTGACACCGAGTCTTCTCTACTTCCTTACGTGTCCACCGTTATGTCGCCTTGTATACGGTGTAGCCACAAGATAGGCCGGCTGGACAAGGACAGGGACCAAATCTTGGTGTGGACAAATGCTGCTGATTTTGACGTTAACTTGTCGACAGGCAAACACTAAAACCTGAAGCAACAAATTGTGGTGGCAAAATGACACTTATATTCCCTTGTTAGAGATTTGCCTTTTTTTTTTGCTTCACAAGTTCTTCGGCATGAACTCAAAGAAAGTTTGGCACCAGAGTGCAGATAAATACCTGGAGTGTTGAAAAACCAGTAGGAATTCCAATGAGCAAAACAAAGCCGTGATATCAGTTTACGGAGAGAGTCCCTATTCAAAAGCTCTTGAAATTGCCGCTGAGAATCGAATGACCAATTTATCTTTCTTGGTCATCCGTCGATGATGCCTGCAAAAAAGATCTGTCGATAAAGTGTAAAAGCTCCTCTAAAAAAGTGTAAAAGCTGGAGTGAAGGATCTGATGACCAGATCACAGGGGACATTTCACATTTTTTATTTTGGCTGATTCGTTCACACTAAGCAACGTTATAAAGTGAACTTACTCTAATGCTAATGCAGGATATAAACAACTAAGGTTATTCTTCTGTCGCCAATCAGCTGGGACAGCTACCTTGCCCAGGCACAGCTACTAGCATATATATAGACACTTCCGACCAAAGGTTTTTGTCCTATTATTAATTCAACTGTTGGTGCTTGAGAATGATGTGAGGTGTCCACAATAATTCAGATATCTTGGAGGGCCCTCCAATAATTGTCTCTGAAAAATATCAGTGCATTTCTCAAAAAGAAATGTCAGTGTATAGTTAAGAAGTTGGACATCATCTGAGGCTGAGTTTGCACTAGCTAAATTATGTGTTGTGATGAATTTATCTTGTAATAAGTTGTGGAAAATATGTCCATGAAAATAGAAAAACTTTGGTTACAGGACAGTTAAATAGACAAAAAAAGTGAATGGAAAAAGGGGGCTATCTTAATTCATATAAATGCCAAATTCTACCTAAACTGTCATTGAGAATCAACATCCGTTGTCTAAAAGAAAATTTAGGTAAATAGTAGACAAATTCTACGCGTTCTTGGCAGGATCTTTTGCACACAACGAACATTTTCTTGTGCACAGTTTTATAAGTTCAGAATCTGTAAACCTGTGAAGTAAGAATGGTCTATGTTCAAACCGATTTTTTGACTACCCTTTTTGTGGAGAAAGATATTTTGACTACCTATAACTTTGCGTTTTGACAGCATAGACCATATAAACATGACTGAAAAAGTATGACGTAGGGTCACAATTGTGCCGAAAGTGAAGCCCGGTGCTCCAATTTCTCAAACGTGGCTAATGTCATACTTTCACTACCTTTTAATCGTCCGAGCACTTTTTTGAGACGCCAGGGGTGAAAAATTCAGAATCATCTCTCGACAAAATGGTTTCCCGCAATCGAAGCAAAAATATTCCATGACAAACTAATAACTGGGACTAGCTAGCACTACCAGGCCATCATAGCTTAAGCAAAGATATCTTCCGAATGGTGGTTTGGCTTTGTCCTGTGTTTGGACCAACTGCGTGGAAACTTCTGCCGCACTAGCACCGACCAGAGCGTATCAACCACTAATTCGATATTGAGCGTCAATTATTCAGTAGCCAATGCACTGTTTGGCTGGCTGATTGGTTGTTTTGTTTGTTCCATTTGGCCAACCTTTTATCGAGAGCCTTCTTTGCTGCTTCCCTCTGCCCTCTGTCCTTCTCTCTCTCTCTGCCTGCCTATAAAAGGCCAGAGTGTCTTCTTCCTCATGAAAGGCGGATCATCCCTTGCATCTGTCAAATCTAGCTAACACACTCTACAAGTAGCAAGCCTGCTAGTGTACTGTCAAATCTAGCTAAGCAGACAGACATATCGACTAGAGATTGTGTCCAAGTTGCAAGATGGTTAAGGTATGTTGCTAATAAACCCCTTGCCTGTCTTGTCCTAGGACTAGCTAGTGTTCAGTTTCCTCAGTTTTTGTGCATCGTCCTGAACATACATGTTTCCCTATTTGTTGCAGCAAAAGATTGTTCTCAAGTTGGCGCTGGACGATGAGAGGAAGAGGAGGAAGGCCTTCAAGGCCGCTGTTGGCATGGCAGGTACGGACAAGCAACTAATAGCAGTTAATCCCTCATCCATGGTGCCATCTTCTTCTTAATTATAACAAGTACGTGCTGAATTCTGCAGGCGTGACATCCGCGACAATGGAGGGGGACAAGATCATCATCGTCGGAGATGGCGTCGACCCGATCACGCTGACGACGATGCTCCGGCGGGGCCTGGGCTACGCCGAGCTCCTCAGCGTCTCGTCAGGTGACGACAAGAAGAAGGACAGCTACGGTGCCTATGGGTATGGCGGGGAAAAGCAGAAGGACGGCTATGGCGCATACGGGTACGGTTCGGAAAAGAAGAAGGATGGCTACGGGTATGGCGGGGAAAAGAAGAAGGATGGATACGGGTACGGTGGAGCCGATGGTGGTGGCGGCATGAGCTTCGGCAGCAAGGAGAGTGGTAGCTCCAAGGGCGGTAGCGGCGGCGGTGGAGGTGGCTACCCTCAGAATGCGGTGGCGCCGGTGTCATACCCTGTGTACCAGCAGTACAACCCCATGCCGCCGTCCTACCCTGTTTACTCCTACCCTGCTCCTGTTTATCAGCAACAAGAACAGGATCCCGGCTGCAGCATAATGTAGTTAAGGAGAGATAAGAGGTGGCGAGCTGCTGACTTGTGTTCAGGCCAAGATAGACTGCCTGAACTGATCAAGCTAAGATATCAGTGTGATGTTGGCTCTGAGCAGTAAGCAGTAGTATATATGTACATGATGGGTAAGCAATTATTGGTAGTTTGCAGTTTTTTCAGTTCAGAGCGTAGTAGTAACAGATTTTGTACTACATGAGGAATGAATAAGTCGTGTGTTTGCCTGTTTATTTCAAATTCACAGGACTTGCTTCCTTCTTTGCATGTGGTGCTGCACTTTCTGTTTATGCATGAGACTCGCCAAGGAAGAGAGAAAGCATAAGGAAAGTGAACAAAGATTGTTCTTCTTCAATACATGAATAGATTGTTCACTTGCTATTTTCGTTCACTTTTATCTTCAAGTAGTTGCATATGCTAGTGAGCAATAATATTGACAATTTTTACCAATATCAAGAATATTGACCATTTTATCTTTTATGGGGTTCCTTTGGTTAGCTGCTGGTTTTAAAGTTGGATACTAATTTGAACTGACTCGACTGTTCAGGGCCTGGCTGGCTAGTGGCTACTACTCGATACTACATTAATCAGAACCAAATCCTAATTGAACTTACCACATTTAATTGGATTTCAGTTGGGTTCTAACTTATTGTAAGACGGCTTGACCTCGACTAGGAGAATTTGAAGTGTTCATAAGCTGAGCATAGACAAGATTAGAATGATGTATTTTGATCATACAGCTCTCTCGAAGCAGAAATGATCAATGGATGATTTTCTATTTTGATATGGTTGGTTGCTGAGCAAAATTGGCCGGGCCTGTCCTGAGATATCCCTCGGTTCTGTCTGATTGCTGATCCTAGCCTGGCCTGTAGAACTTTAGAATCCCTTCTTTATTTGGTCATTGCATCATTGAGTGACTAATTTACACCAGGCCAGGCCACCATCAAAATAATCATACCCAGGCAAGAAACAAAAGCATTCCAGGTTCATACCCGGCATGGTATTCAGGGCAGCAACCAAACATGCCAAAGAAACTTTGCTCTAATTTTCTTTTCTGCCTCACTGGAAGAGAATGCATCATATTTGGTCTTTTGATCTTTTCAAGTGTGGTGCTTTTGTGTTTTGACTTATGACAGTGCAGAATGCCGTAAAGAGCATTCCAAATGCATTACAGGAGCAAACACATTCACATAAATCTCAGTGCACCCAAACAACAGAGACAATAGACATGTCCATTTCAGCACGGCAGTTGATTAAACGACAATAGGATGTTCAACAACATAAGGAAGCGCAACAAAGACAGTCTGCAGGTTCCATTTTACGACCAGTCGACCACACGAGAATTACGATAATAAGTTGATAATCTGGCAGCTAAATGGCCGGGCGGCCCACCTCCTAGGTGCTGCTGTTCATGCCCTCCAGCGGCGGGGGCGGGAGTTTGCTCGGTCGACGGTGATGTTGCGACCGCCCAGATCCTGTCCCTTCATGCCCTGGATGGCATCACTCATCGACTTGTCATCCTTGAAGTTGACGAAGCCAAACCCACGGGATCTGCCGGTCTCCCCGTCGACGACGACCTGAAAAAAACAAAAGCATACCACATTCAACATACTTAGATACATGGAAATCCGCCGAATAATTACAAAACTGGATCAGACTTTTGGGCAAAGTTTGCATCTTCGATTAATACTACTCTCAAGAAACAGGCTTTACTAGAAATAACTCATCATTATTTACTAGCAATAGGGGACCAAAAAAGTATAAACTTGTGTGACCATGGTCCATGGGGGGCCAGCGAATAATTAACTGAGACCTCGGTCCTAGAAAATTCAGTGTTGGGGATAAGGGAACAGATCAGATATCTTCAGATCGAGCACGTGCCCCACCACGGATTAGAGTAAACGGGAAAAAATGGTGCAGCTAAACTGAAACCTAAACCTAGAGATCCTTCAACAATATCATAAACTTTTCATCAAGTAACATAGTAGTACTTGTTAGATGTATATATTTGTATATTGTACTTTCCCCATATGTTAGGGGGCTTCCTGCATATTTGCACATGTACCTGTACTATATATTGTGGCCTTTGGCCCTGGAGGAATACAATTTGTGTATTCCTAACATGGTATCAGAGTCGGTTTTAGGGTTCCCGTGCCCACCAGTTCTCTGCTTGTGATCGCCGCCGTCACCTCGTCCCGGCCACCACCGGTTCCCGTTCTGGCCGCTTGCGTGAAGTCTTTTCGTTCTTTGCCAATCCGTGGTCCTCTGCTTTTCAGATTGGATTTGTCCCGATCAGATTTGCTAAATCTTCTGCACCTCCGATCAGATCTGCACTTCCACACCCTCGCCCGCCTCTCCTACTGCCGATCGGCCCCCGCCACCTCCGATCGGGCCCCGCCACCGCCAGGTCTGCGCGTCTGCTGCTCGACGGGTCACCCGCCCGCCCTGCCCACTGTCTGAATCTGTCTGCCCGCCAGGTCTACGCGCCTGAATCTGTCTGCTGCACCGCACTGTCCTGCCACTGTTGCGCCTGCACCGCCATGCATCGCATCGCCCTGCCCGCGTCTGCGCTGCCCCGCGTCTGCTGCACCTGCGCGCGTGCACCGCTCGCGAGGGCCCCCTGTCTCCCCTGCGATGTGACCGCGCCTGGCGCCAGCCTCGCCTGGCGCCCTGCCTCCCTGAACGCGCTTGGCGCCCTCCTGCCCTCCCTGACCGCGCGGTCACGCGCGCCTGGCCATGTACTCCAGCTCGCCTCGATTGGATCTAGGCGCTTGTTTCCGATTGGATCTGAGTGTTGACCTCAAAAAAAATTGAGAGAGAGTTGTCTTCTGCATCGGGCTACGTTGCGATTCCTCGCTGCCCGGTGATCTTCGATGACGCGAATTATCCTGATTTCGCTGTCTTTATGCGCGTTCACATGCGCGGTCTCCGTCTTTGGGGGTGTGCTCTCCGGCGAGGTCCCCTGTCCGCCATGCCCCCTGCTCCTGTGGCTCCTCTTCTGCCCATGCCGATTGTTCTTGCTGTTGATGCTTCTCAGGAGGCCAAGGATGCTGCTCAGAGCGTTGATGATAGTGTTGTTGCTGCCTATGACCTGAAGTTCAAGCAGTATTATGCTGATCTCGAGTCCTATCGCCACGCTCTGACTGCCTACACTCAGTGGGTCGATGAGGATGCTCGTGCTGCTGCTGTTCTTACCTCCAGTGTTCTGCCCCAGTATGCTGCTGAGTTCATGAGTCTTCCTATTATTGCCGCTCAGTGGGCATATCTTCGTCAGCGCTATCAGCCGTCTGGGGATGCTCTTTACCTGTCTGTGGTTCGCCAGGAGCATGCTCTTCAGCAGGGTGATTCCACTATTGATGAGTTCTATACTCAGAGTGCTGCTATATGGCGTCAGCTTGATTCTCTCCGTACTGCTGTTTGTGGCACATGCTCGTGCTTCCAGATTGTGTGCTCGGATTTGGAGTTTCACCGCATCTATGAGTTTATGTCTCGGCTCCGCCAGGAGTTTGAGCCCCGGCATGCTCAGCTGAATGCTCGTGGTCGTGTTCCGCTCTCTAAGGTGTTGACTGAGCTTCGGGCTGAGGAGACCCGTCTCCGTGGTGCTGGTCTTCTTGCGGTTCCATCTGTTCTTGCTACTCGCGGTCCTCCTATGTCGTCTGCTCCCTCGACTCAGCCGCGGTCCTCTGTGCCGCCGCCGATACTACCCACTCCTCCAGGTCAGGGTCAGAGTCAGCACCAGCAGTCTCAGGGTCCGAGTCAGCACCAGCAGCCTCAGGGTCAGAGTCAGCACCAGCAGGCTCGTGGTCTTATTGCAACAGGGATGGCCACACTTGGGCCACCTGTTATACACGGGATCCCAGTTTACGTCAGTAGCACCAGGCTCGTGGGCAGCCGGCTCCTTCCGGGTCTTCAGCAGTTGCTCATTATCAGAAGTCTTCGCGGTCTGCTTGCTGCTACAGGCTCTCCTTCGACGGGCACTGCTGGTTCTGTGACTGATTCTTCCGGCCCTGCGCGACCACCATCTTCTACACAGTCAGGTATGTCCTCGTGGTATCTGGATTCTGGAGCTTCCTTTCATATGACATCTGAGTCTTCTTTTCTGTCCGCTCTTCGTTCTCTCCCTTCCCCTGTCCGTGTTTTCACGGCTGATGGTACCTCTCTTCCTGTTTCTATTCGGGGCACCCTTTGTACTTCTTCGTTTTTTGTTCCTGATATTTCTCATGTCCCTCTTCTTAAGATGAATCTGTTCTCTGCTAGCCAGCTTACTGACGCTGGTTGTCGCGTCATTCTTGATGCTAATTCTTGTGTTGTCCAGGACCATCGCACACAGGCCCTGGTTGGAGCTGGCCCTCGCAGCCGTGACTCTTCACGACTTTGGGAGTTAGACTGGCCTCGTGTTCCTTCCGCTGCCACTTCATCTGCCAGTTCTTCTCCGGTCGTCGCCTCTGCTATAAGATCCTTTCAGCAGTGGCATCACCGTCTTGGTCACCTTTGTGACTCTCGCCTGTCGTCATTAGTTCATCATGGTCTTCTAGGGTCTGTTTCAGGAGATGGGTCTTTACATTGTCAGGGCTGTAGGTTGGGTAAACAGATTCAGCTTCCCTATCCTACTAGCGCGTCTGTATCTCAGCGACCGTTTGATTTAGTTCATTCCGATGTTTGGGGTCCGGATCCTTTAGCTTCAAAAGGGGACCATCGCTACTATATTTCATCGATGATTTTTCTCGGTATACTTGGTTGTATTTTATGCGCTCTCGTAGTGAAGTGACCTCCATATATCAGCGTTTTGCGGCCATGGTCCGTACTCAATATTCTATCCCCATTCGTGTGTTTCGTGCTGATTCTGCTGGTGAGTATATCTCCCAGATGTTGCGAGGTGTTCTTGCTGAGCAGGGCACCCTTGCTCAGTTCTCCTGTCCTGGCGCTCATGCCCAGAATGGTGTTGCTGAGCGTAAGCATCGCCATCTTCTTGAGACCACTCGTGTCATGATGATTGCTTCTTCTCTTCCGCCGTATTTCTAGGCTGAGGCTGTCGCTACGTCGGCTTACCTCATCAATATTCAGCCTTCTGCCGCTCTGCAGGGTGGCATCCCTCTTGAGCGCCTATCTGGACAGTCTCTAGACTACTCCATGCTTCGCTTGTTTGGTTGTGTTTGCTATGTTCTCCTTGCTCCTCGTGAACGCACCAAACTGACCGCTCGGTCTGTTGAGTGTGTCTTCCTTGGATACAGTGATGAGCATAAGGGCTATCGCTGTTGGGACCCCGTTGGTCGTCGGATGCATATCTCTCGTGATGTTACTTTTGATGAGACGCGTTCTTTCTATCCTCGTCCCACCGCTGGTACCTACCAGGTGGAAGATATCTCTTTTATTCTCTTTCCTCACACACCTTCTTCTACTCCTATTGTGTATTCTTTAGGATCTCCTCCCCCTAATGTCTCTTCTTCTACACCGTCCTCCTCTGCTGCGTCTAGTTCTCCAAGTTCTCCTCGTTCTCCGGAGTCTTCCTCTGCTATTTCTTCTTCTTCATCGCCGTCTCCTGAGTCGTCTTCCTCTGACGAGCTTCCCCCTACTCGTCCTGTTCGTCAGCGTCGTGCCCCCAACCTTTACTCTCCTAGTCAGTATGGTCTTTCTGTTGCCTCCGAGCCGAGTTCTTATCGGGATGCTGAGCATCATCCTGAATGGCAGTTGGCCATGGCTGAGGAGATTGCTGCGCTTGAGCGCACTGGCACCTGGGATCTTGTTTCTCCCCCTCCCGGTGTTCGTCCTATCACGTGTAAGTGGGTCTATAAGATTAAGACCCGCTCTGATGGATCTCTTGAGCACTATAAAGCGTGTCTTGTGGCTCGTGTTTTCAGCAGGAGCATGGTCGTGATTATGATGAGACCTTTTCTCCTGTGGCTCATATGACCACTGTACGTACTCTTCTGGATGTTGCTTCTGTTCGTCACTGGTCTGTGTCTCAGCTTGTTGTTCAGAACGCCTTTCTCAATGGTGAGTTGAGTGAGGAGGTTTATATGCAGCCTCCTCCTGGATATTCTGTTCCCGAGGGGATGGTTTGTCGTCTTCGACGTTCTCTTTATGGCCTCAAACAGGCCCCCTGTTCCTGGTTTGAGCGCTTCGCTTCTGTAGTGGCTGCTGCTGGATTCTCCCCTAGTGCTCATGATCCAGCGCTGCTTGTTCACACTTCTCCTCGTGGACGGACTCTTCTTCTTCTTCTCTATGTTGATGATATGATCATTACTGGTGATGATCCTGAGTATATCGCCTTTGTTAAGGCTCGTCTTCGTGATCAGTTTCTTATGACTGATCTTGTTCCTCTTCGATACTTTCTTAGGATTGAGGTCTCCTCCACTTCTAATGGCTTTTACATCTCCCAGGAAAAGTATATTCAGGATCTTCTTGCTCGTGCTGATCTTGGGGATGAGCGCACTGTTGAGACCCCTATGGAGCTTAATGTTAAGCTTGAATCTACTGATGGTGATCCTCTTCCTGATTCGACGCGTTATCGTCATCTTGTTGGGAGTCTTGTTTATCTTGCTGTCACTCGTCCTGACATATCTTATCATGTTCATATTCTGAGTCGGTTGTTTCCGCTCCTACCACCGTTCACTATAGTCATCTCCTCCGTGTTCCTCGTTATCTTCGGGGTACGATCACTCGTCGTCTTTTCTTTCCTTGTTCCAGCTCTCTCTAGCTCCAGTGCTATTCGAATGCTACGTGGGCGAGTGATCCTTCGGATCGCCGTTCACTTTCTGCTTACTGTGTGTTTCTTGGTGGTTCGCTCATTGCTTGGAAGACGAAGAAACAGACAGCGGTTTTCCGTTCGAGTGTTGAGGCTGAGTTGCGTGCTATGGCCTTGTTGACTGCTGAGGTGATCTGGTTATGGTGGTTACTTGCGGATTTTGGGGTCTCTATTACCACACCCACTCTAGTTTGGTCTGACAGTGCAGGTGATATTAGTGTTGCATGTGATCCGGTCAAGCATGAGCTTACCAAGCATATTAGTGTTGATGCTTTTTATACACGTGCCCAGGTGCAGGCTCAGGTTGTTGTGCTTCAGTATGTGCCTTCAGATTTACAGTTGGCGGATTTCTTTACGAAGGCACAGACCAGAGCGCGGCATGATTTCTTACTCTCCAAACTCAATGTTGTGGATCCACCATGAGTTTGAGAGGGGGGTGTTAGATGTATATATTTGTATATTGTATTTTCCTCATATGTTAGGGGGCTTCCTGCATATTTGCACCTGTACCTGTACTCCTTTGGCCCCCCAGAGAAATACAACTTGTCAAGCAAACATAAATCTGTGCCACCATTTGGCTCTGCTGAACCCATATTTGACTGAAAGCTTAGTCCTTCAAAAATATGTGTCGATGACAAGGGAACATACAGAACGAGCACGTGCCACTACGGATCGGACGTAGACGGCTAAACTGGATCTAAATCTACTGAAAACGCATGCACAGATCTATCCAAATCTACTGTAAAATCAATAAACTTGCCAAAAACGACGACCGAATAGAGAGGAAATACATGACCCGGAGGCATCAAAGCACTGCCAACCCATCATATATCGAGCAGGCATCGACCGAAGCAGCCACTCACCTCGGCGCTGCTCGGGCCGTAGCTGGCGAAGGCGTCCTTGAGTGAGCGCTCGTCGGTGCCCCATGAGAGGTTGCCAACATGGACGCGGTACTCCGGCCCCGACCGATCCTTCCAGTCGGAATCCAACCACGGCACCGACGTCCTACTTGCTTCTGCTAAACCCTAACGCGCACCACGGAGAGGACGGGAGGGTTTCGACGGAGAGAAATCGGGAGGCTTCCAGAGAGTTCTTTTCTTCGGAGGGCAGTCCACCGTCCGCGTATATAAAGGTTGATAACAAGTTGGAGAAAGGTCAATGACATTGAGCTCCACAGTCCACAGTTCACGAGCTCGTGGGCCGTTGAGCAAGTTGGAGAAAGGTCAATGACATTGAGCGACGGCTATAAATGAGGCCATGTATGTGTTTAGGGTTGTTCTTTTTTCTTTTAGAATGACTTGTACTCCCTTTGTTTCAAAATATAAAATGTTTTAGTTTTTTTTATTATGTCTATGAGTATTTGGTCAAGCTTTACACTTTTATGTTGTTCTATAATGGTAACATACAAACGACTATGTGTTACTTCACCCATATATGGCCCCGTAGCAAAAGTAAAGTAGAATGTCGGCGCCATGGTGGAACGACGACTACAATGGCCGGGAGTCATGGGTAGAGTACCGCGCTCATGTTTTCTTTTTCGAATAGTACCACGCTCATGTTGGCAACCTCTCCTGGAACACCGACGAGGACTCACTCAAGGACGCCTTCGCCGACCACCACGCCATCGACGCCGATGTGAGTTGGATTGGATTCGGTCGATATTATTTCCTCGATCTGTTGTTAGTTGATGGCACGTTTGCTTACTTTGGATTTTGATCGATGGTTCGCATGCATGTCTCCTTCTAGGTTTAGCCGTTTAGATGAGTATACTTTTAGCCGCATTGTTTTTAGTTTAGATCCGTCGTGCTCGTGCGTGTGCTCCATCTGTACGTGTTTCCTCGTGGTTTTAAGTCTCGGTTTGAGTATATACTCTGATGGACCATGGTAGTACGGATCATGTTTCCAAACAAAGATAGCCCCTCTCAAGAGTTGTTTGTAGCGTGCCTGTTTATCGTGTACATTTGTGTAAGATAACTTATGCACAAGTCTGTTCCAGTTCTGAAATTATTCCTCAAATTTGTGTACATTTGATAACTTATGCACAAGATAGCTGGATGTCCGGAGAATCACCGTCAACCGGGCCAAAGACCGCCCCCGCCGCTCTAGGAGATGAACAGCAACAGCTACGAGGTCGGCCGACCTGGCCATTTAGCTACTACTTATCGCAAGCCCCGTGTCACCGTGTGGTCGTTTTAGTTTGTGTTTGACAAGTGCAAGCGTGGTCGTTTTTGTTAAAATTTAATTAATTAATATAATTAGTTAAGTCAATCTCTACTTGTAGCCGCACATGGATATTCCCATGATGTAAAGACGGGCCTATGGTTCTTGGAGCGTCGCCTCTGGAAACCATAGTATCCTTTGATACATTTATTCCCCATGTATAAAGTGTTCAATCATCAATGAAAAAGTATCTTTCGATTCATTTTCTCATTCTCCCGTTTCTCAATTTAACACGTTATCAGCATGACTCCGGCGAGAACTTGAAAAAATTCGTTTTCTATCGTTCAGACTATATTATACGTACATCAAGCTCGTAGAACATGTTGCCTATAAGGTAATCTTTCAGAATGTTGACGTATTCTAAATTTGGCATGATAGCCTAGGCCATTCCGACATCAGAATGATGAGGAAGATTACTAGCAATTCCATTGGTCATAATTTGCATAAGTCAAAATTCTCTCAGTCATCAGATTTTGTGTGTACATCATGTGCACAGTAAAACTAATTTTGAGGCCTTCGTACCTCAAAATACAAGTTGAACCACTTCAGTTCCTTGAATGAGTTCAAGGTGATATTTGTGGTCCTATCCAATCATTATATGGACCATTCGGGTATTTCATGGTTTGATTGACGCATCTACACGATGGTCACATGTATGTCTTCTTTTCACACGAAATCATGCATTTTTCAAGATAATGAGGAAAGTAATTAAGTTATAGGCCCATTATCCAAAAGTCGAATTAAATTAATTCACATGGACAATGCTATAGAATTCTCTTCACATGCCTTCATTGACTATTGCATGGCCTTGGAGATTGAAGTTCAACACTCTATTCCCTATGTTCATAGTCAAAATGGTTTGGGTGAATCCCTAATCAAAAGGATCAAAGTCATTGCAAGACCTTTGTTAATGAATTGTAGCTTGACAACCTCGTGTTGGGGTCATGCAGTTTTACACGCTGCTGACCTAATCCATTTGCGACCTACTGCATATCATAGTACTTTTCCTCTGCAATTGGTACGTGGCAATCCTCCTAGCATTTTCCATCTGCGTAAGTTCGGATGTGCTACATACATCCCGATCTCACCACCTCAGCGGACATCCGTGGGCCCACATAGAAAACTAGGGATCTGTGTGGGGTACAAATCACCGTCGATTATTAAGTACCTAGAACCCCTTAGTGGAGATCTATTCACAGCCCGTCATGCTGATTGCATATTTGATGAGTGAAAGGATCGTATGGGCACCTAGAGGGGGGTGAATAGGTGCTACTTTAAATTTTCTTGTTTTTCAAATTAGGGTTTGATAATAAGGTAAATTCTATAGATAATGCAACTAAGGTGAATTTACCTATATGACAATTATGCAAGAGCTACCACACCACAAAGTAAGAACAAGTAAGTAAAGTGCGGTAAATGATAGAAGTAACCAAAGGAGTGGAAGCGGAGACACAAGGATTTGTTTCCCGTAGTTCCTTCCTTTTGAGGGGAAGTACGTCTACGTTTGGAGAGGGGGTGGTTTCAAACCACCAACGCCACGAGAGGCCTCCCTTGTTGTCCGATGAATCTCACCCCAACGGGCTCGATTCACCTTCCACTATATCGGCAACCTTCGAGGTGGAAGCCAGCACCTTTACAACGAGTTCGGGGAACACATCCACAACTTAATTGGAGGATCCAAATACAAGCAAGCTGTCAAGACAAATCAAAGACAAGCTTGTAAGAACAACAACAAGAACTGGAGTTTCCAAGAAACACTAGAGCAAAGGGGCCCTCAATGAAATGAGGGGTAAATGAAGATCTCTTTTGGTGAAGTAGTAGATCGGGGCCTCCTCCTTCGATTCACCAAAGATCAAAGACTTTGGGTGGTGGATTGAGGAGATCTTGAAGATTTGGTGGCTCCAATAGTGGTCTTGACTTTAATGTGGATGAGCATTTTGTCCCAAGGTAGGTGGAGGGGTATTTATACCCCTCCAAGAGATCTAGCCGTTGGAGCCATTAATGCAGCAGTAGTACCAGAAGTTCAAGCGGTACTACCGGAAAACTCCGGTACTACCGGACCTGGTACCGGAAGAGCCACCTGCAAAGTTGTTATTCTCTGGCCACATCGGTACCATAGTGTGATGCTACCGTAAAGCGGTAGTACCGCTTATGGTAAGCGGTACTACCGGATGGGCAATGGAGACTGCAACTTGGTCGAAAAACTTACTGTCACGCAAGGTAGCAAAATACGGTACTACCGCCTTTTGCTACCTAGGCAGCCAGTGACTTTTGCCAACATACAAAAGGCTGCTGCCGCGCTAGGTACTAAAATGCGATACTACCGTATTTTATTACCGGGGCGAGCAGTGGCCTATTATAGATTGGAAAAGGCCTCTGCGGCGCACGGTAGTAAAATGCGGTACTACCGCATTTTAGTACCGGAGCGGGCAGTAGCTTTTGACAAGTGGTCAAAAAGCTACTGTCGCGCTAGGTACTAAAATGCGGTGTTGGAGATATGCCCAAGAGGCAATAATAAAGTAGGTTATTATCATATCTTCATAATTATGATAAATGTTTACATACCATGCTATAATTGTATTAACAGGAAACATTAATACTTGTGTGATTTTTAAACATAAAAGAGTCCCTAGTAAAGCCTCTTGTTAAACTAGCTTTTTGGTTAATATATGATCATGGTTTCCTGATCATGAACATAGAGATATTATTAACAACAGGGTCATATCATTAGGAGAATGATGTGATGGACATACTCTTATAGTTAAGCGTAGCATAAAGATCAAGTCATTTAATATAGTTCATTTGCTATAAGCTTTCTGATGCATAGTAACCTAATTCATTCGACCATGAGATCATGTTAATCACCATCTCCGGAAGGATGCTTTGATGACATCAAAAACCACTCCGTAACTGGGTGGCTATAAAGGTGGCATTGAGTGTTCGGAAAGTATGGGTTGAGGCTCATGGATCAAGAGTGAGATTTGTCCATCCATATGACGGATAGATATACTCTGGGCCCTCTCGGTGGAATGTTATCCAATTAGCTTGCAAGCATGTGACTGGCTCACAAGGGATCACATACCACGGGATCGAGAAAAGAGTACTTATCGGTAACAAGGTTGAACTAGGTATGCAGAGATACCGACGATCAAAACCTCGGATAAGTAAACTATCGTGAGACAAAGGGAAATTGGTATCGTATGTAAGTGGTTCATTCGATCGCAAAGTAATCGTAGAAATATGTGGGAGCCATATGAATTTCCAGATTCCTCTATTGGTTATTTATCGGAGAAGTGTCTCGGTCATGTCCGCATAATTCACGAACCGTAGGGAGACACACTTAAGGATTCGATGTTGTTGAGTAGTTATGGAATGATGAGTAAGAGACCGAATGTTGTTCGGAGTCTCGGATGGGATCCGAGATATCACGAGGAGATCCGGAATGGTCCGGAGAATAAGATTCATATAAGGAAAGTCCTATTTCAGAGTTGGGGAATGATTCCGGTGTTTTCACCGGGAATGTTTTAGAAGGGTCCGAAAGGTCCGGCACTCCGGAGGGGAAGGGTACATGAATGTGTCATAACAAGTTGGAATGGTTGCATCATGTACTAGGTGTCATCGCTGAGCAAAATAAAGGGATAAATCAAATCCTAGTTTGAAAAGTCAAAACGCCAATTTGAAAAGTCAAACGACAAGTTTGCTTGGTGGAGGGAGACTAGGAAACCTACTTAGGGAGAAGTACTACTCCCTCCACCTGCCGGCCAAGGAGGAGGAGTTGGAGGAGGACTCCCTCCTCTCAACCACGCCTCCCTCCCACCTATAAAAGGAGGGGCAGGGGTGCCCCTCTTCCACACACCTCTCTCCTCTAAACCCTAGCCCTAGCCGCCGGCCTCCACCAAGTCGCCGCCGCCCCTAGGGTTTTCCTAGCCGCCGAGTTGGGGCCCTCCCCTTGCCCTAGCCGCCGGCCTAGCCCTCTCTACATGGTGCCTCTAAACCCTAGATCGCCAAGGCCTCTCTCATAGTCCACCATACTCGCTCCGGCTTAAGGTGAAGCCCTGCGAGATCTCCCCTCTATTTCCGGTACCACGTCGTCGTGCTGCCGGAATCACGAGGAGAGTGCTACAACCTCCGCTACCTGCTGGAACAAGGGAGAGGAAGGTCTTCATCGAGTACCGAACGTGTGACCGACTGCGGAAGCGCTGCCGGAACGCAGCGCCGGAAGGATCGTCTACACGATCTTGAGATCGGAAGTGTTCGACTACATCACCCACGAGAATCTGCTCTCGTTAACTACCTAGCCCGGCAGTGGCTTTTGACAACTGATCACAACCTACTGCCGCGACCGGTAGAAAAAAGCGGTACTACCGCTTTTTAGTACCGCGCCAGGCAGAAAGTTCTGGACGGTTGTTTATCCATTTCAAAGCCTTTTTCAATGCACGTGTGATACACTTGGCAACTAATTAGTCCGATATGTGTGTTGTTATAAAACACCAAAATCACTAGGGATAGGAAATGATCTTTCAATGAGGAACATTTTCCAGCATTAGGGGGATTTCAAGTACCAGAAAGAATGCTAGGAAATTGGAATGCTATCGCCATTTCAACCTCTGATCCACGTACCCAAGAGACCGAACTCCAAGTTCGGAAAATCATCAATTTGCAACATCTTGCAAATAATTTTCCAGATTCATTTACAGATCTAAAAGGTGTTACAAAATCCTGAAAACCGGCCAAAAATGCGCCCGAAAGAGTGGAGGTACCAATAAAAACCACTCAACTCACTGATCCTAAAAAAGGGGGAGTAGTATGGCCTCTGACCCGGAAACTGCTTCTGGCAAGCAACAAAGAGGAGAGAGAAGAGAAAATGCTCCAAATCAATAAATGCAAGTCATCTCAACGTTGACGAACACCTTATGGGTAGTATACACCCAGTGGAAGGGCAATCTCCACAACCCAGCTCCAACTTGCACACACTGGCTGAGACATCGGAACACCTAGACTCACGCGTATTGGGAAATCACGAAGAGTCACCAAGGGGGTGATACGTCCAAAACGTATCTACTTTATCGAACACTTTGCTATTGTTTCTTCTCTAAACTTGTGTGATTCGGTACAACTAACACGGACTGACGCTGTTTTTAGAAGAATTACCTTGGTGTCTTGTTTTTGTGCAGAAAATGAATTATCAGGAAAAATCTCGGAAAATATGCCAAAAATTATATTTTACCAGAACATCCACGGAGCCAGAAGAAGAGACGGAGGGGAGGCCTGGGGGGCCCAGACCCACCCCAGGCGCGGGTCCACCTGACCCCACGCCTGGAGGGGGTACAGCCTTCCCAGGCACCTCCTCGGCCTTCCTCTGCGCCTATAAGTTGCCTTTCGACCTAAAAATCAAGGGGGGTTCAATAGTTTTTCAGAAAGAGTTCCGCTCCGCCGCCGCCAGAAACCAAGATTCGGATCCAGAAACTCCGTTCTGGCACCCTGCCGGGACGAGGAATTTGGAGAGGATCATCGCCATCGTCATCACCAACGCATGTCCATCAACCAACGATGTTTCCCTCATCCATGAGTGAGTAATCCCCCGCTGTAGGCTTGGGGATGGTAGGGATTTGATGAGTTCTATCATGTAATCGAATAAGATTTGTTAGGGCATAGTGCCTAGTATCTCTATTAGTGCTATTTGACTTTGTTGCAACTTGTTGTGCTTAATGCTTGTCGCTAGGGCCCGAGTGCCATGATCTCAGATTTAAACTTATTATTGAATCATTATGATAGTATTGTTTGTGATCTTATCTGCAAGTTGTGTACACATATGATTGTACGGATCCAAAGGCCCCAAAGTGACAATAATTGGGACAACCGGGGGGTGGCTGTGGTGTGAGGATCACATGTGTTCACGGAGTGTTAATGCTTTGACCCGGTGCTCTATTAAAAGGAGCACCTTAATTGTCAGTAGTTCCCTAGAGGCCCCGCTGCCACGAGTTGACTAGACAGAAGATGTTGTGCAAGTTCTCATTGCGACCACGTATGACTATATTTGGAGCACATGCCTAGGATTGTTTAGTACTTGGATGCTTGTTATTATTTATCTACAATGCCCTAGATCTTGAAGTTACATGTTTAGACTCATCCATGCAACGCCCGTCCATCCATCCCTATGCCTACCGCACTCGAATCCTACTGTTACCGTTACTGTTACTATTGCTCATGTTTCACTGTTACTGATGATGTTGCTTTACTGTTGCTACTATCAAACTGTTGCTACTGATAAACTTCTGTGAGCAAGAACTATTTCCAGGTGCAGCTGAACTGACAACTCAGTTGTTAAGGCTTGCAGGTATTCTTTGGCTCCCCTTGTGTCGAATCAATAAATTGGGTAATACTACCCATGAAGACTGTTGCGATCCACTATACTTGTGGGTCATCAGGGGGCATGATATATCCACCAACTATACCAATTCTGGAGAATCATTCAACCATAAGTCTATGATTGTCGACACTTAGTTTTCTACTACAATTGCAAATACCCTTCTCAGTAATCATGATCCAAGGACTATCGTTGAGTGTGAAAAACGCTCCGACTGGCCTCAATGGAAGGATGCAATACAAGCAGAACTTGCCTCTCTTAATAAAACAAATGTATTCACTAAAGCAATACCAACACCTTCCAATGTTTTCCCTGTGGGATTCAAATGGGTTTTTCTCTGAAAACGGAATGATAACAATGAGGTTGTGAGATACAAGGCAAGGCTCGTAGCACAGGGTTTCACGCAGAGACCTGACATTGATGTCAATGAGACATATTCTCTAGTAATGAGTAGTATCACTTACCGGTACTCAATATCTTTGGTAGTAGAAAATCGTCTATCTATGCAGTTGATGGACGTTATGAACGCATATATTTACGGGTCACTAGATTCGGACATATACATGAAGGTTCCTAACGGAATCTCTGTCCCGAATGCAAAAAGCTGAACAAGTATTTATACGGCTTGAAACAGTCGGGACGGATGTGGTACAACCGACTCAGTGAGTTCCTTCTTCAGAAGGGTTACTCCAATAGTGATGACTGTCCATGTGTCTTCATCAAGAAGTCCTCTTCAGGATTTTGCATCATTTCATGATCTCAACATCATTGGCAACACACGAGATATTGATGAAGCACGCAATCATCTAAAGGCAGAATTTGTATCAAACCAAATTTTGCTTGGGTATCCAACTCGAGCACCTTCCCTCGGGAATAATGGTACACCAAGATGCCTATATCCAAAAAAATATTGGAGAAATTCAATATGGACAAATCCTATGCATATAAGACCCCATGGTGGTTTGTTCTCTAGACATTGGGAAATATCCGTTCAGGCCAAGGGATGATGGAGAAGAGATGTTGGGACCCGAGGTTCCATATCTCAGTGCCATTGGAGCTCTCATGTACCTTGCAAATTGTATGAGACCTGGCCTTGTATTTGCAGTAAATCTACTTGCTAGACACAGCACAAATCCAATCAAACGCCATTGGTCAAGAGTCAAGAATATATTTTGATATCTCCAAGACACAAAGGATCTTGGCCTATTCTTTCAGTTCAGAGAAATATGGACTCTAGTATGATTGGATACACTGATGCTGGCTACTTATCTGATCCCATAATGCCAGATCGCAGACCGGCTTTGTGTTCCTACATGTTGGAACTGCTATATCATGGAAGTCTTCAAAACAGACTCTGGTTGCAACTTCTACCAATCATTCTGAAATAATTGCATTATATGAGGCATCACGCGAATGTGTGAGTCTTTGCAGAATGATAAACCATATACAACAGTCATGTGGAATTGGTCCTATCGAATCACCTACCATTATCTATGAGGATAATACGGCTTGTGTTGCACAGATGCAAACATGATACATCAAGAGTAATATCACTAAGCATATTGCCCCTAAGTTATTTTATCCCCATGAACTCCAGGAGAGTGGGGAAATAAACATCTTACAAGTCAAATCATGTGATAATCTTGCCGACTTATTTACAGAGTCTCTACCAACTTCAACATTTCAGAAATATATTCATGAAATTGTTATGCGACGGCTTCGGGATTTGCAAGAATCAGGGGGAGTATCCTCCTAAACTATTCATGTTCAAAGCATCATATTACACTATTTTCCCCTTAAATGAGTTTACTTTACAAGTTCTTATTAAGGTTTTTAACGAGGTAATATCAACATAAGATCATATGTCATATTATCCGTTTCCCCACCAGGGTTTTTAGGAAGGTATAAACGACATATTCATTGACCTCTTTATTATATGAATTTACTTCATATCAAGTTAGTTGAGGCAATGATCATAATATAATGTACCATTTTCTTCTTATTTTCCCACTGAGTTTGAATGAGTTTTAACAGCATATCCTACACTAGTCCTCATATTTTTTCCACATGGTTTTTGGAGGACTACTCATTTTTCCCACTAGGTTTTTGGAAGAGACCTTTTTCAAGATGATGAACATGCTCAAGGACAAAAGGACAAGTATAGATTAGGGAGAGTGTTAGAATTTAATTAATTAATGTAATTAGCTAAATCAATATCTACTTGTAACCGCACGTGGATATCCCCACGATGTGGAAACCGACCCATCGTTCCTGAAGCGTCGCCTCCAGAAACCACCTTCTGAACCATCGTATCCTTTGGATACGTCCGTTCCCCATGTATATAAGTGTTCAGTTATCAATGGAAAAGTATCTTTTGATTCATTCTCTCATTCTCCCGTTTCTCGCTTTAACAGTTTTAGCTCATGTTCGTCAAGTGGAAGTCTGTGTTGCATCATTGTGGCTGTTGAACATCCTACTATATCGTTTATGATCAACTGAAGTGTTGAATGGAAAGGTCGATTATATTGGCTGTTTGCTGTTCATGTGCACTGGGATTTCCGATCATGTGTTTACCATTTGCATGCCAACTTGTGATTCTTTGTTGTGCATTAAGTTTGGCATCAGTCAACTGCTACGATAACTGCAGTATCCCTCTCGTAGCACACTGCTGGTACTCTGGCACTCGAATCTTTTTGTTATCACAACTCACGGTGTTCACGTGATTTCTCTAGGATTAACAAGCTCTGTCATTATAATCTAGTCCTGCCTGTTTCACATGCTACATTATAAAACTTGAGCTAAATATGCACCTGGTTGTTGGTGGGAGCAATGGAGATGAACTTGTGCTCAGTACAAACTGATGATCTCAGCATCTTTTGGTGGGAGCAAGGGAGTATTCACATATTTGGATATTTTTTTTCTTATTCCATTCTTCAAATGATGCATAAAAAGAAGGAAACTAGAGATTTCTTAGTCCCCAGCCATATAAAAATAGAAAATCATTCTTCAGATATGGAAGTAAAAAATGGTTAACATTCTTGGTATTGGTATCATCAATTATATTTTTGACGACATCGAAATTATTTTCTAGTCCTCAGTCATATCAAAAGAGAAAATATTTCCGTTCAAATCCAAAGTCAACTCAAATAAGTATCCAACTTATTAAACCAGTAGCTGACCACGGAGGAACTGCACTGAAGGTAAAATGGTTACTATTCTTGATATTGGTATCATCAATTATACTTTTTACATCAAAATTATTTATTGCTCACTACCAGATGCAATTTCTCAAAGATAAAACTGTGTATGAACAATGCCGTAAGTGTACAATGTATTCTCAAGGAACAGGGTATATGATTAACTCTCAGCAGCACTAAACCATCAAAAATCACACTGCAATAACATTAAAGATTTATTTAATATGGTGATTATGTCTAGATTAAAGGTAAAATGGTTAATATTCTTGACATTGGCATTGTCAATTATGCTTTTTACAACATCAAAATTATGTATTTTGCTCACTAATAGATGCAACAACTCAAAGAGAAAATAGTGCATAAACAATGCCACAGGTGTACAATCTATTCATGTATTAAGGAGAACAATTTACATGTTGTTACAGAATTGTAGAAGTCAGGCATATGTTACATTGACAAAGGAAGAAGCATTCTTTGCTTACTTCTCGTGTGCTTTCTCTTTAGTCCGATGCATATATAAAGCAGTGCTGCAATACATGCAAAAAAGAAAGCAAGTCCTCTCGATTGGAAATACAAAGCAACAAATGTGAGTACCAGTAAAGCAAATAAGACTAGTTTCCATATGACGAGCAAATCGTCAACCCTGCAGCAACAAACATCAAAAACATGTTTAGTGAGCAGATGCGACCTGAACATCTCTTGCTAAAAGAGGGGAATGTACCATTCTTCAGCACTTCTTTTTGTGTGTGTTGGAAACATGTAGATATTACAGAAGCTGGCATCCATCAATGTTGCACTCAAATTAAAAGGTGAGCCACTATGGTTTTTCCGAGGAAGCGACCATTGGGGATTTAGTTCAACCTTGATCATTTTGATTGGAGGTTGATATATAGCAGTGGTTAGTGATGAAATTGCCATCTCGTTTAGCCACATCAGAAAAAAAAACAATTCGTGGATGTGGTTGAACAAGATAATGGCGACAATGAAACACCAGCTAGAGACAAAGGAATAAATTATGGTGAACCTTATCTACCTCCTAACAGAACAGTGATCAAATTTTCCGCCCTAGCACCTGCAGTTTGGCAGCACACAACCTCCATTACAGATGCATGTAAGGCCATGATCAAGGCACAACAGCAAAAGGGCAGCATTCAGTCCCTAATTATCCTGATCTGTTCGGCGATTTGGAGGGAATTTTTTGAGACCAGCGCTGCTCCAGTGCGCACATTGTTCAGAGGAAGCAAGGGAAATGGTCCTTCGTGGGTGCAACAAGCTCCAGAAGCTGATGTGGGAACCACCACGACTCTGCCAAGTTTTTTCTGCATCGTTTTTTTGTTTCTCTGTAAATATTCTGTCTACTAAAAAATCGAAAGCCAGCATTCCTGGATCTTTCAAAAAAAATCCGCCCAATATGGCCAAACTAAATTATCCTAAACCCGGAGAAATTGAACAACAGATCAATCAGGTAAGGAGATGGACCTCAAGACTTGCAGACCAGATCTGAGAAGAAATCTAGCATGCCAGGGTCAGCGGGTCAGGGCTTGCTTACCATGAGTAGCTAGAGCTTGCGGAGGAGGTGGAGGAGAGGAAGGATGAGGCTGCCCAGGCGTTCCTGGATCGCGCCTGATACTCCTTCACCTGATCCACCAAGGGTTGCTGCTGCTGCAGGTCCTGCTCGACCTCCGCTCCTCGCGCCATCCGGCGACGGTGGTGGTGCGAGTGAGATGTGGAAACAGTGGGGGGCTCGATATCTTCTACATGGGCTTTCTTTTGAAAGTGGATCCATCTCCAGTAATGATAGTAGTACTCGTAAATTAATAATGGTTGTCATCTGGAAAAATGGTTGCTTCTCAAAAAAAAAATCTGGAAAAATGGTTGGGCTTTGGGCTCATTTCCTTCTAGACGTCTCTTCTTCTCTATGGGTAAAAGAAAAAAAAAATCTTTTGCATCCTTCGTAAGATGACCCTACCAGCTGATAAACAAAATATTTTTTACTAGTTGTAAAAAATATATATTCCCAGCAAAATAATCTAACAACAATAAATGAGGTGTGAAAACATCTACATAATTCATTTTGACGATATTTAGTCGGCACTGATTCATTCATCTTAAAGCAATAGTCAAGACCGTTAGAGTTGTATTTGTGTATATGCCGTAGATAACGCCGTGTACGGTCTGGGTTGATCGTTTTAACCAGGCGTATTGTACATGTATTGTAATTGTCTTTGATCTATAAATAGAGGGAACCCCCGATGGGGATGTTCACGTTCTTTTCTTCAAACTTGGTATCAGAGCCTAATTCCATATAGGGTTCGCCGCGCTCGCCTCAAGCGCCGCCGCCCTCGGCCACCAATCCCATCTAGGGTTTCGCTCATCGCTGTCCTTCTAGCTCGCGATGAACACCTCCATGGTGCAGGTCTCCACTGCCGTCGGCGCGTCGGCCTCTTCCGCCTCCGCATTAACCATCCCCGTCGGCGCCATCACCTCTCTCCCCACCTCCTACACGAACAACATCACGGTGCATCTCGACCGCACCAATTTTCTCCTATGGAGACGCAAGTCATCCCCACCATCGCCGGCCAGGGCTGGTAAGGCTTCCTCGATGGCTCCTGCACGCCGTCGGCAGCTACGATCACCACTGGAGAAGGTGCCAACGCTGTCACCTAGGCCAACCCGGCCTATTCTATGTGGTGGTACACGGATCAGCGTGTCCTCATCCTCCTTGGATCCATGACGGAAGAGATCCTCTCCCACCTCGCCGGGCGGACTACGTCCTCAGCGGTGTGGGCATGTCTTATGTCCATGTTCTCGGCGCAAAACAGGGCCGGCGTGCGCCAGATGCGGCGTTAGCTTACGATGTTGAAGAAGAACGACCTTACTACTGTTGGGGATATGCTATATGGGTATCCTCATAGCATGTCTCCTATCCGGATAACCCGGGTGACCCACAGTTGGTAGCATGGCCCATGGCCTGCTGGGCGGCCCAGTTAGATGGATCCAGAAGGGAGGCCCATGCCGGATAAAGAAAGGCTACGGTGGAGTCACCAACGTACCCGGAGCCTTGGAGTACAAGACACGCAAGACTAGTAATAGACGGTGTAGGACTCTGTAACCTGTCCGGCTAGGACTTTTCCCTATAACCTTAGGACCTGGCGACTATATAAGTCAAGCCTATGAGAGCCTTTAGGGAACGACCAAGTAGCGATTAGCATACACCTCGCACGGCGAACCTATCTCTGTAACTCGGCGTATTGCCATTATAGTGATTTATAGCAGGAGTAGGATTCCGTCACTGTTGTGGGATCTGAACCTGGGTAAGATGTGTTACTTCGTACCCGTCAACCGTCCGCCTTCCCCCGCGTCTCTGAACACGCACTGTGAGGACCCCTCCATGGCGTACTCGTCGGCAATACCACGACAGTTGGCGCCTACCGTGGGGCAAGAGGCGCTTCAGGATCTTCAGCGGACGAGGACCAAGATCTTTGCGGGAATTAGCGAAACCGTAGCCATCAGTCGCGTTCTCTTCTCCGACAATGTTCCGATCGTCCCTCCCGACGAGTTCTGGATCTCGGCAAAGAATAACCCTACGCGGTGTTCGATCGTTCCTATCGGAGACATCCACCTCTTCCGACTCGGGCACTAGTTCCCTGGGAGTCGGAGGAGCATCAAGGCCCGCACGGACCGCCTACGGGCATGATATGTTTGCGGAAGGATCGATGTAGAATCTCTCTTCCGAGTTTTCCGGCAAAGATCGGAAAAATTCAAGGCCCACCTAAACCGCCCCTGTGCAGGATATGACGGTGGAAGATCGCTGCAAGTCCGCCGGCTTCACCCGTACGTCTAGACAGCAGAGATCAAAGTTCGTCGGCGTGGTTACCATCTTCGATCTGGCGCGTTTGCGTTCAGAGAGAGGGCGAAAACCCCCGCGACTACCTGGCCAGGTGGCTCCGTATACGAGCCGATCTGGCCCACTACCCCAATGATGATGCTATGCATCACTTTGTGGAAGGACTGGACCATGGCACGCTCCTCAGGCATTCTCTAAGACGGCAGCAGGCGTCGGGACGCCTTACCTTCGAAGGCATGGTGAACACCGTCAACAACTACGTGGAGGCTGAAGCGGCAGCTCAGACAGCGCTTGCGCTCATCGACGGAGAACCTCCGATTCAGCCACCACCACCACCGCCATCGTCGTAGTTGCACCGCCACCTCCAGTCATCGTCGCTGTTGTTGCACCTCCACCGCCTGTCATCGAGGAAGTCCTGGCACCCTCCGACTCTGTGATTGACGCGCTATACGCCGACTTCAGTACAGATTCAGAGGAGATATATTTCAGTCCAGAGGAACTAGACTCCACCATGCAGGAGATGGAGGAGTACACGTGCGACGAGCAAGCCAACAACGCTGTCACGTCTCGAGAGGTGTTCGTCACCATTGGGACGGCGATGGATGAAGATCAACCTGGACGAGCTCCGCCTACAACGCTGGACAAGGGGAAGGGACCACCTGTTGCTGCCGACGATGATCGCGCAAAGGTCATGCCCCCTCCGCCTAATCCAGTACAACAGTCGTAGAAACTCGGCACCGGCCCAAGCAACAACAACACCGCAAACCTGCCGCCTCCGGCATCTACGTCTGCTGCTGCCCAAGTTACTCCAGCTGATAGAGTGATGTACGGCAACCTCCTAGTCGAGCCACTGACCGTAGCTCATATCCGGAACGTGACCCAGCTTGACGAGAAGCGTCAAGAGCTGCTGGAGGAAGCACATGCCATCGCGGAGCAAGGCGCTAAGCTAGATCGAGATCTGGTCAACGCGCAGAAATCCATAGAGAAAGCCAGAGCAATGGAGGCCGAGTACAAGACTCTGCTGCAGCAGCAGAAGGCCAAGAAAGCTCTAGCTCGCGTCATCAACGATCCTGGTGTACGGCGAAACCTAGGATGGGCTCTCTCGAAGCCGGCACAAGCCAAGCCATACATTGACAGTGAAGGCAGACAGGTGATGCCCACTCCACTTCTCAACCTCGCCGTCGCTAAGACCCTTCTGGAGCAGGATAGATCGCCCGAGACAGTGGACCAGGTCTATGACCTAGTGGCCAAGGCGGTGAAGCGGCAGGAAAAGGACACCTCTCAGAGGCTTGAGTCTGACCCAGCGTTTTGCCAGTCTAGCCAACATAAGCCGCCAAGGGACAGATCTCCTCTTGATGTCGGGTCTCAGATGGGTTCATCAGAACAAAGACGGAGGGATGCGCGCAACAGGAAGGATGCTATCCCCATATCCTCCGACCATGGAGAAAGGCCCGACCTCATCGCCCATCGCCAGCGCCCCGATCCCCCCGACATCGCGAAGATCCCAAGGCTCACCATAGTACGGATATGCCCCCGCCAAGGCAGAGTGGCATCGTCATCCGCGACAATGCGGAGCAGACCCGTCATGACGGAGAGCGCAAACAAGGACACAAGAGCAGGTCGCGCCATGACCCTCCGCGTCCGGCAAGCAATCGCGACAAGCGGGAGGCATCGTAGGAGGGTAATAGCAAGAAGGCTAACCCACCGCCACCTCCGCCTCCGTCGCCACCTAGCAGTCACCATGGCGGAGGGGGCCCGCGTTGTTCACGCATCCCATCCCCTGTTGACAAGAAGAAAAACCCGGAGCCGTACGATGCACGTTCGCGGATCGATAAGATCCACGAGGCCCGGGAAGGACCATACCTGGGACCCCGTTGCTTTGGACCTGCGATACGGTCTGCAACTTACCCCAAAGGTTTTCAGATTGACAAGACCATCAAGCCCTATGACGGCACCGCTAAGCCAGCTACATGGTTGCAGGACTACTGAAACGCGGTAGAGATTGCCGGGGGTAACCCCAACGTTGCCATCAAATACCTCCCATTGATGTTGGCAGGCATAGCCCGCCAATGGATTGATGACTTGCCGGAGAAATCCATCTGCAATTGGTTGGACATGCAATAGGCATTCACCAAGAACTTCGAGGGTACGTACAAACGTCCCTGCACTGTTGGCGATCTACAGCGGTGCGTGCAAGAGAAAGACGAGACATCTCGCGCCTACCTCTCCCGCTGGCTTGATATGAAAAATTCATGCGCAGGTGTGCATGCTCAGACCACCATGGCCGTCTTCATCGATGGGTTGGAAAGGGGCACGTTGCTCCGACATAAGCTGAAGCGCTTGCAGAACAATCACCAGCTTGACTTGAACCAGATGATTCAGTTGGCTAGTAAGTTCGCAGCTGCCGCCGACGATGCTCGCGGCTCTCTACCGACAACAGCCGTTCCAACTCAAGCTCGGAGGAACAACAGTACAAAGCGGAAAACCACTCCAAAAGAAAAGCAATCTCCCGAAATGGTCGCCATGACCTTTGCAGGACAAGGTGATGGCGGACAACATGGCCGAGGACGGGGAGCTGGTCGTGGGCAGCAACGAGGAAGTGAAACTACCTCGGCACCGCTCCACGTTCCCCAAACCTACGAAGAGTACCGCGATATGTCGTGCCTCGTACACCTCGATGTCAATGGCAAGGCCACCCATACCAATCGACACTACAAGTTCGTCAACGACCTCAAGGAAGACCCGGAGTCTGGCTACAAGCAAAGTCGGAAGAACAGACCGCGAGGCAAGGGCAAGGGGAAGAAGAAGGAGGAGGAGTCCAAGGATTCAAGTGACATGGACGAGGATGTTGACCCCAAGCACGCCGCCAAAAGCGACGACAAAGGCAAGAACCCCTTCGTGAAGAAGGCGCCGGTCTACCACACTTTCCTTGGCACCCCCACCGTCCGACAACAGAAGACCTCTATGAGGATACTGATGGCCACTCTACCCCCGGTTCCCCAGTACCTGTGCTGGTCGGAGGTTCCAATTACTTGGGACAGGAAGGATCACCCAGACCTCATCCCTACGGAGAACCAATACGCCATGGTCATCAACCCCTTGATTGACGGCGTGGAGTTCACCAAGTGTATGGTGGATAGTGGAAGCAACATCAACATCATGTACCTGGATACACTGCAGAAGATGAACTTGATGGAGGCAAACCTAAGGCGAACTAAGACCATCTTCCACGGCGTAGTTCCTGGTCGGGAGGCTCGGTCCCTTGGGTGCATCACACTTCAGGTTGCCTTTGGCGATGTTAATAATTACCGCCAAGAGCGCATGACCTTTGAGGTGGTCCCCTTTAAGAGCGTGTACCATGTCATATTCGGCCGCGACATATTCCACACCTTCATGGCCAAGCCATGCTTCGTCTACAACAAACTCAAGATACCCGGACCAAACGGCGTCATCACCGTATCCGGAAGCTTTACCAAGGCAAGGGACTGTGAGATTAATGAAGCAGCCTTCACGGAAGTTGTCCTCTACAGTGAAGAATTCAAAGAGATCCATAGTAAGGTCGATGACTCAGAAATGCCCGCGTCGAAGAAAGAGATTTCTGACTCCGCTCCTGCATTCAAGGCCGCCATCAAGACCAAGCCGGTGGAACTTGTGGTAGGCGATGCCTCCAATACCACCGCCATTGGGACGAACCTGGATCCCAAATAGGAAAGAGCGCTCGTCGAGTTCCTCCGTGAGAATAGGGACATCTTTGCCTGGCAACCTGCCGACATGAAAGGTGTACCTAGGGAACTTGCCGAGCACAACTTAAACATTGATCCAAAATGCAAACCAGTGAAGCAACCTCTACGACGCTTTGGAGATGAGAAGATACGCGCCATACGCAAAGAGATAGCTAGGTTACTTAAGGCTAGTTTTATCCGTGAAGTCCTTCACACCCAATGGGTGGCCAATCCTGTACTTGTCCCTAAAAAGGGAACCAAAGAATTAATAATGTGCGTTGATTACACCGTCTTGAACAAGGCTTGCCCCAAAGATCCGTTTGCTTTGCCTCGCATTGACCAAGTCATTGACTCGACGGCTGGCTTGGAACTTTTGTGTTTTCTTGATGCATACTTAGGATACCACCAGATCAAGATGAGGAAGTCAGACCAATTGGCCAGTTTGTTCACTACCCCATACGACACGTTTTGCTATATTACGATGCCCTTTGGGCTGAAAAACGCAGGTGCTATGTACCAGCGGACAATGCAACGTTGCCTTCATGACCAAATTGGTCGGAACGTTCACGCCTATGTGGACGATATTCACGGTGATGTCTAAAAACTCAAATGACTTAATCTCCGACTTAAAATAAACCTTTGATTATCTCCGGAAATACAACATGATGCTTAACCCTAAGAAGTATGTCTTCAGGGTTCCAGCCGGCAAATTGTTGGGCTTCATCGTTTCCCAGCGTGGAATCGAGGTTAACCCGGAGAAAATCAAGGCCATCTTAAACATAAACCGTCTGACATGCCTAAAGTACATTCAACGACTAACAGGTTGTGTTGCAGCAGTTAGTCGGTTCGTCAGCCGACTTGGAGAGAAGGCTCTGCTGTTGTACAAGTTGCTGAAGAAGGCGGACAAATTCACGTGGACGGACAAAGCAGATGCAACATTGAAGCAGCTAAAGGAGATTCTTTCCTCAGCGCCCATCCTTGCAACACCCGAGCCTGGAGAGCCCATGTTAATCTACATGGTGGCAACCAAACGGGTAATCAGCATCGTCGTCGTGGTAGAGCAGAAGGAACCAGGCTATGAGCACGGAGTTCAATGACCAGTTTACTATGTGAGAGAGGTCTTGACGGATTCCAAGCAGCATTACCCGCACTACCAGAAGATAGCTTATGGAGTATTCCTTGCTTCTCGGAAGCTGAGGCATTACTTTCAGGAGCACCCAATCACAGTGGTGAGCAAGACTCCACTGTCCGACATTATCAGCAACAGCGATGCTACGGGAAGGGTCGTAAAGTGGGGCATTGAACTTGCCGCCTTCGAGATCACCTACAAGAGACGCGACGCTATCAAGTCACAAGCCTTGGCGGACTTTATCGCAGATTGGACGGAGATGCCAGATGCTACTCCGTTGCTGGAACCAGAGTACTGGGTGATGCACTTTGACGGATCAAAGCTGCTCAACGGCTCGGGGGTTGGTGTATTGCTAGAGTCACCAACTAGCGACAAGCTAAACTATGTTCTGCAAATCCACTTCGAGGATACGAACAACATGGCGGAGTATGAAGCACTCATTCACGGACTACGCGTAGCCAAGGATATTGGCATCAAGCGCATAGTTTGCTGTGGACATTCCGACTTGGTTGCCTAGCAGGTGGCTGGCACCTGGAATGCGCGGAACCCTATGATGGTGGCATATCGAGACGAAGTGGACGAGATAGACAAGAGCTTCTTGGGCTACGAAGTCAAGTATGTACCTAGGGAGCAAAACGAGGCGGCCGATCTGCTATCTAAGCTTGGATCAGGGCGCAAACGAATTCCGCTAGGAGTTTTCCTAGAGCATCTACGGACACCATCCGTGAAGGGAGCCGACATCGACAACCCGGATAGAGTTGACTCTTTCGTCCACATGGTGGCAAAGGTCCCTCCGGCTTGGACAAAACCGTTCATAGAATATCTCGAACACGGAACTTTTGCCCGACGACAAAGTCGAAAGACGGCAAATAGTACGTCGAGCGAAGGGCTATACCATAATCAATGGACAACTCTACAAAAGGAGCACTACTGGTGTATACCTAAAGTGTGTTTCCCAGCTAGAAGGTATTGAAATCCTACGCGAAATCCATCTCGGAGATTGTGGGCATCATGCCGCTCCTCGATCGTTGGTCGCGAAATACTTTCGGCAAGGATTCTACTGGCTGACCGCAAAGGCGGACGCCGACAAGCTGGTTGAGACATGCATGGGATCCAGTATTATGCCCGACAACCACATGTTTCTGCTAAAGAATTGCGAACAATACCAATAACTTGGCCGTTTGCAGTCTGGGGGCTAGACATGGTAGGAACGTTACAAACGGCACCATGTGGGTTTACACATCTGCTAGTAGCAGTTAATAAATTCACTAAATGGATAGAATCTAAACCCATTAGAAAGCTTGATGGGGCAACTGCCCTCAGGTTTGTCCGGGATCTAGTGGTGAGATTTGGTCTCCCACATAGCATTATCACCGACAACGGCAGCAACTTGTCACTCGGAGAAGTGGAGGCTTATTGTTGGGAGAAGGGCATATGACTTGACCTTGCATCTGTGGTCAGGTTGAGCGAGCCAATGGATTAATTCTACAGGGAATAAAGCCACGTCTTGAGGCACCTCTACATAGAGCAGCTGGAGCCTGGGCGGAAGAATTGCCATATGTGTTGTGGAGTTTACGAACTACACCCAACAGATCCACCGGCTACACCCTTATTTCATGGTATATGGAGCAGAAGCCGTCCTACCTTCCGACATACTTCACGATGCACCAAGAGTCGCCGCCTACGACGAAGATGACGTTGAAGAATCCAGATGCCTAGATGTGGACCTTCTTGAGGAGGAGCGCGTTTTGGCATGTCAAAAATCCGCCATCTACCAGCAGAAGCTACACAGCTACCATATTCGCCGCGTTCGTCATCACTCGTTTAAAGAGGGGGATTTTGTGCTCCGACTTAAGCAGAAGAAGTCACACAAATTATCCCCGCCATGGGAAGGACCGTTCATCATAAGCAAGGCGCTACTCAATGGGTCTTACTACCTCGTTGACAATCGTGAACTGAAGGATAGAACCAACGAGGATCATAAGCGTAAGCGACGTGACCCGGATGATGACTACCCGGAGCTTGATCGACCATGGAACATAGCATAGCTACGTCCTTTTTACACTTAGCATTTTTATCTAATTGTGTACCTCTTTTAATTCAATGAAATAAATCTCTCTGGTTCACTCATATTTCTGAGTATTTTAACTCCTTTAGTGTCCATTTTTGGATCATATAAAACCTTTATGCACAAGTTTTGCGATTGCACTTGTGAAAATTCTGCCTACGGGCGTTAGCTTAAGTTTTCTGGTCTACACGTTCTTTGTCGTTTTATGTGGATTCTCGAGTAGTGACTTTCGGCACTTATTGTCGGCGATTTTGTGCTTAGGTTATTGACGATGCCATTGGGCATCATCACCTGAGCGCATGGTTCCGACAACGAGTCTTCGGACTCACCAAAAGTCAAGCATAAGAACCAAAGTAATGGATAAGCCAGCACTTGCTTAAAAAATATATACATGCTGGAACTAGTTCTTAAGTAGCAGGACATACATCATTGTTTTCCGCCTTAAGTTAATACATAGTTTTTTCCGCATACGCATCAAAGATGAAACAAATATTACAAGTTGTTTTTCATTCCTTTGGCGCAGGCGACTTGGAAGCAGCGTCATCGGCAGCAGGAGAATCACCCTCGAAGTCGGAAGTGTGAAGAGACTCGGAGGAGATTTGATCGCCGCCATCGATGGTGTTCATTGGCACGAAGACGTTAACATCGACCAACTCGGCGACTCTGGTGTCATAACCCGCTAGTGACAACAAGATAGCCTCATGGTTTATCTTTTGTGCTTCGTCATCTACGTCGGGGATGCCAGAGGTTATCGTGTCAATGTCGGCATTCTCGTAGTGTGCCTTCACCATGGATAGCGCCATCCTTGCACCGGCCCGTGCACATGAAGCTTTCCAGCTTGTAATACGCTCGGGGGCTCGGCACAGGATCTCCGAGAACTTCGCCACAGAGTCTGATGCCTTTATGTTGATCTGGAGGGGCTTGGCAATCTCTTTGGCTTGCGTGATGGCGGTGTTAATGAAGTTGCCGGCAAGAACCATGCATTCCTTTGCCGGAGGAGGCGACCGGCTTAAACCCATAGGAGCTGCAAATTCCGACAAAGGAGAACATGAGTTCAAAAATTCAAAGTATCCAGCTTATAGAAATCCAAGATGGAGAATCACTTACTGAAGATGCTAGCCTCAGCTTGCCAGAGGGTGAAAGAACATGTTGGGCCCCCATGTGTGGTTTTGGTAATTAATGACAATCTTTATGTACTAATGTGTGTATTAAGTTTTACTTGTAGGAATTTTCCATTGGCATTGCTTGGAGCATGTGTTGACTTCAAGATAGATGAAATGAGAAGAAGATGTGTTGTGCAAGCTCAAAATGCGCCATCTATAGAAGATCTCATGTTTGATGCTTGCCATCCTCGGTGATCATGGATCGATGATGAGGAATCAAGAAAGGTGTCCATCTTGAGAAGGACAAGATCGTATACATCGATCTCAAGTGGATTGCTCAAGGCAAAGGTATAATATTGATAGGTTTTCCCTTTTGCCGGTCTCATGTTTGTTGGGAGACCGGGTTTAGGATAGATAACCGTACTATCAAGAGGGGCTCTCGAATGAGTAACTCGGTCACATCGTTCGGAGATAGATCAAACCTTTGCATACTTGCATCATCATATTTGGTTGTTATTTGGTCTTATCCATGTGAGGATATAGAGCTTGTGGTAATCTCCATAACAAGCTCTAGTTCATCAAAAACGGATTTCCCTTTTATATCTTATTGCGTTTTGATCTTGGAGGTTTTACCGGTTTGTATTTTAGAGATAGGTAAAACCTTCCATTATTTGGTTCTTACTCATGTGAGGATTTAGAGCTTGTGTTAATCTCCATGACAAGCTCTCGTTCATCGAAAACGGATTTCATATGCATTTTCTATTACGTTTTTTATGTTGGAGGTTTTATCGGTTCATCTTTTTGATAGAGGTTAAACCTTTCGTCATTTGGATCTATCCTCCCTTGCTGGACTATAATGTTTCTTTGCATTATCTTTTAGAGCTTGTTGTCCTCTTCGAAACGAGCCCAAGATCATCAAAATCGGAGTCCGGATGCAAAAGTTATGGCCGTTTTCGTTCAGGGATGACCGGTAGTACCGGACCAGGGTCCGGTAGTACCGGAGGTCCGGTAGTACCGCTTCGTAGTACCGGTCGGTACTGAAAAAAATGCGTTTGGCGACCTGGGATCCCCAGGGATTGTCCGGTAGTACCGGGAATGTCCGGTAGTACCGGGAATGTCCGGTAGTACCGGGATTTGCGCTTTTTTGACTTCAACGGTTGGATTTTCGGGGAACCTATTTAAGGGGCCTTCTTCCCCAATGGTTCCCTAACCATTCTTGCAAGTTTTCCCCTCCATTGTTGACCTTCTTGATCTTGCTTTCTCTCAATCCCTCCAATGATTCTTGCATATTCTTGAGGGATTTGAAAGAGGAGATCTAGATCTACAATCCCACCAATCAATCTCTCCTCTAAGTGAGGGGAACATATTGGGATCTAGATCTTGGAGTCATTTGTGGATTTCCTCCATTGTTCTTCCTCTCTTATTCCCCCATAAGCTTTTGTACCTTTGGTGGAACTTGGGAGAGAGAGATTTGAGCACCTTTGTGGTGTTCTTGCCATTTGCATTTGGTGCATCGGTTTGAGTTCTCTTTGGAGGATTTGATTTGAGTTACTCATTGGAGCTTGTCCCTCTTGGGTTCTTGGAACCCTAGACGGTTTGTGGCCTTGGTGGCATTGTGGCCTTGGTGGCATTTGTTGGGAGCCTCCAATTAAGTTGTGGAGTTGTGCCCCAACCTTGTGAGAGGTTCCGGTTGCCACCGACAAGTGCACCGATAGTGGAAGCGTGGATCGATCCCATTGGGGTGAAATTCACCGGAGAATAAGGGAGGCCTTTTGTGGCGTTGGTGGTTTGATACCACCCCCTCTCCAAACGAGACGTACTCCATGTTGGGAGGAACTCGGTAAAATATCGGTGTCCCCGCGTGCCTCGGTTATCTCTATACCCGAGCTCTTTACTTATGCACTTTACATTGTGATAGCCTTCGTGCTTGAAGTAATATATATCTTGCTATCACTTTGTTGTTTGTATTGCTTAGCATAAGTTGTTGGTGCACATAGGTAAACCTTAGTTGTTTCTAGGTTGTGCTTTACAAAGTAAACACTAGTTTAATTCCGCCTTTGTTGAGCCACTCTAGGAAAAGTTTTAATCGCCTATTCACCCCCCCCCCTCTAGGCGACATCCGTATCCTTTCAATTGGTATCAGAGCCCGGTCTCTCATTTTAGGCTTCACCGCCTTGAGAGCAAAGATGTCGGCTAGAGGATTAGTGCACAATGACATGCTCACATTCGATGGCACAAATTATGATGTTTGGAAAATTCGCATGCTTAAGTTATTTCGGGAAATTCACCCAATTATTGAGGGCTATCTATATGTGGGTTTCTCTTCTCCTATGGATACACAAAACGAATCTCTAGAGGAGAAGTTGAACTCTCATGTAAATGCTCTAGCTACTAAAATTCTCTTGCATGTTGTGAGCAATGTAGTTCTTTCGTCTATCATGCCTTATTCAAGCGCTCGTGAGATATGGACCAAGCTTCAAGATAAATATAGCAAGTCCAACATTATTGAGGATGATTGTGTTGCTTCCACTTCCGGTCGAGATGAGTTCTCATCCTCTACCACTTCACCAACATGTGATTTTTCACAAGGTAATGAAATGGTGAGTGGTGATAGAAATTGCAATATGGATAGTGTGTTCACTATTTGTAATCCCTCATATCTATCTAGTTGCAATGATCTAGATTTGGACCTTAACACTTCTAGCACTCAAAATTCCTCACATGCTTGTGTTAATAGTCCTTGCATATCATGTAGAAATGACTTGTACAAATCTCATGATGATATGCTCATGTTGTCTTGTTGCCATGATAAAAATGCTTCTATTTCCTCTAGTGTTTGTGTTGCTAACCATGTAGAGGAAAATGAAGATTCTATGGGCCAAGGCAAGGTCTTGAAGAGAACTTCAAGTGCAATCTCATCATCACCTTCCTCCGGTTCTCACGTGTGCCTTATGGCTAAGGGAACAAAGGTAACCTCTTTGGATCCCATTATATCTCATGATGATGATGATGAGGTTGAGAATGATAATAATGATTATAGAGGTAAGTATGATATTACCTCTATTAAGAAAATGGGAGAGGTTGTCTATAGTGCTCTCTACAAAAATAAACTTGCTTCCTCCAACCTTCTTGAAATCTTGAATTATGCTATAGAAGGCAATGATCTAATTGAGGAGCAAGAAAACATAATTGATGAAAAGTTTGCACTTGAGCGTGAATATGCTAATGAACTTTCTCAAGTAAAGGACTCCCTTGAAGAAGAACAAACCATCAAAGAATCTCTTGAGGAGACTTTTACTCTAGAATTATCTAGAGTAAAGGAATACCATGATAGAGAACTTGCGGTGGCTAACTCCTTCAAGATTAAAAATGATGAACTTGAAGTTGCTTATGCTAAACTTGTTGAGGATTTTGAGCACCTGAAAAATGGCTCTAGGGTCATAAAGGGTGAGCTCATCAAACTCACCGAGTCACATGAGCAACTTAAAGCTTCATATTCAAAAGAGCTTGCCAAGTTGCCCTCACCTCTCACTAATAATGATGATGCTTGTGCTACTAACTCTATTTCTTGTGAAGCGTCTATTTTGGAGGAGAATGTTGAGCTAAAGGCTCAACTTGAGTTTCTAACTAGCAACTATGGGAAATTAGAAGAAAGTCATGTTAAGCTCTCAAGCTCGCATGAGGATCTTCTAGTCTCCCATGGTAGGCTAAAGTTAGCTCATGAGGCCATAGTGTCAAAGGTAACATCTAGTGGGCCTCATGTGGACATTAGCACTACATCTACTCCAAATGTTATATTTCCATGTGCTAGTCCATGTAATTCATCCTCTCACAACCATGCTATATCTCGTGATGAATTACATTTCGTGCCTTGTTGCTCTAACAATGTGGCATCTACTTCCTCTAGTACATTTGTTGAAACTAACCATGTAGAGGAAATCAAAGAGCTCAAGGCTCAAGTCACTTCTTTGAAGAATGACTTGAAAAGGGGTCATCAAGGGAAGGCCGCACTCAACAAAATCTTGAGTGTGCAAAAATCCCCCAATGACAAGAGTGGGCTTGGATTCAACTCAAATATCAAGAACAAGTCCACTATCAAGTTGAAGCACAAGGATAACAAGAAGAATGGCCAAGATCAAGTCAAGAATCCGGCCAACATTGTTTGCTTCAAGTGCAAGGAAGAAGGGCATCATGTCAAACATTGCCCATTAAAGAAGAAGTCCCTTGGCAAGAAGCAACAAGGGAAGCGGCCTCAAGCTCTACATATTGTTAGAGATGGGCCTCCTCCCAGAAGACTCAAGCTCTTCCTCAAGCTGTTTCTTCATCCAAGAAGAAAGATGGCAAGAGTAGAACTTGCTACATATGCCGCGAGAAGGGGCATATTTCTTCCTCATGCACTATCGGTATCTCCTCATCCAACCCTATCTTGATTGATGATGCTTATTCACTTCGTAAGGATGAGGTTGGCAATGTGTTTGCCAAATTTGTTGGTGCTCAATGTGGTGTCAAGAAAAGAACCATTTGGGTTGCCAAGCCTATTGTGACTAACTTCTTAGGACCCAACTTGGTTGGGGACCAACAAGCCAAAACTTGATCAATAGGTGTGTTTTGGAGGGCATTGGAGTCTTGGCTACATCATGAAGAATTAAGGGATCTTCATTATTATTTTTGTCAAGCCAAGTCATGTGGATTATATTGCTCCTATTATATTTCCAATGTTCCTCCTTGCGGTAACATATGCTTAACTCATTTCATTGAAAGTTACTCGCCCCCTTGTGCATGTGTTGGTTTTGTATCTTCCATGCTTTTGTACATGTTGTGTTTTCCACCTAATTATCTTGAGGTATCAAACATATTTGTGTATGATTAGGTGGCACACCATGTATGTGTGTTCCTTGTATTGGAGCCTTACTTGTTTATATTTGGTATCTTATTTGGCTCTTGTGAGAGATTAATGGACTATCCCATTTTGGGGGAGTGTTATGCTTAGGCATTCCACAATCCTAAAAATGTGTGTACATGAGGATTACCACCTAGTATTTATATTGGATTGTTGTCTAGTCTCTATGTGGTATAATTCTCATGAGAAATTTAATTTTATAATGTCCACTAATTATCTCTATTTGTATCCTTTTCCCTCGTGTTGGTTTTATGGTAGTATCACATTATGGGGGAGTCATATGCTTAGTGCATATTGCAATCCTAGAAATTGTGAATTTTTGAGGTTGTGTCACTTAGAATTGATATTGATAATTATCTAGCACCTATGAGACACATTTGCTCATACAAGTTCCAATTTGATTGAATGGCTTTATTGATCTTATGTTGGATCTTGTATATGATAATGGTTCTTGGTATGTGTTTCCTCATATTTAGATATTTATATTCGCATGGAAACCATTTGCTTCAAGTTACTCTAATCACTAGTGATTGTGTGACTATTGGAAGCTACCAAGAATCTTGTTTGAAGTATCATGCTCAATTCTTATATTTAGTTATATGCTTCTTGTTGTGACTATGATCTTGGATATCCATGCAAGCTACCTTGGGAAAATTATTCCCAATATTTCTTGTCCTTGGACAATGAGCACCCAACTTATGGTAGAATTTATTGATCATATTCACTTTGGCCCTTGCTTAATTTTATCCTATCTTTGGCCAAGAAAATGTTTTGTGTTGTCTCCCAAGCCTTCCTTGCTTCTTGTGGATCTTCTTATTTTATTGATATCCTCTTGTGCTTTACTTATTATAGGTACTAGTGATGATCCCATTTGTGTGCATTTTGCATCTAAAAGGAAAATCCTACATAATGCACTATCTATGGGGGAGCTCTCCTATTTTATTTAGAACACTCATATTTATGCTTCTTTGTTTGGTCCATATCAGGTTTTATGTGCTTGGAACCTCAATCTTTTCGTTTTGGTATTTGTGCCATCATGAGAAGTTTGGGGAGTTTGGTTTCATGTTAGAACCTTGGTCTTTTTGGGAGTTGGTTTTGTCTCATTCATTGCTTCTTGATTTGACCATTTTAGAATGAGATAAATCCTTGAGCATTTTTATTTCTATCTATTTTTGCTCTTTTGGCCTTAGCCTAGTTCATTTGTTGAACTTGTGATCTTTCATGTGTTGAATTGGTTCGTGGATACAATTTGGACATCGTTTGGCATGTCACACTCTTGTGTGTGCAATCTCGATTTACTTGGTGTTTTGTTCAAATTGTATCTCCTTTTTGGTTCTTGAAAGCTTCATGCATGCATATTTACTATATGATTATATTATGGCATGTTTGCTTTCTTTGATCCAATATATAGGGGAAACTCCACCAATTCCCATCGGCTAAGTTGTGCATGAAATTCAATTTCATATCAATGGGCACATAATTATGTGGAGTCTCTCCTATGTATTGTAGTTTCTCTAACTACTTTGGACCCAATAAGTTTGGGGACCATTTTGTACTTAATTGTGTTTTAGGTACATTGGAGATATATTGGATGCTTGTCTTTCTATTTTGAAGAAGTGGTGCGTACATGAAAAGTTGAGTCAAGCTATAGGATGATCAACGAATTCATATACTCTACATCCTACCAATTATATCTCGGTAACAAGTATCTCTTTCTCATGCTCATATATCTTGATTCCAACCGTTTGTCGGTTCCTTCTAGCATGAATTCATGTATTTGTAATTGTTGTAGTTCTAGCCATGGCTTTAAGAGAACTCTCTATTGTAAATGTGTATAAGTTGAGATGGGTACATATAGTTGGGACTATACAAAATCATGCATATGATCCTCCAATCCCAAATATATCAATCTAGCAATTTATTGCCTATCATCTCCTCAACTTCTCTCATATGCAATAGTGAGATTTTGCTAGTCTATTTTCTCTTATGATACTTGTTGCCTTTCTTCATATATTTCAACTTTCAACTTTTCCCTTGGTGATAGTTGTAATATATGTAGTGTGTTTGTGTTTGAAGTCCATTATGTACAATAAGATATATGTGAGCCTTTGGCCATGCTTTGAAGCAAAAATCTTATTGATATATGTTATGACTTCATTTTTTGCCTTTCATGTGCTTTCTTGTATAATCTTCTTGATGTGTGCATTTTTCTTCTTTGGAATATGTCTTTGTGATATTTTCCACTTAGATACATATACACATATGAGAAGATAATTTTAGTTGATTTTTAATCCTTGGAGACCACCTTTCTATTCCTTTTGATTCTTTGGTGGCTTCCAAATTTAATTTCCTATGAGTGTTAGTTCCTCTTGTTTGCATATTTGGGCACTCATATTTGTTCTCTCATACCTTGCATTGTTAAATAAACTTGTATGAGTGAGGATTCCATGATTATGCACCTTATTCCCGAATACAATTATCATAATTGGTGCATTATCTTTGGGGAGCTCATCTAATTCATTTAATAATGCTCATTTGTCTTATTTTATCATTTATTGTGCCTTGAATGTTTATGGAGAAGTGAGGATTCCATATTTGTGCATTTTTGTATTGAAATACAACGATTCTAAAGTGTGCACAAATCTTGGGAACTTCTCTATTTTATTTAGTCATTTATTTGATCTTTCATTTGTTGTGTTTTAAATGCTTATGGGAGAGCAAGGATTCCATATTTGTGCATTATGTATCCCAATACATTTATTTTGAATTGTGCACAAATCTTGGGGAGCTTCTCTATTTGTTATTTAAAACACTCTTTTGCTCATATCATAATATCTTGTTGTTTCCATTTGGACTCATTTGTTGTTTTCAAATTGGTTTGTCGGACCTTGTAGTTGCTTGCATCATTTGACTTTATTTTTGCAATCTTCGGGTCCTCGATATAGTTCTACTCCCTCCCAAGTATTCATCATTGGATATGTGCAAAGGCACACCTTTGGAGGAATTATTACTATATTTGCCTTCTAGAACTTGTCACCCATTTCGGCAATCGATGCCAATGGGGGAGAAGTTTTAGAGGGTTTAAGGGAAGTTGGTTTATGCATTGAGTTTGTTCTTATGCATTTGCCTCTCATGCTCTTGCATCTTTGTTGTTGCTTAGCATGTGGTATATATAGAGGAAACTCCACCAATGATAATGATTGGCAATATATGCAATGAAATTCAAGTTCATCACACATGCATAGATTGTGGGGGAGTTTTCTCTATATATGGTGGTGGTACCAATATCACATTCTTTTGTAGTATTTGATATTGGTATTACTATGTTATTCATTAATATTCCTTATATAAACCCTCTTAAAGGGATTGTCATCAATTACCAAAATGGGGGAGATTGAAAGAACATGTTGGGCCCCCATGTGTGGTTTTGGTAATTAATGACAATCTTTATGTACTAATGTGTGTATTAAGTTTTACTTGTAGGAATTTTCCATTGGCATTGCTTGGAGCATGTGTTGACTTCAAGATAGATGAAATGAGAAGAAGATGTGTTGTGCAAGCTCAAAATGCGCCATCTATAGAAGATCTCATGTTTGATGCTTGCCATCCTCGGTGATCATGGATCGATGATGAGGAATCAAGAAAGGTGTCCATCTTGAGAAGGACAAGATCGTATACATCGATCTCAAGTGGATTGCTCAAGGCAAAGGTATAATATTGATAGGTTTTCCCTTTTGCCGGTCTCATGTTTGTTGGGAGACCGGGTTTAGGATAGATAACCGTACTATCAAGAGGGGCTCTCGAATGAGTAACTCGGTCACATCGTTCGGAGATAGATCAAACCTTTGCATACTTGCATCATCATATTTGGTTGTTATTTGGTCTTATCCATGTGAGGATATAGAGCTTGTGGTAATCTCCATAACAAGCTCTAGTTCATCAAAAACGGATTTCCCTTTTATATCTTATTGCGTTTTGATCTTGGAGGTTTTACCGGTTTGTATTTTAGAGATAGGTAAAACCTTCCATTATTTGGTTCTTACTCATGTGAGGATTTAGAGCTTGTGTTAATCTCCATGACAAGCTCTCGTTCATCGAAAACGGATTTCATATGCATTTTCTATTACGTTTTTTATGTTGGAGGTTTTATCGGTTCATCTTTTTGATAGAGGTTAAACCTTTCGTCATTTGGATCTATCCTCCCTTGATGGACTATAATGTTTCTTTGCATTATCTTTTAGAGCTTGTTGTCCTCTTCGAAACGAGCCCAAGATCATCAAAATCGGAGTCCGGATGCAAAAGTTATGGCCGTTTTCGTTCAGGGATGACCGGTAGTACCGGACCAGGGTCCGGTAGTACCGGAGGTCCGGTAGTACCGCTTCGTAGTACCGGTCGGTACTGAAAAAAATGCGTTTGGCGACCTGGGATCCCCAGGGATTGTCCGGTAGTACCGGGAATGTCCGGTAGTACCGGGAATGTCCGGTAGTACCGGGATTTGCGCTTTTTTGACTTCAACGGTTGGATTTTCGGGGAACCTATTTAAGGGGCCTTCTTCCCCAATGGTTCCCTAACCATTCTTGCAAGTTTTCCCCTCCATTGTTGACCTTCTTGATCTTGCTTTCTCTCAATCCCTCCAATGATTCTTGCATATTCTTGAGGGATTTGAAAGAGGAGATCTAGATCTACAATCCCACCAATCAATCTCTCCTCTAAGTGAGGGGAACATATTGGGATCTAGATCTTGGAGTCATTTGTGGATTTCCTCCATTGTTCTTCCTCTCTTATTCCCCCATAAGCTTTTGTACCTTTGGTGGAACTTGGGAGAGAGAGATTTGAGCACCTTTGTGGTGTTCTTGCCATTTGCATTTGGTGCATCGGTTTGAGTTCTCTTTGGAGGATTTGATTTGAGTTACTCATTGGAGCTTGTCCCTCTTGGGTTCTTGGAACCCTAGACGGTTTGTGGCCTTGGTGGCATTGTGGCCTTGGTGGCATTTGTTGGGAGCCTCCAATTAAGTTGTGGAGTTGTGCCCCAACCTTGTGAGAGGTTCCGGTTGCCACCGACAAGTGCACCGATAGTGGAAGCGTGGATCGATCCCATTGGGGTGAAATTCACCGGAGAATAAGGGAGGCCTTTTGTGGCGTTGGTGGTTTGATACCACCCCCTCTCCAAACGAGACGTACTCCATGTTGGGAGGAACTCGGTAAAATATCGGTGTCCCCGCGTGCCTCGGTTATCTCTATACCCGAGCTCTTTACTTATGCACTTTACATTGTGATAGCCTTCGTGCTTGAAGTAATATATATCTTGCTATCACTTTGTTGTTTGTATTGCTTAGCATAAGTTGTTGGTGCACATAGGTAAACCTTAGTTGTTTCTAGGTTGTGCTTTACAAAGTAAACACTAGTTTAATTCCGCCTTTGTTGAGCCACTCTAGGAAAAGTTTTAATCGCCTATTCACCCCCCCCCCCTCTAGGCGACATCCGTATCCTTTCAGAGGGTATCCGCCAAGGAGTCCCGTTCTTGTTGGAGGAGCTTGTACGCAACATGATGGCATTGATTCTGCTCATCGACAGCTTTCTTATGATCTCTTAAGATCGAGATCTCCTCCTTCAAGCGGTTCATCTCCACGGTGGCGGAGTCCTGCAGGGCTTTCATTGACTCTTCATGCATCTTTAGCATGTCCTTCCTCTCCTGCTTAAGGATCTTGCTCTTTCTATCCAGCTCTTGAATGTGCTTGGATTGCTCGACAATGTCCTTAGCCTTGGCAATGGTTTATGCAAGTCGGAGAAAGCAAAGTACACAATGAGTACTCGGAGAATACACAAGTTTAAGTCGGAATACGAAAAAGAAAGGAAAAACAGATGCTTGCTCTTGATGATTTGTTCCTTCAAGAAGGAAGTTATACCCTTTTCGGCTTCCAAGTTCGCGCGCATCTTCTGGTACTTGTCGTTGGCCATGCCCCTCCGAGCATTCTCGTTCTATGGAAAAAAGAAAAGTTAAACGTTGTTTGGTCTACTTGGAGCATCTAGCCAGAAAATTTCCACCTAGACGCTTGGGGGCTACAGCGAGAGTTTTTAACTTAGCAATATGCTTAGTCTTTCTTTAAGCATCTAGTCAGAACTAATTCAGTTTTCAATTAGAAGCTAGGGGGCTACAATATAATTTTTTTAACTCGGATGTATGCTTAGCTTCTCTTTAAGCATCTAGTCAGAACTAATTCAGTTACAACTATAAGCTTGGGGGCTATAGTATTGAAATTTATAAAACACTGCGTATGCTACTCTTAAAGCATCTAGTCAGAATAATTCATTCCACCTATATGCTTGGGGGCTACAGTGAGATTTTTTCTAGATTAGTCACTCTTAGAGCATCTAGACGCAAAAACCTATGGTTTTCCGTCTACATCCTCGGGGGCTACAGTGGGATATTCATATGAAATGGAAAAGGCAAAAATAACTTACAAGTGCAATGATCTTGAGGTTAGTAGCACTCTCAGCCAGCAGCTTGTCGAAGGATACACTGTTTCCCTACAAGATCTCTGCTTGCCGGAGAAGCTCCTCTAGACCGCACGTCGGAGATGTCGGCGCCGCACCAGGAACCAGAGCAGTGCTACCCGGTGTTAAGTACCGGATAGACTATCTTTGGATACTCTATGGTTTTCTTGGGTGCGGGGGCGCCACCTTCGGCAGAAGTACCAACTTCCACCACCGCCTTACTACAACCGATGGCATCCTTAGCCGGAGCTTCAGCCATTTGGTGTGCAACACTTTCCTGCGTCGCCTGCTCGCCGACAACAGCAAGCTCGGTAGAGGCACATGAGTCCACTTCCATGGCGGAAGGGCCAGATGCTTCCTTAGCTTGTGAGCTTGTCGGAGCGGAGGAAGGCTTGACGATGGGAGTGACATGGGCGATGGCGGGAGATGCGTCGCGATGCAGCATGTCCTTGATGGTTCTAGGAGGCCCCGATGTTTTAGAGGTCTTCTTCAAGATGGTCGTAGCTTTCTTCCTGAAACATGCAAAATGCATAAGTACAGGAAAAAAAAAGATAAATAGACAATGTCAGAGAGAAAGAAGCTTACACAAGAGGGGGTGCTTTGGCAAAAGGGATCCTAGTAATCTTTCTTCTCTCCGCCTCCACGGCGGCGGTAGTCTTTTTGGAGGCTCCACCCTCCGTCTTCTTCTTCTTGCCTCCGTCGGCAGCGTCAGAGGTGGAGTTCTTCCGCTTTCGCGCCAATGGAGCATCATCGTCGGACACGACGGTGACTTCCTTCATCTTTGGATCATAGATTTGAGGAGCCATGTTGTCCTCGTCTATGTCACTAAGCTATTAAGGTGAAGAACCTCCGTGTTATATTAGATGGTAATGGCTAGACGGAAGAACTGGAGTATATGACATACACGGAAAATAAGCAGTCACCTTTGGGCACTTGCTCTCTACGAACATGTCGTAGGTGATGGTGAAGCCACGCTTCTTGTCCTTCACCTTGACGATGTCCTTGAGGCGGAGCTTGACGGAGTCGCTCGAGAAATTGTCCACGGAGATGCGGAGGCTATCCCTTCTATCATTGGTATACTCGTGCATCAGCTTCGAGCGGTGCTGCAGAGGCTGGATTCGCCTGATGAACCAGCACATGGCTAGGTCCAAGCCGGTCAAACCCGTCTCTATGAACCACTCTATCCGCCTTATAGCGCGGGGAGCGTCGATGTCGGAGGGAAGGGAGGCCTAGGATCTCCATGTCGAAGTTTCGGCGGTGGCTCCATCGACGAAGTCCGGGTACATTACTTCTCGGCCGGCTAGAGGGATATCTGGGCCGTAGAAGTAAGTACGCTGCCAGTTCTTGCAGGACTCGTGGCCGACGATGTCAGGGAAGCGCCGGCCAGGTCGGATCTTAAAGCTAATAGTGCCACAATTTCTAAGTTCATCCTTGCTGGCTCCGGCTTCGCGCTTGATGGTGAAGAAATATATAAAGAGGTCTAGCCTAGGCTTAATCCCTATGTAACCCTCGCAAAGCGCCACGTAATTGTTAAACGCTAGGATACTATTGGGATAAAGTTCTGAGGATGTACTCGGTAATGGTTCAAGACGGCAAGGAAGAAGTTAGAGATGGGCAGGGAGACGCTGCGTACAAATTGTGCTTTGAGGTACACCTTTTCTCCAGCTTGGGGAGAAGGTGTGACCTCGTCGGCCGGCGCCGCCCGCCAGGCGAGCCCCTCCGTCGCAGGGAGGTAGCATTCGATGATCAACTCCTTGATGTCGCGGTCTGTGATATCCGAACCACGCCAGTCGCCTTTGTGGGAGTCATTTTCCTCCTCCAGCAGCTCTAACGCCGCTGGATTATGGTCGCCGGCGGTGGTCTCGACCACCGCAGAGACAGGGATGACCAGGCCCTCTGGGGCACGACGACGGAGATCGCCGGCTTCTCCACGGCTTCGCCCGACGCCGCCATCGAGGGAGAAGAACTGGTGCTGGCCATTGCGAGTGTTTGGAGGTGACAGGCGAGATTGGGAGTTAGGGTTTTTCGGAAGTTGCGCGGAGAGCTTGAGGGGCCGCTCGCTGGAGGAAGAATATGATGCGAGGATATAATGAGGTGAAAAGTAAATTTTCCACCGCAATTACTATTTATGATCTCCCGCATCGAGATTCGTGCAGCTTGATCGGACGGTTGCCACGTAGACGACGTGTGTGCGGACGTGCGTGGAAATTTCGCCATGTCCCAACCGTCGCCGCCAACGGTTCGTACGCTCGCACGGGAAAAGTGGATATGATTGCGTTCTCTGCATGTGTGAGTTACGAGGCGTTGCTAACCTACGTGTACGTCGCCCTAGCTGACATAGGTAAATGAACCATCACATCAGAAGATTCCGGCATGGACGGATCCAGTCCGGCTACGAAAGAGTACGATAGAAGATTCAGCAATTCTCCGGCTTAATAGTTGAAGACGGAGGAAACCTTGCAGGGTTCTTTGGGAGGACTACAAGATATTTCTTGACGATTTGCCGACATCCATCTAGACAGAGCATTCCACGTGAAGAGGCAAGACGGCACAAGATCTCGGAGTTCTCCGGGGGCTACTGTTGGGGATATGCTATATGGGTATCCTCGTAGCATGTCTCCTATCCGGATAACCCGGGTGACCCATAGTTGATAGCATGGCCCATGTCCTGCCGGGCGGCCCAGTTAGATGGATCCAGAAGGGAGGCCCATGCCGGATAAAGGAAGGCTACGGTGGAGTCACCAGCGTACCCGGAGCCTTGGAGTACAAGACACGCAAGACTAGTAATAGACGGTGTAGGACTCTGTAACCTGTCCGTCTAGGACTTTTCCCTGTAACCTTAGGACCTGGCGACTATATAAGTCAGGCCTATGAGAGCCTTTAGGGCACGACCAAGTAACGATTAGGATACACCTCGCACAGCGAACCTATCTCTGTAACTCGACGTATTGCCATTATAGTGATTTATAGCACGAGTAGGATTCCGCCACCGTTGTGGGATCTGAACCTGGGTAAGTTGTGTTACCTCGTACCCGTCAACCGTCCGCCTTCCCCCACGTCTCTAAACACGCATTGTGAGGACCCTTCCATGGCGTACTCGTCGGCAATACCACGACAACTACCGCAACTTACTTCCACAAGATGACGGGATATGTGGATGCCATGCCTATGGTTGGCTCGCCCGTCCCTGATCAAGAACCGATCGACTACATTGTCGTCGGTCTCGGGCCTAAGTTCGAGTCTCTACTGGTGCATACAACATCAACCGCTCTGACTTCTATGCCATGCTCCTCTCCTATGAGGCAATGAAGGAGAAAAAATCGGTGCCCGTCGAGTTTTCCACGTCCTCCAATGCCGTTGCACGGCAGGGCGATGACAATCGTGGAGGAGGCCGCCCCTACTTCGACAACAACAATGGTTGCTCCGGGGTTCGCCCTTCTGGCGAACAACAAGGAGGCGGCCAACACTCTAGCGGCCAACAGCAACAGGGCTACCGTGGAAACCGTCACAACCAGGGCGTTGGGTGGTGGTAATGGTGGTGGCAGCAATGGCGGTGCCAGTGGCAGCAATGGCGGAAACGGTGGTGGCGGCCATGGAGGTGGCAACCGCCGAGGACACACGTTTTGCCAAATCTGCAAGTATTGGGGGCATGAGGCCCTCTGCTGCAGGAACCGGTTCAACCAGACATTCCAAGCTGAAGATCAAGCTCCATAAATTCCGCCACCTATCACCAAGAGCATCAACCCTAGTTCTTCGACTCTGCCGCCTCTCACCACTTTGTCAACGACATGGCACGGATGACCTCCCAGGAACGCTTCCCCGGTAAGGACCAAGTGCAAGTCGCCAACGGTGCAGGTTTGTCTATTACGCATGTTGGTCACTCTTGTTTAACTGTTTCATTGTCACCTATTCATCTGAACAATATCCTCCATGTTCATGGTCTTAGCAAAAATCTACTCTCCGTCTATCGCCTTGTTTCTGATAATAACATCTTCATTGAGTTTCATAAACATTTTTTTCTTTGTCAAGGACAAGGCCATGAAGAAAATACTTCTTCGCGGTAGGAGTCGTGGTGGCCTCTACCCTCTACCATTTAGTCGAGCCGTAGCTTTCGGGCATTATGCATCTTCCGGCGTTCGACTTACCTCTCAGTATTGGCATCAACGTCTTGGTCATCCTTCGAATAAAGTAGTTCAAACTATTGTTAGCTCAAATAATTTGCCGTGTTCCTCAAACATTGAGTCTTCCGTGTGTGATGCTTGTCAGCGTGCTAAAAGTCACCAATTGCCTTATAATTATTCGACTCGTGTTTCTTAATCGCCTCTTGAGCTTGTTCATACTGATGTTTGGGGTCCTGCTTTGCCTTCTTATGGAGGTTTTCAATATTATGTCAGTTTCATAGATGACTATAGTCGCTACTGTTGGATTTATTTGATTAAACACAAATTTGATGTTAAGAATATTTTCTATACCTTCCAAAAACATGTTGAGCTTCTTCTTAATGCCAGAATTCGAGCCGTTCCGTCTGATTGGGGTGGTGAGTATCATCGCCTTCATGCTTATTTTTAGCACACATGTATTGATCACCGCGTGTCTTATCCACACACATCTCAACAGAATGGTGTCACCGAGTGCAAGCACCGTCATCTTGTCGAAACAGGTCTCACACTTCTCACTCATTCATCCCTTCCACTTCATTTTTGGGATGAAGCATTTCGCACTGCTTGCTACCTTATCAATATGATGCCTACCATTGTCATTAATAATGCGACACTAGTCTTTCGTCTGCTCAACATGTCCCCCGAGTACTTGTTTCTTCGCACGTTTGGTTGTGCGTTGATGAGTGCATATTTACATCATGTTTTATATTATTATTTTGCACTGTCGTGATAGGATCTTGGTATTTTATGGCACTCGTGCGCATCTTTTATGTCTATTTTCACCAGGATCAGGATAGATGATGGATACGATGGACAAAACTCTTGGACCAGTTGTATTTGAGAGAAAAGGAGTAAAAAACAACGTAAATCGCTAATTTGGGAAATATCAATAATACTAGAAGAGAACCCGAAGCGAGCAAACCATACAAAAGGTTTAATGACCAACTATACGACTGGAATACTTTTTTTGACCGTATAGTTCCCGCCATATAGTTGGCGCCACCGCCGCCTCCTCAAATAGTTTCACCCTGTACAACTGGATTGGGGAGATGACATACAGAACACCCAGAAATCGCCGAAAACCTCACCTCCAGAAGGGATCTGGGGGGACTTGCCCTAGGGATCCATCTTCGTCCTACACAGATCTGGGAGGCCAAGGCATCGATCTTCATCTTCATCAACCGTTGCATCATCATCACCATCCATCCCATCTACACCCCATCTAGATCTTGTTGTAATTCTTGTACTGGTTGTGAATTTATACAAGAACTATTCATCTACGATTGTTTCCGTTATCATTGCCATGATGTTGATTGCCTCCATGTCTGAGTAGATCATTAGTTCTTGGGGAGATGGAGAAACCCTAGCATATGAAATTGAGATGAGATAGATATTATTATGTTATACATCATTACGTGAATGTTTTAATTGTCTTCATCTTGATGTTGAGAGTTGTGCACCTCTTTAATATTTGCCTCTTATGGGGACATGATGAAGGGGATTACTTGTTGGTAGACGGAGGGATGATAGCACTTACTTTGACTAAAAAAGTTATTGTCATTCCTTACGTACTAACTTGGGGAAGTAAGGAGAACTCATTAAGCCATGTTCATGCCATGGGAGAAATCCCTTAATAGCGAGATAATACGATTGATGTCATTTATCTGTCAGCTGTGGTTATGACGGATGATGTGAGCAGTGGTTGCTGCCTATTCGTCCATATATGGAGCTCCTCCTACATACATACATGTTATGAGAATATTTGTTATGATAATATTGATTACTTAGTCTAAATTGCTAGCGGTGTATCCACCACTCCCCGAGAACACCTTTTTCCCTATTGTAGTTCCAAGCTCTTTTACATACGCGATTCTTATTTTCTGTATTAAGTTTTACTTTACTTTAATTGCCACGTTCAATCAAAAACCCCAAAACAATTCTAATTTTCTTGCATCTTAAAATTATTCCTTAAATACTTCGTTTAATTTTAGTTAAAATCATTTTATTCTTTCGCCTACTCCTCCCTGTGGGATCGATATCTTTATTTTGAAACTAGCTACAAACGATCTGTACACTTGCAGTCATTAAGCTATTTTCTAGCGCTATTGCCTGGGAGCTTAGCGTTGTAAGTCACTTTACTTTTAGTTATTTACTTTTGTTGTAATAATTTTTTATTTGAGTTGTAGGACTATAATAATAGACAACACTCAGCATTTAATCTAGCTTGAGGCAGTAAGGAAAATGAGTACGCCCATGGACGCTTTTATAACTCTCAACAAAAGCAAAAACCCTGATGGTATTGAGATCCATCCTTTATTATTTGAACTACTACACTCTAAGAAATTTGCAGAAACCGATGAAGAGAGTCCATATGGGCACTTACAATTATTTGAAGATGTTTTTGGTTCCTTTATGTTCGAGAACTGTAATATTGATATGGCTAAAATCCATTTGTTTAAACAAACACTCTTAAATAATGTTTGCAATTGGTATAGATCTTTTTGTGCAGAGGCACCAAGGACCTGGACGGAATTGACAACCAATTTTCTATCAAAATATTACTCAGAAAGCAAATCTCATAGGATAATTGCCCCCATCATCATTTGCCTGATTAGTTAATCACTCACACTTTTTTATGGAGGACTTAATAATAAAAATAGAACGAGCCTTGATACTGCTTCTAATGGTAGTTTTATATCTTATACTTATGATGAAGCCTGGAAACTAATAATGAAAATGAGGGAGACAACCGAAAATCTTAAAGATGAGGAGAGCATTATGAATAGTTCTTCTGAATATGCTTGTGTTAACGATTTTCTTGCAGATGAAAGGACTTGTGCTATGATTAAAACCCTCGGTATTGATTTTTACTCAGTAAAGAAAATTATTGAGAATTATGCAGGGCATCTATAGGTACCTATAGAATGGAAACCCTATAAACCCCTCGAAGAAAAATAAGCGTGCAAGAGAAAGTGCACCAATGGTAGTGTTTTCCTCTGAACCTATTCAAGAGAATATCAAGAAAAAGTGTAAATAGGAAGAACACATGAAGAGAATATTAAAGAAACCAGAAAAGAACCCCGATGCTACCAATTAAAATATTGTTATATTAAAGGATCTTATGGAAGAATGAACCATGGATAATGAAGTGGTTACACTAGACCTTGAAACTTTAGAATTCATCGAAGGTAAGGTATGAGGTAATGAAACTTCTAAGCCTATGACTCCTATATATTGTGGGGAAACTTTCTTATAAGGAATTTGTGAGCCGATTTCCACTATAAACATTATGCCTTCATCACTTTATGAAGAACTTCGCTACAATTCAAATAATCCAGATGTGCAACCGGTAGACACTATTATTAAATTGTCAAATAAAACTAATATAAAAGCGGAAGGTGTTATTAGAAATATCTATGTCTTTATTGGAGCACTCATCTACCCCCTTGATTTTCATATTGTTGATACTCCTCGAGATTCTTTTTGTCCTATTCCCTTAGGCAGGACTTTTGTCTCCATAACCAAAGCTCGAATTGATAATAAAAGGAGACTATTTCAATGATGTTTGGAGAAGAGGAAATGACATTCCACTTTGTCAAACTAAAGAAGAGGCCATATAAAGTGGAAGATATCAAGGAAGGGAAAACGATTGCCGAGCTAGCCGCAATTCATTTCACCAATCCGCAAGATGAATTAGAGAGGAGCCTAATTAATTGGGAAGAGGTACCAGATGATGAGGAAAGAGAAGACATGGATGATTACCTTGATTCCGTTCCGGAAGCACAAAAACCACATGACTATAAAGAACATGTAATAAAAGGAGACGAAGAACCTCCACCAATTGAATTGAAACGACTTCCAGACGATATGGGGTATGAGTTTTTATATAATGAAAATAAATGTCCAATTATTATTAGTAAAAATTTATCAGAAAATGAAACAAATAAACTCATTTCGGTCTTGATCAAGCACCATGAAGCATTTGGATATACTTTAAGTGATATTAAAGGAATGGATCCATCTATTATAACACATAATATTACCATGCTTGATATTGTTATACCTGTAGTTGACACACAAAGAAGGCTTAATCCGAAAATAAAGGAAGTTGTAAGACAAGGTGGTCTTGATGCTGCTATGAATGAGGATGGTGAGCTAGTTCCTATAAGACCAATTGTTGGATATCGAGTGTGCATTGATTTTAGGAAACTAAACTACGAGACACAGAAAAATCATAAACCTATACCGTTTATGGATAAAATTTTAGAAAGACTTAGCAATAATTCTTATTTCTGTTTTCTTGATGGTTATTCCGGTTATTCTCAAATTGCTATACAACCCGAAAATCAAGAGAAAACAACTTTCACTTTGTAACATCCTAAAATTTTATATTAGATGTTACTAGAAACATGGATCATCCTTGCATCTTTGCATCCTACAAATTTAAGTTGCATCAAAACCCTACCATCAAACCCTAACAAAACCCTAATAAAAAATCCCTCTGTGAGCAAGAATGAAGCACTCTTGTTTGACCCTTCTAAAAACAATGCCAAAATAAAATTATCTAGCTCTAAGATGACCACCTCATTTTTACAAAAAATTAGAAACAAGTTTCACTAAGTTTGAACTTGCTATGCAAAAGTTATTAAAGTTTTAGTGAAACAGAAAATTGATAAAAGAAAAGAATAAAAAAACCTAACTAATCTAAACGGGCTAGTTAAGCCGGCCCGCGAGCTATCTACTGCCGCCGGCCCAGCAGCGCTTGAGGACGCCAGCCTGCAGCGCGCAGCCACTGACGCGGGGGCCCCACCCCGTCGTCTTCCTCCCAGAGACCGCGGCGAGCACGGCGTCCTGCCGTGTTGGGATAGCCCAAATCCTAACGGATTCGACTGTCCCCTCCCCCAAGTCTTTGGAGTATATAAGGCCGACCCCCTCGTCGTTTTCCCTTCAAAAAACCCTAGCTTAAGCCTCGCCGAACCGCTGTCGTTCTTCCTCGCCGTCGTCGCTCTTGGAAGGTTGAGGATCCGACGAATCGCGCCACCCCGAACCCTCTTTTGCTGTTGGTTGTCTACCCCATGCTCCACCGGTTTTCCCTGACCTATTTTCCCCGTCCACAGAGTGCTAGATCACGCCAGATTGCTCGCCGATGCTCGCCGGAGTTTGCAGGAATCGGCGGAGCAGTGCGGCTGGACGAGGAACGGAAGGTCTAAACCGATCTCGTGAACGGAATCGCGAGGAGGAGCCGAGCGCCGTCGTCTGCACCACTGCCTCGAGGATCCACCGTACCGCCGCCGAGAACCACGTCCGACAGCGCCGCCACCGTCTGCCTTCCCTCGCCATCGTCGCCGCCGCGGTAAGTCGCCGCTCCCTCCTCCCGTCCGTTAGATCGACGAGCTACGGCTCAGATTAGACGCATAATCGAAAGGGTACCGGCGAGTGACGTTGCGCCGCGTGGCAAGTCCGCATCAGCGCTGCGTCAGCACCGCGTCCGCGCCGCGTCGTCTATCTGGACCAATCAGAAGCCGCCATTTATCGTGGATGGGTTAGGGTTAGATTTAATTGGCAGATTGTTTTTGAATCTTGCGAAATTCATAGAAATTCAACCGTTTGGCCAAATTTTGCATATAATATATCATTGGATTCATAAAATTTTGTAGAACACATATTTGTAATAATATTGCGAGTTTGCAGTAGGTTTTTCTGTGTAGAATTTAATCTCTAGATTAGAGTGTTTAATCCATAGAAAAATAATTAAAACCCCGTTTTAGTTGATTCTTATTGCGTTGACTTTGTTTTTACAATACCTACAGAACAAAATTATAAAACCTTGCTTAAGAACATTAGATCTGATTCGGGGAAAATTAGATGGTTGGATCTCCTTATGAGCCTATAAACTAGAATAGTGACCCAAATTAACTTAGATCTGTGGGAAATCAATACTAATAACATCCCTAACACAATTGCAATCCAATTAGACTACCTTGGTCAATTTAGAAAACAAATCTTGCATAATTACCATGTTGCATGCATGCATATTATCTCTGTGGTATATTTTGTGCAAGTTGTGATTAGATCTATGTTTGTGTTTCGTTAGATTGTTCGGAGTGCGCCGAGGAGTACTATTGTGTAGAGTGTTGCTCGGATCAAGGCAAGTTACACCACTTTCATTAATCTTGTCCCAGTTTTGATTCTATGCATGTGATCTTCAAAATTCTGTAGTATGCATGTGTAGGATGTTCTAGTATAATTTTTCCTTAGTATTATTTTGCAAGTGCGATGATTTTGTAGTATGCCATGAGTAGCTCTATACTTAGGATTTCCCTCCTAATAGGTTCCCCTGTTTTGCTAAGTATTGCTTGCTATGCTATGTATATGTAAAGTACCGTTGGGGGGTTCGAAAGACAATGAATTCTTCTAAGTATAAAGGCTCTCTTGAGCAAACTTTTCTTATCAAATCCACTTCAAAATAAAACTAAGTTTTCTTCTAGGCGGAATCCGTTGTCGGGTCAACGAGTGAGATTTTGGTGGAGGACGGTCGCCCAGGAATCAAAGAAGTCTGCCATGTTTCTGAATTCAGAAGCTTCCAGTGCAACCACAATACATATGGGCTCTGTCTTGGCCTAGTACTTAGTGGGAAACCTCACCTAGGTACCAACATTTGGAGGTTCTTGGCACGGTTGGATCCAGAAGGTAGAGGGGCTACTAAGGAAAAGCCTCGCCATGGTTTCGTCTATAAAAGGACTTGATCGTGGATTGTGGGTAAAGTGCACAAACTCTCGAAAGTATTGCAATCTGATCGATCAGCTGAGTTCACGGAAAAGAACACATGAGCATTTGAAGAATGGAGCCTATGAAGGATCTTCTCTCTCTCTCTCTCTCTCTCTCTCTCTCTCTCTTTCAAAACTTAAAGATTTATAAAAACCCAAGGCGTGGGTCATATCGCTATTGGGAGGGTTTTGGGAACTTGGTGAGTAATATCCAAGTGTTAGGTTGATTGGACACTTGGTGAGTAATATCCTCGTTTGCCATTTGACCATATATTGCTTAAATAAAAGTTTACAAAGTAGGGAAATATTCTCTTCTTCTCCATACTTAAGAAAACTAGCTTTGAGCAAATAAACTCCACAGCCTAAACTAGCCTTGCATATAGAGTTAGTCTTTTCTTTCCTTGGTGTAATTTGCCAATACATTAAAAGTATTGACCCAACTTGTTGGTTGCACGTCTTATGTGTAGAATCCGAAGATTGAAAGGTGCGTAGGGACCGCGAGTCTACACTCGACAAGCCTGGGGCGTTGTGGACTCAAGCTGCTTTATGTGTCCGCTGTTATTTGAGCTAGCTTAAAGCTAAGCAAAATTTTAATAAATTCATACTCTGGATTCTCCGTGTAATAATGACTTTGTGTTTTACATGATATTCATCGACTGTGAGTGCTAGCTATTGATCCAGGGACTAGCATGTAAATCACAGGGACTTAGGATCTTTATTGATCCAAGGTCACTACACACTTGTCCTTATGGCACATATGCTTATAGATTAATTCAGTTTGGCTTATGTAATGCAACTGCAACTTTTCAAGAATGTGTTTTAAAAATCTTTGATGATCTTGTTGAGAAGACTATGGAAGTTCTAACAAATGATTTCGTTGTTTGTGGAACAACATTTAACAATTTCCTCTACAATTTCACCAAAGTTTTGTAGAGATACAGGCAATCAAATTTGGTTTTGAATTGGGAACAATGCAGTTTCATGGAAAGATAAGGTAAAGTTTTTGGGCATAAGGTTTCAGATAAGGGTATAGAAATAGATAATACTAATATAAATGCTATAGAAAATCTTCCAATACCTCAGGATATAAAAAACTTAAAAAAAATTCTGGGACATGCAGGTTTTTACAAGCATTTTATAAAAGATTTTGCTAAAATAGCTATGCCTCTCACTAACCTTCTTGAGAAAGAAACTCCGTTCTACTTAGATCATGACTGCATTGCAGCTTTTGATAACCTTAAAAACAAATTAGTTTCAGCACCTATCATGCAATCTCCAAAATGGGATGAACCTATCGAAATCATGTGTGATGCTAGTGACTGCTTTAGGAGCTGTGTTAGGACATCGAGACAGAAAGAATTTAAATGTTATTCATTACGCTAGTAGAACTCTTAATAAGAATCAGAAAAAATACGCTACTACATAAAATGAGTTCCTAGCTATAATTTTTGCTTGTAACAAATTTAGATCTTACATCATTAATTCTAAGGTAATAGTTCATTCAGATCACCAAGCTTTGCGTCACCTCCTTGTGAAAAAGGATGCAAAGCCCAAGTTGATTAGGTGGGTTTTATTACTGTAAGAATATGATTTGTAAATAGTAGATAGGAGGGGTAAGGATAATCCGGTAGCAGATCATCTCTTTAGGATGGAGGGAATAATTACTGACCCCGTACCTATAAATGAGTCATTTCCTAGAGAATATTTAGAAAATATTGAAATCGTTGATCCTTGGTTTGCGGATTATGCTAACTATATTGCTGGAAAATTTATACCTCCTGGTATGAAAAGAAATCAAAGAATGAAATTCTTTAATGATCATAAATATCACTTTTCGGATGATCCTTATTTTTATCGTCATGGACCTGATGGAATGATTCGAAAGTGTGTTCCTAATCATGAAATGAATGCAATTTTTCAAGCTTGTCATGACATCCCGTATGGAGGATATCACGCAGGCATGCGAACTACAACAAAGGTACTTTAATGTAGGATTCTATTGGCCCACCTTGTTCAAGGACACACACATGTATGTAGAACATTGTGATGCTTTGTAGAAAAGGGGTAATATAGATAGAAGACAAGAGATGGCAATGAATTATAGTCTTATAATTGAACCCTTTGATGTATGGGGAATGGATTACATGGGACCTTTTGTAGAGCCAAATGGTTACACTCATATTCTTGTAGCTGTCGATTATGTCACTAAATGGGTTGAATCTATTCCAACAAGCCATGCAGATGTAGCTACTTTAGTGAATATGATCAAGGATGTCATATTCCCCAGGTTTGGAGTTCCTAGATTTTTAATCACTGACGGTGGTTCTCATTTTATGAAAGGAACTTTCAGGAAAATCCTCTACAAATATGGAGTAACTCACCGTGTTGCTTCACCATATCATCCTCAAACAAGTGGTCAAGTAGAACTCGCCAATAGAGAGTTAAAGACTATACTCGAGAAGACGATGGACAAATCAAGAAAAGACTGGTCATACAAGTTGAATGACACTCTTTGGGCATACCATACTGCATTTAAAAATCCAATGGGCATGACACCATATAAGATGGTTTATGGTAAGGCATGTCATTTACCTTTAGAATTGGAACACAAAGCTTTTTGAGCGATCAAGAATTTAAACTATGATTTTAAAGCAGTAGGAGAAAAAAGTTTATTAGATATTCATGCTTTAGATGAGTTTAGAAATGAGGCTTATGAAAATACTAGATTGTTTAAAGAAAAAGTAAAAAGATGGCATTATAGAAAAATATAAAATAAGGTCTTTAAAATTGGAGACAAGGTGTTGCTCTATAATTCTCTGCTTAAGTTGTTTCCAGAAAAGCTCAAATCAAAGTGGGAAGGCCCCTATATAGTTGAAAAAGCTTATTCATCGGGAGCGGTGAAGATTCAGGGAAAAACATCCTCTCTTTCATGGGTTATGAATGGACAATGCTTGAAGCATTATCGAGAAAAATAAGATATAAGTATAGTCACCATACATGTGATCACCCTAGAAGAGGTGATTAAGAAAAGATATACAAGGAATGGCAACTTCAAGATGGATAAAATCGAGACGAAATGAGCAACACCACGTCAAGCTATTGACCATAAAAGAGCGCTTCATGGGAGGTAACCCATGTGAAATAAAGGTTTGAGTAAGTTTTAAAATTTTCAATTGATTTTTAGTTAAACTTATGTTTAATAAGATATATTCAAAGATCTAGTGAAGTAGAAGAAGTTTTGTTATGCTAAAATCTCGTTCAATGAATGTTAATGATGGTAAAAAATTTAAGCTATCATTTTTCTGTCAAAACTTGGTATTTCATTAAGTTTCAGGTTAATAAAGAATTCTCAGAGAAGCAGGTAAATTTTGGTGGCTCTAGTAGGTTTAACGACCAACTATACAACGAGAATTAAATTTTCATATGTATAGTTGTGGTCGTATAGTTATTTACCCCATCTCCTAATTTTTATTTCAAGATACAGAAGCTTTAATGACCAACTATACGGTGGGAATAAAATTCCTGCCCGTATAGTTGCAATCGTATAGTTGGTACCACCTTAGAAGTAAATCTAAGTCGATTCATAACTATACGGCCGGATATATACGGGCTGCACCCGTATAGTAGCTCGTTACAGACGACGACTAGGGTTTTTGACCTCTCCTTTTAAAGCTGATCACATTTGACCTTTTTCATTAAGTTTTCGCAGAGCTACAGTCTCCAGCCTCAAAAATCATCGCCATCCCTATACAAGCCCCTTCTAACAATATCTGTGCAGCGAAGCCATGCAACCTTTCCATGTCAACAAGATTTGGAGGAAGAAAGAAGACAAGCCTGTGAATAGGATCTAAGAAGTAGAACCTAAATAAGCATCATCATCATCCAGCTCAGAGATCAAGCCTCTCCCAAATTGGGAGAACATGTTTCCGCATAGGATGGAGATGATGAGGCAAGCAGAGCAGAGAAAGAGCAAGGATGAGTATCTCCCTAATCCCTATCGTCACAACATAGGATCATATTATAAACCTCCTATCGGTCTGTCACCTCTTAAGCCTAAGAAGGTGCGGCAAGATGAGATTCATGATAAGATCTATAAAATTGGAAAAAGCTTCGAAAGCATGTGTTCAAACTATTGGAGAAGGGATTGACTCCTACTGGATGATGAGCAAAGACCTTGAGCAAAAGGTCAATGACATCGATGGTAGAGTTAGTTTCTTGATTAAAACTATTTTTGAGTTGACAGACGAGAATAAATTCCTCAAGAAGAAAATCTTGAAGCTTCAATTCGACATGGCCGAGCTCAGCTGCCGCCTTGAAAGCATAGCTAAAGTTTGCAACATAGGGGAAGAAGGCAATTCTCTTCTCACCCACGAGGAGGAATAGGTACCAACAAGGAGTTATTTGATCCCACATGGCTTTATTCCAAGCTTGGGGAGATCTTTAACACCTTGTAATCTATTTTATAAGTTTTCTATTACTATTTTTGTTTTGTATTAGTTTGAGCTTAGAAATAAGTTTGCATTATTAGAATTCCCTTCAGGAATAGTTGATCCCTTTTATGAAATTTCGAGTTTATTATCATATATGGAGCATTATTGAGTTTGTGCTTGTCTTATTGGATATATGAATGGCTTGAGTATAATTTTACTTGCACTTGATGATAGCAATAGGAGTCTTCCACACAATTGGTATTAATGGAACATACAAAGATAATTTAGTCAATATGTTGTGAGTTCATGGTTTGATTTACAAAAGGAAAATAATCTAATCGGTCAAGTTGATAAAAGAACATCGAACAAAGGAAAATTAGAAGTTTTATCAAATTAGAGCGAGAACAAGTCGAGGTAGAGTCTTCAAGCCATAAATATGCTTCATATACAATTGAAATTTGGTAATTGAGATCGTTAAACTTTGAATTCTTACATGAAGTGGAATGTATGGCTAGCTCCTTTGCATAACACTTAAACAAAAGTGTGAGCATATATATATATATATATATAAAGAAAGAAGAAAAGAAATAAGAAAAAAAGAGAGAATGTGCAAAGAGAAAATAGGAATATACCACTATATTGTAGTAAGACAAAGAAACGTTTGAGATTTTGAATCCCAAGTGAATATGTTAATCCTAAAACACTTGGGACTACCTCGCTAACTCATTCGGTCGAACCGAATACTTTTACATCATGTTGAGAGTAATATTTTGTGAAATATTAAATACTCAGGTGTGGAAGCCTGCTAATATTATTTGGATGGTTCGAGTAAGGTACTATTCATGAACTTATTCCTATGTATCATATATGATAAACACATGCTACAACTGCCTCATTTATTTTATCGACTCAGCTTCATGAATATGGGGATTACATCCATTAAGCTAAACTTGCTCGGAACGAGCAAGAGTCTAAGCTTGGAGAAGTTAATGAGTGCATATTCTCATCATGTTTTATATTATTATTTTGCACTATAGTGGTAGGATCTTGGTATTTTACGGCGCCTGCGCGCATCTTTTATGTCTATTTTCACCAGGATCAGGACAGATGATGGATACGATGGACACAACTCTTGGACCAGTTGTATTGAAGAGAAAAGGAGTCAAAAACAACGTAAATCGCTAATTTGGGAAATATCAATAATACTAGAGGAAAAACTGAAGCGAGCAAACCATACAGAAGGTTTAACGACCAACTATACGGCGGGAATAATTTTTCCGGCCGTATAGTTGGCGCCGCCACCACCTTCTCAAATAGTTTCACCCTGTGCAACTGGACCGGGAAGACGACATACAAAACACCCAGAAATCGCCAAAAACCTCACCTCCGGAAGGGATCTAGAGGGGGAACTTGCCCTGGGATCCATCTTCGCCCTACACAGATCTGGGAGGCCAAGGCATCGATCTTCATCTTCATCAACCACTGCATCACCATCATCACCATCCATCCCATATACACCCCATCTAGATCTTGTTGTAATTCTCGTACTAGTTGTGAATTTATACAAGAACTATTCATCTACGATTGTTTCCATTATCATTGTCATGATATTGATTGCCTCCATGTCTGAGAAGATCATTAGTTCTTGGGGAGATGGAGAAACCCTAGCATATGATTGAGATGAGATATATATTATTATGTTATACATCATTATGTGTATGTGTTAATTGTCTTCATCTTGATGTTGAGAGTTGTGTATCTCTTTAATATTTGCCTCTTATAGGGACTTGATGAAGGGAATTACTTGTTGGTAGACGGAGGGATGATAACACTTACTGTGACTATAAAGCTGTTGTAATTCCTTACGTACTAACTTGGGGAAGCAAGGAGAACTTATTAATCCATGTCCATGCCATGGGAGAAATCCCTTAATAGTGAGATAATACGATTGATGTCGTTTATCTGTCAGATGTGGTTGTGACGGATGATGTGAGCAGTGGTTGCTGCCTATTCGTCCATATATGGAGCTCCTCCCACATACATACATGTTATGAGAATATTTGTTATGATAATCTTGATTACTCAGTTTAAATTGCTAGCGGTGTATCTGTTGGAGATATGCCCAAGAGGCAATAATAAAAGTAGTTTTTATTATATCTTTGTGTTTATAATAAATATTTACATGCTATAATTGTATTAACCGGAAACATTAATACTTGTGTGATTTGTAAACATGTAAGAGTCCCTAGTAAGCCCCTTGTAATACTAGCTTGTTGATTAATTGATGATTATGGTTTCATGATCATGAACATTGGATGTTATTAATAATAAGATCATATCATTAGAAGAATGATGTGATGGAAATACTCCTATAGTTAAGCGTAGTATAAGATCAAGTCATTCAAATAGTTCGTTTTTTATAAGCTTTCAAATACATAGTAACATAAATCTTTCGACCATGAGATCATGTTAATCACCATCACCGATGGATGATTTGATGACATCAAACACCACTTTGTAACTGGGTGGTTATAAAGGTGGCATTGAGTATTTTGAAAGTATGTGTTGAGGCACATGGATCAAGAGTGGGATTTGTCCATCCATATGACAGATAGATATACTCTGGGTCCTCTCGGTGGAATGTCATCCAATTGGCTTGCAAGCATGTGACTAGATCACAAGGGATCACATATCCTAGAACGAGTAAAGAGTACTTATCGGTAACGAGGTTGAACTAGGTATGCGGAGATTCCGACGATCAAACCTCAGATAAGTAAAGTATCGCGAGACAAAGGGAAATTGGTATCGTATGTAAATGGTTCATTCGATCACGAATAATCATAGTAATATGTGGGATCCATATGAATTTTTAGATTCCTCTATTGGTTATTGATCGGAGAAGTGTCTCGATCATGTCTGCATAATTCACGAACCGTAGGGAGACACACTTAAGGATTCGATATTGTTTAAGTCGATATGGTAATAAGTTGGAGACCGAATGTTGTTCGGAGTCTCGTATTGGATCCAGGACATCACGAGGAGATCCGGAATGGTCCGGAGAATAAGATTCATATAAGGAAAGTCTAATTCCGGGGTTCGGAAATGTTTTCGGTGTTTTGACCGGAATCTTCTAGAAGGGTCCAGAAGGTCCACCACTCCGGAGTGGGAAGGGTACATGTATGTGTCATACCAATGTGGAATGGTTCGATCATGTACTAGGTAACTTGGCTGTACAATGGGAAGAGAAATAATCAAACTCTAGTTTGAATAGTCAAACTCCAATTTGAAAAGTCAAATCCCAATATTGAAAGTCAAACCAAGTGGAGGGAGAAGAGCAAACCTAGTGGTGGAAGGTTTTCCCTTCCTCCCTTGCCGCCGGGCATGAAGAGGAGTTAGGGGAGGACTCCCCTCCCCCTTTCCGCCTCTCCCTCCCATAAAAGGAGGGGAGGGGCGCCCCCTTGCCCCACACCACAAACCGTAGGCCGGTTGACCTCTAAACCACCACCGACCTAGAGCTCCTCCAAGTCGCCGCCGCCTAGCCCCCTAGACGCCGGCCACCTCCACCCCTTTGCCTCTAAACTCTAGTTGCCAAGGCCTCTCTACTCCACCATAACTCGCTCCGGCTTAGGCGAATCCCTGCGGGATCTACTCCTTCATTTCACCACCACGTCGTCTTGCTGCTGGAATCGAGAGGAGATCTACAACCTCCGCTGCCTATGTTGTGGATATACCAAATAGGTATACCTACGGCATAGTCTCATACCGGCAAGCCCGGTTGGCCCACAATTTGTGGTTAGGCCTATGGCATAACCGGGCGGCCCAGTTGCTGATAGACAAGACGGAGATCCAGCAGGGATAAAGGAAGGCGATATGCCACCGCGTATGATGGAAGCCGGAGCCTTGGAGGACACAAAGACTAGTTAGTGTTAGTCTAGGACTCCGTAACTGTATCCGGCTGGGACTCTCCTTGTAACCCTTGGTCCCGGGGGCTACTGTTGTGGATATACCAAATAGGTATACCTACGACATAGTCTCATACCGGCAAGCCCGATTGGCCCACAGTTGGTGGTTAGGCCTATGTCATAATCGGGCGGCCCAGTTGCTGATAGACAAGACGGAGGTCCAATAGGGATAAATGAAGGCGACATGCCACCGCCTATGATGGAAGCCGAAGCCTTGGAGGACACAAAGACTACTTAGTGTTAGTCTAGGACTCTGTAACCAGCGGCGGAGCTATGTGTATGTCAGGGGGGGCCACCGCCCCCCCAGATTTTGAAGAATTAGTGAAGATAATTTTTAGTAGGGACTTTGGTGTAAAGAAATAGAGTAATCTGGCCCCCCCAAACATCCTTCTTTTCAGTTTTGCCCCCCTGGAATTCTGTGCTAGCTCCGCCACTGTCTGTAACCATATCCGGCTGGGACTCTCCTTGTAACCCTAGGTCCTGGTGTCCTTATAAGCCGGCCTACGGGAGCCTTTGGGGCAGAACAACAAGTGCATAGCACTACTCACACATAGCGAACCCCACAATCCTGTAACTCGGCGTATTGTCATTATAGTGATTTATAGCAGGAGTAGGATCTCGCCACCGTCGTGAGATCTGAACCTGGGTAAACTGTGTCAAGCCGAACCGGACGCTCTCCATCTTCCCCCACGTTTCTAAACTTGTCGTTGGAATACCCCTATGGCGTACGTGTCGGCAATACCACGACAGTTGACGCTCACCGTGGGGCAAGAGGCGCTTACAACACGGATCCGGGCGGGATCCTTCGCCGTCTTCGAAGACGGCCAAATCGCTTCTCTGTCGGTGCTCCGACTTCGTCATCGCTCTTGAGAGTATGAAGATGATTTATCATCTCTCCTCTCGAGCGTGTGGCAAGTCGGCGGCGTCACAGAAATCTTCATCAACAAAGCTGTGTCTACCGTGTTTGGTTTTCCTCGCCGATTGGCTGATGGAGCCGTTGATATCATACATCGTACTTGAAGCTAAGCCAGCAGAATTAGCGTCAGCATGCAGCGGTATCTTTTTCAATGCCGCAACGATATTCTGACTGTGCTGCTCTCGGGGGTTCGATGTTCCAGCCAACGATGATTTCTTGTTTACTTCGAATCCGTTGTGTGGTAGACAAGAACTAAAGCGGAAACATACACGGCATACAAGGTCAGCTATTATTAGCTCCAATTTTCGTCCTTGGTTTGGCTGCCGACTTAGATTCGAAATAGCAGTCATCAGAATAGCGGAACTTGTGATCACCGCCATATTGGTTTTGAAATTCGAGCCAGCCAAACTGATTCGTGATTGGTTTAGTCCTTCTTATCTAAAGATTTTGGATTAGAGCTACTATTCACATGAAGAAGCATATTACATTGCATGGTTTTAGCGTCCACAACGCTACATGCATAGTTATGTGAAAAATTATGTCCATGCATGGATTTTCCAGTGAGCATGCTAGTTACATGTAACTCCCGCCGTCATTGCATGGACGGACGCGCAGAAGTTATCAATTATTCATTGATCCTGGGCTAAAGAAGACCTACTCAAGTACCCGGCTTTGCCAAACGTTGTGGATTGTCTCGTCTTTGTCAGTGACGGGTGCGCCACAGATTGCTCGACTCCGCCACGTCCGCCTTTGCCGTCAGCACGGATTGTTTCGACTTTGCGACATACTACATCTTCTTTGCTGTGATCAATCATCGACTACGTTCAAACAGCTAAGTCCCTATTTATATTTATTATTTTAATTGTTTATGATCATGAGATTAAGTTTGGTTCACTCATATCTGAGTCTTTTACCGCTTTCGTTTTTGGTCATACTTTTTTCACGATTTGCCTTGCGCTCGTGAGTATAAACTTTTTACTAGCTTGCGTTTTAAGGCCTAGTACCATGCAAAAAACCCGCCTTCGGGTGTTAGTTTAAGTTTTCTGGATACACGTTTTTCTGTTGTTTTTATGCGGATTCCGGAGTAGTGAATTTTTGGTGCTCAAAGTCGGCGTTTTGGCCTTGGGTTTTGGACGATGCCATTAGGCATCATCGCCCAAAGACGTAGTTCTATGTTACGAGTCTTCCGTCTCACAAAAGATCAAGCATAAAAATCAGAATAATGGATAAGTCAGCACTTGATTAAACAAATTTTTACATAAACTGTTCAAATTAGTTGAGTTTTTTTCCTCATACACAGTTTTATATGTTCAACTGCTGCATTGTTTCAGCTTTAAAGTATTTGTTTAAAGGCCATGTTTGTTTCATCTTATATTTGTTTGTTGGACACGATTAAAAAAACAATTTAATACATTTGTATTTTCTTATTTATGTTTCAGGATTCAGGTAGATGAAGCTTGGACATTGTCGTGTTCCTCGGAGTAAGGTGTTTTGAGCCGGTTTTTCACTAGGCTTGACACCTCGGGGGCTGCAATCGCAGTTGTCGACCAAGACTTGAGCCGCCTTTGAGGAAGTCGACTCGATGCTCGGGGTCTTGACATCTATAATTTAAGAGCTTTGTCCCGCCTTGCGTCCAAGCCGGAACAAATATCGGGGGCTACTGTACGTTGATCTCCAAGATATGGTAAAGTTCTTTTTAAACATCAAGCCAGAAAATTCAAATAAATTTCACCTTGCGCTCGGGGGCCACACCGATATTGAATTGTTGTGAAGTTCTCTCTGGAGCACTAAGCAGAAATAATTTCCGCCTTGACGCTCGGGGGCTACACTATTGACATTTTTAATAAAGCTACTCTGAGAGCCCCAAGACGATTTTCTTTTAAAAACTACGACTTGGCGCTCGGGGGCTACAATCATTTGATGTACAATTATGCATGTTGTTTTGAGCATCAAGCCGCCTTCCACGAAGCCGACTCAATGATCGGGGGCTACATATGGTTATGTCAAGAAAACTTTCAAGACGGTGAAAAATCTGGCTAGCGAAACCTGGGGGCTCGATATCAACTTTGCCTTCACGGAAGTTTTATTGGGTTACACGGCTCGATGGCCTAAACGTCTGTGATATGAGAGGCTCTAAGATCTTAATTCGGCAAGCTCTTATGTCTGTGACTTTGCTGGCTCTAAGTCGGAAGTTTGGCGGCCTTTATGATCGTGGCCCGGTATCCATGATTTTTTCCGGCTTGCATACCGTCCCACGTGGATAATGATACTAAAGATGTTCCTAGAGCTTGGAAGAATCGCTAACAATTCATTAGAGAGTTATCCGCCTTGAATTCGTTTGCATAAGCATACAAGCAACTCTCTGGCTAGGCTTAGTCGGATGAGAATATGATATGGGATCTCTCCAAGATTCTTCGCGAAGCACGACTACAAATTGAAGACGACCTAATACATACACTTAAAGCTAGACGGAGGAACACGAGGATCTTGACGAACTCCGGGGGCTACTGTTGTGGATATACCAAATAGGTATACCTACGGCATAGTCTCATACCGGCAAGCCCGATTGGCCCACAGTTGGTGGTTAGGCCTATGCCATAATCGGGCGGCCCAGTTGCTGATAGACAAGACGGAGGTCCAACAGGGATAAATGAAGGCGACATGCCACCGTCAATGATGGAAGCCGAAGCCTTGGAGACACAAAGACTAGTTAGTGTGTAACACCCTCAGAATCGACCCTATGCATGTTTCAGCGATTCCCGCCAAACCCGCATAGAAACGATTCAAAGGTGCCCACCAGGCACTTTCGTGCGGGTGGAAAACGAAGTAGTAACAATACACAACAGTCCTCGATGGGACCCACAGAATAGATAGATACAACAGCGACTCAAAGAGTCAAGAATACAGATATACAATACAAAGATCCAAATCACCTTTAAAACGATATAGCGTCCGAGTACGGACAAGATGCAAATTGAGCTAAGAGCCCTGAAGGATAACCAATGGCGTCCATAACCCTGCCCAGGCCAAGCCGGAAGGGTAACCCTGCTAACGACGCCGATCTCAAAACCTGCTTAAACAAAAGGGGTGCCGACAAGGGGCAAAGGAAAAAGAGGAGCGTCAGTACTGAGGCCAGTACACGGCGAGACTAGAATTCGGCGGTCCTCGCCTACATAGGTATGGTGGACTGAAGCGGCAGCGGCAGCATACACTAAACAACCTATAGAGACTCGAGATAACTGTCGGCTATCAGAGAGGGGTAAGAAAGACCTATTCGGAACCAACCTGATGCTACCATCAAACAAACCCATCCTGGTGTTTCCCCCTCGAGACCAAACGAGGAAGTCAACCGAGGAACTCACACAGTTGGCAGTTTTATTTATTCAGTTATCGTTGCAGCAATTACTAGTCAGGTATAGATAATCATCCTGATAAAAGAAGCAGTGGGCCGTTTTAGTTAACCATTCCGTTGTAGTTGCGACACTTACTAGTCAGGTACAATTAGCATGAGATAACCCAAAACCCAGCAGTTGATGGTACTTTTATTTAGCCATTCCTTTGTAGTTGCAATACTTACTAGTCAGATACAATGGTCGCAAGCGACAACCCAAACAAGCAATTGTGGGCAGTTTTATTTAGCCATTCCATTATAGTGAAGCTGATTACTAGTCATTATAAAGTCAAATTTATAGCACTACTTTAGTTATAGTTGTCTATGATCGAGATACTGTGCTCCAAGTCGTCCATAACCGCGGACACGGCTTTCAGAAAGTTTTACCCTGCAGGGGTGCACAAATAGCAACACACACTCGATCAACCTCGGAAAAACCAAATCAAAACCCAACGAGGCCTTCACGACAAAGCAATCACAGGATTCAGAAATATTTCAGGGGGCCACCCCATTGAGTAGACCCGCAACGAAGCTAGCTGACTCCGAGACGGACTCAAGGTTTGCGACAATGGCTGTAAACGACTGGGAACCCAAAACTGGGATTGTCGATACCGCGAAAACATTCCGCTGACCTAAACAGTACAGTGTGCTCCTCGCACAATCGTAATAAAGCAGTAAAGCATGGCATAAGTACGGGATAGTAAATAAAACCTCAAACTAGTTTGTGGCCCCAAAAAATAAGAATGAATCAAGCTCTGGCTCAGGGGGGTCCCATAATCCTCCCGGATGTGGATAGCGTGAATAATCAAGGAACAGGTATCAAGTAATCGGGGTCCTACGGGACACAAGTGGACGGTTAACAACCAAATAACATCTATTGCCCACATGTGCTTCTGCTTACTTACTTCAATTTTAGTTGTTAAACAGTAATTAAAGTGAACAGTAATTAAAGCCATGATCATCTCCAACATTGAACATGCGGCAATACTCCAACAACTGCGGCACTGGACGACACGCAACAGCACTTGAGCAAGCGACTACGACGCGCAAGTCCAACTATCTACCAAACAACAGGTAATAGGATGTGTCCAAGGCAATATAAGGCTGCAAGGGATATCACGGGTACGAAAACTAGAGCATCGCAACACAGATAGCAATAGATCAACAGGAGGGAATAAATACTATAAAAGTAAGATGGGTAGAAAGGGGGAGATGCTCGCCTGAAAACATTGTCGAAGGTTCAACCGAAGATCGGGTCGACACTCGCATCAACTAAACGGCCTTATCCGCGAAGAAGCAAAACACTAGAATAAACACCGGATGCACTATTTAATACAACGGCAGAAGATCGGGCATGATGCATGCATGATGTATGGCATGGCAAAGATGCGATGCAATTAGGCCGTATTAAGCAGAACCGGGGTCCCGATAATTAATTGAATGGTTCAAGTTATTTATCTACCCCGCAAATTAAATGTTGTAATAACAGGGCAACATAAGTTACCGGTTCGCTATACAAATTTAAATGAGGCCAATATAAGACTAGATTTGCCCGCAGATGGGCCCCATATTTAATTATGAGGTGAATCGGCTTAATGCCCCCAAACCACACAATATGCATGCGAGATGAACAATTTAATATGCAACAAGTTTTATATTACATTTATAAAAATAGGGTTCGAGAAAAGGTTCACACATTAGGGGGTCTCGACGAACTTGGGGTTCCGGGGTTCGGGGTCGGTCTCAGGGTTCATGGTTCGACGGAAACAGCGGGAGCGGATACAAGACGGAGAACTTGTCGTGACGTGCCGGAGATCTTGGTTCCAAGCGGTCGATCTTTTCGTCGAGAAGATCTTGTCGGGGCCGCAAATCGGGACGGTCTTGGCGTTCGTGGTGCAGTGCTTGACGTCCTTGGCATCCGGGTTCTCGGCCATCGTTTCCGGGAAGGAGATCATGGCTCGAGGCTGCAGATCCTCGAGATTGGGGCTTTTGGATCCGTGACGTAGGCCTTGGCGTCCCTGTCGGAGTACTCGGGTGTCATTGCCAAACTTGGATCGGCAGCGGGTCGTCGACTAACCACAGAGGTTCCGATGGCGGCATCGATCGGAGTCGTGCGTCTTGGGGCGGTCATCTTACTCTTGGTCCAGAATGGGCATCTCCACATCATAGTAGCACACCCATCTTACGTATTCCCTTCACCATCTGAACTTGCAAAGGCAAACCAACATTTCATGCATTACTCCTACGGCTGCTGGAGAGCTTGGTCAGGCCATGGCAGGGTCGACCATCGCAGAACGACGCGGAGCCGGGCAGAAGAGGAGGCGGCGAGCGCAGGACACGACCGGACGCGGAGGCCGGTGGATGCTCGCCGGGGAGGACGGTGGCAGAGGACGCCGGCCGGGCAGCCTCGACGGCGATGCGGTCAGGCGCGAGGAGAGCGGGGCAGCGGCCTCGGGGCAGGTGCTGCGGCAGGGAGGCGCTGCTGCGGGGTCCGGCGGCGCTTGGGGGAACCACGGTGGCGACGGGGGGAGCGGCCGGCGAGGTAGAGCTTGCAGGGTCAGAGGCGGCTGCGGGTGGAGGGCGAGGGGGCGGGAGCCCGCGGTGGCGCCGAGGAGGAGGAAAGCAAGGCGGGCCGCTGGTGGGGAGCCCGCGGCGGCGACGGGGACCCGGCGGTGGGGAGGGCGCGCCGACGGCGGGCGGGGAGGTCGAGCAGAGGCGGAGGGCAGAGGCCGGCGGAGGAGGTGCAGCCCCTGGCGGTGGTTCGCTGGCGGCGGTGAAAGGCAGGGGCGAGCGGGACCCCTGGGCGACGACGACGGGGGGCGCGGCGGCCGCGGCTGGTAGCGATGGCCGGCGCCGGAGAGGAAGAAGGGCGGAGGAGGGGAAGGCGAGGTGAGGTGCGAGCGAGGGGAGGGTCGGGGGCGGCCGGAGGGCAGCGGTGCGCGCGGCCGGCTGGGAGCGGTCGGCGGCGGCACTCGGGTCGAGCCGGAGAGGAAGAAGGGAAGGATAGGGGAGGCGACGGAGGTTGAGGGAGACGCGGTTGGTGGGGGGCAGGACACGCGGGGAGTGGGGGCTGGGGACAGGCGGTCAGGGTGGGCCCGCGGTGGCAATGGAGGGAGTGGGGTGGCGCGTGTGGTGTGGGGTGTGGCAGGGGTGAGTGCTGAGTGGGGGTGGGCCCAGGAGGAGAGAGGGAGAGGGGGCTGGATCAAGGATTGATGATGTGGCGGGGGTGTGATGAGGTGGAGAGACAGGTGAGGTGGCAGGCTAGGATAGGTGGGTAGACTAGGATTGGGTGGGAAATAGGACTTAGAGTTTGGGTTTTATTAGTTTGTAAATTATTTAGGGTGTTGTCTTGTTTTAATTCCTTTTAGCAAAATAATTTTTAGGCAAATAATTTAACAGATAAATATAAGACTTATTTTGAAATAAGAGAGGGGTATTTTTAGAAAACAAAAATAGGCTTATTGGGAATAGTTTCAGACAAACAAATGCATGATGATGACGATGCAATGCACAAAAACAACGCGATTTTCTAGTAGTGGTTTTGCGGGATGCCACAATTCGACACCACTAACAATGGATCTCGCCCTCGAGATCCGCCTCATGGTACCGGAAGGAAGGGCGGCGAGCTGCGTCTTCGCGCTTCGTATAGATCTTCGCGACACCACTAATAAGAGGTCGTTGTCCGCGATCGTCGAGGGAACACTCCGGGAACAAAAGGTCGAAGGTAGAGGTATCAACAAATAAAGCCACCTCTAGCTTCCATGGACGGAGTAAAATTGCTGGATCCACTGATTCGATGTACAAGAGCGAATGATAAGAGTAGTCGGATGGTGATCAGTCCATCGCGCACCCAAACCATTACTCTGCACACGAATAGACGGATTATGCAACCAACTCTCGGAATTAGACTGAAGATCTCGACAATCGAGGTTCGGAAACAAAGGAGTGATGCAGACTCTGCATCGGATCTGGCGTAGATGATATCGTCGCGTCGGAAAACACCGGAAGGCACGAGAAGGAACAAAGAGAAGTCCACCAGACGAAGGATTCTTCGGATAGCATGAAGACCAGATGTAGCAACACCGTTACCAAAGGAGGAAGCGAAACCCTGAAGGTAGGATGGAACCCAACCACGAGAAATCCTGGACTCGAAGAAAGATAAGAGGTGGATTCAAAACACGTAGAGATGAGAGGAGAGCAGCAGAGGGGTAAGGAGTAAAAGCAGACCTAACCAGATCTATCCAACCGATTTTGCAAAATAGTTTTGACACTCTACTGCGGCCGTTAGCTAGGTTATCCTACAGGCTGGACTTGTGGGGTATCGCAACTGCTGAGCTCTGATACCACTCTGTAACACCCTCACAATCGACCCTATGCAAGTTTCAGCGATTCCCGCCAAACCCGCATAGAAACGATTCAAAGGTGCCCACCAGGCACTTTCGTGCGGGTGGAAAACGAAGTAGTAACAATACACAACAGTCCTCGATGGGACCCACAGAACAGATATATACAACAGCGACTCAAAGAGTCAAGAATACAGATATACAATACAAAGATCCAAATCACCTTTAAAACGATATAGCGTCCGAGTACGGACAAGATGCAAATTGAGCTAAGAGCCCTGAAGGATAACCAATGGCGTCCATAACCCTGCCCAGGCCAAGCCGGAAGGGTAACCCTGCTAACGACGCCGATCTCAAAACCTGCTTAAACAAAAGGGGTGCCGACAAGGGGCAAAGGAAAAAGAGGAGCGTCAGTACTGAGGCCAGTACACGGCGAGACTAGAATTCGGCGGTCCTCGCCTACATAGGTATGGTGGACTGAAGCGGCAGCGGCAGCATACACTAAACAACCTATAGAGACTCGAGATAACTGTCGGCTATCAGAGAGGGGTAAGAAAGACCTATTCGGAACCAACCTGATGCTACCATCAAACAAACCCATCCTGGTGTTTCCCCCTCGAGACCAAACGAGGAAGTCAACCGAGGAACTCACACAGTTGGCAGTTTTATTTATTCAGTTATCGTTGCAGCAATTACTAGTCAGGTATAGATAATCATCCTGATAAAAGAAGCAGTGGGCCGTTTTAGTTAACCATTCCGTTGTAGTTGCGACACTTACTAGTCAGGTACAATTAGCATGAGATAACCCAAAACCCAGCAGTTGTTGGTACTTTTATTTAGCCATTCCTTTGTAGTTGCAATACTTACTAGTCAGATACAATGGTCGCAAGCGACAACCCAAACAAGCAATTGTGGGCAGTTTTATTTAGCCATTCCATTATAGTGAAGCTGATTACTAGTCATTATAAAGTCAAATTTATAGCACTACTTTAGTTATAGTTGTCTATGATCGAGATACTGTGCTCCAAGTCGTCCATAACCGCGGACACGGCTTTCAGAAAGTTTTACCCTGCAGGGGTGCACAAATAGCAACACACACTCGATCAACCTCGGAAAAACCAAATCAAAACCCAACGAGGCCTTCACGACAAAGCAATCACAGGATTCAGAAATATTTCAGGGGGCCACCCCATTGAGTAGACCCGCAACGAAGCTAGCTGACTCCGAGACGGACTCAAGGTTTGCGACAATGGCTGTAAACGACTGGGAACCCAAAACTGGGATTGTCGATACCGCGAAAACATTCCGCTGACCTAAACAGTACAGTGTGCTCCTCGCACAATCGTAATAAAGCAGTAAAGCATGGCATAAGTACGGGATAGTAAATAAAACCTCAAACTAGTTTGTGGCCCCAAAAATAAGAATGAATCAAGCTCTGGCTCAGGGGGGTCCATAATCCTCCCGGATGTGGATAGCGTGAATAATCAAGGAACAGGTATCAAGTAATCGGGGTCCTACGGGACACAAGTGGACGGTTAACAACCAAATAACATCTATTGCCCACATGTGCTTCTGCTTACTTACTTCAATTTTAGTTGTTAAACAGTAATTAAAGTGAACAGTAATTAAAGCCATGATCATCTCCAACATTGAACATGCGGCAATACTCCAACAACTGCGGCACTGGACGACACGCAACAGCACTTGAGCAAGCGACTACGACGCGCAAGTCCAACTATCTACCAAACAACAGGTAATAGGATGTGTCCAAGGCAATATAAGGCTGCAAGGGATATCACGGGTACGAAAACTAGAGCATCGCAACACAGATAGCAATAGATCAACAGGAGGGAATAAATACTATAAAAGTAAGATGGGTAGAAAGGGGGAGATGCTCGCCTGAAAACATTGTCGAAGGTTCAACCGAAGATCGGGTCGACACTCGCATCAACTAAACGGACTTATCCGCGAAGAAGCAAAACACTAGAATAAACACCGGATGCACTATTTAATACAACGGCAGAAGATCGGGCATGATGCATGCATGATGTATGGCATGGCAAAGATGCGATGCAATTAGGCCGTATTAAGCAGAACCGGGGTCCCGATAATTAATTGAATGGTTCAAGTTATTTATCTACCCCGCAAATTAAATGTTGTAATAACAGGGCAACATAAGTTACCGGTTCGCTATACAAATTTAAATGAGGCCAATATAAGACTAGATTTGCCCGCAGATGGGCCCCATATTTAATTATGAGGTGAATCGGCTTAATGCCCCCAAACCACACAATATGCATGCGAGATGAACAATTTAATATGCAACAAGTTTTATATTACATTTATAAAAATAGGGTTCGAGAAAAGGTTCACACATTAGGGGGTCTCGACGAACTTGGGGTTCCGGGGTTCGGGGTCGGTCTCAGGGTTCATGGTTCGACGGAAACAGCGGGAGCGGATACAAGACGGAGAACTTGTCGTGACGTGCCGGAGATCTTGGTTCCAAGCGGTCGATCTTTTCGTCGAGAAGATCTTGTCGGGGCCGCAAATCGGGACGGTCTTGGCGTTCGTGGTGCAGTGCTTGACGTCCTTGGCATCCGGGTTCTCGGCCATCGTTTCCGGGAAGGAGATCATGGCTCGAGGCTGCAGATCCTCGAGATTGGGGCTTTTGGATCCGTGACGTAGGCCTTGGCGTCCCTGTCGGAGTACTCGGGTGTCATTGCCAAACTTGGATCGGCAGCGGGTCGTCGACTAACCACAGAGGTTCCGATGGCGGCATCGATCGGAGTCGTGCGTCTTGGGGCGGTCATCTTACTCTTGGTCCAGAATGGGCATCTCCACATCATAGTAGCACACCCATCTTACGTATTCCCTTCACCATCTGAACTTGCAAAGGCAAACCAACATTTCATGCATTACTCCTACGGCTGCTGGAGAGCTTGGTCAGGCCATGGCAGGGTCGGCCATCGCAGAACGACGCGGAGCCGGGCAGAAGAGGAGGCGGCGAGCGCAGGACACGACCGGACGCGGAGGCCGGTGGATGCTCGCCGGGGAGGACGGTGGCAGAGGACGCCGGCCGGGCAGCCTCGACGGCGATGCGGTCAGGCGCGAGGAGAGCGGGGCAGCGGCCTCGGGGCAGGTGCTGCGGCAGGGAGGCGCTGCTGCGGGGTCCGGCGGCGCTCGGGGGAACCACGGTGGCGACGGGGGGAGCGGCCGGCGAGGTAGAGCTTGCAGGGTCAGAGGTGGCTGCGGGTGGAGGGCGAGGGGGCGGGAGCCCGCGGTGGCGCCGAGGAGGAGGAAAGCAAGGCGGGCCGCTGGTGGGGAGCCCGCGGCGGCGACAGGGACCCGGCGGTGGGGAGGGCGCGCCGGCGGCGGGCGGGGAGGTCGAGCAGAGGCGGAGGGCAGAGGCCGGCGGAGGAGGTGCAGCCCCTGGCGGTGGTCCGCTGGCGGCGGTGAAAGGCAGGGGCGAGCGGGACCCCTGGGCGACGACGACGGGGGGCGCGGCGGCCGCGGCTGGTAGCGGTGGCCGGCGCCGGAGAGGAAGAAGGGCGGAGGAGGGGAAGGCGAGGTGAGGTGCGAGCGAGGGGAGGGTCGGGGGCGGCCGGAGGGCAGCGGTGCGCGCGGACGGCTGGGAGCGGTCGGCGGCGGCACTCGGGTCGAGCCGGAGAGGAAGAAGGGAAGGATAGGGGAGGCGACGGAGGTTGAGGGAGACGCGGTTGGTGGGGGGCAGGACACGCGGGGAGTGGGGGCTGGGGACAGGCGGTCAGGGTGGGCCCGCGGTGGCAATGGGGGGAGTGGGGTGGCGCGTGTGGTGTGGGGTGTGGCAGGGGTGAGTGCTGAGTGGGGGTGGGCCCAGGAGGAGAGAGGGAGAGGGGGCTGGATCAAGGATTGATGATGTGGCGGGGGTGTGATGAGGTGGAGAGACAGGTGAGGTGGCAGGCTAGGATAGGTGGGTAGACTAGGATTGGGTGGGAAATAGGACTTAGAGTTTGGGTTTTATTAGTTTGTAAATTATTTAGGGTGTTGTCTTGTTTTAATTCCTTTTAGCAAAATAATTTTTAGGCAAATAATTTAACAGATAAATATAAGACTTATTTTGAAATAAGAGAGGGGTATTTTTAGAAAACAAAAATAGGCTTATTGGGAATAGTTTCAGACAAACAAATGCATGATGATGACGATGCAATGCACAAAAACAACGCGATTTTCTAGTAGTGGTTTTGCGGGATGCCACATAGTGTTAGTCTAGGACTCTGTAACCAGCGGCTGAGCTATGTGTATGTCAGGGGGGGGGTCACCGCCCCCCCAGATTTTGAAGAATTAGTGAAGATAATTTTTAGTAGGGACTTTGGTGTGAAGAAATAGAGTAATCTGGCCCCCCAAACATCCTTCTTTTCAGTTTTGCCCCCTGGAATTCTATGCTAGATCCGCCACCGTCTGTAACCATATCCGGCTGGGACTCTCCTTGTAACCCTAGGTCCTGGTGTCCTTATAAGCCGGCCTACGTGAGCCTTTAGGGCAGACCAACAAGTGCATAGCACTACTCGCACACAGCGAACCCCATAATCCTGTAACTCGGCGTATTGCCATTATAGTGATTTATAGGAGGAGTAGGATCTCGCCACCGTCGTGAGATCTGAACCTGGGTAAATTATGTCAAGCCGACCTGGACGCTCTCCGTCTTCCCCCACGTCTCTAAAATTGCAGTTGGAATACCCCTATGGCGCACATGTCGACAATACCATGACAGCCTACTGGAACAAGGGAGAGGAAGGTCTTCATCGAGTACCGAACGTATGACCGACTGTGGGAGCGCTACCGGAACGCGACACTGGAAGGATCGTCTTCGCGATCTTGAGATCGACAAGTGAACGACTAAATCAACCACGAGAATCCAATCTCGTTAAACGTTTTGGATCTTCGAGGGTTCGTACTCTATCAAATCGTTGCACCGATCTCGTAGATTAGATCTTGGCTTGTGTGTGTTGATACGATATAATTTTTTTTTTCATGCTACGAACCCCTACAATATCCACCACTCCCCGAGAACGCCTTTTTCCCTATTGTAGTTCCAAGCTATTTTACATACGCGATTATTATTTTCGGCATTAAGTTTTACTTTACTTTAGTTGCTTCATTCAATCAAAAACCCAAAAACAATTCTACTTATCTTGCATATTATAATTATTCCTTAAGTATTTCGTTTAGTTTTAGTTAAAATCATTTTACTCTTTCACCTACTGCTTCCTATGGGATCGATATCTTTATTTCAAAACTAGATACAAACGATCTGTGCACTTGTAGTCATCATGTGTGTTGGCCCAGCTTGCATGAGTACAATTCACGATAAACTTGAGTTTCACTCAAAAATGTGTGTTTTCCTTGGGTATAGCCCCTTGCACAAAGGCTACAATTGTCTCGATCGCACCACTGGTCGTATTTACTAATCTCTCGTGATGTTTTTTTTCGACGAGACGGTTTTTCCCTTTGCCACACCTGGTGTCGTGGTTGATGTCTCCAAACTTCTTCCTGTGTTGTATCCGTCTACTGAACCAGTTACTCAGGGTACCGACACGCGTAATTATGACATGTCCATGTTACCTGTTAATGCACATGGTTCCTTGTATGTTCCTCCTATGCAGGTCCCAGTGTCATCACATGCAGCTCCGATCGACGTATTTACCACGTCTCTGCATGCTTTGGTCGATGAGCTAGGCAGCTTCTGTTGGATATATGCCCTAGAGGCAATAATAAATGTAGTTATTATTATATCTTCGTGTTTATGATAACTGTTTTCATTCATGCTATAACAGTATTATAACAAGGAAACATTAATACTTGTGTGATTTTTAAACTAAATTAGAGTCCCTAGTAAAGCCTCTTCATAATACTAGCTTGTTGGTTAATAGATGATTGTGGTTTCCCTATCATGAACATTGAGATGTTGTTAACAACAAGATCATATCATTAGGTGAATGGTATGATGGACATACTCCTATAGATAAGCGTAGCATAAAGATCAAGTCATTTTAATAGTTCAATTGCTATAAGCTTTCTGATACATAGTAACCTAATTCCTTCGACCATGAGATCATGCTTATCACCATCACCGGAAGGATGATTTGATGACATCAAACACCACACCGTAACTGGGTGGCTATAAAGGTGGCAATGAGTGTTTGGAAAGTATGGGTTGAGACACATGGATCAAGAGTGGGATTTGTCCATCCATATGACGGATAGATATACTCTGGGCCCTCTCGGTGGAATGTCATCCAATTAGCTTTCAAGCATGTGACTGGCTCACAAGGGATCACATATCACGGGAACGAGAAAAGAGTACTTATCGGTAACGAGGTTGAACTAGGTATGCAGAGATACCGACGATCAAAACATCGGATAAGTAAACTATCGTGAGACAAAGGGAAATTGGTATCATATGTAAGTGGTTAATTCGATCACAAAGTAATCGTAGAAATATGTGGGAGCCATATGAATTTCCAGATTCCTCTATTGGTTATTGTTCGGAGAAGTGTCTCGATCATGTCCGCATAATTCACGAACCGTAGGGAGACACACTTAAGGATTCGATGTTGTTGAGTAGTTATGGAATGATGAGTAAGAGACCGAATGTTGTTCGGAGTCTCGGATGGGATCCAGGATATCACGAGGAGATCCGGAATGGTCTAGAGAATAAGATTCATATAAGGAAAATCCTGTTTCGGAGTTGGGGAATGATTCCGGTGTTTTCATCGGGAATGTTCTAGAAGGTTTCGGAAGGTCCGGCACTCCGGAGGGGAAGGGTACATGAATGTGTCATGACAATGTGGAATGGTTGCATCATGTACTAGGTATCATGGCTGAGCAAAATAAAGGAATAAATCAAATCCTAGTTTGAAAAGTCAAACGCCAATTTGAAAAGTCAAACGACAGTTTTGCTTGGTGGAGGGAGAGTAGGAAACCTACTTGGGGAGGAGTTCCTCTCCCTCCACCCACCGGCCAAGGAGTCCGACTTGGGGGAGGACTCCCTCCCCTTGGTCGGCGCCCTCCCACCTATAAAAGAAGGGGCAGGGGTGCCCCCTCTTCCCTACACCTCTCTCCACCAAAACCCTAGCCCTAGCCGCCGGCCACCACAAGTCGCCGCCGCCCTAGGGTTTGCCCTAGCCACCGAGTTGGGGATCTCCCCAAGCCCTAGCCGCCGTCCTAGCCTCCTCCCTTGTTGCCTATAAACCCTAGATCACCAAGGCCTCTCTCATAGTCCACCATACTCGCTCCGGCTGAAGGCGAAGCCCTGCGAGATCTCCCCTCTACTTCCGATACCACGCCGTCGTGCTGCCGGAATCGCGAGGAGAGTGATACAACCTCCGCTGCCTGCTGGAACAAGGGAGAGGAAGGTCTTCATCGAGTACCGAATGTGTGACCGACTGCGGAAGCGCTGCCGGAACACAGTGCCGGAAGGATCGTCTACGCGATCTTGAGATCGGCAAGAGTACGACTACATCACCCACGAGAATCTGCTCTCGTTAACCGCTTTGGAATCTTCGAGGGTGAGTTCCTCTATCAACTCGTTGCTACAATCTAGTAGATAGATCTTGGCTTGTTTGTTTGCATGCGGTAGAATTTTTTGTTTTCCATGCTACGAACCCCTACAGTGGTATCAGAGCCGTGTCTATATGTAGATATGTTGCACGAGTAGAACACAATGGTCATTGTGGGCGGTGGTGCTTTTATTATCAATTGCTTTTTGTGTACTTTGTATCTTGCGGTATGATGAGATGAAGCGGCCCGGGCTAACCTTACATGACATCGTTCATGATACTTGCTCCACGCTCAACATGCAACTTGTATTGCATAAGTGTCTTTGCGGGTGTATGTCTCTCCCATTATAGTATAGATCCAATTTACAACGGGCACTTGATAGTTCAAACATCAACGTTGTGGTTCTTGTTCGTAAGTTAGATCGACACTTATTGAAAGCCCCAAACCACGTAAAATATGCAAAGAAAATTAGAGGCGTCTAACTTTGTTTTGCAGGGATGTGCTGTGATGTGATATGGCCATGATTGTGATTATATTTGATGTATGCAATGTTCCTTATTGTAAGTTGGCAACCGACAGGAGCCATATGGTTGTCTTTAAATTATGTTAAGACCTGCGTGTCTATTCAAAGTAGTTGTAATAGTTGAAGCTGGTGGACGACAACCATGAAACGGTGCCATTGACCTTGATGCTATGCTGGTGATGATGGAGATCATGTTCGTGCTTGAAGATGGAGATCGGAAGCACAAGAAGAAAGGCCATATCATATCACATATTATGAATTGCATGTGATGTTAATCCTTTATGCATCTTGTATTGCTTAGTTAACGACGGTAGCATTATAAGATGATCCCTCATGCACATAAAATTTCAAGTTTTAAAGTGTTCATCCTTAGTAAGCACCGTTGCTAAAGCTTATTGTTTCGAAGCACCACATGATGATCGGGTGTGTTATATTCTGCAAGTGTATACAACGTGAGCAAGCCAGATTTGCTCATGCGGAAGCTAAGGTTTGATCTTGACGAGCCTAGCATGTACAGACATGGTCTCAGAACACGGATCACCGAAAGGTAAAGCATGAGTCATATAGTAGATATGATGAACATGTTGATTGTTCACCATTGAAGCTACATCAACTCTCGTGATGATCGGTTTTGATGTGGTGGATTTGGTTCGTGTGATCACTAAAACAATGTGAGGGATATTGTTTTGAGTGGGAGTTCACCTAGATTAATTTAAATATTAATTAGAACTCAATTTGTCATAAACTTAGTCTAAACTATTGCAAATATGTTGTAGATCAATGGCGGCCCCTACCATCAATTTTAATGTGTTCCTAGAGAAAGAAAAGTTGAAAAACAATGGAAGCAACTTCGCGGATTGGTTCCACAATTTGAGGATTGTCCTCAATGCTGGTAATTTGACCTATGTGCTGGATGCACCGCTGGGTGACCCGCCTGCAGCTGATGCTACCGATGAAGTAAAGAACGTTTACCTCACTCGGAAGAATCAGTACTCCACAGTTCAGTGTGCTATCTTGTATGGTTTGGAATCAGAGCTTCAGAAAAGGTTTGAGAACCATGACCCACATGATATTGTCCGTGAACTCAAAATGATATTTGAGGCTCACGCGGCAGTTGAGACTTATGAGTCTTCTGAAAAGTTCTTTAACTGCAAGATGGAAGAGGGCAGCTCCGTCAGTGAGCATGTGCTTAAGATGTCTGGGCACGCAAACAAACTCCAAAGTTTGGGTATAGTGATTCCTAATGCTTTGGGGATTTACCGTGTCCTCCAATCACTGCCACCAAGTTACAAGAACTTTGTGATGAACTACAATATGCAAAACATGAACAAGACGTTGCCAGAACTCTTCTCCATGTTGAAATCTGCAGAAGTGGAGATCAAGAAAGAGCATCAAGTGTTGTTGGTCAATAAGACCACCAAATTCAAGAAAGGCAAGTCTAAGCAAAAGGGAAACTTCAAGAAGGGTGGTAAGAAAGTTGCCGCACCAGCAGGGAAGACCAAGGCTAGACCTAAGCCTGATACTGAGTGCTTTTACTGCAAGGGAGAGGGTCACTGGAAGCGGAATTGCCTAAAGTACTTGGCGGATTTGAAGAACGGAAACATCAAGAAGAAAGGTATATCCGATATACATGTTATTGATGTGTATTTCACTAGTACTCGTAGTAGTGCCTGGGTATTTGATACTGGTTCGGTTGCTCATATTTGTAACTCGAAACAGGTATTGCAGAATAAACGGAAGCTAGCGAAGAACGAGGTGACGATGCGCGTTGGAAATGGATCAAAGGTTGATGTGATCGCGGTCGGCACGCTACCTCTTCATCTACCATCGGCATTAGTTTTATACTTAAATAATTGTTATTTGGTGCCTGCGTTAAGCATGAACATTATATCGGGATCTTGTTTATTGCGAGACGGTTACTTGTTTAAGTCCGAGAATAATGGTTGTTCGATTTATATGAGTAATATGTTTTATGCACATGCACCTTTGATAGATGGTCTATTCTTATTGAATCTCGATAGTGGAAATACACATATTAAAAAAATTGATGCTAAACGTTTGAAATTGAGCGATAACTCGACCTATATGTGGCATTGTCGTCTTGGTCATATTGGAGTGAAGCGTATGAAGAAACTCCATTCCGATGGACTTCTTGAATCACTTGATTTCGAATCACTTGAAAGATGCGAAGCATGTCTGATGGGTAAAATGACTAAGACTCCATTTTCTGGTATGATGGAGCGAGCTACGGATTTATTGGAAATCATACATACCAATGTATGTGGTCCAATGAGTGTAGCATCGCGCGGTGGTTATCGTTATGTTCTTACCTTCACGGATGACTTGAGTAGATATGGGTATATCTATTTCATGAAACATAAGTCCGAAACTTTCGAGAAGTTTAAGGAATTTCAAAGTAAGGTGGAGAATCAACATAACAAGAAGATTAAATTTCTATGTTCTGATCGTGGAGGTGAATATCTAAGTTATGAGTTTGGCGAGCATTTAAAGAAATGCGGAATACTTTCACAATTGACACCATCGGGAACACCACAGCGTAATGGTGTGTCCGAACGTCGTAATCGAACTCTCTTAGATATGGTTCGTTCTATGATGTCACTTACAGATTTACCGCTATCATTTTGGGGTTATGCATTAGAAACAGCCGCATTCACTTTAAATAGGGCACCATCTAAATAACACTGTATGAATTATGGTTTGGGAATAAACCTAGATTGTCGTTCCTTAAAGTTTCGGGTTGCGAAGCCTATGTAAAGAAGTTACAACCAGACAAGCTTGAACCCAAAGCGAAAAAATGCGTCTTCATAGGATACCCGAAGGAAACTATTGGGTATACCTTCTATCATAGATCCGAAGGCAAAATCTTCGTTGCCAAGAATGGATCCTTTCTAGAGAAGGAATTTCTCTCGAAAGAAGTGACTGGAAGGAAAGTAGAACTCGACGAGGTTGTCGAACCTTCGCTCGAAATTGCAAGTAGCGCAGCGCCGGAAGAAGTTCCTGTGGTGCCTGCACCAATTAGAGAGTAAGCTAATGATGATGATCATGAAACTTCGTTTGAAGTTGCTACAGAGCCTCGCAGGTCAACGAGAACTCGTACCACTCCAGATTGGTATGATCCCGTTATGAGTGTCATGTTGGTGGACAACACCGATGACCCTGAGACATATGAGGAAGCGATGATGAGCCCAGATTCCAATAAATGGCAAGAAGCCATGAAATCCGAGATTGGATCCATGTATGAAAACCAAGTATGGACTTTGGTGGACTTACCGGATGGCCGGAAGGCTGTCGAGAACAAATGGATTTTCAAGAAGAAAACAGATGATGATGGTAATGTTACTGTCTATAAAGCTTGACTTGTCGCAAAGGGGTTTCGACAAATTCAAGGAGTTGACTACGATGAGACTTTCTCACCAGTAGAGAAGCTAAAGTCTGTGAGGATTATGTTAGCAATAGCTGCATATTACGATTATGAGATATGGCAGATGGATGTCAAAACAACGTTCCTCAATGGAGACATTGATGAAGAGTTGTATATGATGCAACCCAAAGGTTTTGTCGATCCTAAAGATGCTAACAAGGTATGCAAACTTCAACGATCCATATATGGATTGAAGCAAGCATCCCGAAGTTGGAATCAACGTTTTGATAAGGTAATCAAAAGTTTTGGTTTTATACAAACTTATGTAGAAGCTTGTATTTACAAGAAAGTGAGTGGGAGCTCTGTAGCATTCTTAATACTGTATGTAGATGACATATTGTTGATTGGGAATGATTTAGACCTTCTTAATAGTGTCAAGGAATATTTGAATAATAGTTTTTCAATGAAAGATCTTGGTGAAGCAGCTTACATATTAGACATAAAGATTTATAGAGATAGATCGAGACGCCTAATATCATTGTCACAAAGTACATATTTGGAAAAAGTTCTAAAGAGGTTTGGAATGGAAGATAGCAAGAAAGGGTTCTTGCCCATGTTGCCCAATACGACGTTGAGTAAAACTCAAAGTCCAGCAACGGCAGAAGATAGAGAAAGGATGAGTAAGACTCCCTATGCCTCATCCATAGGATCTCTAATGTATGCCATGCTATGTACTAGACCCGACATTGCATATGATGTTAGTTTAACTAGCAGATATCAAAGTGATCCAGGAGTGGATCATTGGACAGCGGTCAAAAACATCCTTAAATACTTGAGAAAAACTAAGGATATGGTTCTTTCTTATGGAGGTGATGAACAACTCGTTGTTAATGGTTACACCGATGCTAGTTGGAACACCGATCCAGACGATTCTAAATCTCAATCTGGATACGTATTTACTTTGAATGGTGCAGCAGTTAGCTGGAGGAGTGCAAAGCAAAGCGTTGTGGCGAGATCTTCAACTGAATCGGAATACATAGCTGCTTCGGAGGCTTCACAAGAAGCGATATGGATGAAGGAGTTCATACAGATCTTGGTGTGGTTCCAAGTGCGCTGGACCCAATGTCTATCTACTATGATAACATGGGCGCCATAGCGAATGCGCAAGAACCAAGGTCATACAAGAAGCTGAAGCACATCAAACTACGTTTTCACGCTATTCGAGAACATGTCTGAATGTGGCGGATCCGTTGACTAAACCTCTCCCGAGGGCAAAACATGACCAACACCAAACTGCCATGGGTGTTCGTTATATTACCATGTAATCTAGATTAGTTAACTCTAGTGCAAGTGGGAGACTGTTGGAGATATTCCCTAGAGGCAATAATAAATGTAGTTATTATTATATCTTTGTGATTATGATAAATGTTTACATTCATGCTATAACAGTATTAACAAGGAAACATTAATACTTGTGTGATTTGTAAACTAAATTAGAGTCCCTAGTAAAGCCTCTTCATAATACTAGCTTGTTGGTTAATAGATGATTGTGGTTTCCCTATCATGAACATTGATATGTTGTTAACAACAAGATCATATCATTAGGAGAATGGTATGATGGACATACTCCTATAGATAAGCGTAGCATAAAGATCAAGTCATTTTAATAGTTCAATTGCTATAAGCTTTCTGATACATAGTAACCTAATTCCTTCAGCCATGAGATCATGCTTATCACCATCACCAGAAGGATGCTTTGATGACATCAAACACCACACCGTAACTGGGTGGCTATAAAGGTGGCATTGAGTGTTCGGAAAGTATGGGTTGAGACACATGGATCAAGAGTGGGATTTGTCCATCCATATGATGGATAGATATACTCTGGGCCCTCTCGGTGGAATGTCATCCAATTAGCTTGCAAGCATGTGACTGGCTCACAAGGGATCACATATCACGAGAACGAGAAAAGAGTACTTATCGGTAACGAGATTGAACTAGGTATGCAGAGATACCGACGATCAAAACCTCGGATAAGTAAACTATCGTGATACAAAGGGAAATTGGTATCGTATGTAAGTGGTTCATTCGATAAAAAAGTAATCATAGAAATATGTGGGAGCCTTATGAATTTCCAGATTCCTCTATTGGTTATTGTTCGGAGAAGTGTCTCGATCATGTCCGCATAATTCACGAACCGTAGGGAGACACACTTAAGGATTCGATGTTGTTGAGTAGTTATGGAATGATGAGTAAGAGACTGAATGTTGTTCGGAGTCTTGGATGGGATCCAGGATATCACGAGGAGATCCGTAATGGTCCGGAGAATAAGATTCATATAAGGAAAATCCTGTTTCGGAGTTGGGGAATGATTCCGGTGTTTTCATCGGGAATGTTCTAGAAGGTTTCGGAAGGTCCGACACTCCGGAGGGGAAGGGTACATGAATGTGTCATGACAATGTGGAATGGTTGCATCATGTACTAGGTATCATGGCTGAGCAAAATAAAGGAATAAATCAAATCCTAGTTTGAAAAGTCAAACACCAATTTGAAAAGTCAAACGACAGTTTTGCTTGGTGGAGGGAGTGTAGGAAACCTACTTGGGGAGGTGTTCCTCTCCCTCCACCCGCCGGCCAAGAAGTCCGACTTGGGGGAGGACTCCCCCCCCTTGGCCGGCGCCCTCCCACCTATAAAAGAAGGGGCAGGGGTGCCCCCTCTTCCCTACACCTCTCTCCACCAAAACCCTAGCCCTAGCCGCCGGCCACCACAAGTCGCCGCCGCCCTAGGGTTTTCCCTAGACGCCGAGTTGGGTCTCTCCCCAAGACCTAGCCGCCGGCCTAGCCTCCTCCCTTGGTGCCTCTAAACCCTAGATCGCCAAGGCCTCTCTCATAGTCCACCATACTCGCTCCGGATTAAGGCGAAGCCCTACGAGATCTCCCCTCTACTTCTGGTACCACGCCGTCGTGCTGCCGGAATCGCGAGGAAAGTGCTACAACCTCCGCTGCCTGCTGGAACAAGGGAGAGGAAGGTCTTCATCGAGTATAGAACGTGTGACTGACTGCGGAAGCGCTGCCGGAACGCAGCGCCGGAAGGATCGTCTACGCGATCTTGAGATCGGCAAGAGTACGACTACATCACCCACGAGAATATGCTCTCGTTAACCTCTTTGGAATCTTCGAGGATGAGTTCCTCTATCGACTCATTGCTACAATCTAGTAGATAGATCTTGGCTTGTTTGTTTGCATGCGGTAGATTTTTTTTGTTTTCGATGCTACGAACCCCTACAGCGTCCCACGCGCACCCCCTTGCTGATCCACGCCACGCTGCTGCACCATGCGAGGACAGCGCCTCGACTCTGCCTGGCCCATCGCCAAGTGCATCGCCCCCGCCGTATCTTGGGCCGGGCCCGTCTCCGTATCCTGCAATTGGTGCCACGCCAACCTCGCCTCATGCGCCACCGATGCCCGGGTCGCCTGCGTCGGCCTCGGCAGAGGCGTCTCCGTCTCTGCCCACGCCGGAGGTTTTTCCACCCGCCCGGGTCATCGTCACACGCCAGCGTAATGCCATCATTCGCCCCAAGATTTATCGGAATGGTACGATATGATCTTTATCATCGTCATGTTCTTACGGTGGCACCTACAACTCATCGCACTGCTTTAACAGACCCTGCTTGGCATGCTGCTATGGAAGCTAAGTTTGATGCTCTACAGAAAAATCAAACATGCACATTAGTACCTCGACCGTCTGGCACTAATATTGTTGGCGGCAAGTGAATTTTCAAATCAAAGTTCCGTCATGATGGTTCAGTTGATAAATACAAGGCTCACCTTGTGGCCCACGGCTCACGCAACAACACGGTATTAACTATCATGATACTTTCAGTCCAGTGGTCAAGCCTGTCACAGTTTGCTTGGTCCTCTCCCTTGCTATTTCTCGTGGCTGGTGTCTTTGTTAGATCGATGTGAGTAATGCTTTTCGCCATGGTTTCCTTACTGAGAATGTGTACATGCAGCGGCCACCGAGTTTTGAGGACTCTCGATATCCCCAGTATTTCTGCAAGCTGCAACGTGCTCTCTATGGCCTCAAATAGTCTCCACGCGTGTGTTATGCGCGGTTAAGTGACAAGGTTGCAAGCACGGCGGACACTTCTCTGTTCATATTTGATCACCATGGCATTGTTGTGTATATGCTTGTTTAATTTGATGACATTGTCCTGGCTGGATCGTCCTCCTCTGTTGTTGATCAACTTGTTGCCACCCTCTCAGGTTCTTTTCCTATCAAGGATCTTGGAAAAGTTGAGTATTTTCTTGGTATTGAGGCTGCTTACACTTCTGAGGGTATGGTTTTGACTCAGCACAAATATGCCCTTGATCTCTTGCATCGGGCTAACATGGAGCATTCTCGGTCCGTTACTACACCCATGTCGGTTTCTGACAAGTTGTCTCGCGAGGATGGTGCTCCTCCGAGTACATATGATGCATTCAAGTATAGGTGTACTGTTGGGGGTCTTCAATATCTTACCCTGACACGTTCGGGCCTGTCTTTTGTTGTCAACAAGATCTACCAATACTTGTCACAACTGACTACTGTTCATTATAAGGCGGTCAAGCAGATCCTTTGGTATGTTAAGGGTACTATGTTCACGGGTTTGCGTTTTCGACGCTCCTCTTCTACTTTGCTCAGTATATTTACTGATGCAAATTGGGCCGGCTGCTCCGACGACCGCCATTCCACGGGTGGTTTTGCAGTTTTTCTTGGTCCTAACTTGGTGTCTTGGAGCTCCCGCAAGCAATCGACAGTCTCTCGATTTAGCACTGAGGCAGAGTACAAGGCACTAGCCAATGGCACTGTTGAAGTCATTTGGATACAGTAGTCTGTCCTGAAGGTGCTTGGTGTTCATTAGTCTCAGCCTCCTATTTTGTGGTGCGATAATCTCGGTGCCACTTATTTGTCTGTCAATCCAGTGTTTCACGCTCGTACCAAGTATATCGATATTGATGTTTGCGAGAAGGTTGCCTTGGGAGCGCTTGATGTTCGCTTCATCACCACTGCCGATCAGTTGGCCGACATCTTCATGGAGCCTGCTACTCAGCTCACACTTCGGTATTTTAGTTCTAATCTTAACCTTGTTCACGGCGGTTTAGATTAAGGGGGAGTGTTAGAGTTGTATTTGTGTATATACCGTAGATAACGCTATGTATAGTCCGATCGTGTTAACCGTTTTGACTTGGCGTATTGTACATGTATTGGACTTGTCTTTGATCTATAAATAGAGGAAACCCCCGATGGGGATGTTCACGGCAAATAGTTCTTTTCTTAAAATTAAGACCAATATGAAACATTGTTATTCGGGTTATAGTTTGTTGTTTTCAGTAGCTACGCAGGTCAAGACTTACGGTGAACTGTTGCTAGTCTTCCGGCAGATATCCAAGATCCACTTCAAGTTTAGCGAGGCTTAACCCCGAGTTAAAAATCTTCATACCCGCCGTTCGACAAAGTTTAATGATAGTTTAAAATGGGCATATTAAATTTAAAAACGATCCAAACAATGCGAAATTTTTGCGTGGTGTCATATTATGTGACATAGTTAGAAGGAAAAGTATCAAACTTGCTATATTGATTATGTCTCAAAAACCCTTCACAAAATGACCTATCTCATTCGAGGTTTCCTGACTTTCGGGTCAAATGACCAATGTTATGGCTAGAATCAAGGCATAGTTTGTAATAATATGTCCATATTATGCATAGATGTGCTTCATGGGACGACGAACAATGTTGCAGGAGGAAGTTTTCCTTTTTGTCGCACCAAAAATCCATTTTCCATTTCCCCGAGTGCAAAAAACGAGCGGTTTTGTGAAGCAACCACCAAATGGCTAATTCAAAATGCTATCACCATATTTAAAAAAAATACTAGACCACCTACATGGACAATGTCCTAACAGGAGGATCTCAAACCTTTCTGTCTATCCCTGGTGAAAAATATAAATTCCTTCCGAATCGGTAGGAAGTGGGTCAGATATGAGCTACAAGTACATAATCTATAAAAAATCATTTTTAGGTTTACAATAAGCTATTTTATCGGAGATCTACTTCAAGTTTAGCGAGTGTCAGGCCCGAGCTAAGAATCTTTATGTGTGCTGTTTTAAACAGGCAAATGAAATTATGGCTAGAACCGTGACATAGTTTGTGATAAATTGATATTGATATCATATTTGGATTCCTCTCATTTTTCTGATCAATTTAGACATATTATTTGTCGAATTCCAATTTACAAATTTAAAGATATTAATTATTCCATATTAAATAGAAAAATACAAAAAAATAAAATCATTATATTTTTATTTGAATTCAATAATATTTTTACTTATTCATTGTTTTTACTTAAATAATTGTTTGTAATTTCAAAAAAATACAAACATGTGACATGATGATATAAGAGTTAATATGATTGATATCATAGTACTGACAACAATGTATAAATTGTTTTGCGAAAATAGATTCTGAAGGAACATATAAGTTAAGCATGCTGGGATGGAGTAGTGAGGATGGGTGACTAGGAAGTTTTACCAAGACTGCAATTTGATCAAAGATTATGTATAATTAGGTTAAAAATGTTCAAAGTGAGATATTAATGAGTCAAACAATTCAAAGATTAAAAAAGTTGAAAAAAAATTAATGCCGAGGACAATCGTCGGCAAGGACAGTCGACGGCTTTTAGCCCTCGGCTTTTAGCCCTCGGCTTAGCAATCCATTCCTGTAGTGTATGACCAATAATACTAGACTTACGGATGAATTGCTTATGGACTAACCTTACAGGCTGATGTGGCATCCAATCGTGAATCTAGAGGAGTAAAATCAGGAACAACTGCTGCTATATTTCCATGTCACGCACCCGACACAGCTGGTGCCTGACAGCGAGTCGCAAGGCCTGAAAGACCTGCCGAGTGGACCAACATCTGACGAGGGACCCAGCTACCAGTCCGAGGAGGAGAATGAAGTGTGACTGTCTCGGTGTAGTTATCTCGATGGTGCTTCCCCCACATGTAAGCGTGCGTACCTAGTGGGGTTAAATACTGAAGTTGTTGGCCGGAAGACGGCATGTATGAGATGAATGAACTCTGAATATTTCTCATCCCCTATTTGGTCTGTGTTCCTCATCCTTGCTTCTCTAAGACTTCTCATCCAAATTTCCCTTGTATCTTCAATTATCCTGTCAATTTGTGATCTCTCTCTCATAGGGATATTACATTCCAATCGTGTTGCGCCAGGTCGTGTCCGTAAAATCTGCCCGTAGAAATATTCCGTAGACGTAGCATTGCTGGTGTATGACACTAGCTAGTGTTCGGTTTGCTCTGTTTCTTGCATCGATCTGAATAAATATTGTTATCCGACACGGCGACACGCATACAGTTCTATTCGTATTTGATCAGTATTTCTGCTCTCCGATTCGGAGCCTGATGCCCTGATAACATATGCTCATACCCATACGGATTCGAACTCCTTCTAGTGCAGGATCGATCTACGCGTATATATATATATAAGTACGGAGGTAGTAGGTTGAGAATCATATGCAAGCTAAGCTAGAGAGAAGATACTTGCTACCAGCTGACCCCGGTTGGTTCTACGATGACTCGCCGTTGCCCATGGAAGAAGCGACGGCCGGCCGCCACGCCGCCTCCGCCGCCGCGAGAAGACACGTTCGTCCGGGGCGAGCACGAGTTCCGCATCAAGTGCTACAGCAAGGCCAGGGACACCCACTACTCCGCCCTCTCGGGCGCCTTCCACGTCGGCGGCCACACCTGGGCCCTCGACTGCCGCTTCGACGAAGAATACGGCCACCTCGCCTCCGTCTCCCTCGAACTCCTCACCGCCTACATCGCCGAGGACTCGGTCGTCGCCAAGGCCGGCCTGAGGATCGAGGACCCGCTTGGCCGGTGGCCAGCTGCCGAGTGGCAGAGCGACGAAGCCCACACCTTCCACGTATGGTCGGGCGGGGACTGGTACGAGTTCCAGACCGGCGGCAGGAGCTGGGAGCTGTCGGTGCCGGACGCGTTCCGTGAACAGTGGAGCCGCTACGTGCAAGACGACCGGCTCACCATCCTCTGCACCGTTGAGGTCCGCCATGAGGAGGAGAAGGTTTCCGCCATCGCCGAGGATATCCACAAGCTTCTTTTCCTCTCATCGGAGCCAGAGCCAGAGTTCCAGTCGGAGAAAAGAAGGCGCGCGGCCATGATGCCGGACGTGACGTTCGTGGTGGAGGAGACCGAGATCCAGGCACACAGGGTGGTGCTGGGCATGCGGTCGCCGGTGTTTTCCGCCGAGCTCCTGGGCAACATGAGAGAGAGTACCTCTAGCCGTGTGAGGGTGGAGGACATGCGTGCGTCCACCTTCAGGGCCATGATCCGCTTCATCTACACGGACAAGCTACCCATCAAAGCAGCAAAGACGACGATTGTTGTTGATCCCAGCAGCAGCAAGCGTGCTTGCAAAAAAGCAGAGAATAAGTGTGCGGCCAGGCGTCGCGTGGCCATGGCATGCGACCTTCTCGTGGCCGCGGACCGCTACGACTTGGAGAAGCTGAGGCGCATGTGCGAGAACATCCTGTCTGAAAGCATGGATGTCCATTCTGTCATGCCGATGCTGATGGTCGTCCAGGGTCGGCAAAGCTGCCGCCGGCTCGAGGACTCTTGCATCAAGTACTTGGCATCAGACGACGAAGACTTGATCGCCAGTGTTAAAGCAACAGACGAGTACAAGGAGCTAGAGGAGGACAGCTGCTACTCCTCCTTATTAGCCGAGGCCATGAACAAAGTTGCCAAGAAGAAGAAGAAGAAGAAGAAAAGGACAGCCAAGCAGAAAAGAAAGCATAATTTAGTGATGGAATCTTCCTCATGCGGTGGTAGCCAAGCTACCAATAACTTGCGACGACGACGGCCAACAAATAAGATGAATGTTTCGACGTATAACACTTGGGATGTGGTTCGCGGCACTCTCGAGTGGAGGATCCCCAATTTTAGTAGCGTGAAAAGGAGCGATGTTGTTGATAGAAAAATCCATTCCCACACTTTCCACATGGATGATGGTTATGATTGGAAGTTATTCCTGCACACACCTAAAGAGTACTCGGCACCCACGGACACGCTAAAGGAAGGGAAGATCTGGGTGTCCGCGAGCCTGCTAACTGATCCAGGAATTGCTGGTGCTAGGGTGTCTGCATGTTTCAGGATGGTCGACCCTAGTGCCAATTCGGCGCCAACGACATGCACGATTCAAGGTATCTTTACCAGGGATGTACTGGGTTGGGGGGCACGTGAAGATTTCACCACGGGGGAGTATGTAGAGTCGCATTACCTAGCACATGATGGCTCTCTAACCATACACTGCGACATCAAAGTCACCGGCAAGTCTTGCGCATGTGGTGGTGTTAGAGCTGGTACAACGACGACTATTGCGGCGCCACCCACCCACACCATTGCATCGCACCTCAAGCAGCTGCTAATGAACAGGAAGGGCTCGGACTTGACGTTCCTAGTCGAGCAGAGGGAGATTCGTGCGCACAGGATCGTGCTCGCCACGCGGTCTCCCTTCCTATACGAGTGGATGATTGGGGTGGCAAGAAACAAGGTCGTCGTACCGGTCGCCGGTATGGAGGCTGCGGTGTTCGAGGCCATGCTCCATTTCATCTACACCGGAGAGCTGCCTCCCATGGAAGAAGCAGTAGTAGCTGAGGGGGAGGATGTCCTAATGTCGTTCGTCGGAGACATGCTAAATGCGGCCTACCGGTTCCATCTACCGAGCATGAAGGACAAGTGCGAGACCTTTCTCGCCGACTCCATCACGATACAGAACGCCGAGAGCACCCTCAAGCTCGCGCGCCAGCACTATTGCATCAAGCTCAAGGATTACTGCTCTGATTTCATCTCATCGCCGTATGTATATGGAAAATTACATCCCACGGTCTGAACTGGACAGGATATCAGAGTGTGACTGATCAACTTGTTTGTCATATGTATTGACTAGTACTTTTCTTATATGTGGTCCGTATAGCTTTTCATCTTCATAATAGTACTAACTAATTAAGCAATCCTGTACCCGTGCTTGTGTGTGTTGTGCCGTGATTCACTTAATTAATCCGAGTACGTACTTGCATGCTCGTGGCTAATTCGAAGTTCATGTACACGTTCGAGTCTATTATTAATCCGAACATACACGATGTGTTTGTTTAATCGCATGGTGTAACAGTTTTGGTAGATATTAGAGTTGTTTTGATTTAAATTAGGACTCTAGTCTAAGTCAGTTTGGCCGGTCCCTCCTCTCTCCCAAATAATCTTTGTACTATTGTTTAAATCAATATAAGTTATTATTATCTCAAAATATCATGACATCAGACGTCTAGGTTTTCCGCACCTAGCTAGATGGCTCCGCCAACTCCGTCGCCGTCGCCGACGCGTCCACTCTGGACACCGGCTGAAGCTCGCGCATCTCTCTCTTCTTCCTCCATCTATACTCTCCACCAAATTTCCCAACAAAATCCACAGCCCCCACAACTTACCCTAGCCGACACGATCGCGAGGAGCATTGGATGTGGCTGGAGCTCGGCTGCGAGGCCGAGGGCAACCTGCGATGGGGTGCCCTGGCTTCCCTCTCGTGATAAGGCGGAAGATGCCGATTCTAGTCGGGGAATGGTGAGGTTGAGCTAGGGCCTGCCTCGGAGTAGGGGGCTACGATCGTGCGTCGACTGATGATATAGAAAACGTGTTCGGTTTTTTGATGAGATGTGATAACGCCGATGTGGTGGAGGTCGAATTTGACGTTTTGACTACATCGTGCATCGATGTTGCACCAATGCAATCGCTAGATCAATCTTCTTACAATTACCAATCCTGCCGATGTACGATCGGCCTGACCACGAAGGTCTTAATCCTTGTTTGCAATCTAGAACAAGCAAAGTACTAAAGTTGATGAGACCTTTATTAAACAGATGGGTTTTTGAATATCGTTCTTGATCTGATCATTGGACACAAATCGAGTATGGGAGAGTATTATAAGAGGCTATCTTTTTTAGCTAAACAAAATCCAAATTCAAATATGTGAAACTTCCAACAAATATGAATTTTTGTCTCTATGGTTCGTAATGTTGTAAAGAGCACTTCCGAGGACATATGCCTTCCCCAATTCTTTGCAGGAGCAAAGCTTTAGGTTTTAAAGCAGACATGCAAATGCTAGTAAGGATTTTTGGCTCCCCGGGCACCAATATTAAAAACGAAAATCATATTTTGTGAGATTCAAAAAATAAAAAAATAGATATAGCCAATGGTTTTCCCGTAGACGTGCAAAATATCAGTTTTAAAATACTTTACATTTTGAGCTACCAAAAAAGGAAAAAGTGTGGATCTAAGGATGCATTTTCCAAATCCTCATTATCAGATTTTGTCATTTTTATGTAGCTCACAATACAAAGAATTTTGTGTTACATTTTTGCATGCTTGTGAGATAAAACATCAACTACGATCAGAATAATTTTCAATTTTCTTGAAGCTTTTAAATATGTTTTTTAACTTTTTTTTATAAATACAAGGAGCAGTGGAGCTCAGGAGCAAAAAAAAATTATACCAAAAACACATTCTCGTAAATCTTAATGCACTCCAAACAAATATAGTCGGCAATTTCATTTTGAACACTGCAGTTGATTAAACAATAATAGGATGTCCAATCACAACCATAAATGACAGGCAACACAAATAGTAGGATCAGGTTCCAACCAAACCATAAGGAGGACGCGCAACGGATAATCGAACAGGATCCATTCATGACAGCATACTAAACAACCACACGAGACTTACGGTAAAGTTGATAAGCTGGTATTGCTGTTCATTCCCTATAGCTAGCGGCGGGACCGCTGGTTAGCCTGGTCGACAGTGATGTTGCGGCCGCCCATCTCCTGTCTGTTCATGCCTTGGATGGCGTCGCTCATTGGTATGAGTTTATGTGAGACCGTGTTTGGGATAAGTTATAGAGAGATCGAGCACACGTTCCCACCGGGTATTAAAGTAAATTATAGGAACTAAAGATGATGCAGCCAAACTGAAGCCTAAACTTAGAGAACGACGACGAGGACACATGTAATGCAGATCCAGGTATCCACAATATACTTCTCCAGCAAGTTAACATAGGAAAGCACTGTAGCAACTTGCAAGCACTATAGCAACTAGCAAGCTTAGGAGGGTCCTCAATATTATCTCAAATAAATAAACCACCGATATAAAAGTAGTAGTTCTTGTAGTCAAGCCGACTAAATTTAATTTTTTTAATAATCTCAATCTGACCTCTATGAAGAATGCATGGTAAATTATGCATAGAAGACGCTGACAAAGGTACGAGTGGGGGTTGCTCATACCAAAGGTCATATAGCCCAAAAACAGGAATAGTCATCCTAGTCCCATTTATCAGCATCCTCTTTCTTCATAATAGTTCCAACGGTAGTTTGACTTTTTTTTTTGACAAAACTGACCTTTTTATTTTTCTGTAACTAATCCCACATATGACCCCTCCAGGAAAATATTTTGGAATCTTACCCCTCCGTTCAACGTTAACTAGAGTGGAACCCAACCTATGCAGGTCAGCGCCGATCACTAATGCCGCCGAAGTCCATGAGCGCGGGCCTAGAAATTCCTACGTGGAAAGTGCTACTCCACTTAAAACGGAGTCAAAACTATGTAGGTTGGTTTCACTTAAAATGGAGCCAATCCTATTTAGGTTGGCTCCACTTAGGATGGAACTGACCAATGTTTGTTTCTCAATTTAGTTTACATGTTAAGCTTCGTTTAGTGTGGTGTCGACTTCACAAGTAAAGAGCCCTAGCAAATTTCTCCCCCACTCATTCCTTCTATGCTCCTCTCTAGCAATGCCCTCAACTTTTTTATTCTCCCTACTCTTAAAATCCACTCAAACTCAAGCATTTATTTGATCAAGACCCTGGAATTCATCTTCCTGATAATCTCTCTCAAATCCATTTGTTTCCACCAATTTTAATGTTAATTTGCACTTATTTTCTCCCATTTTTTGTGGAACCCTAGATATGATGATTTCAAATTATTTTCAAGTAATGATATTTGGATATGAAGTAGTACATGTATTTATGCATTGAAATTATGCTCATCTTATGGTTTGGTAAGTTGTTTATTTTTAAATTTTAAAATCTAAGATACATGGATACCATATTGACTATGTGTGCTTGTTTTTTGGAACATTTATTGCTAGGATTTTAAATTTTGAAATAATAAAACTTACCAAACCCAAATACAAGCATAAATTCAATTCATAGATACATCTAATACTTAATTTTCAAATACCATTACTTGAAAATAATTCGAAATCATCATATCTAGGGTTCAACAAAAAAAATGGAAAAATGAAGTGCAAATTGACATTTAAATTGGTGCAAACAAAAGGATTTGGGAGAGATTACCTTGAAGGAGGCTTTCCATGGTCTTGATTACATAAATGCTTGAGTGGACTTGAAGAGTAAGGGGGGAAATAAAAAATCTAGGGGCGGTGCCAGAGAGGAGAATAGAAAGAATGAAGTAGGGGAAAATCAGCTAGGGATTTTTACATGTGAAGTCGGCACCACACTAAATGTAGCTTAATATGTAAACTAAATTAAGAAACAAACTAGATCGGCTCTAATCTAAATGGAGATGGCATGCATAGGTTTCGCTTCGTTTTAAATGGAGTCGAACTTGCCATGTAGGATTTTTTGGGCCCGTGTTCATGGACTCCAGTGCTAGCAAAGTTGGCGCCGACCAGCTTAGGTTCGGCTCCACTCTAGTTGGCGCCGAGGGGTCAAATTCTGAATTAGTTTTCGAGAGGGTCAGACGTAGAATTAGTTGCAAAAAAAGTTAGGTTTGTCTAAAAATACATAGTTGGGTCAATCTCCCCACATTTTTTGTTGAGGAAACATAGCAATGAGACAATTATTATTTGGTTATGAATATTGTATGTTCTAGTAAAATGAAACAGAAGTCACATTTCATGGTGTGAACACAACATGAGTTCCCCTTATAAGCTTCTCTCCAATCCAAACTTGTTCACTGCTTTGGAATTTTGAGAAATTTAGAATGAGCCATATGCATACATGGACTTGGCACTGATGAACTGAAATTCTAAAAAAAAAACTGCACGGTTGCCATCAAGTCGCAACAATGATGCGGTGTGTTTGGAGGTCCTACGATTTAATTGCCGCAAACAAATCATCGAATGATAATATGATGGTGAAATACGCCTCAATTCTATCATGGAATATGCACATAATCCACATCAATGTTTTGTTACCTTACAAATAATAATGTTTTGTAAATTTTGTCCATCTTTGAATGTTTCCTAAATCCTGACAAGCTATAACCAAAATTGCACCATGGAATATATCATATTTTCAAACATATTTATAATAACATGTTGGGAAGTTACCTGGAATTATTTGATTATTTAACTTTAAGAGCAAATCCTTCTGATCTTGTCAAGCATGCATATCCGATTAGAAAAGTATGATGTATGGTGATTATCTGATTGATACTTCCCCGATCCATAATAAATATTGGTAATTTAGTATAACTTTATACTAAATCAGCGACACTTATTATGGATCCGAGAGAGTATTACAATTACCCAACATGAATGCTCCGGCGCTTTGACGCTGTTTTTCACATCTAACTTGTAGTTTTAACTTTGAGATCTCTTTCACCCCCTTGAGCCTTCAATGGTAGAGGACAAGCCTGTCGCTGATCAGAGAAAACTGTACACAAGATCCAAATCATGACATAATAATATAGCACTTAACATGGCACACTCAACCACCCAACACACTTGTCACTACATATATGAAACACTTCTTTGAGCAATCAGGGACTAAAACTTCACTAGTCTCTTTCAACGAATAACTTTTTCTAACAAATCATGAGAAAATTACAAGGGTGCGCAGGGCCCCCATTATACGATAAGCTCTACACACCAAATCGAAAGTGCATGCCAGCAGAGCAGAGCTGAGGGAGATATTTTCGGGTTCTCTCTCTAAGCCTGTCACTTACTCAATGGGAGCTAAAAAAACATAGAGAGAGTAATCGGTTTGTGTGTGGGCTGTGGCGTTTTGGCTCCCGAGATCATATGCTCTTGGACGATAAGTAAATTGTTTAATAGATTAAAAAAATATTTGTAATGTATATATTTGTGTCCTTTACGTGCATGCAGAGTTTCATGATAAAAAGATATATTTTGTGCATGCAGGGAGTTTCATGCAACTTTTGGAGAATTAGATTTTTCGCATAGGCCACAAAACATATGTTTTACACGAAAAAAACTACATATATACTATTTTAGAGAAAAATTTCATGTACACTGTGGACATGGAATATGCAATTGGAGGCCTACTTGAATGTTCGGTACGGTTTGTGTGTCTCTCTTGCTTGACACATGTCTTTCGTTTGGACCAATTTTTTGTGTGAAAACTTGTGGACACAGCACCGACCAGCCACTCATCCGATGTTGAGTTTCCAGGAACAGCAGCGCCGGCTCCACAGTGAGCTGGTTGTTTGGCTTTGGCACGGTGCCTGCAGGCACGACAATTATTCTCACAATAGAGAATACACTGTTTGATTGGCTGATTAGTACTAGTACTAACTAGTTTGTTCCATTCGCCAGCTTTCTCTCCCTAGAGCCTTCCCCGCTGCTTCCCTCCCCCTCTCTCCCTGCTCGATCTGGCCTCTCTGCCTGCCTATAAATAGGCCAGAATATCTTGTTGCTGATAAGAGGTAGCTCATCTTGCATTGTCAGATTGCACAAGCCAACTCTCTAAGTATCAGACTGTGAAGCTAGACAGGACTAGAGCTCGTGAGAAATACTGCTGTCCAAAGCAAGATGGTTAAGGTTTGTTGCTAATCAAGCTCAACGTTAACCAGTTTAGCTCGTCGTGCTCTAGGACTAGTGGTGTTCAATTTTTGATCAATTTTGTGTTTCTCACAGCAAAAGATTGTTCTCAAGTTGCCGTTGGATGGCGAGAAGAACAGGAGGAAGGCCTTCAAGGCCGCTGTTGGCATGGCAGGTATGTCGAAGAAGAAGCCACTCATCACTTTTTTGTCTACTTTCTCTTCGTAATTCTTACAGAAAGGCGCTGAATCTTGCACAGGTGTGACATCCGCCACGATGGAGGGGGACAAGATCATCATCCTCGGCGACGGCATCGACACGATCGCGCTGACCACGATGCTCCGGCGCAGCCTAGGACGCGCCGACCTCGTCAGCGTGTCGTCCGGAGATGACAAGAGGAAAGACGGCTACGGTTACGGTTACGGCGGAGACAAGAAGATGGACGGCTACGGCGGCTATGGTGGAGCTGGCGGTGGCAAGGACTCCAAGGGTAGTGGCGGCGGATACCATCAGAGCGCGGTGGCGCCGATGCCGTACCCGGCGTACCATCAGTACAGCGCCATGCCGTCTTACCCTGCTTACGCCTACCCTCCTTATCAGCAACAAGAGCAGGAACCTGGATGCAGCATAATGTAGGTGCCGAGACGAGAAGAGCTGAAGCAGATTCGGAAGAAAAAAAGAATTCATCAAGGCTTGTGTTCAGGAATCAGGACAAGCTATGAAGGCCTGAACAGACCAAGCGAACTACGATGAAGCCAGAGATGTGCTGGATGCTTGCGATGACGTTTGTAGTACGTGTACATATAGCCTGTAAAATCATCAGTAATGCTTGTTTGTAAGTTCTGAATTTCAGTTCAGAGTGTAGTTGTTTTGCAGCATTGGAAGGAATAAAATGGAATAGACCAATGAGGGTGCCCACAACATCCTCCCCTGTCTGTTTTTTCCTCTAAAAACACTCCAATACCAATACCAATCTAAAGGGCCAAACTTGGATTACATTTCACACTATATTACAATAAAATTCAAACTATATTGCAAACCAACCTGTGGTTGGGTGGCTAGGAGGGTGGTTGTACCCCTAGTCCACCAGAGTTCAAACCCCAAGTTTGACAATGTGTGTTACATAAAAGGCGAAATATTCTTTCGCGACGTTCCCGTCGCGTCAGTGGTGACTTCGTCAATCTCAAGACCCGATTCGCTGACTCAGACTCTCGAATATTCTCATAGATGTAGGATATGTGTGTTGTTTGTAGGGATGAGTGCATGTACATGCCGTGAGCATTGACGATTGTACTGTATTTCTCAAAAAAATCAAACTATATTACAAGAACATTTAAACAAAATTTAACTAAAATTTAAACTAAAGTATCATTCCACCATGTTTGTGTTATATTGATCCAAATTCAATAAGAAGGATAATTTCTGACAGACGAAGCGAGGTCAGTCACCGAAGGCCCTTTGTCCATCCATGTTTTATGGTGAGAAGTCAGTCAATACTCCTTTTTCTCTTTATTTTTAGTTGTCAGATTCTTAATATCCTATTACTGATAGAGTTTGAGTACATGTGAAAAGGTTTCATATTCTAGTGTTGTTGATTTTTTTATGTATGCCATGATTTGTTATCGTACTTATTTATATTATGCAATGATTTTGATCAATAGATACATGGCTAATCCTGGTAAACAACGCTGGAAGACTATCCAATGGTTTTTGAGTACATGTGAAAAGGTTGTCATGCATAGCACACATACATGCACGAAAGAGTCGGTTTTTTTAGACGGGAAAGGTCCCAAAGGACCTAGGATTGATGCATTAAGTCAAAGCGGTGGTACAACATACACAAAGGACCCAAAAAGATAAATATTACAACCAGGTCCTGAAAAAAACACAGAGGACCTTAGGAAAATTGCTGGAAAAGCAATCAAGTCCTGTCTCTGCCTCACCGCGAAGCTCCAGCGATGGTTGCCAACGCCGGTCACTGTCTTCCTCACCGGGGACTACACCACTTGGTAAGAAGAGGGTGAAGAGTTTCGCCGCCGCACCATCGATTAAAGGCCTCCTCTGTTGGAGGTTGGAAAGACGCGCCCATGGCGTCTGAAGATGCCATCCATGGGCATCACATATCAGTGGTCTGCAGAGGACCACAGTGGAACAACTTGAGGGTGCAGCAGTACCTTTCCGTCGCCGCAGAGCTCGGACTCCCAGAAGACACACACTCCTTTCTATCCCCTCGCCTCCACGGCCGGCCAGAGAAGGAGTATGCACATCCAAAAGATGAAGCTCACGAGGACCCTATGCCTTATTGTTGGAGCCGCATGTGGGGATCGATAGCATCGCTTCTGGATCCTCACAAAGGAGCACCACTGATGCAGCCCGTCCTACGAACGCTACTACATCTACTCCCACGAGCTCCCCAAGTGGACCCATGACTCGCGCTCGAGCCAAACTCCTACAAGCTAAGGTGAACTCGCTCCTCTCCTTGTGTGACTTCGATACACCCTTGGATGGCCTGCTACTTCATACGGATACCTTGTGCATCATCAGGTACGAAGAGAAGGACCCAGTGAACGGAGGCACACCAGGGAAAGAAGCCAAAAACTCTCTGTCTCCAACGGTACTACCGGACCTGGAACCGGTACTACCGTCCAGCGGCACTACCGCCCCCTGCTACCGCTCCCCGCTGAAGACGCCAACAGAAGCCCAAAACTCTCTGTCTCCAGCGGTACTACCGGATCTGGAACCGGTACTACCGCTCCGCGGCACTACCGCCCCTGCTACCGCTCCCCGCTGAAGACGCCAATGGAAGTCCCAGGACTGCAAGCGGTACTGCCGGACCAGGAAGCGGTACTACCGGATGAGACCGGTACTACCGGTAGCTAGGCCGGTACTACCGGACGTGCGTGTACCAGATCGTGATAAGACGGCCCAGTGCCCTGTAACCCTCTCTATATTTTGCCCTTTTGTTCCTAAACTACCCCTGTTTATGTGGCTGGCCTATAAATAGCCCCCACCCTCTATTGTAAACCCTAGACTTGGATAATAATAGATTAAGGACACCCCTTTGAGGATCTTTCAATCTATTGGTCTCATGCTCCTACCAAGGGGCACCCTATTATCCACCCTCCTCTTGGATCTTGCCTAGTGCGTTCAAGTTGTACAAGGCCTTGGGTTCTTGGTTTCTCGCCCCCAAGTCGTCAAGATCTCACCAAGCATCTCGCCCCCATTGTTGGTTGTGGAGAGAGAGCTTCGCCCAACACGGATCCTAGGGATTATGTTGGACCGGTCGCCACCGGCGTGAGTTATCGGCGTGTATCGTGTTTTGTGTGCGTGTGTTCGTGGTTTTCATCCCTTCTTCCCCCGTCCACCGCTTTTCCCTCGTTTACCGTTGAGATTCGTGAAAGATCGGGCCACCCCAAGGGGTTACCCCCTAACATATTGGTATCAAGAGCAAGGTTGATCACGAATTTCCCCCCAATTTTTCTTTTATCCCCCTTAAAATCGAAAATCCCACCAAAAAGAGCCCCAATTTGCCTTCGAATCGATCTTTGTATTTGGTGAGTTTTTCGTGGTTTTGGTCCATAGATCTGTTGCTTTTGGAGTCGATCTATAGCCCCTGTTGTTCCTAGCCCAGCCTTTCGGTCAGATTCCCACGAAATTTGAGGTTTGTGTCAAGTGGATCTCGTTCTTGTTCTGCTCCCAGCGGTACTACCGGTCGCGCAGGCGGTACTACCGCCCTCCGGTACTACCGGTCGTAACTGGCGGTACTACCGCGCGACACAGAAAGTTTTTCTTCTTCTCTTGACGCCTCAACTTCGTTTGCTGACTTTCCCTCTTTAACGTGTTCGTGTTTCGCGTGTTTGTCGCCATTTTAACACAAGCTTCCGCATCAAAGTCACCACGCGCTCAACGGCACCGCGACACTCGAAATCATCCCCACCAACGGTTGCAAGTCGTCAACAATACCAAAGGTATAACTTGCGCCACTTTGACAGTCCCATATCTTCCTTTGTGTGTATCTATCCTATGAGAGCAACTCATTTTGTGTTTGTCTGAGCATTGTGCACTTGCCTTTGGAAAGTGAGAGTGTGAGGCCAAATACAAAAGTTAACATAGTAGCATAGAAAGGGAGAAAAAGGAAAAGAATAAAAAAAATAGAAAGATACATAGTCTCCCAATACAAAGAGAATACCAAGCTTGTATGCCAAAAAGAGAGAGAAAAGAGCGCACCAAGGCAAGTGCACAAATCTGTTGCTTATCCTCTTTTGGCAAACGAGTTTTGGTCTCTTCTTGAGTTGGCACGACAACCGAGCGTAGTCTTCGTTAGGACCTTTTGTGCTCATTTTCATAGTCGTGCTAACCCCGTTTTTCTCCACGTGTGCGTTTTCCGTGTTTTTGTACATCGTATCCTTTTGCTTTTGATCTTTGGTTCTTTACCACTTAGAACAATAACCTTTTGCTTGGATCGTTTCGTTTGGTTTTCCACAATCCTAACCTTCCAACAAAAGCTTTTGAGAGTTGTAGCATATTTGTGTGTGAGTTTCTTTACCATTTCACTTTGCACGCTGTTCGCTCCTTTGTATGGCAATTGGTTTGATATAATCTCCAAGGTGAGGTAAAAGGCCAACTCTACGCACCTTTATTCTCCATATACAACCCTTGTCGGCTTTGTATCATGGACAGGAATGGAGAGCCGTCCCAACCACCACCTCCGGAGGACGACACACAATACGTGACAAGATGGGACCATTGGAAGGTCCGAGGAGAATTCAACTACCGTTGTGAAGCTCTTGAGAGACGCCAAGATGAACAATTTAGCGAAGCCCGCGTGGAGTTCAAGAACATCGACAACCGATTCGAAGAAGTCTGAGGCCAAATGCATGCTATGTAACACAACCTCGGTCATCAAAATGAAGCTCTTGGTCGCGCCCTCGCCTCAACGGATGAGAAGCTTCAACGCCTCATTGATGGGCTAGCAAGGCCATGCTCGCGCGATTCAAGCTCATCTCGGAACTCCTCAAGTGAATCAAGTGCACCTCGCCGTCACGCTTCAAGGCACTGGGATGGACCCGTTCTTCAATCCATGAGCTCTTCTCAAGCGGTACCATCTACGCGACAGGCCGCAACGTCAAGCTATGATGGTGACCTCTCCGCAAGACCTCCAAGACGTGAAGCGAACCGGACACAACCAAGGGCACTTGTGATTCAACAAGAGCAACCTCACATGGACCACCAAGCCCATCGCCGTCGACATGTTCTTTCAACAACAAGTGAAGCATCCGAAGAGGACGAACAAGATCACCGTCGACGTGGAGCACTCGAAGATCCACCAAGGCGTCATCATCGACATGATCGTCAACGTCGGCAACATGATCATCATGACGAGCCTCCTCCACATCAAGAAGAAGGAGAGCAGCCCATTGCGCATGCGGCTCGACGTCCTCCTTGCCACAGGGCGCAAGACAATGCTCCTCGGCATCACCCACGACAAGAACAAGAGCAAGCTCCCCAAGCTCGTCGTGAGGATCAACAACCTCCTCCTCGTCCTCAACCGCGCCAACAACACGAGCAAGCTCCCCAAGCTCGTCGTCAAAACCAAGTTCCACCACCAAACGCGGCACCTCAACAACCGCAAGAGCAACGCAACCATCACCAAGCAAGACATGAGAGCTCGGATGATGATGATGACCGCCAAAATCATGGAAACCGCCGCAACCGGAACCGCAATAGAGAAGAAACTTTCGGCAAGCTCAAATTCACCATGCCCAAGTTCACCGGTTCCGATGAACCCGAAGAATATCTCTCGTGGGAACTCAAGGTTGACAAGATCTTCCACATGCACAACTATAGAAATGAGAAGATGATGGCCATGGCATCCCTCGAGTTCGATGAGTATGCCAACCTTTGGTGGGAACAAGTCCAACTCGCTCGCGAAGCAAAAGAAGAGCCTCCAATCTCAACTTGGCAAGATATGAAGGCCCATATGAGATCCCGCTTTGTTCCTTCGCACTACACGCGTGACCTCTTCAACAAGCTTCAAACGCTTAGTCAAGGGACAAAGACCGTGGAAGAGTACTTCAAGCAAATGGAGCTCAACATGATCCGTGCCAACATTGAAGAGCGTGATGAACAAACAATGGCACGCTTCCTCAATGGCTTGAACCATCAAATCAAGCGCATCACCGAGTTCCAAAAGTACAACAACATGGTTGAGCTTGTGCACATCGCATCAAAGGCCGAGCGTCAAGTGCAAGAGGACATCAAGTACAACAAGCCAAAGACGTACTTCACCTACAAGCAAGCACCAACCACTACTCCAACAACACCAAGTGGAAGCTCCTCAAGTATCACCAAGCTTCCCTTCAAGCCAACACTCCATCAAGGAAAACAGCCCCCAAGTGGCAAATACACAAGGGATGATCAACCATTCATTGCTGAATGCTACAAGTGTGGAGGCAAAGGACACAAGTCGGCCGCATGTGGAAACAAGAAAGTTTTGTTCATCCATGACAACAGCGATAAAGAATACTTGAGTGAAGAAGAGTTTGATGCAAGGGTCAAGGAAGCCATGGCAAGGCAACATTTGGAAGAGGACCAAGAACTTCTTGTGTGTGAGCATGACGCAAGTCCATCGCTTGTGGTCACAAGGGTCTTAACTACCCAAGCCAATGAGAATGAAGACCAACGCTCGAACATCTTCCAAACTCGTGCCGGCATCAATGGGAAGTCCATCAAAGTTGTCATCGATGGAGGGAGTTGCCACAATCTTGCAAGCACGGAATTGTGTGAGAAACTCAACCTCACCCTCCATCCGCATAAACACCCCTACCATATCCAATGGCTAAGTGACCAAGGATCCGTCAAGATCAAGCACACCGTCTCGGTAACGTTCTCAATTGGGCCCTACAAGGACACGGTGGAATGTGACGTGGTCCCAATGACGGTTTGCCATATGTTGCTCAGAAGGCCGTGGCAATATGACAAGCGTGCTTTGCATGATGGTCACTCAAACACTTATACCTTCAAATGGTTTGATAAAACTTGTGTGTTGCAACCAATGACTCCTAGCCAAATAATTGCGGACAATGCAAAGGCTTTAGCGAGGGCGCAATACACAAAAACACCTTGTGAGAAGAGTGGTGAGCGAGAGAACCACACCATAGTGAGTGAGTGCCACAAGCCAAACTCGAGTGGAAAAACTAAGAGTGTTCTTCTTGCCACCAAAAGTGAGATGAGAGAAGTGCGGAACAACCCATCCATCTTGCACTATGTCCTTGTTTGCAAGGGACTAGCGCAAGGAACTAATGACTTGACAAATGTTCCTCCTTCTTTAATGGCTATTTTGCAGGAATTCCACAATGTATTTCCCGAAGAGCTTCCTCATGGCCTACCTCCTCTTCGTGGAATCGAGCACCGCATCGACCTCATACCCGGCGCCCCACTCCCAAACCGCGTCGCGTATCGCACGAACCCAGAAGATACGAAGGAGATAGAACGTCAAATCAACCAACCTGTCTCCAAAGGTTTGATCCAAATGAAGCGCGACGTGGAGCGCCACGTCCAACGATGCACTACATGTATCCAAGCTAAGTCTAAGTCTAACCCCTTTGGTCTTTATATGCCATTGCCTATTCCTCATGCACCTTGGTCGGACATTAGCATGGACTTTGTGTTAGGATTGCCTAGATCTAAACATGGACATGATTCTATATTTGTGGTAGTGGATCGCTTTTCAAAAATGGCACACTTCATTCCGTGCCATAAGACCGATGATGCTTCACATGTAGCAAATTTGTTTTTCAGGGAAATAATTCGGCTACACGGTGTACCAAGAACAATCATCTCCGACCGCGACGTCAAATTCATGAGCTACTTCTGGAAGACTCTCATGGCCAAGCTCGGCATCAAGCTCCTCTTCTCGTCCGCCTCGCATCCTCAAACCGATGGACAAACCGAGGTCGTCAATCGAAGCCTTGGCACCCTCCTCCGGGTGTTGATAAAGAAGAACCTTAAAGACTGGGAGGAATGTATTCCACACGCCGAGTTCGCCTACAACCGCGCCAAGCACTCCACCACCATGAGGAGCCCGTTCATGATCGTCTATGGCTTCGAGCCTCTCACCTCGCTCGATATCCTTCCACTACCGCTTCATGAACGTGCCAATATGGGCGTTGTCAAGCGTGCCCAAACAATGAAGAAACTCCATGAAGACACAAGAGCTACGATCGAGCAACAAGTCCTTCGCCAAGCATCAAGGCTAAACAAGAACAAGAAAGAGATGATCTTTGAAGAGGGCGGCCTTGTGTGGATACACTTAAGTAAAGACCGCTTCCCCAAGGAACGCGACTCCAAACTCAAGCCAAGAGGTGATGGACCATTCAAAGTGCTAAAGAGGATCAACAACAACGCCTATATCATCGATATCCCAACATCAAAGTATCTTGTGAGCTCGACATTCAATGTCAAGGACCTCTCACCCTACCATGGAGAAGATGAAGTTGAGAAGGTTGAAGAGTCGAGGACGACTCTTTCCCAAGGGGGGGAGCTGATGCAGCCCGTCCTACGAACGCTACTACATCTACTCCCACGAGCTCCCCAAGTGGACCCATGACTCGCGCCCGAGCCAAACTCCTACAAGCTAAGGTGAACTCGCTCCTCTCCTTGTGTGACTTCGATACACCCTTGGATGGCCTGCTACTTCATACGCATACCTTGTGCATCATCAGGTACGAAGAGAAGGACCCAGTGAACGGAGGCACACCAGCGAAAGAAGCCAAAAACTCTCTGTCTCCAGCGGTACTACCGGACCTGGAACCGGTACTACCGCCCCCTGCTATCGCTCCCCGCTGAAGACGCCAACAGAAGCCCAAAACTCTCTGTCTCCAGCGGTACTACCGGATCTGGAACCGGTACTACCGCTCCGCGGCACTACCGCCCCTGCTACCGCTCCCCGCTGAAGACGCCAATGGAAGTCCCAGGACTGCAAGCGGTACTACCGGACCAGGAAGCGGTACTACCGGATGAGACCGGTACTACCGGTAGCTAGGCCGGTACTACCGGACGTGCGTGTACCAGATCGTGATAAGACGGCCCAGCGCCCTGTAACCCTCTCTATATTTTGCCCTTTTGTTCCTAAACTACCCATGTTTATGTGGCTGGCTTATAAATAGCCCCCACCCTCTATTGTAAACCCTAGACTTGGATAATAATAGATTAAGGACACCCCTTTGAGGATCTTTCAATCTATTGGTCTCATGCTCCTACCAAGGGGCACCCTATTATCCACCCTCCTCTTGGATCTTGCCTAGTGCGTTCAAGTTGTACAAGGCCTTGGGTTCTCGGTTTCTCGCCCCCAAGTCGTCAAGATCTCATCAAGCATCTCGCCCCCGTTGTTGGTTGTGGAGAGAGAGCTTCGCCCAACACCGATCCTAGGGATTATGTTGGACCGGTTGCCACCGGCGTGAGTTATCGGCGTGTATCGTGTTTTGTGTGCGTGTGTTCGTGGTTTTCATCCCTTCTTCCCCCGTCCACTGCTTTTCCCTCGTTTACCGTGGAGATTCATGAAAGATCGGGCCACCCCAAGGGGTTACCCCCTAACAACCACGGCAAGGCCAATCAACATCAACGAGCAGAGGATCTTGCCAGTGAAATCCAAAGTGAAGCCCCCGGTATATAGCCAAACTCTGGCACAAGGCCAACTCCTACTACTAGTACTAAGCATCATATCTACTCCGGCGCCCCTCCTAGTCCAACTCCTGTCGGATATTCCGGCGGAGAGAACATTGGAGTTGCCTGGTCGGTGGTGGAAATCTCTCAAGCTATTGTAGCGTGGAGATAGAGAGGAGAAGCAGAAGTGTGTCCCAAAAGGTGTACCCACGAAAGAGTCGGTGGAGAGAGCACTACGTGCATGCCCAGAAGGCCCAGAAGTACGCTATTCTTCCACGCAAATGGAGCCGTGTACTTCTAAAGTTTTTAGAGATGCAGCTCATCGCAGTAGTGGACCCAACAAGATCTTGAAGCCCAGACAAATTGTGAATTTAAATGTTAAAAATACAAATTTCGATCAAATTTGCATCAAGTTAGGATGTGCCAGCCAGCCGGAAGACCCGACAAGGGCTGGAGGGCCACCCAGTGAGCTCATGTGCTCGGAAATATAACACATGCATTTTCAGCTAATCGCCAAAAAATCTGGAGTACAAAGCACAATTATACTAAATCGTAATTACAAAAGTACACTAACCAAAGTTCAAGAACGAGTGTACAAATACCGAAGTACATGAAAGTATCTAAATATAATAAAAACCGAATTACATGAAATACAAGTACACAGACATCCGGAGTACAAGTACACACCAACACATGAAGTACAAGTACACAAAAGGAGGAGTACAAATACGCATAGAGTTCTTATCTAATTGATGTTGACCGACGCTAGCCAGCGAAAACTTAACTCCAGAGCATCACGACGGGCATCTAGATCTCCCCTCCCAGAAAAACGCATCTCCCTTCCCAGGTCGCTCGCGCGGCGGAGGCTCCGGAGGGTCACCATCCCCCGCCCCAGGACCATCCCAGTGGCTACCCTGGCCGCTGCCATCGGCGGCATCGGTGATGGTGGCGGCGCCCGGCTGCCAAAGGCATGGGGGGCAAGGAGGCGCATCGGGTGGACTCTCCCCCACGCGGAGGTGAAGCCTGATGGATGCATGGCGGCTGCGCTCTCGATGGACGACGCGGGAGATAGGTGGTGGGATGCGGCGATCTGGCCCACGGCAGCACGGCGGCGCAGCATTCACCGGCGACCGACCGGCCTTGCGCCGGCTCGATCTAGGAAGCGTGAGCCCGATCTGTGCGGGCCACGGCTGTTGCAACCTCGTGTGCCGATCCTGCTGCAGTGGAGGTGCTTCCTCCTTCGTCGTCGTTGAGTGGCGGATGGCGGCGTGGGGGCCTGCTCATCCGCTTCGTTGAATAAAGGTGGCAGTCCTAGGATTCCTCTCGCTCCAAGACGAGGATCTACTTGTTGCTCGCTCTTTTTGATCTAGTTGGAGTGACGAGTTTCGGAAGGCTTCGCCGGCAAACTCTCATGGGCGAATAATGCCTGGAGATTGCCGGATTGGAGGGATTCGGTCGTGTGCAAACCATGTTTTTCTGACAGTTTGGTTTCAGAGGGAGCGAGGCAAAGCTCGGCAGCCTATTGCCATCGTGGAACATGTATTTAGTTCCATGGTGAAGTCAGTATACTACGGTGAATGCCATGGAAGCCGAGATTAGAGGAATACCAATGGTGGTTCGAGTCCTAGTAGCGATGTGGAGTTGGCATGGTGATTCGTGACTTCTAGAAGCGGCATCGAAAAGGTGGGGCAGCAGCACATGAGAAGTTCACGGTCTTATTTTGCAGGATTTGTGCCTGGCAATTTCCTTGTTGAAGAGATTGTTTTGTCAATGATGACTTTCTCTAGGGTGAAAACCTATGATCAACCTATGATCTTTGATCGGGCGACGATGGCGCTTGTACACTGTTTTCTTCTTAAAGGCATCGCTATTGGAGAGAGTGGAATTTTGGTGTTGTTCTGGTGGTGTTAGTGTTGCTGCTGCAAGAAACTGATCGCTATAGCAGGACTTTTCTTTTTTGTAATTTCTCTTTTCTTTTTGGGTTCTGTGCATCCGTAAGGCCGCTAGAGCATGCGTTGTTGGAGAGACCATGTGTAATTGCTATCTCAATGATATTAATATATACTCCTTTCTAAGAAAACACCAAGTACAAGTACGTAGACACAGTGAATAGAAGTACATAAATAACATAGACACACTAAGTACAAATACACCAAGATGGAGAACAAATACACAAAAGGAGTACGCTCACACAAGGCGAAGTACAGATGCATACGAGATGATGCACGGTGTATGGAGTACATGTTTAATGAAAAGCTAAGTATAAAGTACAATCTGAAGTACTACTTGTTAGAATACAACTCTTGTTAGGTTTAAAAGTTCTAGTCGGTTTGTTATAGGGTTAGGACGGTGCACCTAGACCCTCATATATACCTCTTGTAATTGCCACAATATTATCATCGATTATTATTCTATATAATTCTACATGGTATTAGACTTCCGATCCTAGGGTATGGCTCACCCGTCGACCCTGCCGCCGCCCGGCTTCTTCTAGAGGCGCGCCGCCATCGTCGCCGTCAAGGTCGCCGCGACCACGACCCTCTCCACCTCTACCTCTACTTTAGCTCTGCCTCCATCAATAGCCCCCTCAATCTCCTTCACCGACACCATATCTGATATTAGCCCCTACATACCCGTAATCCTAGACCTCGCTGCTCACAACTACTATCATTGGCGTCACCTCTTCGACGTCCATCTCGGGCGATGCAACCTCCGCTCTCACGTCGCCGACAACACTCGCCCTCAACCTCACGATCCGCAATGGGTCAAGGATGATCTCGCCATTATTCAATGGATCTACATGCGAGCCTCCACAGAAATCTTCAATCTCATACACCGTGATGGTGCCTCCGTCGTCGTTCTGTTGGCAGCCCTTCGTCAGCTCTTCCAGGACAACGTCGACGCTCGCGCCAACAATCTCCACACCGAGCTTCGAAACACGGTGCAAGGTGATGAACCCGTCGGCGTCTACTGCCAACGCCTTAAGGCGATCGCGGATGAACTCCGCGAACTCGGTGATCCGATCGATGATCGGTAGATCATCAATGTCCTCCTCGTCGGCTTCAGCGAGTGGTTCGAGAAAACAGGCCTCCTTCATCCCTATGATGCGTCCGCGTCCCTCCTTCGCCGAGGTTCACTCGATGCTGCAATGGGACGATCGTGCCCAAACCAATAAGGACTCCCATCCTTAGGTCTTCACTGTTGCTCCTCAACCATCGGGATGCCACCCAAGTTCCAACTACAGGGGTCGAAACCCTAAACCATCGCAGCTTCATAAGGTGCCTGCTCCTCCTCCGCCCTCGGCTCCGACTGCATCACCTTTGCCCCTCGGCTGGCGTCCTTCTCCTGATTCGTGGACCAGGCTAGTCTAGGTGTGGCCTATGCCCTAGTTCGCCCCGACGCCCTATGGTGCCCCGCCTGCCTACACTGGTGGCTGGCAGCCCGGTGCCCGCCCTCACACCAGCGCTCCCGTCCTCGTGCCGCGACAACCGACGGCCGCGTACCACGCCGCCCCGGCCTACGCGCCAACAATCCAACGCCGCTCCTTATGCTTCATATGGCGTTATAACCTCACCCTACATGCCGCAGTACAATATGTCACAGTACAATGATGGTGGCTCTATCTATATGCCGATGCCGACCCTACTGCCGACGTCGCCACACCCGCCAGCTCCCATTTCTACACCGGCCTCTACTTTGACTCTAAGCTGGGACCAAGCTGCTTGTCTCCAAGCCATGAACAACTTTGCTGCACAAGGAAACTCAGGTACGGATTGGATTTTCAATTCTGGTGCTTCTAATCAAGTAATTTGCTGTCTTCTTGCACACTGTCACCTTTTCCATCTATTACTCTCGGTGACGAACCATCTATTCCTATTTACTGTGTCGGTCAAGCCCAAATCCAATCCCCAATCAAACCTTTGCTTCTTCGCGATGTTCTTGTAGCTCCTGCACTAATTAAAAATATGATTTATGTTCGCCAATTCACCAATGACAATCACGTTTTTGTAGAATTTGACCCCTTTGGTTTGTCGGTGAAGGATTAACGGACCAAGGCCGACATCGCTTGATTCAATAGCTTCGGTGATTTGTATTTCCTCCACAGTGTTTCGGCCGCTGCCCCTCCATCGTCTATTATGGCCTCTGTTGATCTGTGGCACCAACGTCTCGGCCATCCCAATAATAATGTGTTATCTACTCTTCTTTGTGAATTTTCAATACCTTGTAATAGAGATTCTCATAATTATTCTATTTGTCAGTCGTATCAATTAGACAAACATGTTTGTCTCCCCTTTAGCTCCTCTCTATCCTCTAGTACTTTTCCTTTTGAGTTACTTCATTGTGATCTATGGACGTCACCAATAGAAAGTGTTTCTGGTTTTAAGTATTATCTTGTTATTCTTGATGATTTTACACACTATGGTTGGACCTTTCCCTTACGCAACAAATCCGATGTTCACAATATTTTTCTTAATTTTCAGCGTTATGTCTCGATCCACTTTTTTCCTTCCTATAAGATTTATTCAATGCAATAATGGTTGTGAATTTTAAAAACCGAAATTTCTTTCTCCAATATGGAATTGTTCTGCATTTTTCCTGTCCCTATACCCCCCTCAAAACGGCAAGACCGAGAGTTCTCTTCGCACTCTTAATGACATCAGTCGCACCCTTCTTATTCAATCTTTCATGCCTTCAAAGTTCTGGGCTGAAGCTCTCTACACGGCCACATATCTACTTAACATTTGACCATTTAAAGTTAATCCTCAAACCACACCCTACTTCTCTTTCTTTCTTTCTCACCCAAACTACTCCGACGTTCGTGTCTTTGGCTGTCTTTGTTTTTTAATTCCTACTCTACTTCTCCTAATAAACTTTCACCCCGTTCTATATTGTGCGTTCATCTAGGATTCTCCGATAAACACAAAGGCTATCGTTGTCTAGATCTTGTTAGTGGTCGCGTCCATGTGTCTCGTCATGTAACTTTTGGTGAAAATATTTTCCCTTTTCTGAGCATGAAACTTTCGATCCTCAAACATCCGCACCATCTACTTGTCCCCTTCATCCAAATAATTTTCCATTCTTTCATCAGTCACCTTCTGTCGTCGCTCCTGTCGTGGCAGCAAAAACCCCCGAATTCTCTGCCGCGGCAGCCGATCTTGCCGCGCCTTCTCCTGCCGCCACCCTCTGTCGCGGCTGCCCAAACCGCCGAAAACTCTGCCGCGACAGACTTCCTGCCACCTCCCTCTGCACCACCGACTCCCATGTACGCTTCTTCCACTGCGCCAGGCGCGTCTTCCACATCATCATCCGTCCCTCCTTCTCATGCTATTATCGTCCCAGCTCCCACTAATGATCATACCATGCGCACACGTGGCAAATCCGGTTTTCGTTTACCCGCTAAAGATCCTCTAAATCTCAATGCATCTATGTCTTCTTCCTTTATTCCCAAATCTTACAGATCGTCTTTCCTAGATCCTAATTGGGCCACAGCCATGAAATATGAATATGATGCTCTCATTCAAAATAATACATGGCAATTAGTTCCTCGTCCATCAAACACTAATATAGTTTTCGGCAAATGGATTTTTTGACACAAATTTAATTCCGATGAAAGTCTTGCACGTTATAAAGCTCGATGGGTATGCCGTGGTTACTCTTATCAACATGGCATCGATTATGATGAGACTTTCTCTCCAGTTTCAAATCCATCACTATTTGTACTGTTCTTAGCATCGTCGTTTCTTCTTCTTGGCCCATCCATCAACTCGATGTCAAAAACGCTTTTCTCCATGGATCTATTCAAGAAACAGTTTATTGTCAACAACCTCTTGGCTTCAAAAATTCCTCTTATCCTAATCGTGGTTGTCTTCTTCAAAAATCTCCCTATAGTCTAAAACAAGCACCACGGGCTTGGTTTCAACGTTTTTCTACGTATGCTCAAACATTGGCTTTACTCCTTCTCGTTCTGAAACTTCTCTCTTCACCTTTCATCATAATACCGACACCGCTTATCTACTTCTTTATGTTGATGATATTATTCTCACATCTTACTCACAACACTTTTTTAGATCATATTATCTCTCTTCTTCGCAAATAATTTTCTATGTCCGATCTAGGTCTTCTTCATCACTTCCTAGGTATTGCTGTCATCCATGACTTTCTTATCTCAACGTCAGTACACCCTAGATCTTCTTTCTCGTGCTGGTATGCTTGATTGTCAACCGTCTCGTACTCCCGCTGATACAGGTTCAAAACTTTCTGCTAATGGTGATCACTTTTTTTATCATTCTCTTTATCATAGTCTTACCGGTGCCCTCCAATATCTTACTCTTACTCGTCCTGAAATTTCTTTTCTGTCCAACAAGCTTGCCTTTACATGCATGATCCTCATGTTCCTCACTTTAACCATGTCAAACGTATTCTTCGGTATCTCAAAGGCACATTAGATTTAGGTCTTCATATAAACAAATCCTCTCCCACCTCGTTGACAGCTTACTCTGATGCAGATTAGGCTAGTTGCCCCGATACTCGACTGTTCACATCCGTATTTTATGTTCTTCTTGGTAACAATTTGGTTTCTTGGTCTTCAAAAAGACAGGTTATGGTTTCTCGCTCGTCAGCCTAAGCTGAGTATCGTGTTGTGGCTCATGAAGTTGATGATACGGTTTGGTTGCGCCAGTTGCTGTCGGAGCTGCATCACCCTATTGAGCAAGCTACTATTATTTACTGTGATAATATTTCAGCTGTTTACATGTCAGTGAATCCGGTTCAACACCGTCGTACCAAGCATATAGAGATCGACATTCATTTTGTTCGAGAGAAGGTGGCTCTCGGTCAAGTTCGTGTTCTACATGTGCCTACTTCAACTCAGTTCGCTGATATCTTTACTAAAGGCCTGGCGACTGCTCCGTTTCAAGATATTCGTTTCAGTCTCAACGTCGTCGAGCCTACCGTTGACACTGCGGGGATATTAGAATATAACTCTTGTTAGGTTTAAGGGTCTTAGTCAGTTTGTTATAGGACTAGGCCGGTACACCTAGACCTTCATATATACCTCTTATAATTGCTATAATATTATTATTAATTATTATTCTATACATTTCTATACTACTCGCTGCTACCCGAGTACATTCACCTCCATAATCCAAGTACGCCCGTGATACTTTAGGAAGTAAAGAAATAAAGTTTCTCTAAGCATATTAGTATGGAATTTAATTTTAAAGATCTCGACGCGAAGAGCTGAAATATGAAAATAGTTTGTAACTTGCACAAATCGTTCCCTCACTTTTTTTTGAGAAACATAGTACAAACGCAGATGCTTACAATGCGTACATACACTCACCCTCATGAACACAACGCACACACATCCTATCTATATGAGCATCTTCGAGAGACTGAACCGCTGGATCTTGAGATTGCTGAAGTCACCACAAACGCCTCGCTATCGACGAGAACGTCGTCTCCTACTGAAAGAATATTCTGTTTTTATAAGACACCAAAGCGTCAAACCTGGTGTTTGAATTCTGTGAGTTAGGGGTACCACTGTCCTCCTAACCATCCAACCACGGACTGGTTCTCACTCTCTAATCCTTAACCCTAGTTTTATTCTTATTGTAATACTTTCTCCGTTTCAAAATACAAAATATTTTAGGTTTATGAAGAGAAAGTATCTAGTACGTAGGTTCACTCAAAATCTCAGTAAACCTACGCATTAAAAAAATATATAAAAATATTTTTTTACAAATTAAAACATCTTATATTTTAAAACGATCGGTGGAAACATCCGTGGGAGGACTGTGCGCAAGAAGAGAGCGACGATTGGGGGCGTTAGAAGTGAGTTAACTAGACCTTTCCAAAGTTTTTATACTTTTTTATTTAAGATCTTGAAACATTATCATTCCAATACTTCTTGTTGTTAGCCCATAGATACTATGTTCTTAGCAGGCCAACGGGCCGAATTGGCAGCCAGTTCAGTTGAGTGTTGAGCCCGGCCCAATGAAAAACCAGGTCGGGCCGTATGGGCCATGCCTCGTATGAGCAGATCCAGTCTCCATGTGCATATTCGTGAACAACCACGTGGATTGATTCCGTCGCCTAGAGAAAATTTGCCAGACCGAAAAACAAAAACAAAAGCTGACCTCTCCCCCCAATTGCCGGAAGAGAAACCCAACCCAACCTCCGATTCCCCAATCACCATCCTCTCCTCCTCCGCCGCCATCCATGGCGTCCGCCGCCGCCACCTCCGCCCACCTCCGTCTCCTCTCCTCCAAGTCCCTCTCCAAGCCGCTCCTCTCCAAGCCCCACCTCCTCACCCTCTCCTGCCCCGTCTCCTTCCAGCGCCTCGTCGCCAGGTCCGCCGCCTCCCCGACCCCCTCCACCTCCTCCTCCTCCTCTTCCCCCTCCGCCCCCATCGACCCGGCGCAGCTTCCCCCCGCGCTCCGCGACATCATCGCGCTCTTCCAGTCCGTGCCCGACGAGCGCACCCGCTACAAGCAGCTCCTCGCCTACGCCGCCCGCCTGCCGGCCATGGACCCGGCGCTCAAGACCGAGGCGAACCGCGTCCGCGGATGCGTCTCCCAGGTCTGGGTCCACGCCGCGCCGGAGGCGGAGGCGCCCGGCTGCGTCAGGTTCCAGGCCGACTCCGACGCGCAGCTCACCAAGGGCCTCGCCGCGCTGCTCGTGCTCGGCCTCTCCGGCGCGCCCGCCAGGGACGTGGCCATGGTGCCGGTCGAGTTCATCGAGATGCTCGGGATCAGGCAGAGCCTCTCGCCGTCCAGGAACAGTGGGCTGCTCAACATGATCAACCTCATGAAGCTCAAGGCGCTGGAAATCGCTGCGGGCAAGGAGGCGACTGGCAGCCAAGAAATCCGTCAGGAGCTTGCTGAAACGCCTGCCGAGGAGAAGGAAGAGCCTCAATTTGAGGCTTTTGGTACGCAAGCGCACGAGAGCTCAGAGGCGGAGGCGCCTGATGAGGAACAAGTCGAGGAGGAACCAGCTGCTGTGGTGGAAGGAAATGGCAGCTTTGTAGGTGGCAGGAAGGAGAGGATAATGCATAGTTTGGAGATAGGGCTTTCACCAGTGGAGCTAAAGATTGAGGACATTTCGCATCAACACAGGGGGCATGCTGGGGTAGCAGGCAGCGATGGGGAGACACATTTCAATGTGCGGGTGGTGTCGAAGGAGTTTGAGGGGAAGAGCATGCTCAAGAGACACAGAGCTGTGTATGATCTCCTGCAAGATGAGCTCAAGAGTGGGCTGCACGCGCTATCCATCGATGCAAAGACACCATCCGAAGTCTAGGTACCGCATACAACATGATACCGCCCATGAGGTTCATTTTTGCCACATTGTAAAGTTCGCTAGAATAGTGCTTCTCACTTGCTGAGAACTCTCTTTTAAAATTTTCAATGGCTTAAAGATACGTCACATATGATTTTTTGTTGTTGGCATCAGTTGGAGATGGTTGTCCTGATATACTAAAACGGAGTTTAATTCTTCAATTATGATCTGTCATGATGCTAATAGTTGTGAGTTCAATGGTTGTCTTCACCACCTATTATAAAATATACTCCCTCCGATTGGGATTATAGGTCACGCACGGTTAACTAGGTTGTCAATTTTACCAACAAAATATAAATAGAATAACACAAAAATTATATCATTAGAAACTTTAGATGCTATATTTTCTAATGGTATAATTTTTGTGCTATATAAATTTTATTTTATTAGTTAAATTAACGATCTAGGTATACTCGTAGGACCTATAATCCCAAACAGAGGGAGTACATTGCATGATTCCAGTTCTCTGAGGTCTATTGAGTAGTATTATGTAAAATCTAGCCTCTAGATTATAGCACTTAAGTAAACTCATAATACCATGGACACTGCTGCCTCCAACAAGTGCCCCGTGCAATTATGTAGTCGAGCCACATATAACATATTAGATTTCCTTTATTTAACTATGTGGAAATTGTTAAATAATGGCAATTAATTTGAGAGTTCTCAAAAGTAAGAACCCATAACCACCAATTCAAACATAAGGAATTGTCATTAGATGGTTGGTTGCTTGTTCAGAATGAATGTAGTTTTGGAAGAACTGTGTAATCATTCTTCGCCAGTCCTCTCCTATGAGACCAATCCATGACCACTAATGAGCACAACCGCGGTGGCATCATTGGAATCCTGCATCCACCTCTGAGGCCAATGCATGTAGCCTATAGGGGCATAATTAGCTCTGTGCTTGCCAGACTGCCTGGCAATTCCACTGAAACCATAGTGAGCATATTCCTTATTAAGTTGCTTATACCTTATTTCTGATATTATTGTGTATGGAGCACACTAGAATGTTCAGATTCTAATACTGTATGTTCTTACCACTTCTTGTGCAGTTGTGCTTATCATGGCAAATAATTTCTAGTTGCGCTAGGCATCAAAATTATTTTAGCAGTTATATGACTGCTGCTGTATTTGGCCTTCTGTTTTTTGGCTTTGATGAACTATTTCTGTACTTCTTCCAAGAAAGCCAAGGGACAGAGCTGCTGAAGGAAATTTAGGCTTCCCTGTGATAGAGAACCCAATGGTTGATTTGAACAAAATCTGCTCTTCTCTATGTAGCTTTTAGTTTCCAAGTGAAGAGATAAAAAGTGAGTGTTATGACTGCCCAATATTTCTACCTAATTTTTAGCTGTCTGCTATTCCTCCTAGTGTGATGCAACATCTCCCAGCAGTTATGGTAGCCATACTGTAGCGATTAGATTAAAAGGAAGATGTACTGCTCTGAGTTGGATTATATAATATAAATTATGGTCAGGTAATTATTTTCATGTGTGGTTTTCGGTTGCCTCATTGCTATGCCTGACTAACAATCTCACATGGCATATATGCTAATAAACTGAAAATGTACAAGACAGCTTTCTAGTAGTGTAGTGTTGTCCAAACAACAATTGTCTACATTTCAGCATCATTTCAACTGATCTACATGAAACTGCTGATAACATTTGGACTTCAAATGAAGAATGTTTTGATCTTTGATAAGAGTCGATTGCTTTCCACTTGTTGCCACACCGGCGAACTCTTTGTCATTTAGCTCCACTATTAGTAAACCAGGAGTTAGTTTTGGGGCGAGAGTATGATGCAAGTGCATCGTTAAGATGCTCCAGGCAGCAGAGAGGAAACAAATTTCCTTGCAAGCATATACTGGTACACAATCTTTTGTCGGCCACTTCTAGACCCAAGTTCAGATTTGCATCTTCGCTGCTTCTGGTTGCTTCAATTTCTTCTCGAGGACCTTCAGGTAACATGTTTTAATTTAGATGCTTCATGTATTATGTTAGCAATTGTGTTGACATAGGGTACTTTTGTGCGGTTGGATAGAATAGATGTACTAGTAAGCTGTAATTGCATACTGTGTAATCTGATGTGAGGGCGTTGTCTCACGGCCCAAGGGGCGTGGTTAACACCAGATGTCAGCTCAAAAACTGGAACCTCAGTGAAGGGACATTCAAGGGTTTGGCATTGAATTGGTTCCAATGCATGCAAAGATCACATGATATCAACAATGCATTGGCCTGGTATTACCGAAGATGCTTGCTGGTGCGTGCGGTTCTGGCGCATGATCCATGTGCTCCCACAAGTTCTGGAAAATCTGGTGTATGCTCATCTCTATCACGTCCCCTGACGTCAAATGCAAGACACCTAATTTCGATTGGGTCCTTGTCTTCATGTGGCTAGAATGAATGGCCTCATCAACATAGTGGGCCTCATCAACCCCGACATCAACATATCACCATGCCTACAGTCTAGACAACCTTGTATTCGCAGAAGGAATATAGGGAGCAATGGATCACCTGAACCTGATGGTCATACACTCGTACTACCTGGCAATGCAACCTGTTCCAAAACACATGCACGCGGTAGGGAGGAAACCTGCATGTACACACTTGCTTCTGCTCGTCTTCATATTTTTCATCATGTCCAGTCTCAGTATGGGGAATGTTAGAATACATAAAAATTGTTACAGGTAGATTAGGTAAATCATCTTCTTGAAGTCCTAATAAGTCTTACTACGTCCCACATGTAAACCCATTCCGTTCTACAATAAGATTGGTGCTGTACTCCACTTGCACAGTTCGGGGACATCCGATACAAAACGATTGACTCGATGAGCGTCCATCGGGGAAGTGGATCGTCAAGGGAACTGGATGTTGGAGGAGTAGCTGGCGTCGCCCTTCCAGCCAGCCGGGATGACATTGTTGGCCACGAGCGTCTTCCCTGACTCGCTGGTGACGCGCAGGGACAGCGGCCCCCGGAGCGCGTCCCTGGTGTCGCACCGCCAGACGGAGCCCCAGGAGCGGTACATGGGCTCCCACCGGCCCGTGGGGCGGCCGTTCCTGGAGCGCATCAGGTCCATCCTCACCACGGTGCCGTCCCGGTTGGCGTACTGGACGAGCACCGGCAGGTAGTTGGGGTTGGCGCCCGGCAGGACCTTGAAGGTGAGCTTCATGCCCCGGAAGCTGCAGGGCACCCTTCTGAACTGCATGTCGATGATGCCCGCGTGCCGGAGCTGGTCGTTCCGGCCCGGCATCGCCAGCGCGCCGAACGCCGTGCCGCTGAGGTCGAAGTGGTACTTGGCCACCGGGTAGTAGTTCATGTCCGTGATCACCACCGTCTTGGCCTGGCCGGAGCAGGCCGGGTTGTTGGTTCTCGTGCACCGTATCTGGTAGCAGGTGCCGCAGCCGGCGCCGCCCAGGAAGAGGGGCTCGTTGCCGCACGACGTCATGGCGGAGAACGGGTATGCGTTCACGTTCTTGAACCCGCAAGCGCCACCTGCAAAAAGATTGTTCGCCATTATTAGTACAACTGATTTGGCATGGTACTGCGTGATGCAACAAAAGAACGACATTGCGCCGCCATCGCATATACCGTTGTCGTCGGGGCCGGCGCCGTTGGGCTGGCCGTACCAGGTGGCCTTGGCGGGGAGCCAGCCGGAGCTGTAGGATCTGGCGGCGGAGGTGCCATAGTCGACCCAAGAACGGACGGACGGGACGAGCATGGAGAGAAGCGCGACAACGACAAGGGCGGCATTGGTAGTGGCACCGGACATATTGGCACTATAGATGGCTCTGTAGTACGATCTGTGTACTCCTGTTAGATTGTGTGTCTTGATAGCTGGGCGGGATGGCATTTATAGGCTGGCCAACAGATCGACTCAAATAATCAGGTGAGAACGACGATCGAGTCAGCACCACTTGCAGTTGCATCTGATGACGTAGACGTGTAATGGCGTGTTAGAGCTCCAAAGGGTAACATGGCTACGGAGGGAATCAAGGTGGGAATGGAGGCTCCGGTCTAAGCGCGTCCAATTCTAAAATCTCATCTTCCGCGAAAATGAACCAGAATCGCATCGTCAAAGTGATCATCGAGTAACCGCTAATGATTGCCGTACACGGTACACTAGCTAACATAATATCCAATGATCATCGAGTAACCAGAATCAGATCATGTGGTTGATCTAGCCACTGTTGTGCATCACGATCTAGCCTCACACTATATATTTTAATTCCTATATATGATAACATGTGCTTAACAGGTGTATATATATACATTAATGTATCTTGCACTGCAGGAATTCGGTACGCTGCAGAGAGTATATGTCTGGTTGACGAGTGTATTTTTTGGGTACTCGACATCTAGGGGGTTGCCAAGTATTGGCAAAAACAAATTCGGCATTCTCAAAAAAAAAAATCGGCGAAAAACGAACACTCGGCAAAAAGAAGCATATACCGAGTGTTCTCAATTAAGAACTCCGCAAACACCAGATACTCGGCAAACATAAAAGAAAATGCATTGATCAAACAAAATACCCGGCAAACTGATGCAGGACACGTGTCCATTTCCGCCACCCACTTAACAGCTTCGGGACAGCGGGCCATGCTTCCAGTTCCCGAGCATCCCCTAATAAATACTTGGCAAACACTTGTAATTGTTTGCCATCATTATTTCTCGCCCATTAGTTGCCAAAACACTTGAACAAACATGGTTATTTTCTTATTTCTTCTTTCCACCACTGTTTTCTAGCAATATCTTTTTATGCCCTTTCTGCCCTCTCTCTTTCCTGCCATATCCTTCCTCCCATACACTATATAACGAGTTATATACCACCATGCAATGGATTAAAAGATGGCAAATTGTTCGGAGTGTCTTTCACAGATATGTTTCACTACCCCACCCCATTCATCGTTTCCATACCCTCCCTCACCCTGTTGTTTTGAGGTGTTCTTTCTATTCATCGAATACAAATCATCCCGAGGAGACCGGTTATATCAATGGTGGCATGTGATACACATGACCCTCACGAGCCACCGCTGGATATAGCCGGTATCAAACGTCAGTTTTGTTACATCATACGCCGAAGTGTTCTTTCTTTCCGTCGAATAAAAAAATTGGGCATATCGAGGCGGATTTGATATCCAGTACACATGGCTTTCAATGGTCATAGTTGTATGTACCTGGTCTCAATCGTCTATGCTGTAACAAGTTAACAAACAGCTCCATGATAACGGGGGACTTTGTTTGTCGAATACAAATCATCCAGATGAGATTGGATATACTCGGGTGGGGGGCATGTGAGATGTCCTATATACGGTCTTCACGAGCCTCCCTCTCTAGATGTATAAATTTTCAATAGTATGTTTTGTTACATTTTAGTTCGGCATGATCATTCTGTGTGTATTGTTTTTCTCGCCCCCCCCCCCCCCCCCCCCCCCCCCCCCACACACACACACACACACCCACCCACCACCCTTCCATGTTCGCCCCTCACTCGGTATAGGTGATACCCCTCAAATACGTATGCAACTTGAGGATTCACTTGGTGCTGCCATATGATTCTTCTTCGGAGAAGAAGCTGAATGGCATCACCAAGTTAATTCCACATAGTACAATCGCTATTCAACAATGATGGTTTTCTTCAGCCGACACATTCTCCTACTGACGGTGTGGATCGAGCTCGCGGGGAAAGGAGCGGGGGACAAAACAACAAGAAATTTAAGGAAGATAAAAAGAGCGGGAAATCTTTTATCAGGAAAAAAGAACTAGAATGTTTCGCGAGAAACAAAGTGCGTGAAAGTTCAGGAAAAATGCATAAAATGACGCAATGCGCATGTTTTCCATGAAGGGGGCAACATAGTTTTAAAATAATTTCACATTCCAAGTTTGTTATTTTTCTAACAAATACGTCACATAAAATGACACATGGCATATGTTTTTCCTTTTTTAACATTTTTTGAAATGCTTATGTTGTTTTCAAAATATGGTCAAAATGGTCGGCATGACCGTTCTGTTGGAATTTGAGGCATATTTGATGCTGGGCTTTTTTGGTCCATAACAAATACAAATTTTGAAATTCTCTTTGGCGCATTACTATGGCAGCTCATGTGTGTGCTAGTGGTGCCAAAGTTTAGTCCCATATTGCTAGTAAAAGGGGAGTTGGACCACCTTATATAGTAGAGTGTTGTACCACTCACTAAGATGTGAGAAGAAGAGAAGCCCTCGCGCACTCCTCCGACGCCGCCCGCCTCGCCACGACGCGTGCGCCGCGGGTTGCGGGAATCTCGCCGAGCCGAGCTTTATTTTGCTGATTGGAAAAATTAATTATGAGTCATTAATGCGTCATTATGAACGCATTAATCAACCGGCCGTTTCTACATCGTGGGATGGTACTGACTCGGTCGTGGGCTGTTGCCCACGTCCTACCCGACCCGCACTATATAAGCAGGCAGACGTGAACCCTAGCCGTCACCAGCAATTAGATTGCATCTGCCTACCAGCGCATCGCCGTTCCACCTCTCTGTGCTTCCCTCTGCTACTTCATCCCACCGGCTGCGTGCACGGCCGTCCGGAAGAGCAGGCATCCGGAACCCCGTCTCTCTGATCCTGCACCGGGAGAGAGGCGATAAGGTTTTGGGGGAGCGTCTAGGCGCGACTGCTCAAGCTCTTCTTCGTCCGGCTTCCTCGACTCCATCGCCATGTCTGACGACGTTTCCAAGCAGGCTGCTGCTGCTACCGCCGGTGGCGGATCCACTTCTGTTGCGCCGTTGGTCATACCATCGACGAACTCGTACGTGTTCTTTGTCCTCCTGTTATTTCCTATGATGATTACTAGTATTGCAGTATGCGTAGATGTGCTAGGTTTTCACTTGCCTGTATGATGCATGTATACTATGCGTATGCTAGTTACTCTTGGGAATTGTTCTGTCATGATTTACACTTGGATTAAATTAATGCGAAAACTGCTAATTATTTCAACAATTCAAAAACCTTATTTTAGGCTGTTTTCGCGTCAAGGCTTTGCCGCCTGTCTAAAACTGAACCCGTTTACGGGTGCGCACTTTAAGCGCTGGCAAACCAAGTGTACCCTCTGGCTGATGGCTATGGACGCCTTCTGGGTATCGGCTGGTAATCCTGAAGGAACGATCACTCCTGAACATGAGAAGACGTTCAAGGAGACCACCATATTCTTCGTGGGTTGTGTCATAAGCGTCATTGGGGACAAGTTGGTGGATGCATATTTACACATGCGCGATGACAAAGAACTGTGGGATGCACTCGAAGCAAAATTCGGTGCTACTGATGCTGACAGTGAACTGTATGCCATGGAGCAGTTTCATGACTATAGGATGGTTAAAAATCGTTCTGTCGTTGAACAGGCTCATGAGATTCAGTGCATTGCAAAAGAACTTGAGCTCCTGAAGTGTGCGTTGCCCGGCAAATTTGTTGCGGAATGCATTATTGCAAAGCTTCCTCAATCCTGGAGGAGTGTTGCCACTAACCTCAAACACCAGAGGCAAGATATGTCTGTTGAGAATCTCATTGGGTTTCTGGACCTTGAGGAAAATGCTAAGGCAAAATACGCACACCCAAAGGGAGCCGAGGCACCCCAGTCAAGTGCCAATGTGGTGCAGAAGAACTTTCACAACAAGTTCAAGGGGAAGACCAAGGCCGTTCGTACTACCAACTTCAAAAAGAATAAGAAGGACAAGTCACAGGATCCCTGCTTTGTGTGCAGCAAGGTTGGACATTGGGCTCCAAACTGCAAGCAGCGCAAAGGAAGGAAGAATCCAAATGGACAGAACTCTAAGTCTGTCAACGTGACTATGAGCAACAATGATAAGGGTGAATCCGGATATGGTAATTTACCTACTGTTTTGTCAATTTGTCAATCTACAGATTGGTGGATCGACACCGGTGCTAATATTCATGTGTGTGCTGATATCTCTTTGTTTTCCTCTTATCAGGTCACAAGAGATCTCTCCGTCTTGATGGGAAACGGATCACATGCTTCTGTTCATGGTGTTGGCACAGTGGATCTGAAGTTTACTTTGGGAAAGATCGTGCAGCTGAAGAACGTGCAACATGTTCCCTCAATAAATAAGAATCTCGTTAGTGGCTCCCTTCTTTGCAAAGAAGGTTTTAAGTTGGTATTTGAGTCCAATAAAGTAGTCATCTCTAAGTATGGAAAATTTATTGGTAAAGGTTATGAGTGTGGCAGTTTGTTCCGTCTTTCCCTATCAGATTTTTGTAATAAGGTTGTGAACCATATTTGTCCCCCGGCAATGATACCGATATTTGGCATTCACGACTTTGTCACATTAATTTTGGTTGTATGACGCGGCTAGCTAAGATGAATTTAATTCCGAGTTTCACTTTAGCCAAAGGCTCTGAATGCCAAGAGTGTGTTCAAGCTAAGCAACCGCGCAAGCCTCACAAGCCTGTGCAGGAAGCAAGAAACTTGGCACCACTGGAGCTTATACATTCAGATCTATGTGAGATGAATGGTGTATTGACTAAAGGTGGAAAGAAATACTTTATGACATTGATTGATGATTCTACTAGATTTTGCTATGTATATCTTTTGAAAACTAAAGATGAGGCTCTACACCACTTTAAAAACTATAAGGCAGAAGTTGAAAATCAACTTGAGGTAAAGATTAAGAGAGTCCGGTCAGATCGTGGTGGAGAGTATTTCTCTAATGAGTTTGATTTGTTTTGTACGGAACATGGAATTATTCATATGAGAGGACGCCTCCCCATTCTCCCCAATCTAATGGGGTTGCCGAAAGGAAAAACCGTACTCTAATAGACTTGGTTAACGTCATGTTAGGTACTTCGGGTTTATCCAAGGCATGGTGGGGGGAGGCGATATTGACATCATGTCATGTCCTTAATAAAGTTCCCACAAAAGACAATGAAACTGCTCCCTATGAATTATGGGAGAATAGGAATCTAACACTCTCATACTTACGTACTTAGGGCTGTTTGGCAAAGGTGAATTTGCCAATTCCCAAAAAGCGTAAACTTGGACCAAAGACTGTAGACTGTGTCTTTCTTGGCTATGCTCATCATAGCGTTGGATACAAATTTCTAGTGTGAAATCTGAGGTACCTGACATGAAGGTCGGTACAATTATGGAGTCTAAGGATGCTACATTCTTTGAGGATATTTTTCCGGTGAAAGATATGCCTAGTACATCTAGACAGGAATCTGTTGAAACCCCTGAACCTGCCATTCCCATGGAATATTATGAACGAGCACATGATGAAATTCCTGAGGAGGTAGACAATGAAGTTTCTGTAAGGAACAAGAGACAGAGGACTGCAAAGTCCTTTGGTGATGATTCATTATCTATCTCGTGGATGATACTTCCATTTCTATTTCAGAGGCTTGTGCATCTCCTGATGCAGACTACTAGAAAGAAGTTGTTCGTAGCGAGATGGACTCCATCATGGCTAACGAAACTTGGGAGATCACCGATCGTCCTTATGGGTGCAAACCAGTAGGATGTAAGTGGGTGTTCAAAAAGAAGCTTAGGCCTGATGGTACGATTGAAAAGTACAAGGCTCGGCTTGTTGCCAAGGGATATACCCAAAAAGAAGGTGAAGACTTCTTTGATACTTATTCGCCTGTGGCTAGATTGACCACTATTCGAGTTCTACTCTCATTGGCTGCCTCACATGGTCTTATCGTTCATCAAATGGATGTCAAGACATCTTTCTTTAATGGAGAGTTGGATGAGGAAATTTATGTGGATCAGCCAGATGGTTTTGTAGTAGATGGTCAAGAAGGCAAGGTGTGCAAGCTATTGAAGTCTTCGTATGGATTGAAACAAGCACCTAAGCAATTGCATGAGAAGTTTGATCAAACTTTAACATCTGCTGGCTTTGTTGTAAATGAAGCCGACAAATGTGTATACTATCGCCATGGTGGGGGCGAAGGAGTTATACTTTGTTTGTATGTTGATGACATACTGATTTTTGGGACAAATATGATAGTCATCGAACAGGTCAAGAGTTTCTTGTCTCAAAGTTTTGACATGAAAGACCTTGGAGAAGCTGATGTTATTCTAAACATTAAGCTGCTGAGAGATGAGAATGGCGGAATTACACTTCTGCAATCTCACTATGTGGAGAAGGTGTTGAGTCGCTTTGGCTACTCAGAATGTATTCCTTCGCCGACACCATAAGATCCTAGTAAGATGCTTCGAAAGAACAAAAGAACAACTAGAGATCAGCTGAGATACTCTCAGATAATTGGCTCGTTAATGTATTTAGCTAGCGCAACAAGGCCTGACATCGCGTTTGCTGTGAGAAAACTTAGCCGGTTTGTTTCCAATCCGGGAGATGATCATTGGCATGCTCTTGAGAGAGTATTGCGCTATCTAAAGGGTACATCGAGTTATGGTATTCACTATATCGGAGACCCTGCGGTACTTGAAGGGTATAGTAACTCAAATTGGATTTCTAATGCTGATGAGTTGAAAGCCACAAGTGGATATGTATTCACTCATGGTGGTGGCGCTGTTTCATGGAAGTCTTGCAAGCAGACCATCTTAACATGGTCAACAATGGAAGCAGAACTCACATCACTAGATACAGCTACTGTCAAAGCAGATTGGCTTCATGAACTCTTGATTGACTTGCCGGTTGTTGATAAACCTGTGCCGGCTATTCTTATGAACTGCGACAATCAAACTGTGATCGTCAAAGTGAGTAGTTCAAAGGATAATATGAAGTCATCAAGACATATAAAGAGAAGATTGGCATCTATTAGAAAAATGAGAAACTCTGGAGTAATAGCATTGGATTATATCCAAACAGCTAAGAATCTAGCAGATCCTTTCACAAAAGGTCTATCAAGAAATGTGATAGATATTGCATCAAAGGATATGGGTTTGAGACCCACATGAGTTACCGTGGTAGTAACCCAACCTATATGATCGGAGATCCCGTGAATTAGGACCTGGGGAAACAAGCCAGTGGCTAACTGGAGGAGAGTAACTTTTATTAATCCACTCCGCTGAAGATGCATTACTCTCACAATCTGTATGGCAGGTTGACTTAGTCTTAATGTGTTCATAGGCTTGTATAAGCCAAGATGCTATCCTACAGAGCAGTCTTGAAAGAACGCACCTATGTGAGCCCGACTGCTGGTCACAGTCTATGAGATAGGGTAATCTCTAGGAAGCTTATGAAAAAGGCCAGGAGTATGACTTATATGCTCCACCCGAGGGGTAGCCTTCGGCAACCTAGTATCAGTATGACATTAGGTGAAACTCATTTACACAAAATTGGCAATTCAAGGCTTAGTCCATTGACAGTTGTTGATGAGTGTAGTATAATGCTCTAGGTGGAAGTTCAACTTAACAGTCTTCACTGAAAAACGCTGGTATATCAAAATAGTGATTTGGAACAGAATGATGTGATGTGCCAATGAGACTTTGTGGGGGATTGTTGGAATTTGAGGCATATTTGATGCTGGGCTTTTGGCCCATAACAAATACAAATTCTGAAATTCTCTTTGGCCATTACTATGGCAGCTCATGTGTGTGCTAGTGGTGCCAAAGTTTAGTCCCACATTGCTAGTGGAAGGGGAGTTGGACCACCTTATATAGTAGAGTGTTGCACCACTCACTAAGGTGTGAGAAGAAGAGAAGCCCTCACGCACTCCTCCTCCGACGCCGCCTGCCTCGCCTCGCCACGACGTGCGCGCGCCGCGGGTTGCGGGAATCATGCCGAGCCGAGCTTTGTTTTGCTGATTGGGAAAATTAATTGTGTATTAATTATGAGTCATTAATGCGTCATTATGGACGCGTTAATCAATCGTCCGTTTCTACATCGTGGGCTGGTACTGACTCGGTTGTGGGTTGTTGCCCACGTCCTACCCGACCCGCACTATATAAGCAGGCAGACGCGAACCCTAGCCGTCACCAGCAATTAGATTGCATCTTCCTACCAACGCATCGCCGTTCCACCTCTCTGTGCTGCCCTCTGCTACTCCATCCCTCCGGCTGCATGCACGTCCGGAAGAGCAGGCCTCCGGAACCCCGTCTCTCTGATCCTGCACCGAGAGAGAGGCGATAAGGTTTTGGGGGGCATCTAGGCACGACTGCTCAAGCTCTTCTTTGTCCGGCTTCCTCGACTCCATCGCCATGTCTGATGACGCTTCCAAGCAGGCTGTTGCTGCTACCGCCGGTGGCGGATCCACTTCTGTTGCGCCATTGGTCATATCATCGACGAACTCGTACGTGTTCTTTGCCCTCCTGTTATTTCCTATGATGATTACTAGTATTGCAGTATGCATAGATGTGCTAGGTTTTCACTTGTCTGTATGGTGCATGTCTACTATGCGTATGCTAGTTAGTCTTGGGAATTGTTCTGTCATGATTTACACTAGGATTAAATTAATGCGAAAACTGCTAATTATTTCAACACGTTCTTATCTAAATGTTGAATCTCGCAAAAAAATCATAGTGTATCTCCCATGAAATAAAAATTGCGTGTACCTAAGGATGTTATTTCTAAAAGTTAATGAGTAAAATATTAAGCATCTATAGTTCAATTTGATCCAATTCCTGCTAAATTGACAAGATACTCGATAAATTATGAAAAGTGGCTAGAAAGTTTGGAGATTAATATATGTGGTGAATTCTAAATAAAATATTGTCTACTATTCTCTGAATATTGGGTGGTTCAATTTTACAACAGAGTTTGGGTAGGTGCTTTATAAAAAAATTGACACTTGAGAAATGGAAAATGAATTTTCGTGTAAAAGAATATAAAAATTACATTTGGCAACATTGTTTTCATTCCAAGAGACGTACATGTGCATAATATAGGCAGTGGCGCACTACTGAAAAACCCCTCTTCGGTTCGACGTGAACAATGCCAGCAGTCCCGGCCTATCACAGCCCGCGACTAGTGCTAGCACTAGTCCCGAGCCGTGAGGCCTCTAACGGCTAGAAACGGCTGTAGTCACTAGTCCCGGGCCGGACCACATCTCTAGTGCCGGTTCGTAATTGAAAGAACATGTTGGGCCCCATGTGTGGTTTTGGTAATTAATGACAATCTTTTTGGACTAATGTGTGTATTAAGTTATACTTGTAGATTTTGTCCATTGGCATCGCTTGGAGCATGTGTTGGCTTCAAGGTCGATGAAATGAAAAGAAGAGATTTGTTGGGCAAGCTCAATATGCGAGGCCGATGATGAGGAATCAAGAAAGGCGTTCCATCTTGAGAAGGGCAAGATCGTCTACATCGAACTCAAGTGGATTGCTCAAGGCAAAGGTATAATCTTGATAGGTTTTTCCTTTTGCCGGTCTCACGTTGTGTGTGTGAGACTGGGTTTAGGATAGATAACCGTACTATCAAGAGGGGCTCTCGTATGAGTAATTCGGTCACATCGTTTGGAGAGAGATCAAACCTTTGCATACTTGCATCATCGTTTTTGGTTGTTATTTGGTCTTATTCATGTGAGGATATGGAGCTTGTGGTAATCTCCATAACAAGCTCTTGTTCATCAAAATCGGATCTCCCATATATATCTTGTTACGATTTTGATTTATACGGCTTTTCGGTTTCTCACCAAGTGAGGTATATCACATTATTCTACTTGATACTCTCTCACTTGGTGATAATCAATATTTCCACTTTTTATTGGGAAGCCCTTGTTGCCCTCTATCCAACGCAATTTGAATCGGGTCAATCGGAGCTTCCAATCAAAAGTTATCGCGGTTTGAATATTTGCCGTTTGAACATTGGCCTATCTTTTCCCCTTGCAAAATCTTCTGTGTCAACCGGTAGTACCGGATCTTCAACCGGTACTACCGCTTGACACCGGTACTACCGGTTCCAGTACCGGTTGGCACTGATCAAAAGGGAGAAGGGTGAATACTAGTCAGTACCCACCGGTACCACGGAGCGGCACTACCGGCCCAACCGGTAGTACCGCTTGGTACAAGCGGTACTACCGCTTGAGGCGGTCGTACCGCTCGTCGGTACCGCTGCATACTGACTAGCACCCTCCCCTCTCCATTTTTGTCAGTCCCAAGCGGTACTTGGGACCGGTACTACCGCCTGAACCGGTAGTACCGCTTACTACCTCCGGTACTACCGCTCGGGGGTAGTACCGCAAGGGCGTACCGCCCAAAGTCTGAAGAGCACTGAAGAACAAGGTCACCCCCGGTACCTGGTCCGGTACTGGACCGGTAGTACCGCTTGCAAGCGGTACTACCGCTTGAGTACCGGTACTACCGCTTCATTCAGGCTCCAACGGCCATATTTTGCCCTGCCCTATAAATAGCTTTGCCCCTTTGCCCTTTAGGGTTACTCCTTCCTCCTCTTTGGATCAAAAGCGTTGCCCCTATTTGCCTTACTCCTTAAGCTTGATTTCTACTCATCCCTCCATTGATTCTTGCATATATTTGAGGGGTAGTTGGAGGAGATCTAGATCTACGTTTTGACCAAACCAAAACATCTCTTTGTGAGTGTATCTTTGGGGATCTAGATATTGGGGGATTTTGTGTCTCTCTTTGATTCCTCCTCTCTTGTTCCCCCAATAGCTTTAGTAGCTTTGTTGGAACTTGAGAGTGAGGGATTTGAGCACCTTTGTGGTGTTCTTGCCATTTGCATTTGTTGCATCGGTTTGAGTTCTCCTCGGAGAATTTGGTTTGAGTTACTCATTGGAGCTTGTCCCTCTTGGGTTCTTGGAACCCTAGACGGTTTGTGGCCTTGGTGGCATTGTGGCCTTGGTGGCATTTGTTGGGAGCCTCCAATTAAGTTGTGGAGTTGTGCCCCAACCTTGTTAGAGGTTCCGATTGCCACCGACAAGTGCACCGATAGTGGAAGCGTGGATCGATCCCATTGGGGTGAAATTCACCGGAGAATAAGGGAGGCCTTTTGTGGCGTTGGTGGTTTGATACCACCCCCTCTCCAAACGAGACGTACTCCATGTTGGGAGGAACTCGGTAAAATATCGGTGTCCCCGCGTGCCTCGGTTATCTCTATACCCGAGCTCTTTACTTATGCACTTTACATTGTGATAGCCTTCGTGCTTGAAGTAATATATATCTTGCTATCACTTTGTTGTTTGTATTGCTTAGCATAAGTTGTTGGTGCACATAGGTAAACCTTAGTTGTTTCTAGGTTGTGCTTCACAAAGTAAACACTAGTTTAATTCCGCCTTTGTTGAGCCACTCTAGGAAAAGTTTTAATCGCCTATTCACCCCCCCCCCTCTAGGCGACATCCGTATCCTTTCAGTAATACGACCCGGGACTAATGACCTGGAGCATGCCAACTGGTCTTTTAGTGGACTATTAGTCCCGGGTCGTATCACGGCCCGGGATTAGTTGTCCACCATTATATATTCGGTTGCCTGTCCTGCTGCCCTAAAGCATATGGTGGCCATTTTTCTCAAAGAAGCAAGCGAGTTCATGCCATTTTTTCTCAAGATTTAGTTTGCAACCCCTAAATCCAAGGTTAGAACTTCATTCTTTCATCTCTTATTGCTACTTTAGCTCTATAATGCTCTAGAAGTATATATAGAGATATGGATCAATGCATGCATGCTCTAGAAGTAGAAGTATTTTGATATATATGTGTAACAAATTTTGATTAGGCACATAGTTACTGAAAATTGAAATGTATAATTTTAGAGTTTCAGAGCTTAGAATGGAATGAGGTTTTCACTGATAGAACAATAATAAAAAACTCCACATTTATCATGTTGATTGTTTTCTCCAATTCACAAATTGGTGCATGTAAATTTTTCAAAATTCAAAATTAATGCTCTAGAAGCTCTCAATATAAATTGTAATAATTTTATCATGTAATGGTTTTTGATATACTTTTACTATAATGCAGATGGTCCAGGAATGGATGTACGGTACTGACCGACGCTCTGGCGAGTTCATTAATGGCGTGCATGAATCCATTCGTGTTGCTGATGCAAACAAGCGCAATGGTTTTGTATTATGTCCATGTAGTGGATGTATGAATCAGAAGGATTACTCTAACTCAAAGACCCTTCACAGCCACCTGTTGAAGTCCGACTTCATGCCCAGTTATAATTGTTGGACCAAGCATGGAGAGAGAGGGGTTATAATGGAAGACAATGAAGAAGAGGAGAAGGATGACAACTATCATGGTTTCCCTGAGTATGGAGGTACTTCCATGGGGGATGCTGAAGGGGAGGATGAAGAAGAGACACATGATGAACCCGCTGATGATCTTGGTCGACCCATTCCCAATGCACGAAGAGATTGTGAAACTGAAAAGGATAGGGAGAAGTTCAATCATATGTTAGAGGATCACAAAAATTTGTTGTACCCAAATTGCAAAAATGATCTGAAAAGCTGGGCAGCATACTGAAATTGCTGCGATGGAAGGCTGAGTGTGCTATACCTGACTCCTCATTTGAAAAGTTGCTGAAAATGATGAAGAATATGCTTCCAAAAGATAACGTATTGCCCGCCAGTACGTACAAAGCAAATAAGGTTGTTTGCCCTCTAGGTTTAGAGGTTCAGAAGATACATGCATGCCCTAATGACTGCATCCTCTAATGCGGTGAAGAGTATGAGAATTTGGATGCATTGTCCGGTATGCACTTCACTTTGGTATAAGATTAGACGAGATGTCCCTGGTGACGTTAAGGGCGAGCCCCCCCGGAAGAGGGTTCCTGCCAAGGTGATGTGGTATGCTCCTATAATACCACGATTGAAACGCTTATTCATAAAAAAAGAGCCAGGTCAACGTGTTTGACCAGTCTTTATCTTGTGTGGCAAATGACATGGCCTTGGGCCCATATGTCATTGTCTGGGAGTAGCAATCCAGTCGGTAACAAATACATTTTCTAACCTGAGAGCTGAGGTGGACACTGGCCCACTGGTCAGTGACTTAGGCTAGATGCGGGTGCGGTGTAAAAAGTTAATTCCTATTTAAGAAAGAAATAAAATGTTATAAACTCAATTATTAATATTCCAAAAATCAAATAAATGATTAAATATTGTTTAATTAATAACTTTTGATTTATAATTCAGAAAAGTGTGTATAATATATGAAAATTTGTAGAAAAAAAAATCTACAACTTAAAATTATTATCAAATATTATTATGATAATTATTTAAATAAATAATATTTAATAAAGGTTTTATAAGTAATAAAACTTTGATAATTCATATTTCAATAATGGTAAATGTTAAAAATATAAATAAGATACCAAAAATCTTAGAAAAATAAGAACTATAATTTAAAACTATAATCATGCATTATTATTTCACTTACTTAAATATTTATTTTTATTAAGTATTTTTAAAGTATTAAATTTTATAAAAATCATATCTTATTATTTATAAATCATAAAAATAAATATAATATACCAAAATGATCACAAAAATAATATCTACATGTTAAAAATATAATATTTCACTATAGAGTTAAATAAAGGTTCAGATACTCTAATAACCTGAATTTAAACATATTCCCTTAATTTAAAATTCATATAAGGGTAAATGAAATTTTGTTAATATTTCTCAAATTAGTCAATCAAGTCTAATAAATAAGTATTAAGTCGTGAATACTAATAATAAGTCATAATGATTCAAAACATTAGAAATATTATTATATTGAAGTATCCTTCTACTATATGAATAAATTATATTTTAAAAGGATCCTTAATAATTATAAAACCTTCAAGAATGATATATCAATCAAATACAACCTTATAATGGACTAAATCCAAAGATAATTCATAAGTAGTCACTACTACTATTTATTTATCCACAAACCATAATCATACCTTTATAAGGAAACAAGAAACCTTGTTCCACTACAAAATAAAGAGACCACTACTTAAATAGAAGAATAACCATTCTTAAGTAACCATAAAGGCAACATTACCAAGTACACCAAATACAAATGTTATAAGCATTATACTTTCAAACTATCTTTGTTTTAAATTTAAGTTTAGTCTACAAGAATCTAAATATAACACTATAAACATTGTTCTATGTTTTATAGTTAACTTTGGTCTGAACTAGTTAAGCTATAAAGCATCTCAAGCCCAAACTATTCAAGCATACACAAATAAGATCGACCACCACTAACTAACCACAAAGATTGTTTAAACCATAGAAAAGGAATCTTTTATTCAAAAGTTATTCGTTTTTCCACTTCAAACCAGAACTCTTATTTAAGAAATCTTAAGTAGCATTTCACAATTAAGTGTGTCTCATCATTTTATGATAGAATAACTACATAGTGCTTCACACACACTCACAAGCTCTAATAAGAAGCACAAGTGTGAAACTTATCTAAAAGGACAACACATTCTAAAGTAACCATTTCCGAAATCCAAACCCTAGAACAACGTTATCTCCGGGAATCGCGTTTATAACGTGCATCACATTACTTATGCATAAGAGCATATCGCTTCTTTAAACATTAGTCCTAACCGGACCAATGATGATGATTTTAGATTTGGATATATATTATCTTGAAGACCGTGAGTGCATAATCTTGCAATCAAAAGGCAAGTTCACACTTGCTCATGTCCTTTGGTTATTTTCTGTAAAGTATTTTACAAATTCAATGTGGACATCACCTGCATTTGAAAAAGGTCCGAAAACACTATTTTCATAATAATGTGATTATAGGTTATTACCATGAGGTAATAACTTACTATAAAAGTTCCGATGGTAAAGGAACATAATATCTAGGACTTAACAACCAATGTCGCCAGTGATTCTTGTGATGTATATTACGCGTTAACCATGAGATTTGGAATGGGACGGAGAAGTTAGCTGCATCCTTTTCCTCTTGTATGGAGGGAAGACAACCTTAACGTGACGTTGTGATTCCTTGTGTGAATCCAACATATGGGTGGGCACCCTTACGCCCCACACTTTTGGTGTCTAGATTATCTATGAATGGTGTTTAGGGATATAGTCCATGTAAATGGTACTATTCCGGGCATCACTAGGTCATAGAGTCTTTGGGAACTCATTAGGGTTTTAGCCTGCCCGAAAGGGGGCTTAACAAAGATGAGCTAGCCTGAAGGATCGTGCAGACATATGAGGTTGCGGAGAGGGCAGTGATTGGCTTGGACCAACTACTGGGCCCCACAACATGGAATTGTGGACGGTTTAGCTTCCCGGTTGTGCAACAAGGAGTTGATCTCTCATGGGAAAAGTAACGCACCTCTAGAGAGTGTAAGAACTGTAACTTGTTACTCCCTGTTCCGGGAAGGAGCTGCGAACGTGGCGGGAAAGGAACTCCATGAAAGTTCTGGTAAACCCATGAAGGCTGGCGGACATAGCTTTTCAGAATAAAAGCAACCTTTGAAGAAATGTTTATGAAAACTTGCATTGCCTACGACCTTTGGTCCGTGGCTGTAGTTATAGTGCATTAAACACTCCTTTTCTAGTGAATTTGCTGAGTATGCTCGTACTCAAAGTATCTTCTAAACCCTTGCTAGATCCTGAAGTCGGTACAAACAACATCCACATCAAGTTATGCTCCAGGAATCATCATCCAAAGCTAAAGATCTTCAATAAAGTCAAGGAAGTCAACATATACATCAACACAAGTGAAGACGCAATTACTGATTAGATAGGAATATAATCTCTAGCCAAAGAACCTAATTCTGTAGTGTATTGCAATAGCCGCAATACCAATTCCTTAGTTGAAATACTAGTCTTAATAGTATAATAGTTCTTGCGTTGTTTATCTTTGATTCTTCTTAGTAAGAAGTTCTTTCTCTCTCTTTAACCTAGAGTGTTCTCTGGATCTTGTGTAAAGAGTGAGTTGTAACCTTTAGCCATGTATTGGACCCGCTGTGTTTCTATTGTGCCATTCTGAGGGATGTAATACTAGTGAATGGTGTATCATTGGTATTATGTCAACGACTATAGTATACTACATCATGCAGTGGTATGCTAGGTCACCGCAGTTGGTATCAGAGCATATGCTTTGACCTTAGGTTGGAAACCTAGTAAATGGGCCTGTAGGACTTATACTTGCAAGAATAAAGAGTTCTCTAGTGATATGAGGGATATTCACTTGAGAATAATCCTGTTGTGTTACTAGTGCGATAATTCTTTAGTATGATTGCAAATCCGATCATTACTCAAGAGTTTTAACTCTATGTGACTGATGATAATTTCTTATCCACAGTTCCACATGGCACCCCAATATCCACCCCCGAATGTTCAAGTGATGAACATGACACTGAACGAATACAGAGGGGATTGGACAGATAATCTCCACCAACTTCTATGGAGTTTGGAATGTGAATCGAGACTTTTGGTCAGGATTTACAGTTACTATGATGGGCAGGTATTAGCTAAATACCATGTCATGATCATGCTACCTAAGAAGTTAGGACTTAAGGGAGAAATTCCATCAGGAGAAGCAAGGTGCATGGCATCTGCGTATCAGATTGCCGTAGAAGCAGCCATAACCATGATCCGAACAGAAATCTCAAGCTCTAGAAGGTAGTACTCATACCATTATACCACATGAAACCTCAAACCCAGAGCATGAGTTAGATCACTCTACTCTAGTTCAAGCTGAACCTACTCTAGCTGTAGAGTATATGGATCGTTATCGGTCTTTGCTAAACACTTATCATAACACTCACCAAGTCTTATTTTAGGAACTGGATACGGTCATTGAGGATTTTACTGATCCTGATAAAGCAATGGCTCGTAGGAAGAAGTTAGATAAAGAAGCTAGGCATCCCAAATACATACCTTCAGGAGAAGTGTATGAGGAAACTGAGTTTGATGACCCAAACTCGGAAAATTATGCCTACTACCAAAATGACTTCAAGCCACCTGAAGACTTATGGACCAAGTACAATTCCGAACAACATGAATGGAATAGAGTTATTCCAAACAACCCTGAACCAAACAAGTATGGTTGGGAAGTAAAATCTCAAGGTGGAACCATAGGAAATCATATACCTTGTGATACAGGTATTGAAGAAGAGACCAACTATAACCATATAGAGCCTTATGGACCATATGGGGGTGATACCAATCCAATCGACTTAGAAGAGTATTCTGATAGCTACTATACCAATATTTACGACTGGATCCAAGGAAAAGCTAAGGAGCCAACTTACTATGAGGAAGCGTTGCCGGAAAACCAGGAGTATTCGGTGGAAGATTACGCCAACTCTAGTCATTTTTCAATGACTAATCTAAGTATCGGTACTTCTAACCAAGAATACGCACCTCCTGGATGCTCTTACGCTCCAGAAGGCAGTCGTAGGACTTCACATCATCATGGACGGAATTCCAGGAAGCACTAGAGGAAGATGAAAGTAAGAAAGGAACGACATCCCAAGGGATGTGTGCTTGAATAATGTACATAGAGGGTAATGTGTATTGTAGTTTGAAAAGTTTGCCAAAATAAGTGAGGATGTACTCACAAGAACCGGAAGTTCTTGTAAGATAGTTGTGTAAATAGGTGAGGAGCAAACCGTTGGAACATCTAGTACATTTGTAAATTATCTAAAACATATGTATAATACATGGTATATGTTTTGTTGTTTACTGACTTTTGTATTTTCTTGAATCTTCTATATTGCCTAGATCTGTACATGAAGTTTAATTAGGTGTGCAAATGCATGATGTAACACCCAGTTATTACTTGATGTCATATACCTAGATAGGAATGGGAATTCATGTAAGGGAGTGACGAGTTCCAAAGATTAAGACGAAGACCTACATAAAGGATGAAGCAAAATATAAAGATTATTAACCTAATTTGGAGGATAGATCAAGTATAGGCTATTCTTGGCCGGATTCAAGAAATAAGTCTGGTGTAGAAGATGTAGGGAGCAACAAAATATAATAAACTTAAAGCTCATTCAAAGTAGGTAAGATGCTAAGAAGTTAAGGAAATAGTTGTACCAAGTTCGTACAAATATCATGAATAAGTACAAATAAGATGCCTTGGAACCAAAATGTATTCAAGATCTAGCAATTCAAGAGAATGCCAGTAGTAGGTCGGAAACTGTAAGGTAATACCTATCACCTAGAATGATCCGCCATTGGTACTTAATCCATAGTCGGTATTCCAATCCATAGTTGGTGTTTTGTCCGCAGCTGGTATTTGGTTAACTTAGTTAATCAGATATTCTTAAAAGTTGCATAAAGAGCATAAAATTTGTCCTAAGGTAAGTAAGATCTAAAGAAGTATAAAAATTTAAGGCGATCGTCTTTCGAGATGCTTCGCAAAGTCACATTTATTCCAGCGAAAATGTCCAATAGTAAGTACGACATATAATGCTGAAAGATTTGCTTCGGAGATCCACAACTGTGTGGATGCACCGTACAATCTTTCATCAAACCCTAATTAGGTAAAGTATAAACTGAACAGAGACCAACATTCTAGTTATAACGTCAATAAATACTATATAGACAATTCAAAGACTATTAGTAAACCCTAAGGGGGAGAGCAAACATTATAAATGAAAGTTTAAGAAGTACTAGAGGTAATAATGAAAGATTATCTAAAAACCTTAAAAATGTATAAGCTTGAAGGTGATAAAAGGTTAATCCTAACTAACTAATTCTAGGAGAAATAACCCTTGAGTAACCTTAAGAAGTAATAGAGAACACCCAACTGGACAAGTACTGAGGAACACAGAAATTCCAATGGGTATAGACCAAATGAGTTCAAGTCCAATCCTGGAAGGAGTACCAGCACAATTCATATAATGAAAAATCAAAGATTAGTCTTTTGATCACAAATATTGTCTAATAAATTTGGAACACTGTTAGTGAGACTTCCTAGACCATAAATAATATAGTAAGGAAGCCCAATAATTCAATAAGAAGAGCTGGATTAGGATACCTAACCGGGATATAGAATGCTAAAATTATTTCTATTTAAGGTCACCATAGAGTGGAGAAATGTAGCAACCACTACAAGTCAATTCCTTACTCCGAAACGTGAGAGTTTGCGAACTTCGAGGACGAAGTTTATTTTAAGGGGGAGAGTCTGTAACATCCCAGCATTAGGGCTTAGAAATAAGCTGAACCCAGATGTGTGCATTGCATTCATGCATAGAAAATCTGAATAATTTTCGCGCTTTTAAACAACACTTGTCAAAGTGATTGAAGCTCCTCTTAACTTGATGTAATTGAAATATATCATCAAGTTGACTGCGATAAGTTTTAATATGAACTTTGCTAAAACCTTATTTTGGGTAAGGGAGATTTGATCTAAGGGTAGATCAAATGTAATAAAAGTTAAACCCTAATACTTTATGATTTATATTTGATCCTTAGGTGATCATATTATAGTATTCATTATAATCACTCATAAGTACCAAATTAAGGATACAACACAAATAATAAGAATTTAACAATTATATCTTAATCTCATTTGCATATACCATGAGTATCATGGTAATACCTAACCCTACTTCTTAAGTAAGATTGAGTAGGAAAGTAACTAAGTTTATATCATTCACCATATATATTTCTTTCCATATCAAACCTTATCATCTCTATTGAGTTATATTCTAATATCTGTTGTTCATCAATGTTGAGAAATCAACTCTTGATTCACCCATTCTCAATCTATCGAACTCTTGATCATAACACAGCTTACAATTAAGTGTCTACAAAGAAACAACTAAGAAGCGGTAAATAGTGATGCTAGTTTTAGATATCATCTATAGGATGGGAATGATTAAAGAGAATCCAGTCAATAGGATAATTGATGGAGTTAAATCCCTCCTAGATAAATAGAAGAATTATTTATATTATCTAATCATATGGTAGTAAAGAAGATTACAAGGATGAATTCTGAAGATAGTTCCCTGTAATAATTCTATTGGATCAAGTGGGCATAGTCCATGAATAACCCTTAATCCAATTAAAGATACTAAGAAGATAATTCCAATACAATTGCAAGCATGTATTGATAAAGTCTTGCTTAGCCAACTAAAAATCTAAGTTATAAATGATTAAAGGATTAAAATGATCATATATTGCTCAGCAAGATTGAATATTTATATCAAGTACAAGTGACATTGGTGGGTAGAACCTGATTGAAACCCTAGTATAGGTAAGTGATCCTAGAGTAGTTATTATAGGTCACATTAATGTAATGAAAGGTTCGAGTATGAGTTACTAGAGTTAATATAAGAAAGTATGATTCAATTAAAGATAGTGTAGCATAGAGTTATGGAAGTAGTGTAATACATCTTAAAGGATAGTAAGCTCTAAAGAAAGGTAGATGGATGATTAAGGAAGATTATGTGTGGAGTTTGAAGGAACTACTTGTTGAATGGAAGGTTATCAACAATAGAGTAGTGGATAAAACCAAGAATGGATATGAGGAAACTATAACAACTTCAATGTCAAGCTCATTGGATTCATCCATGAGTTTAGAGGAATAAAAGGTGAATAAGAACATTCTTGTGAAATAAAGCTCATCATGTTAATCAGGATGATAGATAGGAAAGGGTAGTATATTTAGGAAAGGAATCCCTTAATTAGAAATCTAGGATTCTGAATTATGGAAAATAGACATCCTTGAAAAACATACAACTCTAAATATTAAACCCAACATTATATCCATTTCATATTATTAATTCCTCATCTAATATCTATATCACTTAATAGGGATGTTTTCTTATAACAAATCACATAAGCACATTTCTGTCAATTCCAACCATCATAATTAAATGTGCTTAGGAGTATCCTTATCAATTCCTTTCCATAAAACATTCTAGATATAACTTCCTATTTTGAAAAGAAAACAATATGTTTAGTTACTAAATCTTTACTCACATCCACAAAGGAATCTAAGTATATTAAAAAAAACTAAACCCTAGGGTAAATATTCACACTTCAAATCCTAAACTTATTTGTTTATCATAATAGAATATATACATTGCCATTTTCCAAATTAATGGGAGTATTAATAACCATATTAATTTCTTTTATATTTAATGCATCAAATAATGATATAGGATCATTATACATATAAAAATTTCTATTCAAACTATAAGCCAACCAGAGTTAAGTTTTATAAACAAATAAGAATATCTCATTTAATAAATCCATGGTTAAAAGTGGAAAGAAAAATAATAAGAAAAGCTTCTACAAAATATTAAAAGGGGTTCATGTAGAGAAAATAATAGAAATATAAAAAGATTATATAATAAAAGTTCACAAATGATACTAAATATATTTTAGTATTACTACCATTATCTAGCAAATAAATTCTACAAAAAAGTTCAAATTAAAGATTATATACAAATCTGAAAAGGAAAACAGAACATAGAAAAATGGAAAACAAATAAAAAAACAAGACCTGGTCGTGGCCCCACTCCTACCTGCTTACCTGTCGCCCTGTGCAGCCCACTCAGGCCCAATAACCAGTCCAGTTCGTTCTCGTCTCTGGATGACAGGTGGGACCGAAGAGGGACTACGGGTTGAGAAGAAAGAAATGCCAGGGGGTTTTCCGCAAAAATCAACTTCGTCGTCTACCTCGCCTACTGGAAGCAGCTCGCTGGCCGGAGCTCCGCCGTCGATCGACCGCTGCGCTACGATGCATGCCGCCGTCCCTGGAGGGAGTAAATAAGATCGCCGCGTCATCCTCTATCTTCTCATACCTATCTCATCTTCTATCTCGCTCTCCAGACCCATTTTCCTTCCTCACCCAAAACCCTAGTTCGTTAGAATTCGTCGTTCCGGTCAAATCCGACCACCCCTCGCCTCGCGGTAGCCACCGTTGGACGCGCCGTCGTGGTCTGACTCACCTAGGACCAAGCACGGAAGCCCGCACACCGGGAATCATGTGAAATCGAACATTCCTTTTCCTCGGCCACCGTGGCCATTATCGTCGATTCGCCATCGTCACGCCTTCCCAAGTCTCCTCAACCTCTCTATCGTCATCAGGGTAAGCTTACGCATCTCTCGACCCTAATTTCGCTTGCTGATTCGCACCGTAGAACTAGTTTCATCGAGCACCGCCGTTGGCCGCCGCAGAAGTTCGTCGCCGGTGTATTTCTGGTGACCTCTAGGTAGCGGTGTTACCACCAATAGGTTCGCCTTGATTTCCTCTGTCCAATAGCATCAGCCTTGTTTACCGGAGCACGGTGGTTCGCCGCCGGTGACCATTCTCTGGTGGTGGAGACTGAGCTGATGTCAGCATGACATCATGCTTGTTTCACCCTAGCCACGTCAACGTGTTTGATCAGTCTTTGTCTCGCGTGGCTAATGACATGGCCTTGGGCCCATATGTCATTGTCTGGGGGTAGCACAGTCGGTAACAAATACATTTTCTAACCTGAGAGCTGAGGTGGACACTGGCCCACTGGTCAGTGACTTAGGCTAGATGCGGGTGCGGTGTAAAAAGTTAATTCCTATTTAAGAAATAAATAAAATGTTATAAACTTAATTATTAATATTCCAGAAATCAAATAAATGATTAAATCTTGTTTAATTAATAACTTTTGATTTATAATTCAGAAAAGTGTGTATAATATATGAAAATTTGTAGAAAAATAAAATCTACATCTTAAAATTATTATCAAATATTATTATGATAATTATTTAAATAAATAATATTTAATAAAGGTTTTATAAGTAATAAAACTTTGATAATTCATATTTCAATAATGGTAAATGCTAAAAATATAAATAAGATACCAAAAATCTTAGAAAAATAAGAACTATAATTTAAAACTATAATCATGCATTATTATTTCACTTACTTCAATATTTATTTTTATTAAGTATTTTTAAAGTATTAAATTTTATAAAAATCATATCTTATTATTTATAAATCATAAAAATAAATATAATATACCAAAATGATCACAAAAATAATATCTACATGTTAAAATATAATATTTCACTATAGAGTTAAATAAAGGTTCAGATACTCTAATAACCTGAATTTAAACATATTCCCTTAATTTAAAATTCATATAAGGGTAAATGAAATTTTGTTAATATTTCTCAAATTAGGCAATCAAGTCTAATAAATAAGTATTAAGTCGTGAATACTAATAATAAGTCATAATGATTCAAAACATTAGAAATATTATTATATTGAAGTATCCTTCTACTATATGAATAAATTATATTTTAAAAGGATCCTTAATAATTATAAAACCTTCAAGAATGATATATCAATCAAATACAACCTTATAATGGACTAAATCCAAAGATAATTCATAAGTAGTCACTACTACTATTTATTTATCCACAAACCATAATCATACCTTTATAAGGAAACAAGAAACCTTGTTCCACTACAAAATAAAGAGACCACTACTTAAATAGAAGAATAACCATTCTTAAGTAACCATAAAGGCAATATTACCAAGTACACCAAATACAAATATTATAAGCATTATACTTTCAAACTATCTTTGTTTTAAATTTAACTTTAGTCTACAAGAATCTAAATATAACACTATAAACATTGTTCTATGTTTTATAGTTAACTTTGGTCTGAACTAGTTAAGCTATAAAGCATCTCAAGCCCAAACTATTCAAGCATACACAAATAACATTGACCACCACTAACTAACCACAAAGATTGTTTAAACCTTAGAAAAGGAATATTTTCTTCAAAAGTTATTCGTTTTGCCACTTCAAACCAGAACTCTTATTTAAGCAATCTTAAGTAGCATTTCACAATGAAGTGTGTCTCATCATTTTATGATAGAATAACTACATAGTGCTTCACACACACTCACAAGCTCTAATAAGAAGCACAAGTGTGAAACTTATCTAAAAGGACAACACATTCTAAAGTAACCATTTCCGAAATCCAAACCCTAGAACAACGTTATCTCCGGGAATCGCGTTTATAACGTGCATCACATTACTTATGCATAAGAGCATATCGCTTCTTTAAACATTAGTCCTTACCGGACCAATGATGATGATTTCATATTTGGATCTTATATTATCTTGAAGACCGTGAGTGCATAATCTTGCAATCACAAAAGGCAAGTTCACACTTGCTCATGTCCTTTGGTTATTTTCTATAAAGTATTTTACAAATTCAATGTGGACATCACCTGCATTTGAAAAAGTTCCGAAAACACTATTTTCATAATAATGTGATTATAGGTTATTACCATGAGGTAATAACTTACTATAAGAGTTCCGGTGGTAAAGGAACATAATATCTAGGACTTAACAACCAATGTCGCTAGTGATTCTTGCGCCGTATATTACGCGTTAACCATGAGATTTGGAATGGGACGGAGAAGTCAGGTGTATCCTTTTCCTCTTGTATGGAGGCAAGACGACCTTAACGTGACGTTGTGATTCCTTGTGTGAATCCAACATATGGGTGGGCACCCTTACGCCCCACACTTTTGGTGTCTAGATTATCTATGAATGGTGTTTAGGGATATAGTCCATACAAATGGTACTATTCTGGGGGTTTTAGCCTTCCCGAAAGGGGGCTTAACGAATATGAGCCAGCCTGAAGGAACGTGCAGACATATGAGGTCGCGGAGAGGGAAGTGATTGGCTTGGACCAACTACTGGGCCCCACAACATGGAATTATGGACGGGTTAGCTGTCGGGTTGTGCAACAAGGAGTTGATCTCTCATGAGAAAAGTAATGCACCTCTGCAGAGTGTAAGAACTATAACTTGTTACTCCCTGTTCCGGGAAGGAGCTGCGAACGCGGCGGGAAAGGAACTCCATGAAAGTTCTGGTAAACCCGTGAAGGCTGACGGACATAGCTTTTAAGAATAAAAGCAACCATTGAAGAAATGTTTATGAAAACTTGCATTGCCTACGACCTATGTTCCGTGGTTGTAATTATAGTACATCAAACACTCCTTTTCTAGTGAATATGTTTAGTATGCTCGTACTCAAAGTATCTTCTTAACCCTTGCTAGATCCTGAAGTCGGTACAAACAACATCCACATCAAGTTATGCTCCAGGAATCATCATCCAAAGCTAAAGATCTTCAATGAAGTCAAGGAAGTCAACATATACATCAACACAAGTGAAGACGCAATTACTGATTAGATAGCAATATAATCTCTAGCCAAAGAACCTAATTCTGTAGTGTATTGCAATAGCCGCAATACCAATTCCTTAGTTGAAATACTAGTCTTAATAGTATAATAGTTCTTGTGTTGTTTATCTTTGATTCTTCTCAGTAAGAAGTTCTTTCTCTCTCTTTAACCTAGAGTGTTCTCTGGATCTTGTGTAAAGAGTGAGTTGTAACCTTTGGACCCGCTGTGTTTCTGTTGTGCCATTCTGAGGGATGTAATACTAGTGAAGGGTGTTTCATTGGTGTTATGTCAATGACTATAGTATACTACATCATGCAGTGGTATGCTTGGTCACCGCAGTTGGTATCAGAGCATATGCTTTGACCTTAGGTTGGAAACCTAGTAAATGGGTAGAACCTGTAGGACTTATAGTTGCAAGAATAAAGAGTTTTCTAGTGATATGAGGGATATTCACTTCAGAATAATCCTGTTATGTTACTAGTGCGATAATTCGTTAGTATGATTGCAAATCCGATCATTACCCAAGAGTTTTAACTCTATGTGACTGATGATAATTTCTTATCCACGGTTCCACATGGCACCCCGATATCTAGCCCGGAATGTTCAAGTGATGAACAGGACACTGAACGACACGAAGGGGATTGGACGGATAATCTCCGCCAACTTCTATGGAGTTTGGAATGTGAATCGAGACTTTTGGTCAAGATTTACAGTTACTATGATGGGCAGGTATTAGCTAAATACCGTGTCATGATCATGTTACCCAAGAAGTTATGACTTAAGGGAGAAATTCCATCAGGAGAAGCAAGGTGCATGGCATCTGCGTATCAGATTGCCGTAGCAGCAGCCATAACCATGATCCGAGAACAGAAATCCCAAGCTCTAGAAGGTAGTACTCATACCATTATACCACATGAAACCTCAAACCCAGAGCATTTCTTGTGGTGTTCCCGGCGGTGTCAATTGTGGAAGTATTCCGCATTTCTTCAAATGCTCGCCAAACTCGTAACTTAGGTATTCACCTCCACGATTAGATCATAGAAATTTAATCTTCTTGTTACGTTGATTCTCTACTTCACTTTTAAATTCCTTAAATTTCTCGAAAATTTCAGACTTATGTTTCATGAAATAGATATACCCATATCTACTCAAGTCATCCATGAAAGTAAGAATATAACGATAACCACCGCGCGATGCCACACTCATCGGGCCACACATATCGGTATGTATGATTTCCAATAAGTCCGTATCTCGCTCCATCATACTAGAAAATGGAGTCCTAGTCATGTTTCCCATCAGACATGCTTCGCATCTTTAAAGTGATTCGAAATCAAGTGATTCAAGAATTCCATCGGAATGGAGTTTCTTCATACGCTTCACTCCAATGTGACCAAGACGACGGTGCCACATGTATGTAGAATTATCATTCAATTTCAAACGTTTAGCTTCTATATTATGAACATGTGTATCACTACTACCGAGATTCAACAAGAATAGACCATCTATCAAAGGTGCATGACCATAAAAGATATTACTCATATAAATCAAACAACCATTATTCTCGGACTTAAACAAGTAACCGTCTCGCAATAAACATGATCTGGATATAATGTTTATGCTCAACGCAGGCACCAAATAATAATTTATAAGTATAGAACTAATCTCGATGGAGATAAAGAGGTAGTGTGCCGACCGTGATCACATCAACCTTTTATCCATTTCCAACGCGCATCGTCAGCTCGTTCTTCGCTAGTCTCCGTTTATTCTGCAGCACCAGTTTCGAGTTACAAATATGAGCAACCGAACCAGTATCAAATGCACATGCACTACTATGATTACTAGCAAGATACACATCAATAACATGTATATAGGATATAACTTTCTTCTTGATGTTGCCTTTCTTCAGATCCGCCAAGTACTTGGGGCAATTCCGATTCCAATGACCTTCTCCCTTATAGTAAAAGCACTCAGTATCAGGCTTAGGCCTAGCCTAAGTCTTCTTCGCTGATGCGGTAGCTTTCTTACCGCCCTTCTTGAAGTTTCCTTTTTTCTTAAGCTTGCCTTGCTTCTTGAAATTGGTGGTCTTCTTGACCATCAACACTTGGTGCTCTTTCTTGATCTCCACTTCCACAGACTTCAACATAGAGAAGAGTTCTGCTAACGACTTATCCATGCGCTGCATGTTGTAGTTCATCACAAAGTTCTTGTAACTTGGTGGTAGTGATTGGAGGACACGGTGAATCCCCAAAACATTAGGAATCACTATACCCAAGCTCTGGAGTTTATTGGCGTGCCCCGACATCTTAAGCACATGCTCACTGACGGAGTTGCCCTCTTCCATCTTACAATTAAAGAACCTTTCAGAAGCCTCATAACTCTCAACTGCCGCGTGAGCCTCAAATATCATTTTGAGTTCACGTACAATATCATGTGGGTCAAAGTTCTCAAACCTTTTCTGAAGATCCGATTCCAAACCATACAAGATAGCACACTGAACTGTGGAGTACTATTGCTTCCGAGCGAGGAAAACATTTTTCACCTCATCGGTACATCTTCTGCAGGTGGGTCACCCAGCGGTGCATCCAGCACATAGGTCAACTGACCAGCATTAAGGACAATCCTGAAATTGTGGAACCAATCCACGAAGTTGCTTCCATTGTTTTTCAACTTTTCTTTCTCTAGGAACGCATTAAAATTGATGGTAGGGGCCGCCATTGATCTACAACATATTTGCAATAGTTTAGACTAAGTTTATGACAAATAGAGTTCTAATTAATACTTAAATTACTCTAGGTGAACTCTCACTCAAAACAATATCCCTCACATTGTTTTAGTGATCACACGAACCAAATCCACTACATCAAGTCCGATCATCACGAGAGATGATGTAGTTTTAAAGGCGAACAATCAACATGTTCATCATATCTACTATATGACTCATGCTTTACCTTTCGGTGATCCATTTTCCGAGACCATGTCTATACATGTTAGGATCGTCAAGATTAACCTTAGTTTCTACATGAGCAAATCTGTCTTGCTCCCGTTGTATACACACGTTGAATCTAGCACACCCGGTCATCACGTGCTGCTTCGAAACAATGAGTCTTGGTAACGATGCTAACTAAGGATGAACACTTTATTACTTGATATTTTGTGAGAGGGGTCATATTATAATGCTATCGTCATGATCTAAGGAATATAAGATGCATAAAAGGATTAACATCACATGCAATTCATAATATGTGATATGATATGGCCTTTCTTATTGTGCTTCCGATCTACATCTTCAAGGACGAACATGATCTCCATCATCACCGGCATGGCGTCAAGGTCAATGGCACCGCTCCATGGTTGCCGTCCACCAGCATCAACTATTACAACTACTTTGAATACTAGACACGCAGGTCTTAACGAAATTACAAACAACCATAAGGCTCCTGCCGGTTGCGGACTTACAATAAGGATCATTGCCTTCATCATATATAATCACAATCATGGCCATATCACATCACAGCACACCCCTGCAAAACAAACTTAGACACCTCTAATTTTCTTTGCATATTTTACGTGGTTTGGGGCTTTCAATAAGTACTGTTCTAACTTACAAACAAGAACCACAACGTTGATGCATGAACTATCAAGTGCCCATTGTAAATTGAATCTTCACTATGATGGGAGAGACAGATACCCGCAAAGCCACTTATGAAATACAAGTTGCATGTTGAGCGTGGAGCAAGTCTCATGAATGATGTCATGTAAGGTTAGCCCGGGCCGTTTCATCCCACCATCCCGCAAGATGCAAAGTACACAAGAAGAAATTGATAATAAAAGCACCACCGCCCACAATGACCATTGTGTTCTACTCGTGCAACAGATCAACATATAGACACGGCTCTGATACCACTATAGGGGTTCGTAGCATGGAAAACAAAAATATTCTACCGCATGAACACATACAAGCCAAGATCTATCTACTAGATTGTAGCAACGAGTCGATGGAGTAATCACCCTCGAAGATTCCAAAGCGGTTAGTGAGAGGATTCTCGTGGGTGATGTAGTCGTTCACTTGCCGATCTCAAGATCGCGTAGATGATCCTTCCGGCGCCGCATTTCGGCAGCGCTCCCGCAGCCAGTCACACGTTCGGTACTTGATGAAGACCTTCCACTCCCTTGTTTCAGCAGGCAGCAAAGGTTGTAGCTCTGGAGTAGAAGAGGGCCTCAGTGATCTAGGGTTTAGAGGGAACCGGGGGGTGGTGTGTCCGGTGGCTAGGGCAATGGCCTTGCCCTAGTCAGCGACTTGGGAGGAGCTCCCTAGGTGGCGACGGCTAGAGAGGGGGTGGTGGCCAGCTATGGTTTGTTGTGAGGGGTAGGGGGAGCCCTACCCCTCCTTTTATAGGTGGGGAGGCGGCAAGGGGGAATCCCCCCCCACTCCACTTCATGTGGCTGGCGGCAAGGATATGGAGGAATCCTCCCTTAGGTAGGATTCCTTCCCTCCCTCCACTTGGAAACCAAAGTCCCACTTTGACTTTTTCAAAACCGCCTTATTTTGACTTTCAAACTAGAGTTTGATTTCTCTCTTCCAAGTGTCTAGCCAAGTGACCTAGGACATGATGCAACCATTCCACTTTGTCATGACACATCCATGTACCCTTCCCCCTCCGGATCGGTGAACCTTCTAGACCCTACTAGAACATTTCAGTGAAAACACCGAAACCATTCCCGAACTCCGGAATCGGACTTTCCTTATATGAATCTTATTCTGTGGACCATTCCAGATCTCCTCGTGATATCCCGGATCTCATCCAAGACTCTGAACTACATTCGGTCTCTTTACTCACTTTCCATATCTACTCCCTCCATCCCATATTAGGTTGCGCATAATTCTGCGTGCTAGTCAAACTATACAAAGTTTGACCAAGATTATACAAAATAATATAAATTTATAAAATACAATAATAATATTATTAAAATTGACTTAGTGTATACTTTCATATTATATAAATTTTATATCATACAAATTTATATTATTTTGTATAATCTTGGTCAAACTTTGTATAGTTTGACTAGCACGCAAAATTATGTGCAACCTAATATGGGATGGAGGGATTACTAAACAACATCGAATCCTTAAGTGTGTCTCCCTACAGTTTGTGAATTATACAAACATGACCGAGACTCTTCTCCGATCAATAACCAATAGAGGAATCTGGAAATCATATGGCTCCCACATATTTCTACGATTACTTCATGATCGAATAAACCATTTACATACAATACCAATTTCCCTTTGTCTCGTGATACTTTACTTATCCGAGGTTTGATCGTCGGTATCTCTGCATACCTAGTTCAACCCCGTTATCGATAAGTACTCTTTACTCCTTCCTATGATATGTGATACCTTGTGAGCCAGTCACATGCGTGCAAGACAATTGGATGACATTCCACCGAGAGGGCCTAGAGTATATTTATATGTCATATGGATGGACAAATCTCACTCTTGATCCATGTGCCTCAACACATACTTTCCAAACACTCAATGCCACCTTTATAACCACCCAGTTACGAAGTGGTGTTTGATGTCATCAAAGCATCCATCCGGTGATGGTGATTAACATGATCTCATGGTCGAAGGATTTAGGTTACTATGTATCTGAAAGCTTATAGCAAACAAACTATTGAAATATCTTGATCTTTATGCTACGCTTGACTATAGGAGTATGTCCATCACACCATTTTCCTAATGATATGATCTTGTTGTTAATAACATCTCAATGTTCATGATCAGGAAACCATGATCATCTATTAACCAACAAGCTAGTATTACAAAGAGGCTTTACTAGGGACTCTAACAAGTTTAAAAATCACACAAGTATTAATGTTTCCGGTTAATACAATTATAGCATGAATGTAAATATTTATCATAAACACAAAGATATAATAATAACTACTTTTATTATTGCCTCTTGGGCATATCTCTAACACTGGTCCAACAAAGCAGCAGAAGAAGATTGATTTGGACCGTATTCAGCAGCATGATGTCATACGTATGGTGGAGAATTCACTATCCCCGTATGCAGTTCCAAACTTTGGGAACCAGACATAAGGAAGAGCGAGAGGGAGAGAGAAATAGGCAAAGACCAATTTATGGGATGGATTTGGGGAGAGGGGTGTCCCTATTTATATTGGTGGAAGGGAGGAACCACCTCCCTCAATGTCCCAGGGTGGGACTAATCAAGGTAGGAAGTGGAGGAGGCGGTGGTGGCCAGCCCCACATTGGCCCCACATGGTGGCCAGCGGACCCCTTCTAGCCTTTCCTAGGGCACGGCCCCCTCTTGGGACTCCTCCGGTGAGGCCCAATTAGGTGCCAACTAGGCTCGGATGCCAACCTGTAAGGCTAAAAGTAGTTTTGCTATGCCAGACGCTGCTTGCAAAAGAAGCATGATCCCTGGATAAAAAGAAATAAAATGAATGGGAAAGATGGGAGAGGAGGGAGCCTGACAAACGTGGGCCAAATTATGTTATGTACTTACATCATAAGGCCACCGGTGGGTTGGGAGAGGCAAAACAAGACGGTAGCCTGATGGGCATGTGTTGATGTGGATGATCTCAAGCTATTGCGTGCGTATGCCTCCACTATACGCACTTCCCATGCTCTAAGCGTCTCTACCCTTAAGTGTGACACCCTATGGCTCGGGAATACATAGAAGTGATCGAGAAAACTCTCCAATCAATGACAAACAGCGGTATCTTGGAAACACATGATGGCCCCCATGCATTCCACGAATAACTTGATCGCTTGAACCTTAAACGTCGAGCCTCATTCCCTTTGCCCTATGATGTCTGGTTTGTCCAAGATCTGATATTCGGATCGACATACCTAGTTTGATCTTGTTACGTATAAACACATTTAGTCATTCCCGTAATATTACATCCCCGTGACCTAGTCACATGTTTGCAAACTTATAGATGTAATCTCACCGAGTGGGCCCAGGGCATCTATCCGTCACAGGGATGGGTAAATCCCAATATTGATATATATGCCTCAAAATTTACTCTGGAATACCAACACACACCTTTATTGTCACTCAGTTAAGGAGATGACGTTTGATGTGATCAAAGCATCCATGGGAGACACTGATTAATATGATCTTACGGTCGAAGAACTGAATCACTACACTCTGATAGATATTGCAATGTTGAACTACATGACTGGATCATATTGAAATACTTGGGTTGGGTGTTTTCCATCACATCATTCATCTAATGAAGTGACATCGTTGTCAGTTGACGTGGTAAATTCCATGATCGTGAAACCTCGGTCATTAGCTGCCCAACGAACTAGCCTAGAGGATACTAGGGACCTGTTTTGTTTACATATCACACATGTATTAATATTTTCACTTAATACAGTTATAGAATGATGCAAAACTATTATGAACTAATGAGGTATGTCAATAAAAATATATTTATTATTGGCCTCTAGGGCATATATCCTTCAATATTAGCTATGTAATTAGATTAAGTACTTCAAGTAATTATATTACCTATGAAACTAGATTACTTATGGCCTTAGATTAAGTTATTTAGAGCACTTAATGTACCGAATGACTCTATTTTATCTCTCTTAGTTTTTACTGAATGACTCTATTTTTAATCTTTTAGTTTTAACTAAATGACTTTGCAATTGAAGTTTCCATGTTTTGCATCGTTTGGGACGAGGAGGAAGCATGGAGACGATGTGGTGGCCATGAAGACATTGGAACGGGCCTCCATAAATTGTGTTGTGAAGCCGGCGTCTCTGGGAATAATAAGACTTCTGTGCATTAACATATGAGTAGAATGAGAACAGGACACAAGATGTTGCTGACGAACCAGTGACCCTCAGGTTCCAGTAGTGGGGCTTCGTGAAGGACGCCGGCCTCACCAAGTCTTTTTTTTTTGGATTACCTATAATCCTCATTAGAAATAGATATTAACAATGCCCATATCTTATGTAAATATGTTGGGAAACGGTTATATATAATCGTTACCAATATAATATGGCAAAGACCAAAATGTTCGTCGCAATTGAGTCTTCACATCAGTGACCCCTATGTGGCAATATATCGTTTCTCCGTTGTTGATGGAGGTTTTGAACCGTGTCCGTATCATTTCTCTGTACTAGTGATTACACCCCCTCCATATGGTTTCAAGAATTTTGGAAAAGACCAAAATACCCCTAGGCCCATTGGTAAAAAAAAACTTGTCAAACCAGCTGGTCGGTTCGACCAAACTGGTCGTCACTCTCTCGTTCTCACCCGTCTCTCTCTCACGTCTGCACCCCCTCGAACTACTCCCCTTCTATCTCTCTCCGTCGCCGCCCTAGCACTTGAATTACTCACCTCACTCCAATCTACTTAGCTATGCAATTTGATTTGACTCTCTCGCTCTCTCAAGGATGCACGGAACACTAATCCTAACCCTAGGGTTCGGTGATGGTGGCACCGACGTGCTCCGGTGCTTCTCTGGCCTCTCATTGGTGCTTGAGTATGTCCTAAACATCTCGCTACCGTTGGTGTGGCTAGCATATGCCGATGCACTCTCGGGTGAGTGCTCCCTATGTCGTCGTCGATGTGGTACATTCTTCCTCCTCTCTGTACATTGGTTGAGCTCGGTTCCCTCAAAGGATACGGTAAATTCCCACTTCCCCCTCTCTCTACTTTCTACGGATAGCTCTAGTTCTAGACACCTTCCTCTGTTAGTGTTCTAGGGTTACAGTCGATGATGAACTAGTAGTTCTAGGTAGTTACTTAGCGTAGCTTAGGTGTTCTAGGTGCTAGTTTAGGTTCTAGGTGTGGACTACTATGTCCAATTGATGTTGTTGATCAAAACTATGAACTTCCAAACTCTAAATTTTAGTGTACTAAGTTCAGTTTCATTAGATAATATGCTAAGTGTTAATGGCATGTTTTAGATATTATTATACTACAGTTCAAGTTCTTAGAATTCACTCTCTGTTAGATTGGTGCTTTAGTTATTGTAGTATTATCGTGTTACTGAATTTGTTTTACTTGGACAGTGAACTATCCAAAGTCTGTCTTATTGAAGTGTTTTACTGCAGAGGAGTAAGTCATGTGTGATGAATTTTCATCTGTCATTGTCTACCTTCTCTTCCTTATTCATTTACTAGGTGAATTCCCAATTTGGAAGGGAATTTAGATAATAACTGATGTTATTTGTCATTCTTTGATTTAGACGGTGTGCTTAGTGCTCCTGACCACCACTATGCACTAGATTTAGAAGTGCGTCTTGGCGCACGATCCCGTTAAATCTGAACCAATTTAGTAGAATAAATTAGTGAAAAAATAAATACATATGTGGAAGCATATTGTAGCGACGGATAAAAATCGGGCGGTAAAATGATATATAACAAAGCGCTTACACACAATCAGAGAAATAGGAGGATATATTATAATACTAACTAATATTGAAAATATATCATAGTAAGGAACATTGTATGGCCTTTGTCCAATGTAGTACTAAAAGCAAAGAAGAAACGAAGGGAGTATATGTCGACTGCTGTATGTACACCGTACCTATTAAGCGCGTAGAATCATTTGAATCAAGTAAAATATATGGCGTGGGCCGGGGCTTGACAGGGCGCCCGGCTTGACATTAGGCACAACAATGGTCTGACTTTCTGCACCTCCACCGCCACCACCAAATCATTAGCGGTTACTCGATGATTGATTGATTCTGGTTCATTTTCGCGGTTGAACCGGAGCCTCCATTCCTCCGTGATTCCCTCCGTAGCCATGTTACCCTTGGAGCTCTCACACGCCATTGCACGTCGTCGTCGTCGTCGTCGTTCTCACCTCATTCTGCCTGCATGCAGTTGGCCTGCCTATAAATGCCATCCCGTGCGGCCATCAAGACACAAACTAACAGGAGTACAGAAAGTACAGAGATCGTACTAGTACTACAGATCCAATATGGCCGGTGCCACCACCAATGCCGCCCTTGTCGTTGTCGCGCTTCTCTCCATGCTCGTCCCCTCCGTCCGTTCTTGGGTCGACTACGGCACCTCCGCCGCCAGATCCTACAGCTCCGGCTGGCTCCCCGCCAAGGCCACCTGGTACGGCCAGCCCAACGGCGCCGGCCCCGACGACAACGGTATATGCGATGGCGGCGCAATGTCGTTCTTTTGTTGCATCACGCAGTGCCATGCCAAATCAGTTGTACTAATAATGGCGAACAATCTTTTTGCAGGTGGCGCTTGCGGGTTCAAGAACGTGAACGCATACCCGTTCTCCGCCATGACGTCGTGCGGCAACGAGCCCCTCTTCCTGGGCGGCGCCGGCTGCGGCACCTGCTACCAGATACGGTGCACGAGAACCAACAACCCGGCCTGCTCCGGCCAGGCCAAGACGGTGGTGATCACGGACATGAACTACTACCCGGTGGCCAAGTACCACTTCGACCTCAGCGGCACGGCGTTCGGCGCGCTGGCGATGCCGGGCCGGAACGACCAGCTCCGGCACGCGGGCATCATCGACATGCAGTTCAGAAGGGTGCCCTGCAGCTTCCGGGGCATGAAGCTCACCTTCAAGGTCCTGCCGGGCGCCAACCCCAACTACCTGCCGGTGCTCGTCCAGTACGCCAACCGGGACGGCACCGTGGTGAGGATGGACCTGATGCGCTCCAGGAACGGCCGCCCCACGGGCCGGTGGGAGCCCATGTACCGCTCCTGGGGCTCCGTCTGGCGGTGCGACACCAGGGACGCGCTCCGGGGGCCGCTGTCCCTGCGCGTCACCAGCGAGTCAGGGAAGACGCTCGTGGCCAACAATGTCATCCCGGCTGGCTGGAAGGGCGACGCCAGCTACTCCTCCAACATCCAGTTCTGATTGCACACTTTATCCCTTCGACGCTCATCTGAGTTAATCATTTATTTCCGCGTAATCTGATCGATGCGATGCCTATGTATGATTGAACCAAGGATTCTAATTCATTATTAGATCATTATTCCAGGCGTGGCGTTAAATTGTATCTTCAAATGTGGCCATGTGTGGGTGTACATGTCCGACTGCGTGTATACAGGAAATGTATAGAACTAGGTTAAGAGGTGTGCAATACCAATATGGGAGTATAATTTACAACCAGTCTTCACTATCAGCTTTGTTCCGACCAGATCTTCAAAAGGCCCTATTTCGATGATATCTACTAACTCCATCCGAGGTTTAAGGCTTATATTTTTTTTTTGAAAAATCAAACTATACAAAGTTTGACTAAGTTTGTAATAAAAAATATTAATATCTACAATATTAAATGCATACCCTTTGTTACATCATGAAACACATATTCACATGGTATCTATATAATATCTAGTTCTTGATAGTTTTTTTCTAAAAGTTTAGTAGATTGACTTTTCAAAAAAAAAAAAAAAAACCTAAGCTAGGACGTGTTTGGTTGCTCGCGGAGGCAATATTCGGCTCCAGCTACAAGAATATTGGATGTTTGGTTCCACGCGCGTTGAGTTGGCCTTGCATTGCACGAGTCCCGTGGCAGGCCGGAAGTTGGTAGGAGCGCACGAATTGGCCATTTTCACGGGGACAGGGACAGGCCCAAGCGAGCCAAAAATTGGCACGCAGCTACACGTGCGGGAAGAGCCGAAGACGGCACGATGCATCAAGAATATGTGACATGAATCCCCTTACCTCTCGCTCCCCCATCTCACTCGCTTTGTTCATACCCACCCTCTCATCTCTCTTCTTTCACCATTGGCGGTTCCTCTCCCACCGGTAGATTAAAGAGCACTACTTGGACGGGAGACTGCGGAAGACCAAAGAGGACCACGTCACACGGTCCCTCTATTCATCGACCCTGACGACGCTTTCTTCCGTGCCTCAACCTCAGCTCTCGACCTTCGTCAATGGCAATAAGCCCTCAATCCACTCACAAATGATTGTTTTGTCGTAGATTTGTTTGTAGGAGTGTAGTTTTGTACTCACTCATGACACGCATGGTAGATTTTGAGTGCTAGGACTACGACTCGGTCGATATGATCGATTCTCATCATTGTTGTTATGCTTCTATGTATGTGGACTTGGCAATTAGCGGATCAACATATATGTTGATTCGATTTAAGGTTTTAATTTGCTTATCTAGCCAGATGCATTGTTTAGGGTTTTGACGATGCAAAATTTGGGAATTTCTGCACCGTTCATGGTATCATATGAGGTCTATTATTAAGTCACATTTTGTGTTAAAGATTCCAATGGGTTGCATATATGCGGGCATGTTATGATTGATCTTGAACACACAATACCAAATATGAGGTACTATTTCATTGCCACTACTAATGATTTCTCAGTAGCACTTTTAGCTAAAGGGATGTTCTTGTCAAACCTAGTGGTATGAACATATAATTTTCTCTTATCATCATGCCCATTTGTTCGGTAGGATCATCTCTCCGTTCTCTATGTGCTATGTTCTATGAGGCACCTTTATGTATTGCATGTGCCGGTGATTTAAATCTATAGGATCATGTGTTTGAGGGGTGACTTTGTAATACCTGGTTCCGTGCACAGAACACAATGTTGTAACATAGTCCTTGGTCATACAGAATCATCTCCTCGATTTGTGAGTACATCAGTTCAATGTGGTATCAGAGTCAACTCGTCTCAAGTTACAATTTGGTATCAGATCCAAGTGATCTCAAGTTCAAGACCTAACAAAACGTACTATTAAATCTAAAATATTTGTGGCCGTTTTGAATCCCATGTCCTATAAGCTCATCCCGCTAGAGAAAGTTTTGGAGAAAGACCGGTAATATATTTCAACACTACCGACCCTCACCATAGTGATAGACGCCCTCCCCCTTCCGACCAATGTTATCCTGGTGGCGCTCCCCGTATATTCACCACATCAACATCACATCCTACAAACCCTTCCAAGATCGACATCGCCACCATCAAGTACTCAAAATGGCGAAGTTCATGTACTTTGGAAAGGAAAGTATATGGACTTCCGATTGTGGTGGCTACGGAGACACTAACCCTATAATCTAGAGTTTGGCTTGGTAGCACGACAAAATCACCATCATGCTCTCAAAGCATCTCCAGCAGTTGTCATAAAACAACCCTCGTGCCCAAAAAATGATGTTTTATGACGCTGGCACGAGAAACCGCCGCTCCAGCAGATGTCGGCGTCCGATTTTTTGGGGGCATGCCACAAAAAACCCGGCCTCGTGCTGCATATTTGTGGCACACAAGCGATCACGCCTAAAAAGTCTCGGTCGCGCGCGCACCCAACTATAGAGATGAAAGTTCCTGCCTGCACGCTGCCGCTCCCACTTCGCCTCCCAGCGGCCGGGATTCTAGCCATGGACGGTGTTTCTGGCACTCCGTCGACTCCACCCTTCTCCGGCACCCCTCCCCCAAGCTCTGGATTGATCCTGCCACGTCTTGCATCCACTGTCCCCTCCCAACAGCTGTGTCAAACCCTAACACCGTCGTCATCCGCCGAAACATGTTCGTCGTGCATCGACCGCTAGGAGCGCTAGGGAACACTGTGGCAACGGCGGCCATCACCAGCAAGTCGAGGGGCAATGCTAACGGCATCAAGCGGCCGCAATTTGTAGTTGTAGCGACGAACGGATGGAGGAAGAATAAGTTTGTCCCACGCAGGCAGCCATTAGCCCTTGCCCCTGTGACGGTCGGATAATTCCAATCACGGTCGCCTCCCCCCATCCATCTAGCTCAGAACATATGTTGTCGTACTCTGGAGCCCACAACATGTCCGACGACATGACCCAAAGGTAAAGAAATTTTTGTTTTGTTTTTTGGATTGTAAAGATGAATAGAGATGATGCAATGTTAATTTGATCTATTTATATATGTGAATTGTAGTGTCGATGATGACACATTCATGTCAAGTATGAACGTTGGGTCACATGACTATTGGTCCCAAGAATCCATAGTGGAGGTTGAGGCACAAGGTGGGGATGAATTAGAAATGGAAGGTGAGGATTTTGCAGAAGAAACGCTAAAGGGAAGAGAGGGCAACTACACCGTGGACACGGACATCTTGCTTTCTACAACATGGAAGATGGTGTCGATGGAGCCGACCGTGGGCACCGAGAAACCGAAGGACACATATTAGGAAAGGATGAAGGAGTATTTCAATGGACATGCCACTCTTGCCAATGACCGAATGGCGGCCTCTCTTCGTCATCAATGGGCCATCATATCAACGGGTTGTCAAAAGTGGCCAGTTGCATTGGCTAGTGTTGTGGTCATGAACCCAAGTGGAACAAGTGATATCATGATAGGGTAATATCTTCTCTCTTTTTTATGTTCATTACTTTTTTTGTTTGCTTCATTTGTGCATATGGCAACTAATTTGTTCTCTCTTATTATCTAGAACAATATTGCTCAAAGATTGTTCAAAGGAAGAGAAAAGAAGAACAAGAAGGGCGTGTTGAAGGAACGAAGACCATTCACTTTGCACCATTGTTGGGGGAGCTAGAGAATAATGAGAAGTGGAAGAACTGTGATGTGCATGAAGTGCGGAGAATGGCAAGAGCTCGGTGGGAAATGCCACTATCATTGATGATGATAGTGATGATGCCGATAGTAATGATGGTAAGAGGATTATCATTCCTGCCTCGGTGGCTAGGAAGAGGCCGGATGGAAGGAGATTTACCAAAGAAAAAGGCAAGAGGACTGGTGATGATGACATTAATAACTCAATGGATGCTACCATACCTGTAAGAAAAGAGATGGCCGAGGACAGGAAAACGATGAAGAGCAAGGAGATAGAGGAGATGAAGACGGCCAAGGAGAGGAGGGCGGCGGCCGAGGAGAGGAAGGTGGCATTATAGGAGAAGAAAGTGGCTTTGGAGGAAGCACAACACCTTATGGAGCACGAGAAAATTCTTATGTTCATGGACACAAGCAATCTTGACGAGAGGCAAAAGAAATATGTTGATCTTTGTCATGACCAAGTCATTGCTCAAAAGCGTATGATGGGATTCATGGGAGCTATGGGGGGAATCGGTGCCATGGGAAACATGGGATCCATGGGAGGCATGGGTGGTGGCATGGGTGCTTTTGTGTCTTATATGGTTGCTCCAATAGGTGGCGGCATTGATGTATCCATGGTGACGTCTCCTGCAATGCTACAAATAACATTGAGGTTTCTCACGAGGAACAAGAAGATATCAACAATGTCAATGGTGACAATGGATGCTATGCATGAGGGTCATTTGCATTGGCTATGTTTATGTAAATGTGTTTGTTTGAACTATGTTTGTGTTGATCCATTTTATGCCTTTGAACTAGGTTATGCTTTTGAACTTGATATGAGTGTGATGATAAATCTATGATCCTGAACTCTATGTTACTAATATGTTTGACTGGTGATTTTTTTTCAATTTAGATTCATATGTTTGATTTTCAAATATGTGTGTTCTTGCTAGTATGAGATGTTGCAATGAAGTGGTGCCTTATTTTAGAGCCCTCGAGAATGTGCTACCGGCTGGGTTGGGCATCTAAAACAGCAGCGGCAGTTTTGGTGCCTTAAAAAGAAAGCCCAAAAACGTAAAAGTGGTGCCTAAAAATATGGTACCTGTTGGAGATGCTCTAATAAGCATTGAGTAAGTTGGAAGTTAATTTACCTACCTTGTTATTAATCTTACCTATTTGTGCAATATGCAGTGAATTCGCCAAAGTATTGGGATCAGATTCAACCCGGGAAAGGAATGAATGCCAAGGTGACATACTTTTTTAGATGGCCAGGTGTCACGCCCATTGTCCTCACATAGGCCTGAATAGATACGGTGACAGGAAGTTAATTACTAACGACTGTCCTTTATTTGTAATCTAACCTTATATTCATTTGGTTGCTTTGCAGTAACAGCTTCAACACAATTCTTGACAGGAGCAAACTGTAATACCTTCTTCTTAGGACATCTGCTAATGTCATGACCAAACTCCTAGCAAAGCCTTGGTTAGGTTTCCTCATATTAACTACGTATAAACCAGTTTTTCCTGAAAATAAGTAGCATATCTTGTGCAATGACAGTAGCGCTAAAAATACAAAGGAACAAACTGCCCCACCAACGCACCAATTTGAAGCATGGGATTTATGTGTTGAAACTTGTTTTACATGGCACCATATAATACGGGTCAATGGAAAATAGTGTGCGACAACAATGAGCATAGCACGACGACTTGGATGGAGCTGACCGAGCCACATAGCTGAAAACTCTGTCTAAACAAAATAAACACTGGAGTAGAGCAGCCTTTTCCTGCCTCAATCACCAATATCTCCCACCCAAGGTTATACACACAGCTAGACTCGCTTGCGACCACGTAGCATTCAGGCAATCATTTTGTACATTTTACCTCTTCACTTGAGACCTGCAGGTTTTCAATTAGGGTTAACACAGAACACATGAAAAGAAATATGAACACAAATCATAGGAGCACATATGAAATGGAGAATCTGCGTGATGAAATTACCAGAACAATTAAAATGTTATGTTGTCTTAACACAACAAATTTTGCCAAGCTGATAATAACAAACAAGTTGATTCCCCCCAAAAAAGATAATAACAAACAAATTCATTCCAAGAATGATGATATCTGATTTCAAAAGCACAGTTCTAGCTTCTTTAGGTACAGTCAGGGAGTAGCATAAAAGACGAAGGGTCAGCATGAAACCTGGATGAAACAAGGTTTCCAATTTTAGTTCGGTAAGAATTTGTACAGCTGCATCAGTTAGCTCCCTTAACTTGAAAATTACATCCTGAACTCCCTAAGATTCGCCACGATTTGCAGAATCAGTTCTCAGACATGATGTGCTGACTATCAGTGACAGACGAGTATGCTCCCCTGCAGTGATTCTAGCAGCTCACATAGTACATGCATGCAGAGCAAACACTGCTGCCTTCAATTCAAGAACCTATCTTCCTGTGTGTCGTTCCTCGCAGAAACAGCAAGTCTTGAAGGTGTTTGACAAATTATGGAAGATAGGAGGAGGACCAGAAGCAGGTAGGAGATGGCAAGATGGGAAAACAGAGTAAACAACCATAACTAGAACAAGAAAAGAAGGCCATCCACTGACGAGGGAGAGGGGGTTTTAGTTCAAAAAGAAATCACAACTGGATAGAACACATTGCGATGAGACTAGCAAACCAACTCAAACAGCAACATCAAGAATGCTGAAGAGAAATGTTTTGCTGAACCAAGGTTCAGCTGGACCAAAGAATCTCACCACACAAACGTCTTTGAGATCCACATATGCAAATGATATACAATACACCAAGAATCCCCTCTCCATTTCCTCATTTCGGCGAATAACATGTGTTCTCAAATGTTAAAAGATATGATTTTTGACAAGTTCGTAACATATTTATCTGTGTATCCTAAGTGTGCGCATTTATTTTCACTGGTGCAGCTGAGCCCAATATCAGAAAAAGGACGTCTCAATGTTGAAACATCTATAACCTTATGAACACGGATTGGAATCCACGTGGTCGATCTGCTACCGAACTCTTCATGGGTTTAGTTGCCAACAGATTACTCCCTCCACTCTCAAAGAGATATCACCATAGAATGCCAGTTCACATTTTAGTGCTTTAACCACCAAAATATATGTAAAATGTTTGATTTATATGTGGAGACTGGTTTACCAAAAAAATGCACTTCCAAATCATTGTACTTCTAATAAATTTTGTGATCATTTGCCGAGAAGCTAGCGGTTATAGGAGTTCACTGGGGATAACGTCAAAGCCAAAACCAGAGGTAAAAAAGACCATAAAAGGCAGTACTAGTAACTAAGAACTCAAAGAAGGCTTTTAGTAACTGATGTTACAGAGCAGACTTATCATCCTACTATTCATTTCACATCAGAAACAGGATTTTTCTGATTAAGACCCGTAAAAATTAATGGATAAACTAACATGGCTACTCTGTCACTGTACATAATATATGTCCTGACAATAAATACACCCGCAAAACTCTATTGGAGATTACATGGATTAATCTTTTATTGTCCATAATATACAGTTAGTTATTGACTGCATCTACGCAGAAGATTAAGATATACAGGACTCATAAAATTTAGATCATTTCATTTACCAGACTCAGCAAGCGGTTAATAACAGTCATATGAACGGAAAAGGATAATACATTACAGAAAAAACAAACACAGGATAAATCAATGACCTGATCACAATGCCATTTCAGCTTGCAGTGCAGCAAGCTCATCCTCCTCAGCTGATGCTTTCTTTGGAGCAGGGCGAACTGGTTGCCTGTTGTCTGGGACCTGCACCTGGTGATAAGGTGCAGCTGCAACAGGCTCCAGTAGTTGAGATTCCAACTCTGCTCCCTCCAATTCTTCCAGCTCCGCTTCCAGTTCATCCTGTCAAAATTACAGTGCGATCGGTATAAAGCGCATCAGAGGAGAAGAAAGTCTCAACCTTAATAAGATTATAAAGTGTAAATGGCTAGTGGGTTACCTCATCATAATCAGCAGATGCTCCAATAGGAGCTGACAAAGCATCTTGTATTTGTTTCATGTTTTCAGTCTGTTCGTTAATTTCATCCATAGTCTTATCGACGTCATCGATATTTCTGCAGTGAAAAGGAAAATAGTCATGTTGAACCTCAATTCCAGGAAATATTAGTGGGGCAAATTCTGAAAATAAAATGGCCTAGTAACACTCACGTTGCTTTTTGCATTGCTTTCATAGCTTTAGCTCCAGTCCTCAATGCATCAACAGTCTCTGTCGTAGCTTTGGCCGCTTCTAACATAATCATCTATATAACATGATCAAGATTGTAAAGATACATGGCATGCAACAAAAAGAAAATATATGCAAAGTCAGAACTAGGAGGCAACCTGATCATGAATTCTCAACTGAAAATTCCCAAGCTGCTCAATTTGCTGCTCATACATTTTTTTCCTCTTCAATGATTGAATAGCAGCTGATGAAAAAAGCGATTCAGTTAATACACAATCGTGCAGTTCTGTATTGCTACATTCAACATTAGGTAAAAGGAAGCCATATGATATTCTAAGGTAAGATTTGCTAAACTGGAAAGAGACAGTGTACAGAATTAAAATGATCAAGTTGTATTGAACAGGTACAATTATGATCAAGATAGCTTGCCATAAACATTATGCAACACATGCACCTTACGTGTAAGACACTGCAGTAATACCAAAACATAGATGATCTTAACAATGAGAAAAGACAGCAAATATGTCTCAGATTAGAACATAACTGTTGATCCAGTGCACCAAGCACCAAAGAACACAAATCAGAATAGATTAAAAAATAGGATGAATGTTTTTAAAATTGACTGTGCGGCTGTGTATAAAAGAATTTGTCAATTTGATTCACATCTCAGATGTTCCAGAAATGCATAGTGCCTCTAATCAACAAACAAGGAGCAAGAGGATATGGTGATAAACAGTACCTCTTTTGTTCTTTGCTTTTGAGAAATCCTTGGCCTTCTCAAGCTCACCAGCCGCTTTTTTCTCCAACACTTTCTCTTTCTTCTCCAGCATATCGAGAGTCTAAATACATAAAGGATTATTTAGAACTTTTAATATTTCGTAGCACAGGCACAGAAAAGTGTCAAAATATGCAACTCTTAAGATAATTCTCCAGTAGATCATCAGCATCTAAAGAACCTTCTCCCTCCTTAAGAGGTTATAAGAGATTGATGTTTATAACTTCAGAAGGAGGCACAACAAAAGAGGAAGGACAGGCATCCTTGATCATACAAAGCTTGCGCATTAAAAGAACTTAGAGGAATCTGACATCAAATGAAAATTCCTACACACTGATGTGGTCATATTTTATTTATTTTGCAGAAATCCTAGATAGGAAATGAAAGATCTAGTTGATCAAGACCTGCCAGCGCACTACAAAATGGCAGCAAAGACACAACAGTAGTGTGCATTCAACAGCTTGAAGATATGAACTAACCAGATCAACGCGACTAGGAGCAGAAACATAGGCATCTCACAGAATCAGCAGTAGCAGGTATATTCAAAAGAAAAGCAAGAGTTGGCAGCAGCTCACCTCGTTCAACTTATCCAATGTGGCCAAGGCGCCGGCATTGGCCTGCTCCTTGGGCTTCCCGAATAACCTGTTGAACATTGTGGCGCCTCTGACAGGGACTCGAAACTACCTGCGACGAGGGAGGATACAAAGGTTATCCTCATTCATTCACCGAGCAATCAGGAGCTCTAGACATCTAGTGGCAGAGTTAGCAGCACACGGGCTTGGGGCAACATCCTAGAGCACCTAAATATGACAATCCTATGTGCCAAATTTGCCGCTAGAGCAGGCGTAGATAGGTGCAGAGCCCACGAGGAAGGAAACCAGTTGGACGCCCAGTTAGTATATTCTAGTACTAACGGGAAACGAAGGAGATCACAACTATCATCCGCTGTGATTCCGCGCCTAGAATCGTAATCGGCGCAACTAAACCAAAACGACTCGTCACCAGCCGCGCGAGGAGCCGGAAGCAGCTCGCACCCACGGCCGCGATCCGACGAGAGAGACCGGCCACCTGCGTAACCGCGACGGACTGACGCGAAGGGAGGAGGGGGGGGATCGATGGGCGCCGCGAACCAGGGAGCGGGCTGCGGATCTAGCGAGGGGACGGGAGCGGGCGCTTACCGGGATTCGTGCCGGCGGAGGGCGGCGGAGCTGATCCGGGAGGAGTCTGCTGGCTGGCTGGCGTCCCGGTGGGATTGGTTGCGGGTGCGGTGGGGTGGGTTGGGATTCTGTTTAGGTTTCTGGTTGGGGAGACGGAAGGGAAGGGGTTGAGGAAAAACAAGGAGGCCACGCGGACTGGGGACGACGGGGACAGCCGCGTACGTACGCCACACGGAGAGGTGAGGTGACAAAGGGTAGCAGGCTAAGTAAACGATTTTAGTAGTACACGCTAAATTCGAAAGAAAAAAAAAAGAGTACACGCTCGATCGTTTTTCTATAGATAGAAGATGACGAAACAGCAATTTGATTGGAGAGATTGGGGCGGGCCCCGCGCTGCAGATCCTGTTGCACAGAAACATCAGCCATAGATTTGGTCCCGGCCATATAAATGACCAAGTAAACTTGGCTGTCCCTTTCCGTGTATGTTTCCTGGAGAAACAGGAGAGGAACAGCCATTTTTCTGGCGGAACAACCTATACAAATGGAACTATATATATTACTCCCTTTGTTATTTCTGATAAATATTCGCTTCCGTGTTCATATCCATATTTTTCTTTGTTTCCAGTGGTGTGTGGTTTTGATTATTACCTAAACATGTTGAGTATAGAACCTCAATTGAATTCCGCTATTGCGACACGAAACGAGATGCCCACCAAACGAGCTAATAGAATTTAGGTGGCATGGAAGTCCCAGTAATCAACTACTCACCATACAATGGTTGTTCCCTTACATAATCGGTCATGTTTGGATCGAGGAACCCTAGATTTTTCATTGTCATTTATAGTGGACAATGTGATGGCTTTGTGGGTATTTATGCATGTGGGTCCACCGGCAGGAAATATTGATCAAGTACGATTTCTCTAAGCTCCAATTTTGTGCGCACACACACAAAATAAGACAATGGCGACATGCATCAACTCAGGAGCCAGTCACCAATGGTGTGCATACCCGACTGGCGAAGTCGCGCATGCAGCACCTTGCTTCAAATTCAGGGGCAGACGTAGAATGCGCAGCATGGTCTGCTTTGATCCAACATCTCAGCTAATCACAGGTGTACGGTAACATAACTAGTACATAAGTCACATAAGAATGTTATCATACCCGGGACACAAAATAAGATTTGAGTAAAACTGCACTGTAAATCTATTGCTATATTAGCATTTCACATGGGGCAACAAAATCAGGACATCTAAATACAAACAAGACATATGGAAGCAAGCAAGCATAAAAACAAAGGATAAACAAGATGCCTCTAAACTGAAAGATGCTATGTACAACCGTGTCACAATTGAGTTTGCCGAACTAGACAAACTTGCCTCAAAAAGAATGAACTACACAAACACGAGATCAAATATAAGAAATCATCGCCGCACTGTCGCCAAGCCAAGCCATTCTCGGAATCCAGGCGAGGGTTGCACCCTTCCACCATGGACGGTGATATCAAATTGAACACCAGAACTACAGATTAGAGAAGCTGATGCCGGAGCTGCTGGTTTTCCCTTCTCAGTTGCTGCACTTCCTTTGTTAGGCCTTCCAGCTTCTCCAGGACCAAGTTCATAACGCCAGACGTTTCCATCTGCTTGTTGCAAAAGGGCTCATTATGTTGAATATAGGCATTAAACTTAAGTAGCATAAAAAGGTATAAATAAATGCATGAGGATAGCTGCTGGAACACAAGTTCAGACAAGCATCCTGATCCTGGTAGCTAAAGGAAAGTTCAAATGAATTTTCCATGGCCTGGCAGTAACAACTGTGTCAAGGGAACATAAGCACCAACAAATAGCAAGTTGCATTTTCTTTTGAAAAAAAACAGCTGTGCCCAGCGTTCTCCAAACCTACAAGTTACAAGACCTTCCTCATCAAGGCTCATATATATCCTCATAAACATGCTTCCTCGCACATTATTTCTCCAAAGACTACTCGGTTCAGGGTTCAGAGAGAAAAACATCCACCTGCAGTTTAGTCCAAATGCAACTGGTAGAACAAAAACAGTGAGCTTATCACTCGCATAGCACAAATGAGTCTGTACATGGTAGGGAGCTGGCATCTTGCCACCAGCTGGCCAAGTTTCCAGATGAACGGTATCATTTAGTTTAGGTCAAGGACCCATGCCATATTAACAACTCTTGCTAAACTATGTCTAAACTCCAAATATTAGTCCTTTAACTACAATCGAGTGGGTAAGATCATGTTTGGCTAACTACATACAAGGGATTTTGACATAATTACAAGATCTGCATGTGTTTGCCAAGTTATCATGTCGAGCTCTGATGCTTTGAATTGCATTTACCAACAGTTGATGATGACGATGATACATGGGCTAATACAGCTAGATACCATGAGCCTGGAACATTAGGAAGTGTGCTAGGGAAGCAGATATCCAAGTAAAATTAACTTAATAACTTCATAGTTGAGATTAGTTTCCTTTAAACTGGAGATTAAATAAGATTGATTTCCTTCAGAATAAACTAACATCGCTTCTGTTTAAATTATATTCGGTTGTCAAGGCCAGCTAAATGTAAAGGAGACTAGGCACATCTATTTCATTAATCGATGAATAATCAGAGTCCCCATTCTTTAGACCTTCCCGGACAAGGCCTCTGGGATCAAACTTCAGTCTTCGCAACCTCATCGAAGGGTAATAGTATAGTACACTAGTCTTCTGTGACCTTGCATGATCACTAGAGCATTTAGAGTTTGCATGCTAGCCCATTCAACCATTGGTTTCCACTGACAGCATGTCAGCATACACCACCACAGTTGAAGAAAACGATATTTTCTGGCAACTCAAACATAACGAGACATACAGGTGCAGGTGCTTGTAATTGATAACAAGAACAAGGCCACAAAGAAATTACACAAAAAAGAAACCTAGAATTTTCTTACCTCCTGCATGTGAAACTGTCTTAGAAGTTCAATGTGGAGATTTCTCACATCCTCGTGTATAGACTTGTGAACGGATCCTAGAGATTCCTCAAGCATGCGCTGAACATACTGAAGGGAGAAGGAAGAAGCTCCCTGTTGATCAGCTGACAAACCTGAAGTTGGCAATTGCGGTGGCACTACCCCCTAAAAAATTGTGTATGGCCCTCCATTAGTAAACAGTGGTATTCACATTTTTATGTCAAACAATTAACACGTAACTCTTACATTGCTTGCTAGAAGGCTTCCAGATGACGAGGTTGCTGGTGCCTCTTGTCTTGATAACAGACTAGTGAGCAGTTCATCTTTTGTTTCTGCTCCAGTCTTCTTTGATTTTGGGGAACCAAATGCTGAAGCTAATCCTTCACTAAATACAGAGGATGTGCTCAATCTATCTGTAAATGTTGAGGGTTTCCACGAGGAATTGGATTGCGCTGCTCCGGGCAAATCAGATTTCACCGATGGCACAGTCTTAGACACAAAGGATGAGGAAACGGGGACCTGTAGGCTAGCAGATGATGTCTCTAGGGAAGACTGCACATTGCTCAAGATGCCCTTGTTTTGTAAGTTCATTAAAATATTACTTGTCAGAGAACCTTTCATTGAGAGACTGGTGGACGAAGCTGAATCTTGTAAACCTGCAAACGCCAAGCTTCCCGTTTGAAAGGCCGATTGCCCAAAGCGTGAGATTTGTTGACGTTGTATTAGCCTTTCTGGCAATGCATTTCCAGTTGATGATTCCAGTGAAGAGATAGATGGTTCACTCTTCCATGATGGGATGGGAGTAGTACTCGCAGATGTGGCACCATCCTGTAGAAAAAGTTAAGAAGGCTTTGATTGGTCATCCTGCCATGACAGAGACAGATGCCCTGTCAAAACAATAATATATAGGTTTTCCTACAATAAACCAAAATAAATCAAGAAACCTGTCTTGAAATGGAATTAGATCTCCAGTCTGAGATTGGATGTGGTTCAGTATTCCCCTCCATATACTGGAACTTCCTAGTTGTTAACAACTTTTTATCTCCAGATTTCTCATCTTTTTTTGTTTCATCACTCCCATGTTCATCCCACCAGCTGTTGCTGGATGGCGTGAAAGGCTGGACATCAACAAGTGGAGAAAATACATCCATATCATCCTTTATATTGAAGTTACCACGAGGAGCCTGTAGCTTTGATAATGGTCCACCAGACAATGGACGGGCCCTATATGGAGTTTCCTCTGCAGTAGATGAGTTTGAAGTAGAAAGAAATCCACCAGTGTTCCCTGTCAAAGAAGAGCGAATACTCGGAATGCCTGCCCCAGCTGAAAAAGTTGAAGGTGTTGTTGAAGGCAAAGGATCTGGCATAAGAATAGAATCTTCACTAGTACCCCCCAGAAGGGCAACTTCTGAAGAACTGTTCTCCTTAACAATGACAGGCTTCGACCGTTGCCAGCATAAACTTGTCACAGCCTGACATACAATGTATTGAAATGTTAAAGAACTAAAAAAACAGATATAAGTAACCTGTTAGACAGGTATAAATCAAAAACCATGTCAGTTCGTTTACTGTTTATAGGAATTTATCAGGTTGACACAATAAAGACTGCAAAGTGCAGAATATTCTGTACAAGCAATAACTCATTGCAAAATATATTAATATTACTAAAATTATTGGCAACACTGAGTAGATCAGAACAAAATCGTGAATTCACTTGCAAAGCATGTTTTAAGATTTAGATACAAGAGAGTCAGAAATAACATTTAAGCATGGACTAGGCAATAGCCAGAAAGACCAACTTGCTTCACCAAAAATAGGCTAACTTGTTTTACCACAAATAGGCTAACTTGTTCAATTTAAGTTCAGTATTTAATTTAACCAGCAGCATACCCATCCCTCAACAAAGTACAGTTCTGTCTTCACATGCAGGTTTCAGTTTTCGAAGGAATGAACCATTTATTCTCGGAATATGGTTTCACATAGTAGGATTTAGATTGGTTCGTAATGTAATGTTGAAACTGGAAATACATAACGTTAAAACAAGAGGCAGGGCTTCTGTCGATCATCTATGCTGAACTACTAGAAGAATCAAATAGTGGTAGTTCGCAACTTCGCATTCTTTTATATAAGTGAAAGTGTTGAACCAATATGTGTACATATTTACTATACAAACCACCGGAGAACAGAAATATTCTAAGTTAACAATAATTTGCAGACACCAATGAGGGAAAAAGATGGATGCAAGGTTTCCCACCTCTGAGCTATTGTATGCACGAAGAATTGTCAATGGCTGGGGTTTCCCCCGAACATCATAGAATACCACACGCCCACTATTTGTGCCGGCTGCCAATATGGTGCCATCATCATTGTATGCCAATGATGAGAAAGGGGCATCATGAGGAATAGTGTGTGTTGCTCTTCTTGATCCAGAATCGAGTGTGTATAGCTTCTTGTCTAGGCCAACTGTAGCAATTATCTACAAGAATATGATAAGCATTATTTACTGCAGGTACAAAATCAAACATAAAACACCACGCGTACTACTTAAATAAACCTTATCACTGGAGGGTGAAATACAAACGCCGCTTATGGGTGCAGAATGTTGCTTCAGCCATGAGACCTGCACAAGGCATTGGTCAATTCAAGAAAAGCATTAAAGAAAGCGCAATCGTAAAGCTGGCCAGCACATCAAGAGATAGACAGAAAGGACGGTTCACATAACTGATCTCATTTTTAATATTAATCATGTGAAGCAGCAATTGTATGAGTAGATTAAAGGTTCTCTCTCAATTATTTTAACAAAATTTCAACTGCTAGCAATACAAAATAAACCACTTAAAAAATCTCAGATCACTCAGATTAAATAATCCACTTGATTAAGTATTTTTACTACTCCCTCCGGTCCATATTAACATCCTCAACTTTATCAAGATTCGTATGTATCTAGTTAACTATTTAGACTAGATGCATTCGTATCTAGACAAAATTGAGCCCATTAATATGGACCAGAGGGAGTATTACCAATCAACAAATAGCGTATCTTAATCTCAGCTTTGCTAAATACTACAAATATACTTGGTGTATCTGCATTTGTTATGATGAATTTGTCAAACTTGAAACTTCGAATGAAGCTCATGTCGAAAGTTCTCCAAAAAAAATGAAGGGAATCTCAGTGAAGAAGATACATCAAAGCATAGCTTTTTCCTATCAAAACGATCATCACAAAGAGACAGATTGTGAAGAAATCTGAGGATGAAATGTACATTCATTATTCTTAAAAAATACAATACAAGTACTCCCTCCGACCCATATTAATTGACTCAAATTTGTCTAGATTCGGATGTATCTAGCACTAAAACATGTCTAGATACATCTGAATTTAGACAAATCGAAGTCAACTAATATGGATCGGAGGGAGTATAATAAAGGAAAATGATTTATGATACACATTTCCAGCAAGCATAAATGCAAAGTTCAAAGGAATACTGAAGCTCAACTTTACTTTTCACCTATACAATTTGCTATTATCAATGTCGCATTCTACTTTGGCACTAAATATAAACAAAATGGCATTAACTTATGCGATAAGGTGAAAGCTAGAATGATAGGTCAAATCTAACTAGCGACCAGGCAATATTGGTACCTTTGGAGTCCTTGCAGTTGTATCCCAAAGATGCACGGAACCATCATCTCCTGCTGTTGCCAATATATGCCTACTATTACGTGAATAATCGAGCACTCTCAAAACCTAGCCTTGCAGCAAAAGTACAATAGAACTCAGAAACAAAATTTGCAGAATTCCAGTAAAGTTATAACCTACTATGAGGCACTGTCATTTACCCCCCAAAAAATATAGAACAATCAATATACCTGTCCATTTGGATCGCTAAGTTCAGCAGCACGTGCTCCAGAAGCAAGATTATGAAGAATCAGATCGCCCTTCATGCTGATTGATGCCAAATGTTCATCTTTGCAGTTGTACATTACACCAGTAATGGTGTCAGTGTGACCACTTAGCCATTTGATACATCTCTTCCTCTGCAAATCCCATATCCTAACAATATGGCCACTCCCACCAGAACAAAGATATCGAGAACCTTTATTGCTAAAACTAATGGAATATATAGATTCCTGCCAAGAAAATACAATTTTCTGTGTTCAGCCACAGCTTATAAATAGGAAATTAAATATTTAAAATGTTGTCAGCCCATAGTCTAGTAGTTAAAGGCAGCTGGTACATGTCAACGGGTATGTGAAAATAAATAAAAGCCCCATTGCCATATGTTCACATTAGAGAAGTCTTTCAAAGCAAAATAAGCCCTTTTTTTGCAAAGAGGCAAAGAAGTTGAAAGAAGCAAACACACTTTCAAAGTTATTACCTTGTGGGCTATAATAGACAGAAACGATGCTATTAAAGTTGGGAAAATTATGACAGTGCCAGCAGTCTGTCCTGTTCTAATTGTGCCATTGATTTTTGGCTAATCATAAAATGTCACTCTTATGTCAGTTTTTTTATACTTTTACCATTGCCGTCACTTTTAGACTTTACCATCCAAATTCAATTAGTCAAGTGTGAAATGACTAAATTAGCCCCTCTGTCCACATGACAGGGTCTTCTCTTCCTCATATTTTCTCCCAATAGCACCATGGTCCCACCTGCAGCTCTCTCTCTCTCTCTCCCCGGTGCCACTTCTGCTCCTTTTGTCCAATCTCCGATCTCAAGTTGCGTGGTTCTCCAATGTAGTATGACTGCCGACAAGGGTATTGTAGACTTGTAGTACCCTCATCCCGATGAAAGATCAAAGACTTGTAGGCCCCTTCTTCATGGTTGAGCATCTGTAACTCCATGAAGCTGGCTTCGAACTTGCCTGAGAACTGCATCAGCGACCTGCTGACTGCGGCCCGGATGCTGGCATCAATAAACGCATCGGGTTTTGAGCCCGCAGGCCAACACCATGACTGCCTACTTGTCAGGGTTGTGCCTCGGTGGGAAGGTGTCGCTCGGCTGCATGCCGGCGAGAACACCAGCCACCCCGACCTCGAGCTGATCCACAAAGGTACTCCTCGTCTTGGGGCAATTCGAGAAAGAAACTTAATTCAAAGGAGGCATGATCTGGGCTTGTCTAAGCTGCTCAAAGTTTCGTACTTTTGCTTCCACATGCGTAGGGTTCCTTGGATCTCCTCATCGGTATATAAACGGAGACCTGAAGCATAGCTAGTTCAGTAGGAACCTCAGCAGAGAAAACATGGCACATGAGAGAGTGAAGGGTAAGATGAAGCTGTGGGACCATGGCATCAGTGAAGAGAGTGTGTGAGAAAGGGAAGACATTGCCATGTGGAGTGAGGGATAATTCGTTCATTTCAGACTGGACTAACTGAAGTTTGGATGGAAATGGCCAAAAACTGAAGGCAACAACAAAATCATAAATAACTGGCAGAAGAGTGGCATTTTCATAATTAGCCAAAAAGCAATGCACAATCAATATTCTAAAACAGACTAGTGGCACTGTCATAAATTTCCCTACAAAGGTATCAGTGTATGTTTGGTTGTTGCGTTGCTGCAAGAGCAAACAATATTAGGTACACCATTTAGTTGTAAAAATTGCTAAGTTGAAGCAAAGACAAGATACCTATGCAACAACATCAATGGACAGGGAACTGAAACTGCAGGCCTGTCATACAAATGGATAACAAACAAAACTGAAACTACTACATAAATTACCAATAAAATGTTATGCAAAATGACTACCACACACATGTGTGTCAGGTAAAATATGTGAGCACAAAATCATAAGAATGCACTGTCACCTCTATGTCATCACCACGATCAACAGTTGATGTTGGTAGCTGTCCAACATTTTGACCCTTTTTATGCCATAATGAGATCTTTTTATCATCCCCAGCACTTGCCACGATAAGATCTGCAGGTTTATTAAAGAAATGAATAGGTGTTATTACTTAAGTAAATGAGTTGGTGTCATTACTTAAGTGGCTTCATTATGCTACTCCCTCCGTCCCTAAATAGATGTCTTAGATTTGTCAAAATTTGGATGAATCTAGATACTATTTAGTATATAGATTCATCCAAATTTTGATAAATCTGAGACATCTATTTTGGGACAGAGGGAGTATTACATTATGGAACCATCTTATTAAGATAATGAGTTTAACCTTTTTCTAAGAAAATGGCAGTTCAGCAAGCACATTGTATGACTCAAGAGTGACTTAGCACACATTGCACTAAAATAAATATAAAAAACACAAGAACGACATCATAATTTGTAACAGGTCACCTGTTTCCCACTAATTTGCATTATGCATACTTCATTAAGATTTTAATACAAAACCAAAAAACGGCAAAAGGACCACTGTCTCTTGCCAACCTCATGTAGAACATGAAAAATAAATAACATTGTTCATGGAATGAATGGGATTAACCTTTTAGTTTGATTGCTCAAGGATGCACTGCAAGTAAGGCCACATGATTTCAAAAGATAATAACTTGCCAAATCAACATGGTAAGGAATAGTTTTCCTAAGGAGCGCATAATATACTATTTCAAGGACGTAGGCATTACAAGGAGCTATTATAAGAATTGCATCGCTAAGGAACCAGAAACCACGAAGAGAGCCCAAATTCACGTGCATAGAAATGCTAAACGCAAGGACTGTGGAGAAAGTGGAAGTGAAATGGAACTGCATACTAGCACGTCACCAGAACAGAAAATAATGTTTTGTATAGTTAATACTCCCTCCGTCCCAAAATAAGAGATTTGCATTTGTCTAGATTCGTATGTATCTAAACGCATTTTAGTATATAGATACATGCAAATCTAGACAAAGTCAAGTTAGTTATTTCAGGACGGAGGGAATATAATCATACATCAATAGACAGAAGACAGAAATAGAATATGTATTTGAATATAATAATATTGGAAGTTTCACGTGTATTACGAGGTGCCACAGTAGACAGTACTGATAGTCTTTGAGCAAGCAGAAGACCTCTTACAAGCTACTCCCTCTGTTCCACAAGCTTGCTAAAAAGGCTTATATTGTGGAACAGAGGGGGTACAAAATTACTGTCGGTAAACAGCGTACATCCATCCATCCATCCACAAATGTCGATAACTTCGAAAGACCTTTTGATTATTTCAATTCCACATAGAGTTAGTAACTACATTTTGGCCCTACGTCTCTAGGATGAGAAAATGAGCAAATAACTTAGTACCGCCAAACAAATTGAGAACTCGGTGAGAACGCTAGAGGCTGATGTTACATGGCACAGTCTTACAAATTAAAGTACAGCCCACGGGCAGAGCACCACTCCATAACGGAACAGAATTCTGGAAATACGGCTGCCCATTCCAAAAATACAATCATGAAATGGGCGGGGCATCTGGCGGCCAGACACGAATGCACCAAGCGACGAGCAACAGGAACTAGAACGACGACCGGATGGAAGCTCTAGTTCGCACATGGATATCCTCGCGCGAGCGATGCAGCGCAAGGGAATCGGGGGGAGATCTGAGAACGAGGGCAGAGAGGGCCGCGAGCGAGCTGGGGGGAGGGAGCTGGTTACTGACTGGTGTGGTTCCACTTGACGGCGTTGACGGGGTGCCCGGGCGCGGGGGCGTAGGCCAGGACGCAGGGGTCGCCGGACTCCACCGTGACGTCGAATAGCTTCACCGTGTCGCCGCCGCACGTGGCGAGCAGCGGCGCCGCCGGATCCACGAACCCCATCGGATCCGCGCTCCCGAGCTGGACGGGAGATGGCGGGGCGATTGGCGGATTCCGTTAGGGTTCGGGCTTGGGGCCGGCTCGCGTGGGGGTTTGGCGTTGGTGGTAGGGTGGGTGCGGCTGCGGCAGAGGAAGAGGACGAAGAAATTTGAAATTGAAATGGTTTTTGTTTGGTGACGTGACGTCGGGGAGGGGAGATCTGGCCGGTTGCTCTTGCTCGCTGTTCTGCATTCCAAGGTTCCGTGCCGGCTGCCGTGGTGGAGAGGCCAGTTCCTTTCACTCCGTTTATTATACGAGTACCTCTTCCGTTTAATTTGAAGCAAAACGTTTGAGGTCTATTTTACAGCATCTCCACTCGCCTATAAAGAAGGCCGATCTGAACGCCGAATTTCGGTCCGAACACCGAAAACTGGTCCAGTCGCGTAACCAAGGACCTGTTTTCGGCCGGATTTCGGTCATTTTTAGTCCGGACTACCCAGGCCGAACCCAGGTTTTCGGATACGCCCTGGGGACGCCGGATTTAGTGAAATAGTCGAAAAAAATCAAAGCGACGCGTGGACCCGCCGAGTCAGTGATGGAAGCCGAGTCGTCGTCATCCTCAAAACCACGCGGCGACCGCTGGGCAATAACTGCCCGTCGCGTCGGCCACGCGTCGCCGATTTACGGCGCCATCGTCGCCGCCTCGGCTCCCGCGACGGACCGGCGGGCACTAACTTCCCGTTGTTTCCACTTTTTCCACCCTCGCCGCTACACCCCTCCCGCCATTCTTCCGGCCTATAAAAGACGTACATCTCGTCGTCTCTCTTCCCAGCCCCTCACACCACCACAACTCCGGCGAACCTCGGACGCCCGCACCTTTCTTCCTCAACTCCGTCGAGAAACCATGGCCGGCCGACACACGTTGTCGTCGTGGGAAGCCCGGCTGCTTCGTGAGGCGCGCTATACGGCCCCGCCGGACACGCGTCTCCCCTAGGTTGGAAACTCAGCGCCGACGGGATCCCCGTTCCGCCGGTACCGGACAGGCAGGACCTCGCCGAAGAGATCCAGGCGGCTATCGCCGCCATGGAAGACCCAGAACTCACCGGAGAGATCCAGGCCGCTATCGCCGCCATGCAAGGCCTGACACTCGCCGAGGATCAGGACAACCTGGTCTTCTAGAGGCAGTTTTTCGCCGGCAGGCACCTCGAGGAACTCGCCCAACACGACGGACCGCCTTGCTCGCTGCCGTCGCCGCGTAACAATGCGGCTTACCGCCGCCGCTGGTGGAGCGTTCCAGGGCGGACTCTCGCCGGAGTCATGGCGCACATCGAGGCTGGCAACAACCCACGCCTCGGCATGTAGTTGTGGCGTCCTGCGTCGACCACGACGGCGTCACCACGGCAGCGTCCTTTCCTAGTTAAAACCGATGTACTATGTACCCCCTCGCCTGCTTTAATGAAATTCCGCCTATATTCGCCCATATTTCGCCGAATTTGAGTGAATTTAGCCGAACTTGGGAACGCGGCCTGGGTACGCGACCGGGCGACTGGGCGTACCCAGGCCAAAAACACGATCCGTTCGGCCTAAAATCGGTCCAGTTTTCGGCCTAGGTACGCCCAACGAGTGGAGATGCTCTTAAGACGCGGCGAGTACTAGTAATTGTTTTTTTAACGAAAAAAAATCATGTGCGAACCTGACCTGACCGAAGGGCCTCCATGTAAGCGAGTGTGTGTTAGGATTCGCGTGCGTCTCCGCCTCCGGCCGCCGCCGGCCCCCTGCCATGGCGTCGTCAACCTCTCCCCCGATGGGCTTCCCGCATCGCTGGCAGCGAGAGGCGAGCGTGGAGTCATTCTCTTCGTCCTCCTGCGGCGCGGAGCATGTCTCTGGCCTGAGCATCTCTTCGGCCTCCTCTGGGGGCAGCGTGGGCATGGCCCGTCCTGCGGCGGCTGCGGAGGCGCTGGCCGTCAGGAGGGTGCCTGCCCGCGAGTGTCTGGGCTGGGAGTAGCCGCCCCCTTCGAAGAGGTCCAAGTGGCGTCACCGCACGGAGCTATGGGATGGTGCCCGTGGGATCCCGTCGGACATGAGTGGCCTCTGCTTCAACTGCAAGCGGCCTAGGCACATGAAGCGCGACTGCAAGTTCGCCACGGTCTGTCTCCGGTGCGACCACGAGGGTCACAAATCAAGAGACTTCAAGCGTCCGAGGAGCCCGGCTTCTGAAGGCGAGATGAGGAGGCTGGCATTGGCGAAGATGGCCAGGCGGGGCTCGCCGCCGCGTGGTGCGCCGGGGCTGCCCCCGGGCCCTGCCTTGGCAAGGAGATCCTTGACGTCCTCCCCCCTCCCCCCCCCCCCCGGTTCGACGGCTAGCCGCAGCTGCACCCCTCGTCGGTGTCTCCAACGCCGTTGGAGGGCGCGTGGGCCGAACTTCGCGAGGTGGAGGCGCCGCTCTGCATTGTCAGGCGCTCCGCTGGCATCAACGGGCTAGAGCAAAGGCCGCGCTTTGCCTTGGTGGCCTGCGTGGGAGGCTACAGGCCGGAGGTTTCTTGCGAGCGGGTCTCGGCGAGGCTGTGAGCTCGGGCTGATGTCCCTGAGCGGTCGGTTTCGGTGCATCGTTAAGCATCGGAGGACTTCCTGATGGTGTTCGCCTCCGCGGAGCTCAGGGACAAGGTGGCGGTGCTGAATTCGCTTTTCCCTATGATTCAGGAGGTGGAATCGGCAGGCCCAGGCTGTGCAGGAGGAGATGAGGTGTCAGGTGGAGTTGGCGCTTGAGGGTATCGCCCGCATGCGTGGGAGATGGAGGTGGTGGAAGATCTGTTGGGCAAGAGCTGCGCGGTGGAGTCGGCGGCACCGGAGGCGAAGTCGCGAGCGGATCTCTCGCTGTTCAGGATCTCGGGCTGGACCTCGGATCTGAGCGCGATTCCGGTGGTGCGCACGCTGGCGGTCCCGGAGCCGGTGGGCATCGGTGCGGAAGGTACCAACCGTGCGAGTTCGTTTGTGCCTAGGGATCCATTGGAGGTAAAGCTCCTAAAGTACAGGGTCCTGGTTCACGTGACGCGGGTGGAGGAAGATGAAGCCCTAGAGGAACCGCTCTTCTTCCCTGCCTCCTCTAGCAGCGATCAGAGCGGCCTGCCGGACAAGTACTTCGACGACGGTCCCGATGACGGCCCTCGACGGACGTTCAAGAATCTTCCGTGGTGTCGTGGCGTTCTGGACAGGAGAGGTGGCCCATGCGGTGGTGGTGGGCAGGGTAGGGGCCCCTGCGTTGGTGGGCACGTGGCGCAGGATGGGTGGCGGCTTCCTTGCTTGGCGCCTTGTGATCCGCTGGTGGCCCAGCCCATGGTGGTGGTGCTAGAAGCTGAGAAAGAAGATGCTTTGGAGCCCCAGCCTGTCGATAAAGCGCTGGTTGTCCTAAGTAAGGTCGCTGACGCATCAGACCGATCAGAGGAGGCTGGTCAAAAGGAGGCAGGGGAGGTGCAGTTGCGGGCCCAGGTGGAGGTGGTAGAAGCTAGTCAAAAGGTGGTCGTGGAAGAGCCGTTGAGGGGTCAGGGCGCAGGTGAGCTGGGCGGAGTGGAGGTGATTTCGCCGGTTGCTCGTGGTGCGGAGCCTTCGGATGTGGTTTTGGTTGCAGTGGAGGGTCAGTTGGGGCTTGGTGTGGTACCCCCCACCTCTGTCTGATGGCATTGCAGTGGAGAGGAAGTAAAAGAGTGCGGCGCAAGGCACGGGTGGTGCTGATCTCGTGGAGCTGGAGGTGATTCTCGAGGGTTCAGAGGTGGATGTGGAGTGCGGTCAGGCTCCGCGTCAAGTTGGGCTGGAGAGATGTGGGGGCTGCCCCTAAGTGCTGGAAGTGGCCCATGTATCATATTTGGAGGGGGGTGGGCCGAGCGGTTTGCGGTCTGGACGAGTTTTAAGTGTCCTTGATCTTGTGGAGCCCTCTCGTGGTCTTGCCGGGGGCTGGATTCTGATGGTCAGAGTTTGGGTGGCTCGGAGACAGTGGTTGCGGGGAGCGATACTGGCATGTCGCCTCAGGAGGTCCTGGCGGTCGCGCACATCAAGTCGTTTTGTATCTCTCTTATGAAGAAGCTGGCCCCACCGCTTCTTTGAGAGATCGAGTCGGCGTCATGACTCCGGATCAAGGCAGAGCCATTCACGCCCAGGAGGCTTACGCGCCACTCCTCGTCGCTGGAAGCTCAAGTGGGGTGCACTAAGGTGAAATCGGCGTCGGCGGCAGAGACAACACTGCTGAGAGCGTTGGGGATCACCCCGTTAGAGTTGGAGGCCTCGGAGGAGGATCTGTGACGCTTCCGCCAGTTCTTTGATTCGCCTCTGAAGGAGCAGCAACTTCAGTCTATCGCGACGGTGTTTAGTAAGGTGATGTCGTCCTGTTTCGAACCTCGGGATCTCTGCCAGTGGGCAATGTCGGCCCAGTAGGGGTTTGGCGTGCTAGAGTTTTTTCCTAGTTTGTTGATGGATATTAACCCAGAGGTGTTGGACTGGAACGTTCGGGGGTTGAACAATCCAGCCAAAAGGAGTGTTGTTAGAGCGTTTATTTCTTCGATCCATGTAAACCTGGTGTGTTTACAAGAGACCAAGCTAGAGTTTATTGATCGCTTTTTGGTTTTGGAGTGTTTGGGCCCAGCTTTTGATGGGTTCGCGTACCTACCTGCGGTTGGTACTAGAGGTGGCATCCTTCTCGCCTGGGACTCTTCGGTGCTTGAGGTTGGTAGCATTAGCCTAGATAATAATGCAATCACGGGATAGGTCTGCACTAAGGACCGCCAGCGTTGGTGGATCACCTCAGTCTATGGTCCGCAAGCCACGGAGGAGAAAATTGAGTTTCTCTCGCAGCTGTCGAAGTGGCGCAGTCTCTGCCCGGGTCCGTGGTTGGTGATCGGAGACTTCAATATCATTCTTAACGCGAGGGACAAGAGCAATGACAATCTGGATCGGGCCATGATGGCGATATTCAGGAGTTTTGTTAGCGAGCATGAGCTTAAGGACCTGCATCTTAATGGCCGCAGTTTCACTTGGAGTAACAAGAGAGAGAGACCCACCCTGACTCGGATTGACCGCGTGTTGGTGTCCGTGGACTGGGATCTGTCTAACCCAGATTTGGTGCTTCAGGCACTCTCCTCCTCTTTGTCGGACCACACCCCCCTTCACCTTTCCCTAAACACCGGCTTCAGGCCGAAGAGGAGGTTTCATTTTGAGATGGCCTGGATTAAGTTGGAGGGCTTTGAGGAGGTTGTCAAGGAGGCCTGGAAGTGTGATGACTCGATCGTCGATCCTTTCAAGAGGCTGGATGACTTGCTCAGGAACACGGCCAGGTCTCTACAAGCCTGGGGGCAGCGTAAGGTGGACAACCTAAAGTTACAGTAAGTGATGGCAAACACGTTGATCTTTCGGTTCGATGTTGCTCAGGAGAGTAGGCCCCTTTGTCAAGCGGAGCTTTGGTTGCGTCGTTCCTTGAAGCATTTGGTCCTAGGTCTAGCATCCCTAGAGCGTACCATGGCTAGGCAGAGATCGAGAATTCGGTGGCTGGCTAAGGGGACACGAATTCTAAGCTTTTCCACACGGTTGCTAATGGCAGGAGAACTAAGAATTTCATTCTGTCGGTGAGGGTGGGTGATGTGACCATCACTGATCAGGAGGGCAAGGTAAATGCTTTCTCTGAGGCTTATAAAGGGCTCCTGGGTTCAATTGAGACTAGAGAGGTGGGGCTGGACCTCGAGGCCCTTCATCTCCCAGAGACCTAGCTGGGATGGATGGGCTTTTCATGGAGGAGGAGGTCTAGGCCGTTGTGAAGGAGCTGCCTCCAGACCGTGCCCCGAGACCGGATGGCTTTGTGGGGGCCTTCTATCAGAAAGCGTGGAGTATTATCAATGGAGATATCATGGCGGATTTACTTAAGCTGGCGGTGGGTGATGGTCGTGGGTTTGGGAAACTCAACACTGGCTTGATCACTCTCATCTCGAAGAAGCAGGAGGCGCTGGAGGTCGGGGACTTTCGCTCCATTAGTTTGATCCATAGTGTCGCAGAGCTGTTCTCTAAACTGATGGCCAACCGTTTGAGGCCGAGATTGCCGGCTTTAGTGAGTGCCAATCAGTCCGCGTTTGTCAAAGGAAGATGCTTGCATGACAACTTCGTTCTGGTGAGGCAAGTGGCCCGTAAGATCAATAGGGCAAGGAAGAAAGGGCTTTTGCTGAAGCTGGATATCTCAAAGGCGTTTGACTCGATATCTTGGGCACTTTTGTTCGAGGTGCTGAGGAGGCTGGGGTTCAGCGAGCATTTCTTGAAGTGGGTTTCCATCCTATTATCCACAACGTCGATGAAAGTGGTGGTGAATGGTACACCAGGGGCGAAGATTCAGCAGGTTCGGGGCTTGAGGCAGGGAGGTCCGACATCCCCCATGCTATTTGTGTTGGGTATGGAGGTGTTTACGATGATTCTGGTTAGGGCGATGGAGGCGCACCTTTTCCAGAATCTGGCTGGCATCCGCCTGCTCTAGAGAGTGTCCATCTATGCTGATGACGTGGTGTTGTTCGTTAGACCGGACGTGGGAGAGCTGCTGGTGATCCAGGGGATTCTGCGCCTCTTTGGCGCCGCATATGGGTTGAAGGTCAACTACAACAAGTCAACTGCCACCCTGATCAGAGGAGAGGAGGAGGATGAGGTCGTGGTGAGCTCGACCCTAGGCTATAGGCTCCAGGCCTTCCCTATCACGTGCCTGGGGCTAGAACTCGCTCTGAGATCCCTGACGGAGGCGGAGTGGCAGCCGGTGCTGGATAAGGCAATCGAATTCACCCGGCATGGCAAAGGGGGCTTATCTCTAGGGCAGGTCGCCTCACCTTGATCAAATCAGTGGTGGAGGCGAGACCACTACACCAACTGTTAGTGGCGGAGGCCCCGGCTTGGCTTCTGGGGAGTTAGAGAAGTGGCAGCACACGTTCTTCTAGGCTGGCAAGGAGGTCAATGGTGGTCAATGCCTGGTGGCCTGGGACATAGTTTGCAAGCCGGTCTACTTTGGAGGGCTGGGGGTTAAGAGCATGCGATTACATGGAGTGTCATTGCGGGCCAGATAGGAGTGGTTTAGACGGACTGAACCTGGCCGGCCCTGGGCGGGCCTCCCGTTGCTCAAGGATGAGGAGGCTGAGGGCGTCTTCGCAGCCCTTGCGCGTGGTAGACTTGGGGATGGTGGAGCCCTGTTGTTCTAGAAGGACCGTTGGCTCGAGGGTCATACAGTGGGCGAGATCGCGCCAGAGGTGGTGGATGTAGTGTGCACTCGGAGGAAAAACTGTAGGTCTATGGCTCAGGCGTTATCGACACACTCTTGAATGCTGGACGTAACAGGAGCGCTGAGGGAGCAGGGGCACAGGCAGTGGGTGACTTTGTGGCTTGCACTTAGGGTGGTTCAGTTGGTGGCCAGACCGGATAAATTTGTATGGACGGGTTCGCGATTCAGGATCTATTCGGCTAAGGACACTTATAAGCTTCTCTACCAGGGAGCGGTGAGATCCAGCGTTGCCTCACCGATCTGGAAATCCTTTGCGCCTGGTCTCAAAATTAATTTTCATAAGAGTGAGATCTTTTGTTTTGGGAAAGCCAAAGCAGTTGAAGGCGATTATAAAATCTTATTTGGATGCGACATAGGGTCTCTTTCTTTTAAATATCTTGGGATCCCTATTCATTACCGAAAGCTAAAAAATGGTGAGTGGAAAGCGGTTGAGGATCGGTTTGAGAAAAAACTAGGAAACTGGATTGGGAAGATGCTTTCTTATGGGGATTGTTTGATCCTTATTAATTCAGTACTCACAAGTCTACCCATGTTCATGATCTCTTTTCTAGAAATACCCATAGGGGTAAGAAAGAGAGTTGATTTTTTCAGATCTTGATTTTTTTGGCAAAGTGATGGTCGTAAAAAGAAATATAGATTAACTAAGTGGAATATGATCTGCAGACCGAAGGACCAAGGGTGTTTAGGAGTGGAGGTTTTAGAGTTAAAGAACAAAAGTCTCCTTAGCAAATGGTTACATAAGCTTATGAATGAACAAGGGGTTTGGAAAGAGCTCCTACGTAATAAATATTTGAATAACAAAACTCTTTCTCAGGTTTCAGCAAAACCAACTGATTCTCCTTTCTGGAAGGATCTAATAAATGTTAAATAAGAAATTTTTAGCAGGGGTTCTTTAGAGATAGGAAATGGCCAGAAAACAAGATTTTGGGAAGACACATGGTTAGGGGATGAGCCCCTAAGTATTCAGTACCCATCGTTATATAATATTGTCTATCACAAAAATGTCACTATGGTGAAATGTGTTGAGATCAACGCCCTTAAACATAGGTTTTAGGAGAACACCGTCTGGTAATAAATGGGTTTGTTGGCTGCACCTTGTGTCGCGTCTGATGTCGGTTCATCTTTTAGATAGCGAGGATACTTTTAAGTGGAACCTAACCGCCTCTAGGTGTTTCACTGTTAGATCGATGTACCTTGATTTGTTAAATGGTCAAATAGCTTATTTTAAAAAGTATATTTGGAAAATAAAAGTGCCTCTCAAAATTTGAATATTCATGTGGTTCCTCCATAGGAAGGAAATTCTCACAAAAGATAACTTGGTGAAAAGAAACTGGCAAGATTCTACTAAATGTTGTTTTTGTGATCAAGAAGAGACAATTCAACATCTTTTATATCATGCCCTTTTGCTAAAATAATATGGAGGATTGTTTTTATGACTTTCAATATTCCACCTCCTGCCAATATGACTAATATTTTTGGAAATTGGTTAAACGAGATCCCAAAGAAAGATAAATGACACATTAGAGTTGGTGTGTGCGCTTTATTATGGGCCATATGGAACGTTTGCAATGATTTTATCTTTAACAAGAAAAGCTTTCCATCATTTCTGTAGGTTATTTCTATGGCTACACATTGGATCCATATGTGGTTCTATCTCCAGCCTGTGGATGACCGCCAGGCCATGGATTTTGGGTGCAACCATTTGGAAACGGTTGGACGGGACTTCTACAGTCGATGCAACTGGTGTTCTGATCGGAGATTAACATGAAGATGCTTATGTGTCGCTTACTTTTGGTTTTGTTTAGATGGCTTATTTTTATGAAAACTTTGAGTGATCCTTGATTATAATAAGGTGTAATACTTTTATTCAAATAATGAAATAAAGGTCGTATGCATCGATTGATGCAGAGACTGGGGCATGTCCCCGTTTTCGAAAAAAGTGTAAGATCTTCTAATGGTTGGCCACTAGGTACAGGCTTTGGACGTCGGATAGGCGGACGAGACACGGCCTGCAGGAGCATATCTGTCGTGCTTCACGTGCTTGCAGGGAGAGGATACCGTGGATCACATTATGGTTTGGTGCGTGTTTGCGAGGATGGTCTGGTGGGACTGTCTGAGGGAGGCAGGGATTGGTTGCCCTCAGCCGCAGCTGAGTGAAACCCTGGAGGAGTGGTGGATGATGGCCAGGAAGGGTATCCAGAATTCTGACAGGAGAGTCTTCGATACTCTGGTCATCCTCACGGTCTAGATGCTGTGGAAGCAGAGGAACGCCAGGGTTTTTGGCAAGGTCAGGGAGCAATGCGATGAGACGCAGCTAGTGTCCCGTATCAGGGAGGAGTATAGGCTTTGGCAGGTTGCTAGACTTAGGAGTGGATTCACAACCATGCCGCGAGAGTAGGTGGTTAGAGAGTTGAGTTGTGTGTGGGTTCGGTTGGGCTCTTTGTTTGCAAAGCGCTTCAGCCTCTTGTATTTTTTTCCGCTGCCTTCTATAAAAGTTTGGTACGCTGTTGGCGTACCCTCAATTTTTTTGTTTGAATTGTGTACTCCCATGGTTGTTTAAACCACAACAAGAATAATGGAACCATGGAAGTAGCTTTTAGTCAAACTTCTATTTGTTTGAATTGTGTAATACTCTATTATGGTGCTTGGTAACCGACTTAAGTAAACACAAAGGCATGAATTATATAACTTAGAAATTAGCACTAAACCAATTGTTTCCATTTAATATTATATTTAAATCTCCGATCTAGATGAAGTATATCTATTGTACATATACGCAAACACATACTTAACAATTCCTTTCTCCAAGTTTTGCTTTTATAATAAAATGCCTTTGAATTTGATAAAAAACAAATTGCTTGTGTGCTAAACTTGAGAAAAATCTTAAGAGGGCTCATGTTTCCATATGTTATTAGGCGCTAAAGGCGAGAAAATACGACCAACACAAATAGTGTTGTTTGGGTAGAGAGGGCCTTTTGTAATTAATGCACCACACATCTTTGACTTTTTCATATCTTCTGGTGCTAAGAAGTGTAGGATTAGAGCTTAAGATTAAGAGTTTCGCCTATCGATATGCTTAGCACCTAGTGCTAATGTAATTACATTAGTATTACTATTAATCTTTCATCAGTTATCTAAGGATTTTAGTTTGTGTTAATGAAGGAATATGAGAAAAGATGCATATAAGAGAAGGTGGAGAGAGGAAGTTGATTTGTCCACCTTAGCATTTGATTCTATAAGTGCTAAAGGTATGGATAGTCCCATGATTTTTTAAGGTGTAGTTTTGAAATTCTATCTACCATGGACTATCCAACGCGGGAAAATCCGCACACTACCTTAAAATTTTGATTTTTCCTTTTGTATCATTGATCGCGTAGAAGCCTCAAGACATCAATCCAAAACCGGAGTGAAACCCTTCTTCGTTTTGTCACCTATTTTCATTGTATCTCTTATAGGGCTTGAAAAAAATTATCGGTGTTTTGTATCTCAAAGTTAGCAGAGTGAGATTGGTGCTTTCGAGAAAGGTTCTTTGACAAAAATGGCTTCCCTTGGAATTGCATAGAAATTTGAGCTAATGGATTTACAGGTGTATGCTTTATGTGAAAGTACCCTCTTGTTCTTAAGTTCCATCTTAAGAGATGAAATATTTGTGATTTTGATTCAAGAGCATCAAGCAAGAACATCTTTGATCCTAAAGATCTTAATCTATTTTTATTAGTGATTTAGCATATCCTAAGTAGCTATATGTCACCTGAGAGCTTCCACTAAGAAACCACATCAAGAAGTTTGTGAAGGTATGGGCATCACCTTAATATCTACCTTGAGTTATTGGGCGACTTCTTTGTTAACTTAGCTCAAGGAGAAGGAGGCATAGTCTAATTAAGTGACTTCGGAGATGCGTGTTTAAACCACTATGAAAAGGATATAGAGCGCTGATGACTTGAACTTCCGGATAGATCCATTGTGTCCGCATCTAGCTCCTTACTTCCTTGTATGCTTTTAATTTGTTCTTGTTTTGTGCTAGATCTTATAGCTTTACTTTTTGCTTTGGTTTTAGTAGTTCCAATTTACATTTTTTTAATATTCTATTCACCCTTTCTATTCGATAAACCTCGGTCTTTCAACATGTTGTTGTTGCAACTATGACCCCGCTCATCAGCTCCAGCCCTATGTGTTGCCTCCGTCACCACAGAAACTTCAAAAGTGCGTATTTAGCTGATAAATCAGATCATGTACTAAGACTCTCTCGTGTATACTTTGTATCACCCAAGTTCATGTGACCATAGAGCCCAAGAAACACACATGGAAGACCTGAGATTGAAGAGGTGCCTGCGGTGACCCAACATACCACTGCGTGTGTAGTACACTATTGTCATTGATATGACACTCACAGAACACCGTTCCGCAAATACCACATTCTTCAGAGTGGTACAACAGAAGCATTGTTGGTCTATATTACAAACATACAAATTATTATTATTACAAGACCAAAGATCAGTACTTCAAGTTATTCAAACTTACAAACCAAACTTAAGTAGTTTTAGCGAAAGATTCAAGTTTCAAATTCATAACCAAAATTAAGCTCAACAACTTATTATATAAAGTTTGTGATGCTCGGCTCATCTAGATTACTATCTAATTAAGGCAACTACTCAGGTTCGTTGCCTTCCACTCCATAGCATATTGTGTAGCCCACCTCTTCCACTCCTCTAGACAAGTCTGGTTCCTCGTAGTAGACATCCTCTTGTCCTTCAGTAGCGTACATTGGAATGTCTTCTGGCTCCTTAGAGTCTAAGCAGGGGATCAAAAAAAGAATGAGTAACAGTGTTACCTAACAAGTTCATTATATGCAAGGTGGGAAGTTTTATGCTCTATCTACCACCTCGGACTATCAGTCCTAGGCACTATGTAGTTTTCGTAAACATTTCTTCAAATATTGATTTTAATATAAAAAACTACGCCCATCAGCCTTCATAGGTTGATCAGAACTTCATGGAGTTCCTTTCCTGCTGCGTTTATAGTTCCTTCCCGGAATAGGGAGTAACAAGTTAGAGTTCTTACACTATGTAGAGGTGCGTTGCTTTAACCATGAGAGATCAAATCCTTGTTGCACAACCGTGCGTACTTTCCCGTCCACAATTCCATGATGTGGGGCGCAGTAGATGATCCAAGCCAATCACCGCCCTTCTTCCTGACCCCACATGAAACACGATTCCCCAAGCAGGAATACCTCCATTAACCCCCCCATTTAGGCAAATATAACCCTGGCAACCCCTTGGAGACTCCAGTGATTAGATCATGTCCCTGGCAACCCCCACTGAAGTGGCAGATCTACCTCTAACATTCCCTCACGGATAATCTAGATACCAATATCCCGGGAACATAAGGGTTCCCGCCCATGCCGAGTCCTCGTAGGGAATCTACAGCTTCACGATAAGGTTATCTATTCATGTGAAAGGAAGAAGATCCAGCTGACTTCTCCGTCCCATTCCAAATCTCATGGTTAACGTGTATTATACGGCGCTAGAATTACTAATGTCACAGGTTATTAATTCCTATGTGATGAATCTCACTGCAGATGGAAACCTAAGTTCCATTGTCAATACTATATTTCCCACCACTTAGGATGATAATAGCATTTCATGTATTTTAAGAAAATAATATTTTCTTTCTTATTTTCAGAACATATATGATAACATGCAATTTGCAAATACTTTGATAAAACTCATAAAAGTACATGAGCAAGTGATGAACTTGCCTTGTAACTGCAAGGTACACTTAACGGGGTGGATTTAGAAAAGAAAATGTTTGCTCCTTTATAAGTAGTATAGATATAGATGGATTCCGCTACTGCAATGTGATATATTCCTTGGAAAAATTGATTTAAAGAAATCTATGGGCACGTATCGAAGGTACAAACCATGTCAAACAGGTACTTTACGGGTATAGAATTAATATTATATTTTTAATCCAAGCCACAAATTCTAAATCCAACTGTCACAGTAATTTAGGTGATATGTATCAACCTGGTGCCTTAAAAAACACCCTTATATTGCTTTTATTATATAATAGATATTAATTACATTAACTAATATGTAAATGCATATTACAAAATCCGATTTGACCCGAAATGCCTTTCAGTCCCCCTTCTATATCTTCCGAACACCTTCGGAACTTCCTAAACGATTCCGATCCTCTCATCGGAACTTTTCCAGTTTCCTTTCTTTCTCCGAACAACTTGGGATCTCTGTTTATGGAACAATTCCGACTTTCTCTTTCTGTACTATGATTCCAACTTACGGATAATCTCTAGCTCGTCGCACCCTTAAGTGGATCCCCTCACGGCTCGGGAATGGCACATACATGAACAAGACTCCTCTTGCTTCAATGATCAACAGCGGGATCAGGATGCCCATAATGACCTCATGTGCATTCCAGATTGACGATGTTGTTTGAATCGTAAACGTCGAGTCCATTTCTCTTTATTTCTTTGATACTACTTTTCTGAGATCTGATCGTTAGGTATCTCCATACCTTGTTCAATCTTGTTACCGACAAGTACTGTTTACTTGTTATCGCAATATTACATCCCCGTGACATAGTCACATGTTGCAACATTTATGGATGTAATCTTACCAAGTCGGCCTAACTGTATCTTACCCGTCACTAGGTGAACAAATCCCTCTCTTGACGCAGTCTCCTCAACCCGTTCCTCCGGATACCCAACGACACCATTATGATCACCATTTCACTAAGTGACGTTAAGTGCCATCAAAGTAACCTCGGGAGACAGTGATTTGATATAGTCTCATGGTCTAAGGAAAAGGAGACTTTGTTTTTAACTATTGCAACGATGAAATTTGTGACTTGATCGTGTCACAATCTTTGAGGAATGTCCATCACATCATTCATAATTGATATGACCTTGTTGTCAACCAGCCTTATCACTCATGATCAGGAAACCTTGATCATCAGTTGCCCAACGAACTAGTATCAATAGAGGCTACTAGGGACTTATGTTTCATATCACACATGTATCAATGTTTCCACTTGATACAGTTATAGCACAACTTGAAACTATTACGAACTTATTGGGATATGACAATAATAAACCTTTTTTTTTCCTCTAGGGAATATTCCCTTCAGTATTCCACTTGTACTAGAGTATAAATAATCTAGCTGGAATTTACTAATCATAAACCATGCATATCCCCATATGCGTTTATTGATCATGTTGCTCATGAGAAATGTCATGTCCCTGGTCTGTTTTACCAGATCAGTGTGTCTTTCGCAAATCATTAATGTCTTCCTAATTTTGACATTCTCTCCATTATCTCATAATGGGTTGAAGTATTTGTTTTGGCAAGTGAGAATTTGTTTATATTGTTTACAATGACGGTCGTTGAGTCATTTTAACCTTCACTGTTGTCATGTAAACTCCGGAAACACACTTAGAGAAGTCGAACTTCTTTAGCCAAAATATACTTTTATCTTTATGTAGACCCTAGTGTATAACATGCAGCTATGTGCCTAATTAGGTTCTTGCCATTTAGGAACAAACTTAGTTAAGTGATTAACTCAAGGATCACCTCAAGACATGTTTTTCCAACCAGATCCTTTGGGTCATATTATGTCGAGTATACAATATGGTTGTATGGAAGAACCTATGACTGTGGCATAGGAGATGTCCCACATCTCTTTATTTCTTTTAACCATAGTTGTAATACTGAGACTAACTCAATGCTTCATACAACTAAGAACCACTTTCTTATCTTGTTCCATTCTGATCTCCTTCAGAATCTTACCTAGGTCATTCTGAACATCTTCAGAATCAAGTCCAGAAAGCATTCGACAATAATGTTTATTAAACTTCCCAATCTATCTCGATAGGTTCCATTGTTTAATAAATTCTTTAACTTCATCTATATTTACTAACTTAAATATTATTAACACAAATCACATCATTCAAATATGTCATCCATATATTTTAGAATGATAACACGCTCCCACTTAAATATGGCATCCATATATGAGATCCAGGGACTAGCTCCCACACAAAATGGCATCCATATGAGATCTAGGGATTTCACTTAGCTCCCACTCAAAATATGTCTCCTACATATTGAGTCTTAGCCAAACCATTAAGCTTCCATTCAAAATATGTCTCTTACATATTAGGGATTTCTATTTTCGTGCCCTTGGTTCGTTATTGTAACATCCCAGGATTAACACCTAGAATTAGAAAGGACACATGTGTGTGCATTGCATTCATGCATAAGAAAATCTAGGGAAATTTGCACGCAAAATAAAAAGGGCTACAGAGTGAGTGAGGTCTCTCTTGTTCTGAGGGAAACGTTACTGCAAGTGCTATGGATTCCGACATGACTTTTGTTGAGTCCTTTACTTATTAGGGAAATAATTTCAATTTGAATAACCAAATGATATATATAGATAGAACTAAGAAAATGAAAATGAATATTAAGTAATCCCTAATTGAATGCTATTACAAATAAAGAATTGAATTAGTATTCATAAATAGGATACAGATAATTATGTCCAAGATTCAATAATGAAGAAAACATTTACTTTCTTATCATATAAATAATATTACTGTGTTTACATTTAAGAAGGAACTTACAAGAATAGTTAAATAAAAGAATAGGAAGATGAAAAGAAAGGTACTCTTATTTACATCATACCATATTACAACGTCTTCACCCTTTTGAATAAAAGTGGAAATTACAAATAAGTAACAAATCTTGTAAAAGAAAAATTGAAATTTGCAAAAACAGATTTACTTTATTACAACATATATGGAATAATACAAATAATAAATGAAATAGAAAAGAATAACTTTATACAAATATTATAATATTTTACAAATGTTTAAATGAAAGAGACAGATTACAACAACAAGTAGAAGAAAAATTAGAACTAAAAATCTAGCTAGATCTCTTTATCCTCTAATATTCTTTTCTCCAATCCTTCCTATGATTCCTGCACAATAAGACAAAAAGAAAAGAGTGCAAATACAAACAGAGAGGTGGTCAGTGTATTGGATTACTCTCAGAAGGGCATACAGTTGATATGCCAGGTCCATCATCGAGTTAAAAAGAAAAAGCAATGCTTAGTATCTGTTCTTAGTCAAAGAAATTGGCCTCAGAACTATGGATCATTGGCCTGGGGAAAGTTTCACCAGTTCAGTACAGAGTTAGCCAAACTAGGATAATACCATCACCCATCAGAACCAATCCACAACACCAAGAATCTATGTATGGAAACTTGCACCTAGTGGGGCCAGTTGCAGCAGCTTACACACCACATGCAGTTGATGTGTTGTCAACCCCTCAGGGAGAGCACCAACTATAGAAAAGGAAGAAGCCAACCGTAGTAGCAAAGCTAGCTACTCCATTTCCACCACACTTAGCCAAGAACATCACCAAAGCACCTCACCAGTTTCATCACATCCACATCCTCACTTTAGAACACCACCATAGTTCATCTAGCTCATCCCAGTTTATGAGAAACTATTTCCATCACCACAACCATACAAACTAGCCAGAACATCCCACCAACAGCTGTCCAACAACTATATAAAAAATCTATCCATAAAGAATAGCTAGCACCATCATCAGAGGAAGAATAGAGGAAGGTGAGGAGCTGGTCAACACGAAGGTTAAGGTGAGGAAAGGATTTCCAGAGGCTTATCAGCAGAAAATCATCAAGCCAATGAGAAGTAGGAAATTAAGAGTCCAAAAGCACCAACTTAGAAGAACAAGCTTCAGGAAGCTCAAGGTAGGAAAAATAAGAGCCTTGGGGGATATGGTGCATAGCATATCTGTTCATATCTGTTTTATATAAAAGGGCAAGTAGAGGAGGTAATAAAGTATATAAAATAGAGGATTTCTCTCAGTCCTGCATAGAGGTGCTATGCAAAATCATCATCAAGAAATGAAAACCATAGCACAATATTTGTCCTTATCCAGAGCTGTGCCTCAGCCTTTCCATCATTGGTTAGGTCAAGAATTTCCTTCACTAAATTCAACCATAGTAACTGATCTTAGTTAGGAAAATAACATCCATGCACTATTCAGCTTCAGACCGGCATCATTATCTTATTATCTAGATTTACTAGATAACCATACCAACAAACCACAACTGCTAGTCTACAGGGCACATTCCCAGAGGGTAGCACCTCTGTACCTAACAAATTCAGAATGTCTTGAGCACTAACTCAAGTCCATTTTCTTAAATCCACAAATCATTTTCCTAAAAAGATTCAGGAATCATTTAAAATGGTTGTTATCATATAGGAAGTGTACTCATATTGGCCACTCAGTTACATTTACTGATCAAACAATCTTATCATTTCCCTAGTCAACCATCTAGGAAACCATTTATCCAGTTATCAAGATATTGGTGGATAAAGAAAATCCACAGTGTATATCTCAATTCATATTTGTCCAAGGACATGCCTTTGTAATACATGATCACCAATAGCTCATTAAAAGTCATCTGCAAGCAACCAACATTAAAAATTTAGATCATTTTCCTAGCCATATGGCTAGGAATCATTTGGGTGTAACAACTCTGTCATATTAACAGACATAGAATTCAGTTGAACATTATGAACCCATAACTTATAAACAAATATATGAGAACCACCCCAAGATTAGATTGGCAGTGCCAAATCATAGCTTACACATATTTTAAATCAATCCCAAGAGCATCACCTAGTTCTGTAATAAATCCAGGAAGTTTACTTATATCATTTCCCTGAATATTTACTTCCACGAATCATTTTTAACACTAGCTGTCAACATGGATAGCTACCGACATGACTTTTGTTGAGTCCTTTACTTATTAGGGAAATAATTTCAATTTGAATAACCAAATGATACATATAGATAGAACTAAGAAAATGAAAATGAATATTAAGTAATCCCTAATTGAATGCTATTTCAAATAAAGAATTGAATTAGTATTCATAAATAAGATACAGACATGTCCAAGATTCAATAATGAAGAAAACATTTACTTTCTTATCATATAAATAATATTACTGTGTTTACATTTAAGAAGGAACTTACAAGAATAGTTAAATAGAAGAATAGGAAGATACAAAGAAAGGTACTATTATTTACATCATACCATATTACAGCGTCTTCACCCTTTTGAATAAAAATGGAAATTACAAATAAGTAACAAGTCTTGTAAAAGAAAAATTGAAATTTGCAAAAACGGATTTACTTTATTACAACATATATGGAATAATACAAATAATAAATGAAATAGAAAAGAATAACTTTATACAAATATTATAATCTTTTACAAATGTTTAAATGAAAGAGAAAGATTACAACAACAAGTAAAAGAAAAATTACAACTAAAAATCTAGCTAGATCTCTTTATCCTCTAATCTTATTTTCTCCAATCCTTCCTATTTTGATTCCTGCACAATAAGACAAAAAGAAAATAGTGAAAATACAAAACAGAGAGGTGGTCAGTGTATTGGATTACTCTCAGAAGGGCATACAGTTGATATTCCAGGTTCATCATCGAGTTAAAAAGAAAAGGCAATGCTTAGTATCTGTTCTTAGTCAAAGAAATTGGCCTCAGAACTATGCATCATTGGCCTAGGGCAAGTTTCACCAGTTCAGTACAGAGTTAGCCAAACTAGGATAATACCATCACCCATCAGAACCAATCCACAGCACCAAGAATCTATGTATGGAAACTTGCACCCAGTGGGCCCAGTTGCAGCAGCTTACACACCACATGCAGTTGATTTGTTGTCAACCCCTCAGGGAGAGCACCAACTATAGAAAAGGAAGGAGCCAACCATAGTAGCAAAGCTAGCTACTACATTTCCACCACACTTAGCCAAGAATATCACCCAAGCACCTCACCAGTTTCATCACATCCACATCCTCACTTTAGAACACCACCATAGTTCATCTAGCTCATCCCAGTTTATGACAAACTATTTCCATCACCACAACCATACAAACTAGCCTGAACATCCCACCAACAGCTGTCCAGCAGCTATATACAAAATCTATCCATAAAGAATAGCTAGCACCATCATCAGAGGAAGAATAGAGGAAGGTGAGGAGCTGGTCAACAAGAAGGTTAAGGTGAGGAAAGGATTCCCAGAGGCTTATCAGCAGCAGATCATCAAGCCAATGACAAGTAGGAAATTAAGAGTCCAAAAGCACCAACTTAGAAGAACAAGCTTCAGGAAGCTCAAGGTAGGAAAAATAAGAGCCTTGGAGGATATGGTGCATAGCATATCTGTTCTTATCTGTTTTAGATAAAAGGGCAAGTAGAGGAGGTAATAAAGTATAGAAAATAGAGGATTTCTCTCAGTCCCGCATAGAGGTGCTATGCAAAATCATCATCAAGAAATGAAAACCATAGCACAATATCTGTCCTTATCCAGAGCTGTGCCTCAGCCTTTGCATCATTGGTTAGGTCAAGAATTTCCTTCACTAAATTCAACCATAGTAACTGATCTTAGTCAGGAAAATAACATCCATGCACTATTTAGCTTCAGACCAGCATCATTAGCTTATTATCTAGATTTACTAGATAAACATACCAACAAACCACAACTGCTAGTCTACAGGGCACATTCCCAGAGGGTAGCACCTCTGTACCTAACAAATTCAGAATGTCTTGAGCACTAACTCAAGTCCATTTTCTTAAATCCACAAATAATTTTCCTAAAAAGATGCAGGAATCATTTAAAATGGTTGTTATCATATAGGAAGTGTAGTCATATTGGCCACTCAACTACATTTATTGATCAAACAATCTTATCATTTCCCTAGTCAACCATCTAGGAAACCATTTATCCAGTTATCAAGATATTGGTGGATAAAGAAAATCCACAGTGTATATCTCAATTCATATTTGTCCAAGGACATGCATTTGTAATACATGATCACCAATATCTCATTAAAAGCCATCTGCCAGCAACCAACATTAAAAATTTAGATCATTTTCCTAGCCATATGGCTAGGAATCATTTGGGTGTAACAACTCTGTCATATTAACAGGCATAGAATTCAGTTGAACATTATGAACCCATAACTTATAAAAAAATATATGAGAACCACCCCAAGATTAGATTGGCAGTGCCAAATCATAGCTTACACATATTTTAAATCAATCCCAAGAGCATAACCTAGTTCTGTAATAAATCCAGGAAGTTTACTTATATCATTTCCCTGAATATTTACTTCCACGAATCATTTTTAACACTAGCTGTCAACATGGATTGCTAATTTTAGTTCAATACAGACTCCAGATCAGCATTGAACCAAAGGTTCAATAACTGAAAGCCTAGTATGTTATCATTTTAACCAGCTACCAATTTAACCACATTTTTTTAGCAAAACCACTTGTTTTCTGATCAAACTAATAGTCAAAGATAATTGTACAAGTGACAAATACCCAAGTACTGGTCGTGTGAAATAAGATAAATGTGTCACACTTTTGAACTGAGAATAACAGTAATCACAAACCTCTCTTCTAACAATAAATTTTACAAGCTATCCAATATATTTCATCAACCCAATTTCCTCCACTTAGCAATTCAAAAGGGAATCAGATCCTCATCATACAAACACTAGGACAGCACATTCGTGCTACTTAGAATAATCCTATCATCACAGAGAGAAATTTGGAGAGGATTCAAGTGGATAAAAGAAAGGGGGAAGAATCCCCACTTACCCGTGGTCCTCGCTAGAGTGTGAAGAGGAAGCAGTGGCCGGCGTCGAGGATGAACACGGCGGCACGGGGAGCACCCAGAGGGCGCTGCAAACCGTGCCAAGCCGCGTTCATAGAGATCACAGTGAGGAAGACGGCTCCATCTCCTCACCAAGGCACCAGGGCGACGCCAGAGGAGCGTCGGAGCACCACATCCTCGCCAACAGTGCAAACCCTAGCCATCGGAGAGGGAAGCGTGTCTAGGAGAGGGCTCGAGCATCAAAGCGAGCTGGGGCCATTTATGCAGCGTCATCCACAGCGTCATTGCACAAAACGATGGCGGCCGTGGTGGCCGGAGCCGGCCAGGATCAAGGAACGACGGCGGCGGCACCAGGGGGTCGCCGAGAGAGAGAGGGATTCGAGCGACGAGGAGGACGCACTAGACTGAGTGGGTCGGTTTGACCGGCTTGCTCCATCGATCGGGTTGGTCTAGCCCAACCATGGGCCAGACTGACTGGTGGGACCAAGGTAAAATGATATCAAGAAAATAAATAAAAAGAAAAAGGAAATAATAATTACCAAGATAGCCTCAATATAATATTAGTTATAGAAAAATAAATAAAAATCCTAAAAATACATATAATATATCAAAATGTTCAAAAAAATAATATCTACCTAATAAAAATATAACATTATTTGTTTAAAATAAAAATAAAGTAAAACAATTATTAACACCATTAAATCTTAAATGAAATTTTATAAAATAAAACAAAAACCCTAAAAATAAATAAAAAATCATTCTTGTGTATCAAAATAACTTTACTATTTTATAAAAAAATACTAACTTAGAGTTTTACAAATAAAACATAAAACAAATAATTAAAGACACTTAATTCTTTGATGAATTTTATAAAAATAAAGATAATACCTAAAAATAAAATTCATTTTCAAGGTATTGAATAAATATGTTACACTAGAAAATATTAAATATATTATTAGGAAAGTCTTTAATATTTTAAATAATAAATCCTTACCTAATACCTATTTTGATAATTCTTTAAAAACAATTCTTAAGTAAGAGATAATCATAATTTCTATAAAACCTTGAGTAATTAGTGTATTTGTACTAAATTCCAAACCTATAACTCAAATTCATAATCAAATTTAAGTATAGCCTTTAACTTTAAAATATTCTTTTAAAAATCTTATTAAGAATCCCTTTTAAATAAACATTGGGTATCACCCATTTATATAATATGGTGAATAATCATTATTAACATAACTTTAAATTCTAACAAATTACTAAGATAATATAATTATGCTCCCATTAAATAAATACAAATTATTTTCTTAATAAGCAAAACAAATTTAATCTAAATCATTCACTTAAATATAAAGTGAATAAATTCCACACCTTAATTATATCCATCATAAATCTAAAACTTGGGAATAATTAAAATATAAGTTTACCTAACCTTTTAAATTTAACTTTAGTCTCAAAACTTATAAACATCAGGTCTAATAAATCACTTATGTTTTTATAGTTAACTTTGGTCTGTTTAACTTAAGACATAAAACATCTCAAGTCCAGACTATTCAATCAAGCATAAACAACATCAATCACATTCTATCAATCATATTCTAAAACCTATGAGGGTTGTTTAAACCTTAGGAAGGAAATCTTTTCTTCAAATGTTATTCTTTTTGCCACTTCAAATAACAATCTTATAATAAGTTCTTCAACTCTTAACAATTCAATCCCAAGGATTTACATCATAGTCACCACAAGGCAATTCACCATAATCACATCATCTTATACTTTACTTACATAATTTGGATTGTTAACATTTAGGTTCCTTATAAAGGTCATTACTTGTAAAGTAAAATTTAAAGATAAACCAACTCTGAAAAGAATCACTTGAATTCACTTCACTCAAAAGCATTGGGGATTCAATTTGGGAGTTTTACAAAAATGCATAGCATTACTTATGCATAACTGCATATTGCTTCTTTAAACATTAGTCCTTACCGGACCAATGATGCAGATTTCAGATATTGGATCTTATGTCATCTCGAAGACCATGAGTGCATAATCTTGCAATCACAAAAGACAAGTTCACACTTGGTCATGTCCTTTGATTATTTTCTGTAAAGTATTTTACAAATCCAGTGTTGTCACCACCTGCATTTAAAAAAGGCCTGAAAACAATATTTTCATAATAATATGATTAGGTTTATTACCATGAGGTAATAAACTACTATGAAAGTTCCGGTGGTAAAGGAACATATTATCTAGGACTTAACAACCAATGTCGCCAGTGATTCTTGAGCCGTATATCACGCGTTAACCATGAGATTTGGAATGGGACAGAGAAGTCAGCTGTATCATCTTCCTCTCGCATGTAGCCGGATGTGCAGGTCGTGGCTGTTATCACTCGTAGCATGCATATTAATTGGTAATTCGTAGAGGATATGCAGCATATGGGTGGGAACCGTCATCGTCCCATGATAGTTCTGGCATCTAACGGTTTGTACAAACCATTGCCGTAATTCAGTATGTGGGCATGGTGTACACCAAGGAGACATGCGAGGTCGCGAAGGGGGCAGTGATTGGCTCGGATCATCTTCTGGGCCCCACACCATAGGAAGTGTGGACGGGAAAGATCGCCCAGTTGTGCAACAAGGATTTGATCTCATGGTAAAAGTAACGCACCTCTGTAGAGTGTAAGAACTGTAACTTGTTACTCCCCGTTCCGGGAAGGAGCTGCGAACGCGGCGGGAAAGGAACCCCATGAAGGTTCTGGTAAACCCGTGAAGGCTGACGGACATAGCTTTTTAGAATAAAAGCAACCTTTGAAGAATTGTTTATGAAAACTTGCATTGCCTACGACCTATGGTCTGTGGCTGTACTTATAGTGCATCAAACTCTCCTTTTCTAGTGGACTTGATGCGTACGCTCGTACTCAAAGTGTCTTCTTAACCCTTGCTAGGTTCTAAAGCTAGTACAGACGATGACTACATCAAGCCATGCTCCAGGAATCATCATCAACAGCTAAAGCTCTTCAATGAAGTCAAGAAAGTCAACATATACATCAGCTCAAGTGAAGACGAAGTTGCTGATTAGTTAAGAATAGAATCTCTAGCCATAGAACCTATTTCTGTAGTGTATTGCAATAGCAGCAATGCCAGACCATTAGCTAAGATATTAATCTTAATAGTATTATAGTTTTGGAGTTGTTTATTTCTGATTCTTCTTTGTAAGAAGTTTCTTTCTCTCTCTTTAACCTAGAGTGTTCTCTGGATCTTGTGTAAAGAGTTGAGTTGTAACCTATAGTCATGTCTTGGACCTGCTGTGTTTCTGTTGTACCACTCTGAGGGATGTAATACTAGTGAACGGTGTTTCATTGGTGTTATATCAACGATTATAGTGTACTACATCATGCAGTGGTATGCTGGGTCACCGCAGTTATTTGTACTTAGTTTTCGCCAGCCGTTTAGCTTTTCCTCACTTTTTCCCTTCTCCTACTATGAAACTCTCACACGGTATGAAACTCGCTGTCCGTCAGCCTTGCCATTACATGCTGATAAGTGGGGCCGCATTCAATCGGGTCCCATAGTGGACCCTTGCCGTTACATGCTGACAAGTGGGGCTACGCCCGTGCCCGTGTTGTTGCCTCCCCTTTCTTCTTCTTATCCGGCGATGATAGCCCTTCTCCAGTGACGGCGGCCCTTTGTTGAGCTTCACTTCGGCCTCCCGTTCGTCCTGGCCGCAGTATGGTGTCGTCCCGTTAACCTATATGAAGGATTACAATGGCAGCCGTGCGCAGAGAAGGTTATATCTCGCACCAAAATGTTCCGATTAGACGGGGGCACTTGTTGTGGAGAATGCGGCCGGCGAGCCGTTTCGATGATTTAATTGGTTTATCGAGTTAATGTCTCGGCTGCAATCAAGTGAAAGAGTGTTTATAATTAAAAATAGGTAGATGGATGTATAATAAATAAGAAAATAACACAACTCTTGAACACTTTCAAATTTAAAAAATTATACAACTCTTAATGTAGAAGAGTATTTATAATTGACACAACTCCTAAACACTTTCAAATTAAAACAAATTATACAACTCTTAATGTAAAAGAGTGTTTATAATTGACACAAATCTTGAACACTTTCAAATTGAAAAAATTATACAACTCTTAATATAAAAGAGTGTTTATAATTGACACAACTCTTGAACACTTTCAAATTGAAAAAAATATACAACTCTTAATGTAAAAGAGTGTTTATAATTGACACAACTATTGAAAACTTTCAAATTGAAAAAATTATACAACTCTTAATGTAAAAGAGTGTTTATAATTGACATAACTCTTGAACACTTTCAAATTAAAAAAATACAATTATTAATGTAAACAAATGTTTATAATTGACACAACTCTTGAACACTTTCAAATTGAAAAAATTATACAACTCTTAATGTAAAAGAGTGTTTATAATTGACACAACTCTTGAACACTTTCAAATTGAAAAAATTATACAACTCTTAATGTAAATGAGTGTTTATAATTGACACAAACACTTTCAAATTGAAAAATTATATAACTGTTAATGTAAAAGAGTTTTTATAATTGACACAACTCTTGAACACTTTTAACTTACAGTTTAGACATGATAATGTTGTCCTAATAAAATCTTGAGAGTTTACCTTTTTAGAGCATGAAAAGTGATCCCGAAACAAAAATCTTTATGCCTCGTGCATATAGGAAATTATACATGTTTAAACTCTTTGAAAGCGCACTTAGGACATGATAATGTTGTGCTAAATCATTTGTTTATGGAGTTAAAGTACCGACGGAAAACTCGTTATTTTGCATGTATAGAGGGTGCCCCCGATAGATACAGGGGTTATCCTGTCCGCTAGATCATAGAGGATCAACGGTTGGTGGGTACGATCCGTGTGACAGCTTTCTCGACCAATCAGAGTGTAGTGATACGTCAGAAATGTATTTATAATTTTTGATGCGCCATGCTTGTTTTGTATCTACTTTGGTTTGCTCTGCCTACACTTTGAGGTTTTTTATATCTTTTTTGGAACTAACCTATTAACAAGTTGCCACAGTGCCAGTTGCCTGTTTTCTTCTGTTTTTGGTTCCAGAAAGGCAGAAAATCAATATTCTCGAAATTGGACGGGACAAAAGCCAAAGCTATTATTTTTCCCGGAGCAACACAAAACCACGAAGCAGAGCCGGAGGGGGGCCACAGGGTGGCTAAAACCCCTAGGCACGGGCAAGCCCTGGAGGCGCCTGGAGGGGTGGTGGGCCCCCTGGACCTCCACCGACCTTGATTCCTACGCCTATAAGAAGCCTCCGACCCAAAAACCCTTGATAATCTAGAAGAAATCCACGAAAACCTCCGTAGCGCCGCCGCCACCGAAGGGGAGATTCGTGGGACAGAAAGTCTCTATTCCGGCACCCTGCCGGGACGGGGAAGTGCCCCAGGAGCCATCTCCATCAATCTATAGGGTTTGCAGCATAGAAAACAAAAAAATTCCTACGATGGGAACTATGTACCAAGATCTATCTAATAGATACAAACAACGGGCAGATGTATATCCGTAGAGAGCATACCCTTGAAGACTGACAAAGCTGAACGAGTTGAACTCGTGGTTGATGTAGACGATCTCTTATCGATCTCAAGATCGAGAGAAAGTCCTAGCGCCGCAAAGCAGCAGCACATTCGTGCTCGCATACATGTACAAGACACCGAGCAACCTATGCCTCCTCGCTCCAGCGATGCAGTGGAATCACAACCCTTTCTTGCCGAATAGCCACCGGGAACATGTATCTCGCTAGTCTGAGACCATGGGGGATAAATTCTAGAGGGGGAGAGAGATCCTTCACGAGGAGATGTGTGTCAGAGAGAGGGAGAAGGGTGCATTTTATAGGAGAGGGGGGGACCCCAAGGGGGTGGCCGGCGCATGGGGGCTGCCCCTTGCCCTCCCCTCATTCATGTGGGTGGACACTCCACTCACAAAATCCTCTTCAAATCCCTCCACTCAAAATCCCACTCAAACTTGCTATTAAATTTCCATCAAATTTAATGCAAACTCTCATTAAATAAAACTCCTTTTATTTATTCAGAATTTTGTCAATTACTTTAATGACAAACATTCACATATAAACCCTTACTAGAATTCTATTTCACATGCAAAAACACTTTCTGCAATTTCACCCAAAAACCTGTTTCGGTATCTAGTGACATAAATTCCTGCGCTTGTTTGTTCTTTCCGGCATGAAACATTTGCTCCAATTGGATGTCAGTGTCCCTTAAGTGTGTCACCCTACGGTTCGCGAATAATGCGGACATGATCGAGACCCTTCTCCGATCAATAATCAGTAGCGGGACCTGGAGATCCATACTGACTCCCACACATCCAACGATGAATTTCCTGTGATCGTCGGAACCTTTTACGCTTGTATCTTAATCCCTTTGTTTCACGATATATTACATGTCCGAGATTCGATCATCGGTATCTCCATACCTAGTTTGATCTCGTTACTGACATGCACTCTTTTCTTGTTCCCGTGATATAACATTCTAGTGATCAAATCACTTGCTTGCAAGCTAACCAATGTGATATCACCGAGAGGGCCCAGAGTATATCTATCCGTCATCGGGATGAAAAAATTACACTCTTGATCCATGAGTCTCAACATAACACTTTAGTAGCTTTGAAGCCATCTTTATAATCACCAGTTACGGTGTGACGTTTGATGTCAACAAGAAACTCTTCCGATGTTAGTGATTGGCATGATCTCATGGTCTAAGGATTAGGATCACTTCGTAAGTTGTTTATAGCAATATAAACTCAATGACTTTGATCGTAATGCTATACTTCGGATGAATGTTCATCATATCATTACACTAATGTTGTGATCTCGTTATTAACAACATCCAATGTCTATGATCAGGAAACTGTGATCATATTGTTAATCAACGAACTAGTTTATGAGAGAGGCATAACTAGGAACTTTTTGTTTGTTTATTAAACAAACATGTATTAACGTTTCCGTATTAATACAATTATAGCATGCAAAATAAACATCTATCATATACTTGGAATACACATAATAAACACTTTATTATTGCCTCTCAGGGCATATTCCCTTCACGATCTCCATCGCCATCTTCATCACCGTTGCTGATTCCCATGATGAGGAGGGAGTAGTTGTTCCTCAGGGCCAAGGGCTCTACCGGTAGATATGTGGTCATGAGCTTTGTAATCAAGTAGATCTACCTTGCTACTCAAGTGCTTCATTAGATCTCTGCTCTCCCCATGTGTGTGAAAGTGACAGCGTGCATGCCATGGTGGCACTTAGGCTTGAGCCTACATAAATACTCTTTGTGCTTTAATAGATCTATGCTTTTCCCCATGTGTGTGAAAGTGACAACGTGCATACCATGTGTGGCACTTTGGCTAGATTGGATATTTTTTATGAGTTATATTTGGAGTTGGATGTCTCTATGAAATTGTGGTGTTTGTTGGAACCATCTAGTGCTCAAGGTGACAGTGTGGGGTTATCTAGATTGGGGAAGGCGGACTTTGAGGAGTGCTGTTATAGCCCTACCATGGATTAGAGTGTCCAATCGGAGAGTAGTTAAGAGTAGTATCATGAAGAGAGGATATTTATACGAGAGAGTGTTCACTAGTGAAGGTATGATCCCTAGGCCTTGTTTCTAAACATTGAAACACCGTTTGCTACTAGATCTGTTACATGTTTGCTTGCTTTAGTCCTCCATGCCATCAGCTATTTTCTGGCACCATTACCACTTTTATTTCACTATATCTTCGACGAACTAGTGCACCTATATTGGGTGTGTTGGGTACACAAGAGACTTCTTGTATCTTGATTGCAGGGTTGCTTGAGAGGGAATACCTTTGACCACTTCCTCCCCGAGTTTGATAAACCTTGGGAAATCCACTTAAGCGAAACTTGCTACTGTTCTACAAACCTCTGCACTTGGAGGCCCAACAACTGTCTACAAGAATAGAAGTCCATAGACATCAAGCTATTTTCTGGCGCCGTTGCCGGGGAGGTAAGGTAAATGGTACTCACATCCTCCGGTGTGAGTGCTTGAAGTTATTTCCGTTAGATTCTGCATTTTTGTCTTTTTGTTTCTTGTTTTCACTAGTTAGGCTTAATGGAAAACAACAACAAAATTAGAGAGCTCTATAGTGTTTATCTTGAGTTAGGACATGCAGTGTTTGAACAGAAAATTAAAAAAATCTATGGAGCTTTATTTGCATGCTAATAGCAATGTTATTAGTATGAATGCTTTGAACACCATTGTTGCTAATGCTATGGAAAAGTATAAGCTTATGGAAGCTAGTTTTGATGAAAATGATCTTTTTAGTCCCCCAGCTTTGGAATATAACTATTCTATTTCTTGCAACTTAATACTAGAGGGGGTTTGAATGATAACCTTAAGGTGGACTTTTAGTCATAGATGCAGTTGGATGTCGGTCTATGTATCTTGTTGTATTGCCCAGTCGAATCTCATAGGATCTTTCTGACTAGTAAATACATTGTTATGCCTTGCTCAGTTCCTGTCAATTGCCCCGCTGTAATTTGTTTACCCTTCATGCCATGTTGTTTATCCAAGGAGAGCACCTCTAGTGAACTATGGACCCCGGTCCAATATTTACCATTGATACATCTTCCACTGTTACTTGTTTACTTGCTGCAAACCGCCATTATCTTCCACACCATACATTTAATCCTTTGTTACAGCAAACCAGTGAGCTTGACAACCTCACTAATTTGTTGGGACAAAGTCTTGAGTTTGTTGGGCAGGTCTCCACGTTGTTTGCAACACCTGTGTGACGTTTCCTTCCTCCTTCTGTTTCGATAACCTTGGTCTCAGCTAAGGGAAAACTTGCTGTTGTGCTCTTCACACCCTGCGCTTGGGGTTACCAAGAAAGTGCCACGTCGAGCACCATCAAGTCTTTCTGGCGCCGTTGCCGGGGAGGCTAAGGACGTCTTCACTAGGGGAGTCCTTCTCTTCCTTTCTCTTTACTTTGTTTTTAGTTTGCTTAGTTTCTTTTGCTTGGTTTTGTTTGCCTCTTTTCAAAAAACCCCCAAAAAATAGTCTAGTTTGGTTTGCTTGCTTTATTCAAAAACACAAAAAAAATAGTTCCTACTCTAGTTGGTGGTCTGTTATAGCCTTGCTTGGTCATGCTTTCTATCAATGGATGGTTTCTTTGAAACTAGTTCTTATTGGCAAGGTGGGTTTATGGAAGAACAAAAGAATTATTATAAGGAACACTGTTTGTCACAAAAAGGGAGACACTTATGGGAACAAATTGGTAAGTTGAATACTATTGCTAGAGACATGTGCTCTACTTATAATGTTACTTATTTCTTTGATAAATCTTGTTGCTGCAGGAGGTATAAACACCTACCCTTTCAATGTGAGTATAATGATAATGTTACCATATCTTCTTATGTTAAAGGAAATTATGATTTTGATGATGTGGAACAAATTGAAGAATCTATTGCCTTCAATCGTGCATTTGAACTTGCCAGTTTGCTTGAAAATACTGATGATGCACCTTATGAACATGAGGTTTTGGAGATTCTTAAATTTTGCTTTGATAATTACAGGGAAGAAAATAGCTATATTCTTGAATATTTTAATAGACGCTTTCCACAAATGGAAGAGACTAATGCCTTGCAGGAGCCTATGGAAGAAGAAATTATTGAAACTGGAAGCTCGTTAGATGAAAAAGAGGAGGAGAGTGATGAACAAAAGGAGGAAGAATGGATCTACCCATGCCTACCTTCTAATGAGAGTAACTCTTCATCTCTTACCTTATCTGATTGTCCCCCATGCTTTCCAAAGGAGGATGAATGTTATGTTCCTATGGATCCTTTTGAAATATCTACTTTGGATAAAACCTGTGAAGGTTTTAATCCCACTATTTTTGAGATTGATATAAATTATGAGTTTGTAGTGTTGGAATTATGCCCTAGAGGCAATAATAAAGATGTTATTATTATAATTCTTGTTCATGATAAAGTTTATATTCCATGCTAGAATTGTATTAAGCGGAAACATTAATACTTGTGTGGTTTGTGAACAACACCGTGTCCCTAGTACGCCTCTAAGGACTAGCTCATTGATCAATGATGGTTAAGGTTTCCTAACCATAGACATGAGTTGTCAATTGATAATGAGATCATTTCATTGGAGAATGATATGATGGACAGACCCAAACTAAGCAAAGCAATTAGATCGTTTCATCGTGTTCATCTTTGCGAAGCTTTTCCTATGTCAAATATTGTATTCCTTAGACCATGAGATAATACAACTCCCTGGTATCGGAAGAAAGCTTCGAGGTCATCAAACATCATCCTATGAGAGGGTGATCATAAAGGTGTCTCTCAGGTGATCGGAAAGTATCTGTTGGGTTGTATGTATCGAGATGGGATTTGTCCCTCCCAAGTCGGAGAGATATACTTCGGGCCCACTCGGTAATCGATATCAACACCGCTTGCAAGCATGTGGTTAAGGAGTTAATCACAAAGTGATATCGGATTACGGAACGAGTAAAGTACTTGATGTGAACGAGATTGAACTAGGTATGACGGTACCGACGATCGAATCTCGGGCAAGTAAAAATATCGCGAGACGAAGGGAATATATATATATGGGATTGTTTGAATCCTGGCATCGTGGTTCATTCGATATGATCATCGATGAATGTGTGGGAGTCAATATGGGTGCCCAGACCCCGCTGTTGATTATTGATAGAAGATCATGTCTGCATATTCTCGAACCCGCAGGGTCACACACTTAACGTATCTCGACGCTAGGATAGATTGGATAATTGGTTTATGAATTTTTGTTCGGAGTCTCGGATGGGATCCGGGATATCACGAGAGGTTCCGGAATGGTCCGGAGAATAAGATTCATATAAGGCAGTGCAGTTTTTGGAGTTCGGAATTGTTCCGGGTTAATCGGTATTGTACCGGAAGCTTCTAGAACCTTCCGGAAGGGGACCAACGTGGCCCCACCTTCCGGGAGCGGGCATGGGCCTATGAGGGAGTATCCTGGCCGCTTTGGGCCAGGGGCACAAGGCCCCATAGGGCCCAGCCGATCCTAGAGAGTTTAAATCGTTTAAACTAGAGATAGGGTTTCTAGAAGAGGGGAGAGTCCATGCCCCCCACTCCTTATCCTTTGGGCTTGGGGGAGGGGTTAGGGCTGCGCCCCCCCTCTATATAAAGAGGGGTGGGGGCGCACCAAACCCCTACACCTCTCCTCCAAACCCTAGCCGCCTTGCTAGCTTTCCTCTCTCCCTCCCGACTGTTTGTAGGCGAAGCCCTGCTGCAGAAATTCTCCACCATATACACCACGCCGTCGTGTTGTAGATCCAATCTATCTCTCCACCATACTTGCTGGTCCGAGGAAGGAGGATACGTCGAGGTGCTGCACGTGTGCATCTCACGGAGGCACCGCCACTTGTGGTGCTAGATCGGATCGGATCGCGAGGAGGAGAAGCGAGTACGACTACATCACCCACGTTCCGACGAACGTTCCGCTGTGCGAATCTTCAAGGGTATGAAGATCTAATCCAATCTCTCTCGTTGTTTTCATCTCCTAGATTAGATCTTGGCTTTCCCTCTGTTCGCTCCGTAGAAAATTTTGATTTACTATGCCGCGAATCCCTTCAGTGGTATCAGAGCTAGATCTATGCGTAGATGTGTTTCACGAGTAGAACGCAACATGGTTGTTGCGGGCGTTGATGTTTTCTGTTGCAAGCCTCTTGTTTGTGTTCTTCTTATGACATGGGATAGTGAGATTGAAGCGGTCTAGGCCAACCTTATGCGACGTCGTTCGCGAGACCGGCTCCGCACTTGACGTGTGGCTTGTTCCACACATGCGGCTGGTGGATGTCAGTTTCTCTCACTATAGTTGTCATGGGATTAACACCGGAGTTTGGCAACCATAATATCACCGTTGTGGCTTTCCGTAGGTAAGAATCGTTCTTAGCATCTACTCCCATAAGCCACGTAAAACATGCAACAACAAAGTAGAGGCGTCTAACTTGTTTTTGCAGGGAGTGTTTTCTGTGATATGGTATGGCCTAAGATGTGATGTGTATAATGTATGCGATGATCATGTTTTGTAATGTTTCACGACATGCATGTCGATGAGTACACAACCGGCAGGATCCATATGGTTGTCTTTATAATTGTGTATGACCTGCGAGTCAACTTCTTATACGCCATGTAATAGCTTTACTTTATCGCTAAGTAGTTAGCAATAGTTGTAGTTGCTATTCGTGGTGAAGGCAATCATGGTGGAGTGATGGAGATCATGCCGGAACGCACAAGATGGAGATCATTGCGCGAAGATTGGCTATACCATGTCACATAAAGTTATATGCATGTGATGTTTATCCTTTATGTATCTTATTATGCTTAGATCGCGACGGTAGCATTATAAGATGATTCCTCACTTAAAGATCAAGATAAAAATTGTGTTCTCCCCAAGTATGCACCGTTGCGAAAGTTCGTCGTGTCCAAGCATCACGTGATGATCGGGTGCTATAGACTCTACGCTCACATACAACGGGTGCAAGCCAGTTTTGCACACGCGGAAATACTTGGGTCTAGCTTGACGAGCCTAGCATGTACAGACATGGCCTCGGAACACAAGAACCGAAAGGTTAAGCATGAGTCATATGAATGATATGATCGACACTTTGTTGTCCACCATTGAAACCACATCTCTTCTCGTGATGATCGGATTAGGTGTGGTGAATTTGGATCGTGTTCACTAAACAACTTGAGGGATGTTGAATTTAGTGGGAGTTCATTTAGTAATTTGATTAAGTTGAACTATTTATCATGAACATAGTCTAAATTGTACTTGCAAATACTATAGATCACATGGCCAAATCCAACTTCAACTTCAACGTTTTTGCTGAGAAGGAAAAGCTTAGAAACAATGGGTCTAACTTCACCAATTGGTTCCGCAATCTAAGAATCATTCTGTCTGGCGGACAAAAGGACTATGTCCTTGGGAAAGCGTTAGGTGACCCCCCTGCTGCAACTGCGCCGGCTGATGAGAAAGCTGTCTATCAGTCGCAAAGATGATTATGGTGTGATTAAGAGCACCATGTTGTTTGCTATGGAACCGGAACTTCAAAATCGTTTTGAAACCTATCCCGGGCCCTTTGAGATTCTCGAGGATCTGAAAACCATGTTTCAGACTCAAGCCCGTTCTGAGAGATATGAGATCTCTGAGAAGTTCTTTAACTGCAAGATGGAGGAAGGGAGTTCCGTTAGTGAGCACGCCATAAAGATGTCGGGCTACACTCAACGCCTTGAGCAACTGGAATGCACGATTCCAGAGGAGCTCAAGATTGATAGGGTTCTGCAATCACTCCCTCCCAGCTACAAAAGTTTTGTAGTGACTCATAATCAGATTGGCTCCACTGATACGATCACCGAGCTCTTCGCAAAGCTGAAGGCTGCGGAGGTGGACATCAAAAAGGATAATCATGTGTTGATGGTCAACAAGCCCTCCTTTAAGAAAGGTAAGGGAGCAAAGAAGACCTTCAAGAAGGGCGGCGGCAAGCGCAATGCTCCTGCTGAGAAGAAGCTCAAGTCTGGTCCTAAGCCGGACACTGAGTGCTTCTATTGCAAGGACAAGGGTCACTGGAAGCGCAACTGTCCGAAGTACTTAGCGGACAAGAAGGCTGGCACCATCAAAGGTATATTTGATATACATGTTATTGATGTTTTCCTTACTAGCCCTCGTTGTAGTGCCTGGGTTTTTGATACCGGTTCAGTTGCTAATATTTGTAACTCGAAACAGGAGCTACGGAATAGATGGCGGCTTGCGAGGGATGAGGTGACGATGCGCGTTGGCAACGGATCAAGAGTTGATGTGATGGCCGTCGGCACGCTCTCCTTAGTTTTACCTTCGGGATTAGTTTTAAACCTTAATAAGTGTTATTATGTGCCTGCGTTGAGCATGAACATTATTTCTGGATCGTGTTTATTGCAAGACGGTTATTCATTTAAATCGGAGAATAATGGTTGTTATATTTATATGAGTAACATCTTTTATGGTCATGCACCTCTTGTAAATGGTTTATTTCTTCTAAATCTCGAAAGGGATGAAACACATCCATAACATTGAGGCTAAGAGATGCAAAGTAGATAGTGATAATACTACTTATTTGTGGCACTGTCGTCTAGGTCATATTGGTGTAAAGCGCATGAAGAAACTCCATTCTGATGGACTTTTGGAGTCTCTTGATTTTGAATCATTTGACACATGCGAACCATGCCTCATGGGCAAGATGATCAAAACCCCGTTCTCCGGAATGATGGAGCGAGCAACGGACTTGTTGGAAATCATACATACCGATGTATGCGGACCGATGAGTATTTCGACGCGCGGTGGATATCGCTATTTCCTTACTTTTACCGATGACTTAAGTAGATATGGGTATATCTATTTAATGAAACATAAATCTGAAACATTTGAAAAGTTCAAGGAATTTCAAAATGAAGTGGAGAACCATCGTAACAGAAAGATTAAGTTTCTACGATCCGATCGTGGAGGTGAATATTTGAGTTATGATTTTCTCACGCATCTTAAAGCAAGTGGAATCGTTTCACAACTCACGCCACCCGGAACACCACAGCGCAATGGTGTGTCTAAACGCCGGAATCGAACCCTATTAGATATGGTCCGATCAATGATGTCTCTTACTGATTTGCCGTTATCATTTTGGGGTTATGCATTAGAAACCGCTGCATTCACTTTAAATAGGGCTCCATCTAAATCCGTTGAGACGACACCGTATGAACTGTGGTTTGGTGCTAAACCTAAGTTGTCGTTTCTTAAAGTTTGGGGATGCGAAGCTTACGTCAAGAAGTTGATGCCGGACAAGCTCGAACCCAAAGCGGAGAAATGCGTCTTCATAGGATACCCTAAGGAAACTATTGGGTATACCTTCTATCACAGAACCGAAGGCAAAGTGTTTGTCGCAAAGAACGGTTCCTTTCTTGAGAAGGAGTTTCTCTCGAAAGAAGTGAGTGGGAGGAAAGTAGAGCTTGATGAGGTTATTGAACCTTCTCTTGAATTGGAGAGTAGCGCAACACCTGAAATTGTTCCAGTGCCGCCTGCACCAACAATAGAGGAAGCTAATGGCAAGGATCATGAAGCTTTGGACGATGCTGCTACTAAACGTCGCAGGTCGACAAGGTCGCGTGCCCCTCCTGAGTGGTACGGCAACCCTGTCTTGACTGTCTTGTTAGTAGAAGACAGTGAACCTACGAACTATGAGGAAGCGATGATGAGCCCAGACTCTGAGAAATGGCTAGAAGCCATGAAATCCGAATTGGGATCCATGAGCGAAAACCAAGTATGGACCTTGGTGGACCCTCCTAGCGACCGAAAGGCCGTTGAGTGCAAATGGATCTTCAAGAAGAAAACGGACGCGGATGGTAATGTTACCTCTATAAAGCACGGCTTGTCGCGAAAGGTTTTCGACAAGTTCAAGGTGTTGACTACGATGAGACTTTCTCTCCCGTAGCGATGTTTAAGTCCATTTGGATTTTATTAGCAATTGCTGCGTTTCATGATTATGAAATATGGCAGATGGATGTCAAGACTGCGTTCCTCAATGGCAACATTGATGAAGAGTTGTATATGATGCAACCCGAAGGTTTTGTCGATCCTAAGGATGCTAGTAAAGTATGCAAACTTCAGCGTTCCATTTATGGACTGAAGCAAGCATCTCGGAGTTGGAACCTTCGTTTTGATCAAGTGATCAAGAGCTTTGGATTTATTCCAAATTGCTACGAAGCTTGTATCTACAAGAAAGTGAGTGGGAGCTCGGTGACGTTTCTGGTACTATATGTGGATGACATATTGATTATCGGAAATGACATCAACATGCTTAACGATGTGAAGAGTTATTTGAACAAATGTTTTTCAATGAAAGACCTAGGTGAAGCTGCTGATATATTGGGCATCAAGATCTATAGAGATAGACAAAGACGCCTGATAGCTTTAAGCCAGAGTACATACCTAGACAAAGTTCTGAAAAGGTTTAGAATGGATAAGGCAAAGAAAGGTTCAGTGCCTATGTTGTCAGGTAAGATATTGAGCAAGGCTCAGTGTACAGCTACGGTAAATGATAGGGAAGCTATGAGCAAAGTGCCTTATGCCTCGGCCATAGGTTCCATCATGTATGCCATGCTGTGTACTAGACCGGATGTGTCCAATGCTCTTAGTTTGACGAGCAGATATCAAAGTGATCCAGGAGTGGAACACTGGACAGCCGTGAAGAACATCCTAAAGTACCTAAATAGGACTAAAGAAATGTTCTTAGTCTATGGGGGTGATGAACAGCTTGTCGTAAAAGGTTACGTCGACGCTAGTTTTGACACCAACAAGGATGATTCCAAATCTCAGACATGATACGTTTATATTTTGAATGGAGGAGCTGTGAGCTAGAGAAGCTGCAAGCAAAGCATGATCGCGGGATCTACAGTGGAAGTGGAATACATGGCTGCTGCAGAAGCGTCAAGTGAAGGAGTTTGGATCAGAAACTTCATCACTGAGCTTGGCGTGGTTCCAAGTGCATTGGACCCACTGGAGATATTGTGTGACAACACTGGCGCCATAGCACTCGCTAAGGAACCAAGATATCATCCAAAGACCAAGCATATCAACCGCAAGTTTCATATAATCCGAGATTATATTGCAGATGGAGATCTGAAGATTAGCAAAGTACATACAGATCTGAATGTCGCAGATCCATTGACTAAACCTCTTCCACGTGTAAAACATGATCAACACCTCAGTGCCATGGGTGTGAGATTGTTGCCAGATGTAAACTAGATTATTGACTCTAGTGCAAGTGGGAGACTGTTGGAATTATGCCCTAGAGGCAATAATAAAGATGTTATTATTATAATTCTTGTTCATGATAAAGTTTATATTCCATGCTAGAATTGTATTAAGCGGAAACATTAATACTTGTGTGGTTTGTGAACAACACCGTGTCCCTAGTACGCCTCTAAGGACTAGATCATTGATCAATGATGGTTAAGGTTTCCTAACCATAGACATGAGTTGTCAATTGATAATGAGATCATTTCATTGGAGAATGATATGATGGACAGACCTAAACTAAGCAGAGCAATTAGATCGTTTCATCATGTTCATCTTTGCGAAGCTTTTCCTATGTCAAATATTGTATTCCTTAGACCATGAGATAATACAACTCCCTGGTATCAGAAGAAAGCTTCGAGGTCATCAAACATCATCCTATGAGAGGGTGATCATAAAGGTGTCTCTCAGGTGATCGGAAAGTATCTGTTGGGTTGTATGTATCGAGATGGGATTTGTCCCTCCCAAGTCAGAGAGATATACTTCGGGCCCACTCGGTAATCAATATCAACACCGCTTGCAAGCATGTGGTTAAGGAGTTAATCACAAAGTGATATCGGATTACGGAATGAGTAAAGTACTTGCTGTGAACGAGATTGAACTAGGTATGACGGTACCGACGATCGAATCTCGGGCAAGTAAAAATATCGCGAGACGAAGGGAATATATATATGGGATTGTTTGAATCCTGGCATCGTGGTTCATTCGATATGATCATCGATGAATGTGTGGGAGTCAATATGGGTGCCCAGACCCCGCTGTTGATTATTGATAGAAGATCATGTCTGCATATTCTCGAACCCGCAGGGTCACACACTTAACGTATCTCGACGCTAGGATAGATTGGATAATTGGTTTATGAATTTTTGTTCGGAGTCTCGGATGGGATCCGGGATATCACGAGAGGTTCCGGAATGGTCCGGAGAATAAGATTCATATAAGGCAGTGCAGTTTTTGGAGTTCGGAATTGTTCCGGGTTAATCGGTATTGTACCGGAAGCTTCTAGAACCTTCCGGAAGAGGACCAACGTGGCCCCACCTTCCGGGAGCGGGCATGGGCCTATGAGGGAGTATCCTGTCCGCTTTGGGCCAGGGGCACAAGGCCCCATAGGGCCCAGCCGATCCTAGAGAGTTTAAATCGTTTAAACTAGAGATAGGGTTTCTAGAAGAGGGGAGAGTCCATGCCCCCCACTCCTTATCCTTTGGGCTTGGGGGAGGGGCTAGGGCTGCGCCCCCCTCTATATAAAGAGGGGTGGGGGCGCACCAAACCCCTACACCTCTCCTCCAAACCCTAGCCGCCTTGCTAGCTTTCCTCTCTCCCTCCCGACTGTTTGTAGGCGAAGCCCTGCTGCAGAAATTCTCCACCATATACACCACGCCGTCGTATTGTAGATCCAATCTATCTCTCCACCATACTTGCTGGTCCGAGGAAGGAGGAGACGTCGAGGTGCTGCACGTGTGCATCTCACGGAGGCACCGCCACTTGTGGTGCTAGATCGGATCGGATCGCGAGGAGGAGAAGCGAGTACGACTACATCACCCACGTTCCGACGAACGTTCCGCTGTGCGAATCTTCAAGGGTATGAAGATCTAATCCAATCTCTCTCGTTGTTTGCATCTCCTAGATTAGATCTTGGCTTTCCCTCTGTTCGCTCCGTAGAAATTTTTGATTTACTATGCCGCGAAACTCTTCATGTAGATCATGAAAATAATGCTTTATGTGATAGCTATATCGTTGAGTTTATTCATGAGGCTACTGAAAATTATTATGAGAGAGGAAAATATGGTTTTAGAAGTTTTCATGGTACTGAAACACCTCTCTATGTGCTAAAAGTTTTGAAGTTGCTCTTGTTTCATCTTCCTATGGCTGTCACTTTGTTCTTTGTGAATTTATTTGCATACAAGATTCCTATGCATAGGAAGTGGGTTAGACTTAAATGTGTTTTGAATTTTCTTCTTGATGCTCTCTTTGATTTCAATTCATATTTCTTATGTGGGCATCTTCTTAAACTATCAAGCCTAACTTAAAGGCGTTAAAGAAAAGTACTTGTTGGGAGATAACCCAAGAGTTTCCTTGAGTATTGGAAGTTATTACTTCAGTAATGACCTCTTCTTATCCTTTTTGTTTGCTTTTTGTGCCAAGAATGACCTCTAATGAGTGGGAAGTAAGATTTGGGGAGTTACTGTCCTGAAACAGATTTCTGTCCTCCACCATAAAAATTCGTGAGGAGTCTCTGTAAGTCCGATTGAGCTCAACATTTACGAATTAATACCCCAGTATGTTATATAACTTTCGTTAGTTCAACACTTTTCGATTTGAGTAACAAAAGGTCTTCGAAAAAATTGGTTTCTACCTGCTGGTCTGTTTTGACAGATTTCTGCCATTATTTGCATTTGCTTCTTATTGATTCCTTTTTGGGTTCTTTTTGGGGAATTGAGATTTTTGAGAGAATTGCTACAGTAGATTTTGTTTTTAGTGAAAAGTTTTGCTGTTCCAAAGCTTTCCCTAAAGGTCTATTATCTTTTGATTACACTAATGTTGCTAATGAAGATTGTGTGAAGTTTTGTATGAAGGAAAATTTTCAGGTGTAGAGAGAGAATGATGTAATGAGATGAAGAATGGACAAAATCTCAATCTTGGGGATGCCACCTCGGTGTCACAGCTTGGGGATGCCCAAGGCATCCCCTTCTTCATCAATAAAAATCTCAGGTCTTTCTAGACACTTTGTTTTTATTGCTTAATGCATTGTTGTGTTGTTCTTGGAGCGTCTTAGTTTTCGTTTTTGGTTTTAGTTTGCCTAGTTTGCTTGAGTAAGTTGGTTGGTTACACCACACTTCTCTTGAAGAGATACACACTCTGTTTCCATTGCCTAGAACACTCTAGTTTTCACTCTTATTGTTTTGTGAGTGTTCTCTTTTGCTAGAACTGTGTTTAGCCTTAGTTTTCTTGTGCTTTCAGCTTAGAACTTTTTAGTTCTTATTTGTGGATTTGTGAGACAAGCTCACTGGTCTTTATTGATTATTATCTTTGTGAGTTGTTTCAAATAGGTCGTTTGGTATTGGAAAAGAGTAGTAAGTTCTTGCTTGTAAGTGCAAGAGGAGCTTGCATTGACTGTGACTTAGACTTTAGCATGACATGCTAGGCGTTGTTTTGACCTTATGCCTAGTGATTATTGCTGTAGCATTACTTATTCCAAACAATTGGGATTGCTTAGTGTGCCTTGAAAGAATTATGCGTTGTTTTAGCATGCAAAAGCATAGTATTGTGGTATTCTCCTTTGATGCTTTGTTTGGGTTGACTTGGCACATGATCACACCATGTTATGACTATGACAAGTCACCTTTAGCCTCTATGATCATTTAGTCCTTGACTTGTAGTACCACTCTATGCTTTGATTAGTAATGCTTTGTTGCTTTGCATGATTATGGCCATTATGCTCTCTTATTTGGTTGCTCCTAGTCTTTTGCTAGCCTCCACTTGTATGAGTAAGCTCTACTCATGCTTCCAACTTCCAAGAAACCAAGTTTTTACAAAAGTGTCCACTATAAACTCCTATGCATGGTGTGTTACACCATTCCAAGTATATTCTTGTTTTCAACTATCTTCCAATTAAAAAATATTTTGTTATGTGAAAACTAAGTGATTAAAGCCCTCACGAACTTGATGGCACACTTTATATTCTTTGCCCCTAATAAACTTGAACCATTGTGACAACTTTGTTGTATATGCTTGCACTTATAAGTTGGAATTAGCAGAACCGTGCTGTCACGAGGAACGTTTTCAACATTGCACTTGTACTTTTTACTCAGTTGATATCATCCTCTTTTGTCTATGGATGTCACCGGTGTGAAATAAAGAGGGAACTTGTAAGTCCATGGAGCTTGTATCCTGTGTTAGAGAAACGCCTGGGCCGCTAGGCTAAGCCATGCCTAATCATGGTGGAAACTTGCAGCATAGCCATATGAGCTATCTATGAAGCATCCTCAATAAAAAGCTATGCATATGGTAAATAAAAAGATTGCTAAGATACTCATTGTCTGCTTGCCTTGTCATTTTGGTTATGGGAAAGCTCCTGTACCATGTGCAAGGGGTACCCCGTTGGCGGTTCTCAATGAAATGCAAATATTTACAATGACAAGAACTTACCTGGACCCAAGTTGAGTATGCATGAGGTGTGGCCCTCATATTCAAGGGACTTGAGATTGCCAAATTATACTTCGCCAAGCATATACTCCAGCTTTGCCACTTTAACCTTAACCACTTCAAGATGCTTATGATAGGGGCAATGAGGGCTGAAAGCTAACAAGTACCATAATTTTTGGAAGCTCTTTTTGAAACTTGTAATCCCTGCTTCCTTTACAAAAAGTCCTTTCTTCCACCATTATCGAGTCTCCACCTTCTACCTTTAGGCACCATTAAGAAAGCATAGTTGTCATTCTGTGTGCACTGTTCCAAAGCTTATTGATTGATGCATATTGTGATATTACGTGTTCTTGTGCTATTTGTTTCTAGTCACCCTTGTGAACTTTGAAGGTGTCTTATGCATCTATATTGCTACTCTATGAGGGACAAGATGAATGCCACTATGCTATGTTTTCTGTATGTGAAACAAACAAACGTTTTTCAATGCATATTATTCATGATCTTTGTTTGTAGCCTTTCATGTTGCATGCATAGTTACTATGTCCTATTATTAGAACTCCATCTTTCATGCACATGTTTAGAGTTCTTTGATCCCAGCTTTCAATGCTTGGAAATGGTTTGATCTTGGTTTTGATGGTGCATGTCACCTCAAAAATTATTATTTTTATCACTTACCTACTCGAGGACGAGCAGGAGTTAAGCTTGGGGATGCTTGATACGTCAGAAACATATCTATAATTTTTGATGCTCCATGCTTATTTTGTATCTACTTTTCTTTGCTTTGTCTACACTTTACGGTGTTTTTATAACTTTTCTGGAACTAACCTATTAACAAGTTGCCACAGTGCCAGTTGCCTGTTTTCTTCTATTTTTGGTTCCAGAAAGGCAAAAAATCAATATTCTCGGAATTGGACAGGACAAAAGCCAAACTTATTATTTTCTCGGAGCAACATGAAACCACGAAGTAGAGCCGGAGGGGGGGCACAGGGTGGCCAAACCCCCCTAGGCGCAGGCAAGCCCTAGAGGCGCCTAGAGGGGGTGTGGGCCCCCTGGACTCCCACCGACCTTGATTCCTGTGCCTATAAGAAGCCTCCGACCCAAAAACCCTTGATAATCCAGAAGAAATCCACGAAAACCTCCATAGCGCCACCGCCACCGAAGGGGAGATTCGGGGGATAGAACGTCTCTGTTCCGGCACCCTGCCGGGACGGGGAAGTGCCCCAGGAGCCATCTCCATCGATCTCCATCGCCATCTTCATCACCATTGCTGATTCCCATGATGAGGAGGGAGTAGTTGTTCCTCATGGCTAAGGGCTCTACCGATAGCTATGTGTTCATCTCTCTCTCTCTATGCATGATCTTGTGGTCATGAGCTTTGTAATCAAGTAGATCTACCTTGGTACTCAAGTGCTTCGTTAGATCTCTACTCTCCCCATGTGTGTGAAAGTGACAGCGTGCATGCCATGGTAGCACTTAGGCTTGAGTCTACATAAATACTCGTTGTGCTTTAATAGATCTATGCTTTTTCCCACGTGTGTGAAAGTGACAGCGTGCATACCGTGTGTGGCACTTTGGCTAGATTGAATATTTGTTATGAGTTATATTTGGAGTTGGATGTCTCTATGAAATTGTGGTGTTTGTTGGAACCATCTAGTGCTCAAGGTGACAGTGTGGGGTTATCTAGATTGGGGAAGGCGGACTTTGAGGAGTGCTGTTATAGCCCTACCATGGATTAGAGTGTCCAACCGGAGAGTAGTTAAGAGTAGTATCATGAAGAGAGGATATTTATATGAGAGAGTGTTCACTAGTGAAGGTATGATCCCTAGGCATTGTTTCTAAACATTGGAACACCGTTTGCTACTAGATCTGTTGCATGTTTGCTTGCTTTAGTACTCCACGCCATCAGCTATTTTTTGGCACCGTTACCACTTGTATTTCACTATCTCTTCGCCAAACTAGTGCACCTATATTAGGTGTGTTGGGTACACAAGAGACTTCTTGTATCTTGATTGCAGGGTTGCTTGAGAGGGAATACCTTTGACCACTTCCTCCCTGAGTTCGATAAACCTTGGGTAATCCACTTAAGGGAAACTTGCTGCTGTTCTACAAACCTCTGCACTTGGAGGCCCAACAACTGTCTACAAGAATAGAAGTGCGTAGACATCACGTAGCAGCCAAGATGAGCGCAGGTGTGAGATTTTGTGACTAAGAGAGAGAGAGAGGGGAAAACTAAGTAGAAGTTAAAAGGGATTTCTATTTTCGTGCCTCTGGTTCATTAGCTGTACTCACTTTCCCTAGCCGCTTAGTTTTTCCTCACTTTTGTCTAGCTCCTATTATGGAACTCTCACATCGGTCTGAAACTCTCTCTCCATCGGGTCCCGTTAATGGACCGTCGCCGTTACGTGCTGACAAGTGGGGCTGCATTCAGGTGGGTCCCATAGTATACCCTCGCTGTTACATACTGACAAGTAGTACCCACCCCCATTACGTGATGACAGGTAGGGCCACGTTCAATCGGGTCCCGTAGTAGGACACCCATGGTGTGGGGCCGGCTTGTTGGGAACGCGTTTTGGGGATGTGGTGTGGGACCATGTGGGGCACGTATGGTAGTTACATGCGCCCTGTCGACTAATTGGAAATTCTTTTTTGTTATTTTTATGATTGGCCTTTTTAAGAGCGCCTTTTCCCCTTTATGTCGCCAACAGTTGTTATTTTTGCCCAAAAAGGCAGCGAATCTAGAGTAGCTTCTCTCTTCATTCATGGTTCCTTTTGGCCCTCGCATTTTCCCAATCTGGCAGCAAATCTAACCAGCACCATAAATATGTAGATGAACAGAGCAGATGTAGATAAAGAAGCTAATAAAGGATTATATAGTATGATACTTAAACCAGGTTCGACAGGCTGCTCAGCAGCAGCATCTTACAAGTTCAACATAGACAACAAAACAGAAGAAGCTGCTTTACAACAACATCATCATCAGCATAGGATTAGTGGCCCCTCATGGCCTGTGCTAGGATGGCCTCTGCCTCCTCCCTGTGGCGCTTCCTCCACTTCCTGCTGCCCAGTCCCTTGACCTTGGGCGCCTTGGGCTTGATCGAGGGCATGCGACCCTCCTCGATGGCCCCCTTCTGGAGGTTGCGGAGGTGAAAACCGAGCGCCTTGTGCTAGGCTCTGAAGGCGTTGGCGTTCTTTGACGGGCCGCAAGTCTTCACATCCTTGGCATGTATCATGAGGGAGTTGAAGTCGGTGGCGAGGCTCCTGGCGTAGAAGGGGTACATATAGACGTCGTCGGCGAAGAAGCCGTTGAACTCGCCGGACTTCTAATACGTCGAAAATGTATCTATAATTTTTGATGCTCCATGCTTGTTTTGTATCTACTTTGCTTTGTCTACACTTTGAGGTGTTTTTATATCTTTTCTGGAACTAACCTATTAACAAGTTGCCACAGTGCTAGTTGCCTGTTTTCTTCTGTTTTTGGTTCCAGAAAGGCAGAAAATCAATATTCTCGGAATTGGACGGGACAAAAGCCAAAGTCATTATTTTCCCGGAGCAACACGGAACCAAGAAGCAGAGCCGGAGGGGTCCACAGGGTGGCCACCCCCTATGCGTGGGCAAGCCCTAGGGGCTCCCATAGGGGGTGTGGGCCCTTGGCTCCCCACCGACCTTACCTACTGCGCCTATAAGAGCCCCCCGATGAGAAAACCCTAAAACATCCAGAAGAAATCCACGAAAACCTCTGTAGGGCCTCCGCCAGCAAAGGGGAGATTCGAGGGACAGAAAGTCTCTGTTCCGGCACCCTGCCGGGACGGGGAAGTGCCCCAGAGCCATCTCCATCGATATCCACCACCATCTCCATCACTGTTGCTGATTCCCATGATGAGGAGGGAGTAGTTCTTCCTCGAGGCTAAGGGCTCTACCAGTAGCTATGTGTTCATCTCTCTCTCTATGCATGATCTTGTTGTGGTCATGAGCTTTGTAATCAAGTAGATCTACCTTGCTACTCAAGTGCTTCATTAGATGTCTGCTCTCCCCATGTGTGTGAAAGTGACAGCGTGCACGCCATGGTGGCACTTAGGCTTGTGTCTACATAAATACTCTTTGTGATTTAATAGATCTATGCTTTTCCCCACGTGTGTGAAAGTGACAGCGTGCATACCATGTGTGGCACTTTGGCTAGATTGAATATTTGTTATGAGTTATATTTGGAGTTGGATGTCTCTATAAAATTGTGATGTTTGTTGGAACCATCTAGCGCTCAAGGTGATAGTGTGGGGTTATCTAGATTGGGTAAGGCGGACTTTGAGGAGTGCTGTTATAGTGTTGGGGATATGCTATATGGGTATCCTCATAGCATGTCTCCTATCCGGATAACCCGGGTGGCCCACAGCTGGTAGCATGGCCTATGGCCTGCTGGGCGGCCCAGTTAGATGGATCCAGAAGGGAGGCCCATGCTGGATAAAGGAAGGCTACGGTGGAGTCACCAGCGTACCCGGAGCCTTGGAGTACAAGACACGCTAGACTAGTAATAGACGGTGTAGGACTCTGTAACCTGTTCGGCTAGGACTTTTTCCCTGTAACCCTCGGACCTGGCGACTATATAAGTCGGGCCTATGGGAGCCTTTAAGGCACAACCTAGTATCAATTCACATACACATCGCACAGCGAACCTATCTCTGTAACTCGGCGTATTGCCCTTATAGTGATTTATAGCAGGAGTAGGATTCCGCCATCGTTGTGGGATCTGAACCTGGGTAAGCTATGTTACCTCGTACCCGTCAACCATCTGACTTCCCCCACGTCTCTAAACACGCACTGTGAGGACCCCTCCATGGCGTACTTGTCGGCAATACCACGACAGTTGGCGCCCACCGTGGGGAAAGAGGCACTTCAGGCTCTTCAGCGGGCAAGGACCAAGATCTTCACGGGAATCGGTGAAACCGTAGCCATCGGTCGCGTTCTCTTCTCCAGCAATGTTCCGATCGTCCCTCCCGACGAGTTCTGGATCCCGGCGAAGACGAACCCTACGCGGTGCTCGATCGTTCCTATCGGAGACATCCACCTCTTCATTGGCGAAACCGACTCGGGCACTAGTTCCCTGGGAGTCGGAGGAGCATCAAGGCCTGCACGGACCGCCTACGGGCAGGATACGTTCGCGGAAGGATCGATGTCGGATCTCTCTTTGGAGTTTGACGGCAAAGATCAGAAAAATTCAAGGCCCACCAAAACCGCCCCTATGCATGATATAAAGGTGGAAGATCACTGCAAGTCCGCCGGCTTCGTCCATGCGTCGACAGCAGCGATCCAAGTTCGTTGGCGTGGTTACCATCTTCGATCTGGCGCGTTGCATTCAAAGAGAGGGCGAAAATCCCTGCGATTACCTTGCCAGGTGGCTCCGTATACGAGCCGATCTGGCCCACTACCCCAATGATGATGCTATGTATCACTTTGTGGAAGGACTGGACCATGGCAAGCTTCTCCAGCATTCTCTAAGACGGCAGCAGGGGTCGGGACGTCTTACCTTTGAAGGCATGGTGAACACCGTCAACAACTACGCGGAGGCCGAAGCGGCAGCTCAGACAGCTCTTGTGCTCATTGACGGAGCCCCTCCGATTCAGCCACCACCGCCACCGGCCGCCATCGCCGCAGTTGCGCCACCACCTCCAGTCATTGTCGCTTCTATTGCACCTCCACCGCCCGTCATAGAGGAAGTCCTAGCACCCTCCGACTATGTGATTGACGCGCTTTACGCCGACTTCAGTGAAAATTCCGTGGAGATAGACTTCAGTCCAGAAGAGCTAGACTTCGCCATGCAGGAGATGGAGGAGGGGTACATGCGCGACGAGCAATCCAACAACGCCGTCACGTCTCGAGAGGTATTCGTCACCATTGGGATGGCGATGGATGAAGATCAACCCAGACGAGCTCCGCCTACAGCTCTGGACAAAGGCAAGGGACCACCTGTTGCTGCCAACGATGATCACGCAAAGGTCATGCCCCCTCCGCCTAACCCAGTGCAACAGCCACAGGAACTCGGCACTGGCCCGAGCAATAATAGCACCGCAAACTTGCCACCTCCAGCATCTACGTCTGCTGCTTCCCAAGTTACTCCAGCTGATAGAGTGATGTACGAAAATCTCCTCGTCGAGCCACTGACCATAGATCATATCCGGAACGTGACCCACCATCTTGACGAGAAGCGCTAGCAGCTGCTGGAGGAAGCGCAAGCCATCGTGGAGCAAGGCGCTAAACTAGATCGAGATTTGGTCAACACGCAGAAATCCATAGAGAAAGCTAGAGCAATGGAGGCCGAGTACAAGACTCTGCTACAGCAGCAGAAGGCCAAGAAAGCTCCAGCTCGCGTCATCAACGATCCTGGTGTACGGCGAAACCTAGGATGGGCTCCCCCGAAGCCGGCACAAGCCAAGCCATACATTGACATTGAAGGTAGGCAGGTGATGCCCACTCCTCTCCTGAACCTCGTCATCGCCAAGACCCTTCTGGAGTAGGATAGATCGCCTGAGGCGGTGGACCAGGTCTATGACCTAGTGTCCAAGGCTGTGAAACAGTAGGAAAAGGCCACCTCTCAGAGGCTTGAGTCTGACCCAGCATTTTGCCAGTCTAGCCAGCATAAACCACCAAGGGACAGATCTCCTCTTGGTGTCGGGTCCCAGACGGGTTCATCAGAACAAAGACGGAGGGATGCGCGCAACAGGAAGGATGCTATCCCCATATCCTCCGACCACGGAGAAAAGTCCCAACCTCGTCGCCCATCGCCACCGCCCCCCTCTCCCTGACATCGTGAAGACCCCAAGGCTCACCGTCATACGGATATGCCCCCGCCAAAGCATGGCGGCATCGTCATCCGCGACAACATGGAGCAGACCCGTCATGACGGAGAGCGCAACCAGGGACACAAGAGCAGGTCGCGCCATGACCCTCCGTGTCTGACAAGCAATCGCGACAGACGTGAGGCGTCGCAGGAGGGTAATAGCAAGAAGGCTAACCCACCGCTGCCTCCGCCTTCGTCACCACCTAGCAGTCACCATGGCGGAGGAGGCCCGCGTCATTCACGCAGCCCATCCCCTGTTGACAAGAAGAAAAGAAACCCAGAGCCATACGATGTACGTTCGCGGATCGATAAGATCCACGAGGCCCAGGAAGTACCATACCTGGGAACACGTTGCTTTGGACCTACAATACGGTCCGCAACTTACCCCAAAGGTTTCCGGATTGACAAGACCATCAAGCCCTATGACGGCACCGCTAACCCAGCTACATGGTTGCAGGATTATGACAACGCAGTAGAGATCGTCGGGGGTAACCCCAATGTTGCCGTCAAGTACCTCCCATTGATGTTGGCGGGCACAACCCGTCAATGGATTGATGACTTGCCGGAGAAATCCATCTGCAATTGGTTGGACATGCAAGAAGAATTCACCAAGAACTTCGAAGGTACGTACAAACGTCCCTGCCCTGTTGGCGATCTACAGTGGTGCATGCAAGAGAAAGACGAGACATCTCGCGCCTACCTCTCTCGCTGGCTGGACATGAAGAATTCCTGCGCAGCAGTGCACACTCAGACCGCCATGGCCGCCTTCATCGATGGGTTGGAAAGGGGAACTGTGCTCCGACATAAGCTGAAGCGCTTGCAGGACAATCACCAGCTTGACTTGAACCAGATGATTCAGTTGGCTAGTGAGTTCGTAATTGCCGACGACGATGCTCGCGGCTCTCTGCCGGCAACGGCCTTTCCAACTCAAGCTCAGAGGAACAGCAGCACAAAGCGGAAAACCAATCCAGAAGAAAAGCAAACTCCCGACATGGTCGCCATGACCTTTGCAGGACGAGGTGATGGCGGACAACATGGCCGAGGACGGGGAGATGGTCGTGGGCAGCAGCGAGGAAGTGAAACTACCTCGGTAGCGTGCCGCGTTCCCCAAACCTATGAAGAGTACCGCGATATGCCGTGCCTCGTACACCTCGACGTCAACGACAAGGCCACCCATACCAATCGACACTGCAAGTTTGTCAACGACCTCAAGGAGGACCCAGAGTCCGGCTACAAGCGAATTCGGAAGAACAAACCACAAGGAAAGGGGAAGGGGAAGAAGAAGGAGGAGGAGTCCAAGGATTCAAGTGACATGGACGAGGATGTTGACTCCAAGCACGCCGCCAAGAGCAAAGATAAAGGCAAGAACCCCTTCGTGAAGAAGGCGCCAGTTTACCACACTTTCCTTGGCACCCCCACCGTCCGACAACAGAAGACCTCTATGATGATACTGATGGCTACTCTACCCCCAGTTCCCCAGTACCCGTGCTGGTCGGAGGTTCCAATTACTTGGGACATGAAGGATCACCTAGACCTTCTCCCTATGGAGAACCAATACGCCATGGTCATCAACCCTTTGATTGACGGCGTTGAGTTCACCAAGTGTATGGTGGACAGTGGAAGCAGCATCAACATCATGTACCTGGATACACTATAGAAGATGAACTTGACGGAGGCAAACCTAAGGCGGAACAACACCATCTTCCACGGCGTAGTTCCTGGTCGGGAGGCTCGGTCCCTTGGGTGCATCACACTTCAGGTTGCCTTTGGCGATGTTAATAATTACCGCCAAGAACGCATGACCTTTGAGGTGGTCCCCTTCAAGAGCGTGTACCACGTCATATCCAGCCGTGACATATTCCACACCTTCATGGCCAAGCCATGCTTCGTCTACAACAAACTCAAGATACCCGGACCAAACGGTGTCATCACTGTATCCGGAAGCTTTACCAAAGCTAGGGACTGCGAGATTAATGAAGCAGCCTACGCGGAAGCTGTCCTCTACAGCGAAGAATTCAAGGAGATCCAGAGCAAGGTCGATGACTCAGAGATGCCCGCGTCAAAGAAACAGATTTCCGACTCCACCCCTGCATTCAAGGCCGCCATCGAGACCAAGCCGGTGGAACTTGTGGTAGGCGATGCCTCCAAGACCACCGCCATTGGGACGAACCTGGATCCCAAATAGGAAAGCGTGCTTGTCGAGTTCCTTTGTGAGAATAGGGACATATTTGCCTGGCAACGTGCCGACATGAAAGGTGTACCTAGGGAACTTGCCGAGCACAGCTTAAACATTGATCCAAAATGCAAACCAGTGAAGCAACCTCTACGACGCTTTGGAGATGAGAAGAGACGCGCCATTGGCAAAGAGATAGCTAGGTTACTTAAGGCTAGTTTTATCCGAGAAGTCCTTCACACCCAATGGGTGGCCAATCCTGTACTTGTCCCCAAAAAGGGAACCAAAGAATTAAGAATGTGCGTTGATTACACCGGCTTGAACAAAGCATGTCCCAAAGATCTGTTTGCTTTGCCTTGCATTGACCAAGTCATTGACTTGACGGCTGGCTTGAAACTTTTGCGTTTTCTCGATGCATACTCAGGATACCACCAGATAAAGATGAGGAAGTCGGACCAATTGGCCACTTCGTTCACTACTCCATACGACACGTTTTGCTATGTTACGATGCCCTTTGGGCTGAAAAACGCAGGTGCTACGTACCAACGGACAATGCAACGTTGCCTACATGATCAAATTAGTTGGAACGTTCACGCCTATGTGGACGATACAGCAGTGATGTATAAAAAGTCAAATGACTTAATCTCCAACTTAAAAGAAACCTTTGATAATCTCCGGAAATACAACATGATGCTTAACCCTAAGAAGTGCGTATTCGGGATTCCAACCGGCAAATTGTTGGGCTTCATCGTTTCCTAGCGTGGAATTGAGGTCAACCCGGAGAAAATCAAGGCCATCTTAAACATAAACCGTCCGACATGCCTAAAGGAAATTCAACGACTAACAGGTTGTGTTGCAACAGTTAGTCGGTTCATCAGCCGACTTGGAGAGAAGGCTCTGCCGTTGTACAAGTTGCTGAAAAAGGCGGACAAATTGTAGGGGTTCGTAGCATGGAAAAAAATTCTACCGCATGCACACAAACAAGCCAAGATCTATCTACTAGATTGTAGCAACGAGTCGATAGAAGCACTCACCCTCGAAGATTCCAAAGAGGTTAACGAGAGAAGATTATCGTGGGTGATGTAGTCGTACACTTGCCGATCTCAAGATCGCGTAGACGATCCTTCCGGCGCTGCGTTCTGGCAGCGCTTCCGTAGTCGGTCACACGTTCGGTACTTGATGAAGACCTTCATCTCCCTTGTTCCAGCAGGCAGCGGAGGTTGTAGTTCTCCCCTTGCGATTCCGGCGACACAACGGTGTGGTGTCAGAAGTAGAGGGAAGATCCCGCAGGGCTTCGCCTAAGCCGGTGCGAGTTATGGTGGATTAGGGATTCCCGGAGATCTAGGGTTTAGAAGACCGGGAGGAGGAGAAGATGTCAGCGGCGGCTAGAGCGGCGGTGACGGACCGGCTGGAGGTGCGGCGACGGCTTGGCTTGGGGAGGGCTAGGGCTTGTGTGCTTTGGGGCAGCCCTCCCCTCTATTTATGAGAGGGGCAGCCTTGGGAGAGGTGGGTTTTAATCCAAACCCAAACCCAAGTTGGATTGAGAAAAGGACTTGTTCTTTCTTCCACTAGGAAACCATTGTTCCAGTTTGACTTTTTGAAACTCCCGTTTGACTTTCAATTTAGAGCTTTAATTCTCTCTTACAAATGCACATGCCAAGTGACCTAGGATATGATCCAATCATTCCACTTACCCATGACACATTCATGGTCCAATCCCCTTCCGGTTTGGTGAACCTTCTAGAACCTTCTAGAACCTCTCCGATGAAAACATCGGAATCTTTCCCGAACTCCGGAATCGGACTTTCCTTATATGAATCTTATTCTCCGGACCATTCCGGATCTCCTCGTGATATCCCGGATCCCATCCGAGACTCCGAACGACATTCGGTATCCCTACTAACATCCCATATCTACTAAACAACATTGAATCCTTAAGTGTGTCTCCCTACGGTTCGTGAATTATGCGGACATGACCGAGACATTTCTCCAATCAATAACCAATAGAGGAATCTAGAAATTCATATGGCTCCCTCATATTTCTACGATTACTTTGCGATCGAATGAACCACTTACATACGATACCAATTTCCCTTTGTCTCGCGATAGTTTACTTATCCGAGGTTTTGATCGTCGGTATCTCTGCATACCTAGTTCAACCTCGTTATTGATAAGTACTCGTTTTTCGTTCCCGTGATATGTGATCCCTTATGAGCCAGTCACATGCTTGCAAGCCAATTGGATGACATTACACCGAGAGGGCCCAGAGTATACCTATCCATATGGATGGACAAATCCCACTCTTGATCCATGTGCCTCAACACATACTTTTCGAACACTCAATGACACCTTTATAGCCACCCAGTTATGGTGTGGTGTTTGATGTCATCAAAGAATCCTTCCGATGATGGTGATTAGCATGATCTCATGGTCGAAGGAATTAGGTTACTATGTATCAGAAAGCTTATAGCAAGCGAACTATTGAAATGACTTGATCTTAATGCTACGCTTATCTATAGGAGTATGTCCATCATACTATTCTCCTAATGATATGATCTTGTTGTTAACAACATCTCAATGCTCATGATCGGAAAACCACGATCATCTATTAACCAACAAGCTAGTATTACAAAGAGGCTTTACTAGGGACTCTAATTTAGTTTACAAATCACACAAGTATTAATGTTTCCTGTTTAATACTGTTATAGCATGAATGTAAACATTTATCATAAACACAAAGATATAATAATAACCACTTTTATTATTGCCTCTAGGGCATATCTCCAACACAAATTCATGTGGACGGACGAAGCAGACGTAGCATTGAAGAAGCTCAAGGAGATTTTCCTCAGCGCCCATCCTTGCAGCACCCGAACCTGGAGAGACCATGTTAATTTACATGGCGGCAACCAACCGGGTAATCAGCATCGTCGTCGTGGTAGAGCGGAAGGAACCAGGCTATGAGCACGGGGTTCAACGACCAGTTTACTATGTAAGCAAGGTCTTGACGGAGTCCAGGCAGCGTTACCCGCACTACCAGAAGATAGCTTATGGAGTATTCCTTGCTTCTCGGAAGCTGAGGCATTACTTTCAGGAGCACCCAATCATAGTGGTGAGCAAGACTCCACTGTCCGACATTATCAACAACAGCGACACTACGGGAAGGGTTGCGTAGTGGGGCATTGAACTTGCCGCCTTCGAGATCATCTACAAGAGACGCGACGCTATCAAATCACAAGCCTTGGCGGATTTTATTGCAGATTGGACGGAGATGCCAGTTGCTACTCCGTTGCCGGAACCAGAGTACTGGGTGATGCACTTTGACAGATCAAAGCTGCTCAACGACTCGGGGGCTGGTGTACTACTACAGTCACCAACTGGAGACAAGCTACACTATGTTCTGCAGATCCACTTCGAGGCTACGAACAACATGGCGGAGTATGAAGCACTCATTCACGGATTACGCGTAGCCAAGGATATTGGCATCAAGCGCATAGTTTGCTGTGGAGATTCTGACTTTGTTGCCCAGCAGGTGGCTGGCACCTGGAATGCGCGGAACCCTATGATGGCGGCATATCGAGACGAAGTGGACGAGATAGCCAAGTGCTTCTTGGGATACAAGGTCAAATATGTACCTAGGGAGAAAAACGAGGCGGCTGATCTGCTGTCTAAGCTTGGATCAGGGCGCAAACGAATTCCGCCAGGAGTTTTCCTAGAGCATCTGCGGACACCATCCGTGAAGGGAGCAAACATCGACAACCCGGATAGAGTTGACTCTTTTGTCCACGTGGTGGCAAAGGTCCCTCCGGCTTGGACAAAACCGTTCATGGAATATCTCGAACACGGAACTTTGCCCGACGACGAAGTCGAAAGACGACAAATAGTACGACGAGCAAAGGGCTATACCATAATCAATGGAAAACTCTACAAAAGGAGCACTACTGGTGTATACCTTAAGTGTGTTTCCTATCTAGAAGGTATGGAAATCCTACGCGAAATCCATCTCGGAGATTGTGGGCATCACACCGCTCCTCAATCGTTGGTCGCGAAAGCCTTCCGGCAAGGATTCTACTGGCTGACCGCGAAGGCGGACGTCGACAAGCTGGTTGAGACATGCATGGGATGACAGTATTATGCCCGACAACCACATGTTCCTGCTGAAGAATTGCGAACAATACCAATAACTTGGTCGTTTGCAGTCTGGGGGCTAGACATGGTGGGACAGTTACAGACGGCACCATGTGGGTTTACGCATCTGCTAGTAGCAGTTGATAAATTCACTAAATGGATAGAAGCTAAACCTATTAGAAAGCTTGATGGGGCAACTGCCCTCAGGTTTGTCCGGGATCTAGTGGTGAGATTTGGTCTCCCACATAGCATTATCATAGACAATGGCAGCAGCTTGTCACTCGGAGAAGTGAAGGCTTATTGTTGGGAGAAGGGCATCCGACTTGATCTTGCATTTGTGGCACATCCACAATCCAATGGTCAGGTTGACCGAGCCAATGGATTAATTCTGCAGGGAATAAAGCCACGTCTTGAGGCACCGCTACATAGAGCAGCTAGAGCCTGGGCGGAAGAATTGCCATCTGTGCTATGGAGTTTGCAAACTACACCCAACAGATCCACCGGCTACACCCCTTATTTCATGGTATATGGAGCAGAAGCCATCCTACCTTCCTACATACTTCACCATGCACCAAGGGTTGCCGCCTACGACGAAGATGACGCTGAAGAATCCAGACGCCTAGATGTGGACCTTCTCGAGGAGGAGCGCGTTTTGGCATGCCAAAGATCCGCCATCTACCAGCAGAAGCTACACAGCTACCATAGTCGCCGTGTTCGGCATCACTTGTTTAAAGAGGGGGATTTGGTGCTCCGACTTAAGCAGAAGAAGTCACACAAATTATCCCCGCCATGGGAAGGACCGTTCATCATAAGAAAGGCGCTACTCAATGGGTCTTACTACATCGTTGACAATCGTGAACTGAAGGATAGACCCAACGAGGATCATAAGTGTAAGCGACGTGACCTGGATGATGACTACCCGGAGCTTGATCAGCCATGGAACATAGCATAGCTACGTCCTTTCTACACTTAGCATTTTTTATCTAATTGTGTACCTCTTATATGATCAATGAAATAAAGCTCTCTAGTTCACTCATATTTCTGAGTCTTTTACCTCCTTTAATGTTCATTTTTGGATTGTATAAAACCTTTATGAACAAGTTTTGCGATTGCACTTGTGAAAATTCCGCCTATGGGCGTTAGCTTAAGTTTTCTGGTCTACACGTTCGTTGTCGTTTTTATGTGGATTCTGGAGTAGTGACTTTTGGCACTTATTGTCGGCGATTTTGTGCTTAGGTTATTGACGGTGCCATTGGGAATCATCACCTGAGCGCATGGTTCCGACAACGAGTCTTCCGACTCACGAAAAGTCAAGCATAAGGACCAAAGTAATGGATAAGCCAGCACTTGCTTAAAAATATATACATGCTGGAAATAGTTCTTAAGTAGCAGGACATACATCATTGTTTTACACCTTAAGTTAACACATAGTTTTTTCCGCATACATATCACAGAGGAAACAAGTATTACAAGTTGTTTGTTATTCCTCTGGCGTAGGCAACTTGGAAGCAACATCATCGGTAGTAGGAGAGTCACCCTCGAAGTCGGCAATGTTGAGGGACTCGGAGGAGCTTTGGTTGCCGCCATCGATGGTATTCATTGGCACGAAGACGTTGACATCGACTAACTCGACAACTCTGGTGTCATAGCCCGCGAGTGACGCCAAGATAGATACGTGCATTATCTTTTGGCCTTCGTCATCTACGTTGGGGATGCCAGAGGTTACCATGTCGATGTTGGCATTCTCGTAGTGTGCCTTGACCATGGACATCGTCATCCTTGGACCGGCCCGTGCACATGAAGCTTTCCAGCTTGTGATACGCTCGGGGGCTCGGCGCAGGATCTCCGAGAACCTCGTCACAGAGTCTGATGCCTTCATATTGATCTGGAGGGTCTTGGCAATCTCTTTGGCTTGCGCGATGGCGGTGTTGATGAAGTTGTCGGCAAGAACCATGCATTCCTTTGCCGGAGGAGGCAACCGGGTTAAACCCATAGGAGCTGCGAATTTCCAACAAAGGCGCGTATGAGATAAAAAAATTCAGAGTATCTAGACTATAGAAATCCAACATGGAGAATCACTTACTGAAGATGCTAGCCTCAGCTTGCCAGAGAGTATCCGCCAAGGAGTCTCGTTCTTGTTGGAGGAGCTTGTACGCTTCATGATGGCGTTGATTCTTCTCATCGACAACTTTCTTCTGATCTTTTAAGATCAAGATCTCCTCCTTCAAGCGGTTTATCTCCTTGGTGGCGGAGTCCTGCAGGGCTTTCATTGATTCTTCATGCATCTTCAGCATGTCTTTCCTCTCCTGCTTGAGGATCTTGTTCTCGCTATCCAGCTACTAAATGTGCTTGGATTGCTCGACAATATCCTTCGCCTTGGAAATGGTTTCTGCAAGTCGGAGAAAATACAGTATATGGTGAGTACTCGGAGAATGCACCAGACCAAGCCGGAGTATGGAAAAATAAAGGAAAAACAAACGCTTGCTCTTGATGATTTGTTCCTTCAAGAAGGCAGTTTTACCCTTTTCAGCTTCCAAGTCCGCGCGTATCTTCTGGTACTTGTCGTTGGCCATGCCCCTCCGAGCATTCTCATTCTATGGAAAGGAAAAAGTTAATCGTTGTTTGGTCTACTTGGAGCATCTAGCCGGAAAATTTCCACCTAGACGCTTGGGGGATACAGCGAGAGTTTTTAACTTAGAAATATGCTTAGTCTTTCTTTACGCATCCAGTCTGAACTAATTCAGTTTTCGATTAGAAGCTTGGGGGATACAGTATAAAGTTTTTAACTCGGATGTATGCTTAGCTTCTCTTTAAGCATCTAGTCGGAATTAATTCAGTTACAACTAGAAGCTTGGGGGTTACAGTATCGAAATTTATAAACACTGCGTATGCTACTCTTAAAGCATCTAGTCGGAATATTTCATTCCACCTATGTGCTTGGGGGCTACAGTGAGAAGTTTTCTAGCTTAGTCACTCTTAGAGTATTCAGACGCAAAGACCTATGGTTTTCCGTCTAAATCCTTGGGGGCTACAGTGGGATACTCATATGAAATGAAAAAGGCAAATAAAACTTACAAGTGCAATGATCCTGAGGTTAGTAGCACTCTCAGCCAGCAGCTTGACGAAGGATGCAATGTTTCCTTGCAAGATCTCTGCTTGCCAGAGAAGCTCCTCTAGACCGCACGTCGGAGATGTCGGCGCCGCACCAGGAACCAGAGAAGTGCTACCCGGCTTAAGCACCAGATAGACTATCTTCGGGAAATCTATGGTTTTCTTGGGTGCGGGGCGCCGCCTTGGACAGAAGTACTAGCTTCCACCACTGCTTTACCGCTACCGATGGCATCCTTAGCTGGAGCTTCAGCCATTTGGTGTGCGACACTCTCCTGCGTCGCCTGCTCGCCAACAACAACAAGCTCGGTAGAGGCACCTGAGTCCACTTCCATGGTGGAAGGGCCAGCTGCTTCCTTGGCTTGAGAGCTTGTTGGGGCAGATGAAGGCTTTGCGATGGGTGTGACAGGGGCGATGGCGGGATATGCGTTGTGATGCAGCATATCCTTGATGGTTCTAGAAGCCCCTGAATTTTTCGAGGTCTTCTTCAAGCTGGTCGTGGCTTTCTTCATGAAACATGCAAAATGCATAAGTACAGGAATAAGACAGACAAATGAACAATGTCGGAGAGAAAGAAGCTTACACAAGAGGGGGTGCTTTAGCAAAAGGGATCCATGTAACCTTTCTTTTCTCTGCTTCCAGGGCGGCGGTAGTCTTCTTGGAGGCTCCACCCTCCGTCTTCTTCTTCTTGCCTCCGTCGCCAGTGTCAGAGGTGGAGCTCTTCCACTTTCGCGACAACGGAACATCCTCGTCGGACACGACTAAAACTTCCTTCATCTTTGGATCATAGATTTGGACAGCCATGCTATCCTCCTAGATCGCTAAGCTGTTAAGTGAAAGGTCACCATGTTAGATGAGATGGAAAAGGTTAAGACGGAAGAACTGGAGTATATGTCATATACGGAAAATAAGCAGTTACCTTTGGGCACTTGCTCTCTACAAACATGTCGTAGGTGATGGCGAAGCCACGCTTCTTGTCCTTCACCTTGACGATGTCCTTGAGGCAAAGCTTGATGGAGTCGCTCGAGAAGTTGTCCACGGAGATGCGGAGGCTATCCCTTCTATCATTAGAATACTCGTGCATCAGCTTCGAGCGGTGCTGCAGAGGCTGGATCCGCCTGATGAACCAACACATGGCTAGGTCCAACCCGGTCAAACCCGTCTCTACGAACCACTCTATCCGCCTTATAGCGCGGGAAATATCGATGTCCGAGGGAAGGGAGGCCTGGGATCGCCATGTCGGGGCTTCGGTGGCTGCTCCATCGACAAAGTCTGGGTATGTGACTTCTCGGCCGGCCAGCGGGATATCTGGGCCGTAGAAGTACGTCCGCTGCTAGTTCTTGCAAGACTCGTGGCCGATGATGTCGGGGAAGCGCCGGCCAGGCCGGATCTTGAAGCTAATGGTGCCACAATTTCTAAGTTCGTCCGTGCTGGCCCTGACTTTGCGCTTGACGATGAAGAAATAGATAAAGAGATCTAGCCTAGGCTTAATCCCTAAGTAACCCTCGCAAAGATCCGCGTAATTACTAAGCACTAGGATACTATTGGGAGAGAGGTTCTGTGGCTGAACTCGTTAATGATTCAGGACAGCAAGGAAGAAATTGGAGATGGGCAGGGATATGCCACGTACCATCTGTGCTTTGAGGTACACCTTTTCTCTGCCTTGGGGAGAAGGTGTGACCTCGCCGGCCGGCGCCGCCCGCCAGGCGAGCCCCTCCGTCGCAGGGAGGTAGCCTTCGATGATCAACTCTTTGATGTCGCGGTCCGTGATGTCCGAACCGCGCTAGTCGCCTTTGTGGGAGTCGTTTTCCTCCTCCAGCAGCTCCAGCGTCGCTGGATTATGGTCGCCGCCGGTGGCCTTGACCATCGTGGACATGGGGATGACCAGGCCTTCTGGGGGCATGACGACAGAGCTCGCCGGCTTCGCCCGATGCCGCCATTGAAGGGGAGGAGCTGCTGCTAGCCATTGGGTGCGTTTGGAGGTGACTGGTGAGATTGGGATTTAGGGTTTTTCGTGCGAGGCGCGGAGAGCTCGAGGAGATGCTTGCCTGAGGAAGAAGACGATGCATGAGAGAATGAGGTGAAAAAGTAAATTTTCCACCGTGGTTACTATTTATGGTCTCCGGCATCAAGATTCGTGCATCTTGATCAAATGGTTGCCGTGTAGGCGACGTGTGCGGAGACGTGCGCGAAAATTTCGCCACGTACCAACCGTCGCCGCCAACGGTTCGTATCGCTCGCGCGGGAAAAGTGGACATGATTGCGTTCTCTGCATGTGTGAGTTACGAAGCGTTGCTGACCTATGTCTACGCCGCTCTAGCTGTCACAGGCAGATGAACCATCACATCAGAAGATTCCGGCATGGACGGATCTAGTCTGGCTACGGAAGAGTACGATGGAAGATTCAACAATTCTCTGACTTACAGATTGAAGACGGAGAAAACCTTGTAGGGTTCTTTGGGAGGACTACAAGATATTGCTTGACGATTTGCCGACATTCATCTAGACGGAGCATTCAACGTGAAGAGGCAAGATGTCTCAAGATCTCGGAGTTCTCTGGGGGCTACTGTTGAGGATATGCTATATGGGTATCCTCATAGCATGTCTCCTATCCGGATAACCCGGGTGGCCCACAGTTGGTAGCATGGCCCATGGCCTGCTGGGCGGCCCAGTTAGATGGATCCAGAAGGGAGACCCATGCCGGATAAAGGAAGGCTACGGTGGAGTCACCAACGTACCCGGAGCCTTGGAGTACAAGACATGCTAGACTAGTAATAGACGGTGTAGGACTCTGTAACCTGTCCGGCTAGGACTTTTTCCCTGTAACCCTAGGACCTAGCGACTATATAAGTCGGGCTTATGGGAGCCTTTAGGGCACAACCTAGTATCGATTCACATACACCTCGCACAACGAACCTATCTCTGTAACTCGGCGTATTGCCCTTATAGTGATTTATAGCAGGAGTAGGATTCCGCCACTGTTGTGGGATCTGAACCTGGGTAAGCTGTGTTACCTCGTACCCGTCAACTATCCGCCATCCCCCACGTCTCTAAACACGCACTGTGAGGACCCCTCCATGGCGTACTCGTTGGCAATACCACGACATATAGCCCTACTGATGATTAGAGTGTCCAACCGGAGAGTAGTTAAGAGTAGTATCATGAAGAGAGGATATTTATATGAGAGAGTGTTCACTAGTGAAAGTATGATCCCTAGGCCTTGTTTCTAAGAATTGAAACACCGTTTGCTACTAGATCTATTGCATGTTTGTTTGCTTCCATCCTTTTGCCTTTAGTCTTTACCTCACTGTCAAGCTATTTTCTGGCACCGTTACCACTTGTATTTCACTATCTCTTCGCCGAACTAGTGCACCTATATTGGGTGTGTTGGGGACACAAGAGACTTCTTGTATCTTGATTGCAGGGTTGCTTGAGAGGGAATACCTTTAACCACTTCCGCCCTGAGTTTGATAAACCTTGGGTAATCCACTTAAGGGAAACCTGCTGCTGTTCTACAAACCTCTGCACTTGGAGAACCAACAACTATCTACAAGAATAGAAGTGCGTAGACATCAAGCTCTTTTCTGGCGCTGTTGCCGGGGAGGTAAGGTAAAAGGTACTCACATCCTCCGGTGTGAGTGCTCGAAGTTATTTCCTTTAGATTCTACAATTTTGTCTTTTTGTTTCTTGTTTTCACTAGTTAGGCTTAATGGAAAACAACAACAAAATTAGAGAGCTTTATAGTGTTTATCTTGAGTAAGGACATGAAGTGTTTGAAGAGAAAAATAAAAAACCTATGGAACTTTATTTGCATGCTAATAGCAATGTTATTAGTATGAATTCTTCACCATTATTGCTAATGCTATGGAAATGTCTAAGCTTGGGGAAGCTAGTTTTGATGAGCATGATATTTTTAGTCCCCCAATCATAGATGAGAAAAATTTCTTTGATGATAGTTTACCTCCAATATATGATGATTACAATGATGATTATGATATTTTCAGTTCACCTACTATTGAGAAGGAAGTTAATTGTGATTACAATATGCCTCCTATATTTGATGATTATGGTGATGATAATATTAATGATAGCTATTTTGTTGAATTTGCTACCACTACAATTAATAAGAATGGCTATTCTTATGTGGAGAGTAATAATTATTTTATGCATGTGGCTCATGATAAGAATGTTTTGTGTGATAGTTATATTGTTAATTTTGTTCATGTTGCTACTGAAAGTTTTTATGAGAGAGGGAAACATGGTTTTATGTACTCAATAATATTAAGTTTTCCCTCTTTATGTTGAAATTTTTGAAGTTGCACTTGTTTTACTTTCCTATGCTTGTTGCTTTGTGCTTTCATGACTTGTTTCTTTGCAAGATTCCTATGCATAGGAAGTGTGTTAGACTTAAATGTGTTTTGAATTTGCTTCTTGATGCTCTCTTTTACTTTAATTCATATTTCTTATGTGAGCATCTTCTCAAGCTATAAAGCGTAACTTAAAGGCATTAAGGAAAATTACTTGTTGGGAGATAACCCAAGAGTTTTCTTGAGTCTTGGAAGTTATTACTTCAGTAATGACCCCTCATTTTTTTCTTTTTGTGCCAAAAATGACCTCTAATGAGAGGGAAGTATGATTTGGGGAGTTGCTGTCCCGAAACAGATTTCAGTCCTCCACCATAAAAATTTGTGAGGAGTCTATGTAACTCGGATTGAGCTGAAGATTTACTAATAAATCCACCAGTATGTTAGCTAACTTTCGTTTGTTCAACACTTTTTGATTTGAGCAACATAAGGTCTTCGAAAAAATCGGTTTCTACCTGCTGGTCTGTTTTGATAGATTTCTGCCATTATTTGTATTTGCTTCTTATTGATTCATTTTTGAATTTTCTTTAGGGTAATTGAGCTTTTTGAAGGAGTTGGTACAGTGTGTTTTTAGTGAAAAGTCTTGCTGTTCCAAAGCTTTACCTAAGGGTCTATTATCTTTTGAATACACTAATGTTGCTAATGAAGATTGTGTGAAGTTTTGTATGAAGGAAAATTTTTCAGGTGTAGTGAGAGAATGATGCAATGAGATGAATAATGGACAAAATCTCAAGCTTGGGGATGCCACCACGGTGTCACCTCAAGAAATATCCAAGAGGTACAAGCTTCAAAGCTTGGGGATGCCTTCTTCATCAATAAAAATCTCAGGTCTTTCTAGACACTTCATTTTTATTGTTTCATGCATTGTTGTGTTGTTCTTGGAGCGTATTAGTTTTCGTTTTTGGTTTTTGTTTGCTTGAGTAAGTTGGTTGGTTACACCACACTTCTTTTGCAGAGAGACACACTCTGTTTTCATTGCCTAGAACACTCTAGTTTTCATTCTTATTGTTTTGTGAGTGTTCTCTTTTGCTAGCACCGTGTTTAGCCGTAGTTTTCTTGTGCTTTTAGCTTAGAACTTTTTAGTTCTTCTTTGTGGATTTGTAAGACAAGCTCACTGGTCTTTATTGATTATTATTTTTGTGAGTTGTTTCAAATAAGTTGTTTGGCGTTGGAAAAGAGTAGAATGCTTCATGCTTATAGTGGTACAAAAGGGAGCTTGCATTGACTGTGGCTTAGACTTTATCATGACATGATAAGTGTTGTTTTGACCTTATTGTCAACACCCGGATTTTTCAATCCTAGATGCCTGTTATGCCATACATCACAATCCCAGGATTACCATTTTTGCGAGACATAACAGAATTGGATACCATAGTACATCATCCGTTACAACGATACATAAGTTCTTACACAAATAGGGATCTCATGATCCAGTTCTTAATACAACTTCAAGCAGCGGAATACGTAATAATAACGGTAGCGTAGGCGAAGCTCCATCTTCAGGGTCACAGGCAATGCTGACGATGGGAGATGATCCTAGTTGTCGTAACCTTCCTGGGGTCCATCTTCCAGGTACTCCTCTTCATAGTCTGGCCATGGGAATAGCCAGGGACAAAGCCATGAGTACTCTTTAAGTACTCGCAAACTAATACTAACAGGTAAGGGTTTTTTGGATAATAGGACACTAGGCCCTAGGGTTGTTTTGCAAAAAGCCAGGTTTATCTCTACTCAGTTCCAAAGCTAGTCACAATTTTATAACTCCTAAGTGGGATCTTGTAATTTAGGTCACAACTCTGTTGTGGTCAAGTCAAATATCAATTCGTTTCACAAGTCATTTTGAAAAGTCTGACGGGGGAACAGTATGGCCACTCCAACTGTCCATAACCGCGGACGCGGCTATTCGAATAGTTTTACACTCTGCAGAGATTGTACACTTTCACCACAACATTCGATACATCCGTCAGGAACAAATCCTGAATTCACCATACTCAGTATGCGGATAATCAATCCCAACCTTTCGATTACATGCCCTAGTATAAGCACCTCTCCTGTGAGTTTGGCCTCCCAACCATGACCAACTGTCATCTTGGGTACTGCACAGGTGGACAATCTTCACAAGGTAGCCTCAGCTCAGACCTTGGCCGTGAGGGAACTAATACTAAGGAATATAAGTTTCCAGTCAAGCCCTACCCAATCTTCGGGTATTGTGGTTGTACGATAAAATTGGAATGGTATCGCATCCAGACAACCATCAGTTTTATAAAGGGCTAAGGCTCATGCCTCAACATTTTCATCACCAAAATTCTCAAGTGTTTGGAAACACATGTCCAAAACATTTCAATAGAATGATCCATCATTCCAAGGTTTTCATAACCATTTTTCCACCAAGTAATCCCATCTAAATTTGATCAAGTTTTATGCTTAGCACTAGCATCTACAGGTGGGGGTAAGCACTGATGAGGGGTGGTAAACTAGTGGGGTTTTAACTAAGTTCAAACTCATGCCTTAGGATGACATCAAGGTTATCTAGCTTAGGCCAAATTTTATGCTCTTTATGCAACCTTCAGCACAACTGTCTAGTATCTACCAAACTCTTAGGTAGACTCTAAGTAAGCTTTGATAAAGAAATAAAGTAAGAAGCTTGCACATAAAACTAGGATTTGGTTTAATAAGTGGGTATGATCACATATGCTTAAGGCATATAGTAGTCATATCACAAGTATGGGTTTGTGACATCAGTAGGGTATCTTGCAAGGGTTAGCTTGCATCAATATCAGTATAAGCTTGCATAGTTACTAGCTTGCTCAATCAACTAGTAGTATTAGGCTTGCATCAGTGTCAATATAAGCTTGCCTTGTGCAGAGCAGTGGTTGAAGTTCTCCTCGGCTTCCTCTTCGTAGTATCCTCCTTCCTCCTCGTATCCTTGGTCGGTACTAGCGTCTATGAATAAATACGAGGTACACAATCACCAAACAATATTTAACTACTTGCAATCATCACACACAAGGGTCCTATAGATGATCTAGCATCATCTCTAACATTACAAGGTTAAGGCTTGATTTAAATCTTTTTATTTTTAGAAAAGTAATTTCTACTCATTGAAAAATTACTTAAGATTTAATATTCTCCAAACTAAACATGGGATCATGTTGACACATGTCATCACCACATATTGTAGTCCATGGGAATGTGATTTAAAGTGGTGTCACAATTTAATAAGGTTTTACCCTTTTATTTTAATTAATTGAAGTGGCTAGAAATGCTTATGAAGCATTCTTTTATTACCTGAACAATATTTCTGCAAGTAAACCTATATATTTTTATATATTCTGAAAGGTATGGTTAAATGTGATTTTTGAGAGTTGGAAACAACTCAAAAGCTATTATGGTTTAAATTTGAAAAATGTTTGAATGCAAAAAATCTTCTGCCTTGTTATTTTTACCAGGGGTGATCTATAGATCCAAATGACTTGAATCCAACGGGCTTGGATTCAACATTTACAAACCTTTCCAACAAAATTGGTTTCATTCAAATTGGTGCACTGAATCGATCTGGGTTGATTTTTGAAGTTGAGTACAAAAGTGTGTTTGAATTGAAATAGAAAAAGATTTAATTTGAATAACTGGGCTGCGCGGGAAATTCTAACGGGCCGGCCTGCTAAGCGCAGTGCTCCCGCGGGCTGTTTAAGTGGGTGTCCCCACTCGTCAGTGACACGGGGCTGGGCGAAGCGGTATGGGGCAACGTGGATAGTTCGATCTAGTTCTAATCTAACGGCCGGGAGTCATCGTCGATGCGAGACAACTCCGGCGAGAACGAAACCTAGCGCGGCCAGTGAGGGTCGCCGGGGGCTCACCGGGGTACTGGCGAGGGTCGGCGAGGCGGGCGAACGACGAAGTCGACGATGGCGAACTCAGGGGTGGTCGCGGCAGCTCCTGGGGCGGCTCCAATCGCTGGCTCCTTTCTTCTCCAGCAGCGGCAGGCTCCAGTGAAATTCCGGCGAGGTGGTGCTCGCCTTGCTCTGAGGATGGTGTGGCACGATCAGTGAGGAGAGGGGAGTGAGATGGTGTGAAGAATTCGAGCGGGGGTGGCCTCTATTTATAGTCGAGCGAGGGGACCATCGGGGCGCACGGTGAGCTCGTCGGGGGCGACGTTACAGGCGGCTATTGGCATGGGCAAGGGTAGGGGACGGTGCTGTGTCTCCTGGCGATGCTCAACGACATGGTCGCGAGTCATGGGGCGGCGTGATTTGGTCTGGAACGGCCGGTGCTATACGCGGCGTCTTCGACGGCGGACGGTGGCTGTGCGGCACGGGGCGGCAAATGGGGATGTCTGGCGGTCTCCTGGGTTGATGGCGATTGTGTATGCACACGGCGAGGGCGGCGCGCGGTCTGTGGATGCTGATCGAGGGTGGCGCTCTAGCGCACGCTCGGCATGGTCTGGGCGCAGCTTGTGCACGTGGTCCAGGGCTTGGCAACGCTTGCGGCTGGGACAGTGAGTGGCGGTGGACGGTGGGCTGCCTCCTAGACAAGGTTGGCATGGCTAGTTCTTCCTCTAGCTTGCTGTCCACAATGGGGTGACATTGGGGTGCTCGGCTGTTCACCATTAATGGCAATGGCAAGCTCACAGGGGTGCTAGTGTTGGGCTAATCTTTCTAGATGATCTACTGAGCTATGTGTGAGCAAACTAGGGAACAAGTTAGGCAAGAATCACTGCACACTATAGTGTTTGATGTTTTGTTTGATTTGTGTCTGCAACCTGTTTGATGAAATGGCCGAATGAAATCAAGTTTTGAATTTTGAAATGATTTTTGGTGGGTTTGCTAGATTGGTGCTGGTGAGTCTGCAGATGCTTGGGTTTTGAAAGTTGAGCTTGTTTGAGTGGGTTTTGAAAAAGTGGGATCTTCCCATATGAAGAAGATTCAATTTTGAATTGTCATTTAAACTATGCATTTGAAAGTTTCTTGATGATCACAAAGTGGGCCTTGATACTCTATTATGAGTACATTCAAGGGGTGCAAAGATCCAGAAAAGTTTCTGTTAGATTCTAAAAGTTTGAGACAGCCAAAGTAGGCATGGTAGTTAAATTGGCCAAAATGACCATTCACTTAATATATTTGTTTTGATTTACTTGTCTTTAAGGAAAGTGTGGGAAATGTTTTAGATGATGTTCAATTCACCTAAGAAACATTTTACAAGCAATGGATCACACAAACAAGGTGGTTTTTAAAGAAATTCAAAATCCATGCATACACATATACATGCATTTATGATTTTATTTAGAAAAGTTTTTGTTAACCCTAATCTTGATGATTAGTGTTTGATGATCTAAGTTTGGTATTTTTGGGATGTTACACTTATCCTTAGTGATTGTTTTTGTAGCATGTCTTGTTCTAAACAAGTGGGATTGCTTAGTGTGCCTTGAACAAATTATGTGTTGTTTTAGCATGCAAAAGCATAGTATTGCGGTATTCTCCTTTTATGCTTTGTTTGGGTTGACTTGGCACATGTTCAGACCATGTTATGACTATGACAAGTCACCATTAGCCTCTATGATCATTTAGTCCTTGACTTGTAGTACCACTCTATGCTTTGATTAGTAATGCTTTGTTTCTCTGCATGATTATGACCATTATTGCTCTCTTAGTTGGTTGCTCCTAGTCTTTTGCTAGCCTCCACTTGTATGAGTAAGCTCTACTCATGACTCCAACTCCCAAGAAACCAAGTTATTCCAAAGTGTCCACTATAAACTCCTATGCATGGTGTGTTACACCATTCCAAGTATATTCTTGTTTTCAACTATCTTCCAATTAAAAAATATTTTGTTATGTGAAAACTAAGTGATTAAAGCCCTCACGAACTTGATGGCACACTTTATATTATTTGACCCTAATAAACTTGAACCATTGTGACAACTTTGTTGTATATGCTTGCACTTATAAGTTGGAATTAGCAGAACCGTGCTGTCACGAGGAACGTTTTCAACATTGCACTTGTACTTTGTACTCAGTTGATATCATGCTCTTTATTCTATGGATGTCACCGGTGTGAAATAAAGGGAACTTGTAAGTCCATGGAGTTTGTATTCTGTGTTAGAGCAACGCCTAGGCCGCTAGCCTAAGCCATGCCTAATCATGGTGGAAACTTGCAGCATCACCATAGTGAGCTATCTATGAAGCATCCTCAATAAAAAGCTATGCATATAGTAAATAAAAAGATCATTGAGATGCTCATTGTCTACTTGCCTTGTCATTTTGGTTATGGGAAAGCTCCTGTACCATGTGCAAGGGGTACCCCATTGGTGGTTCTCAATGATATGCAAATACTTACAATGACAAGAACTTACCTATGACTAAAGTTGAGTATGCATGAGGTGTGGACCTCATATTCAAGGGACTTGAGATTGCCATCTTATACTTCGTCAAGCATATACTCCATCTTTGCCACTTTAACCTTAACCACTTCAAGATGCTTATGATAGGGGCAATGAGGGTTGAAAGCTAACAAGTAACATAATTTTTGGAAGCTCTTTTTGAAACTTGAAATCCCTGCTTCCTTTACAAAAAGGCCTTTATTCCACCATTATTGAGTCGCCACCTTCTACCTTTAGGCACCATTAAGAGAACATAGTTGTCATTCTGTGTGCAGTGTTCCAACGCTTATTAATTGATGCATATTATGATATTACTTGTTCGTGTGTTATTTCTTTCTAGTCACCCTTGTGAACTTTGAAGGTGTCCTATGCATCTATATTGCTACTCTATGAGGGACAAGCTGAATACCACTATGCCATGTTTTCTGTATGTGAAACAGACAAACGGTTTCAATGCATGGTATTCATGTTCTTTGTTTGTAGCCTTTCATGTTGCATGCATAGTTACTATGTCCTATTGTTAGAACTCCATTCTTTCATGCACATGTTTAGAGTTGTTTGGTCCAAGTTTTCAATGCTTGCAAATGGTTGGATCTTGATTGTGATGGTGCATGTTACCTCAAAAATTATTCTTTTTTATCACTTACCTACTCGAGGACGAGCAGGAGTTAAGCTTGGGGATGCTTGATACGTCGGAAACGTATCTATAATTTTTGATGCTCCATGCTTGTTTTGTATCTACTTTGCTTTGCTTTGTCTACACTTTGAGGTGTTTATATATATTTTCTGGAAATAACCTATTAACAAGTTGCCACATTGCCAGTTGCCTGTTTTCTTCTGTTTTTGGCTCCAGAAAGGCAGAAAATCAATATTCTCGTTCTTGGACGGGACAAAAGCCAAAGTCATTATTTTTTCCCGGAGCAACACGGAACCACAAAGCAGAGCCGGAGGGGGGCCACAGGGTGGCCGCACCCCTATGTAACACCCTCAGAATCGGACCTATGCAAGTTTTAGCGAAATCCTCCAAACCCGCATAGAAACGATTCAAAGGTGCCCACCAGGCACTTACGTGCGGGTGGAAAACGAAGTAATAACATTACACAACAGTCCTCGATGGGACCCACAGAACAGATATATATACAACAGCGACTCAAAGAGTCAAGAATACAGATATACAGTGCAAAGATCCAAATCACCTTGAGAATGAAAGAGCGTCCGGCTACGGACAAGATGCAAATGGGGCTAAGAGCCCTGAAGAATAACCAATGGCGTCCATAACCCTGCCCAGGCCAAGCCGGAAGGGTAACCCTGCTAACGACGTCGATCTCATACCTGCTTAAACAAAAGGGGTGCCGACAAAGGGCAAAGGAGAAAGAGGAGCGTCAGTACTGAGGCCAGTACACGGCGAGGCTAGAATTCGGCGGTCCTCGCCTACATAGGTATGGTGGACTGAAGCGGCAGCGGCAGCATGCACTAAACAACCTATAGAGACTCGTTACAACAGGCGGCTATCAGAGAGGGGGTAAGAAAGACCTATTCGGAACCAACCTGATGCGACCATCGAACAAACCCATCCTGGCGTTTCCCCCTCGAGACCAAACGAGGAAGTCAACCGAGGAACTCACACAGTTGGCAGTTTTATTTATTCGGTTATCGTTGCAGTAATTACTAGTCAGGTATAGATAATCGTCCTGGTAAAATAATCAGTGGGCACTTTTAGTTACTCATTCCGTTGAAGTTGCAACACTTACTAATCAGATACAATTAGCGTGAGATAGACCCAAAAACCCAGCAGTTGTTGGTACTTTTATTTAGCCATTCCGTTGTGGTGAAGCTGATTACTAGTCATATCGGATACAAGTCAAATTATAACATATAAACTTTAGTTATAGTTGTCTATGATCAAGCACTGTGCTCCAAGTCGCCCATAACCGCGGACACGGCTTCTCGAAAAGATTAAACCCTGCAGGGGTGCACCAAAGTATCCACAAGCACTTCGACCCTTTTTGCCAGATCAGTTAACATACACCCATCGGTATGTCGGCGGGGCCTAAGTCACGATGTTCCCAGACCCAAAGCAAGCACGGGGGGCCACCCCACTAAGTACACCCGCAACGAAGTCGGCCGGTCTCCGAGACGGACTTAGGGTTTGCGACAGTGGCTGTAAACGACAGCAAATCCCCAAACGGGGACTGTCGATACCGCGAAAACACTCCGCTTCCAAAACAGTACAACGTGCTCCTCACACAATCGTAAATAAAGCAGTAAAGCATGGCATAGGTACAGGATAGTAATTAAAACCTCAAACTAGTTGTGGCCCCCAGTACAATACTTTGAAATCAGGTACTAATCAATGGGGGACCCATATCTCCCCACCTGTGGTTAGCGCGCTCGATCTCGGAACAGGTGTCAAGAACTCGGGGTCCTACGGGACACAAGTGGGCGGTCGGAAACCAAATATTATCTATCACCCACCGATGCCTCTGCTTACTTCAATTTTAGTTGTTAAGCAGTAATTAAAGTGAACAATAATTAAAGCCATGATCATCTCCAACATCAACATGCGGCAATACTCCAACAACTGTGGAACTTGACAACACGCAACAGCACTTGAGCAAGCGGCTACGACACGCAGGTCCAACTAGCTACCAAACCACAGGTAATAGGATGTGTCCAAGGCAATATATGGCTGCAAGGGGATATCACGGGTACGGAAACTAGAGCATCGCAACACAGATAGCAATAGATCAACGGAGGGAAATAAATACTATAAAAGTAAGATAGGTAGAAAGGGGGAGATGCTCGCCTGAAAACATTGTCGGAGGTTCAACCGAAGATCGGGTCGACACTCGCATCAACTCAACGGCCTTATCCGCGAAGAACCAAAACATTAGAATAAACACCGGATGCAATATTTAATACTACGACAAAAGATCGGGCATGATGCATGTATGATGCATGACATGGCAGAGGTGCAATGCAATTAGGCAAGATTAAGCGGAACCGGGGTCCCGACAATTAAATATATGGTTGTAGTTGTTTAGATACCCCGCATTTTAAATGTTGTTTAACAAGGCAGAATATATCACCGGTTCGCTACACAAATTTAAATGAGGCCAATATAAGGCTAGATTTGCCCGCATATGGGCCCCATATTTAATTATGAGGTGAATCGGAATAAGGCCCCCAAACCACATGACAAGCATGCATACAAGAATGTCAATTTAATATGCAACAAGTAATATCATATTATAAAAAAATGGGGTCTCGGATAGGGAATCACATTAGGGTTCGGCAGATCTTGGGGTTCCGGGGGTTCGGGGTTCGGTCTCAGGGTTCAGGGTTCGACGGGGGCGTTCTCGGATAGCGGAGGTAGGTCTTGTCGCATCTGGGGTTTTCGGGTCATGTCGACGGTCATGGCGTTCGGGATGAAGTACTTGTCGCATCGGTGTCTCGGTGTCCTCGGGGCCGATTGTGGATCTCGGCGTCCTCGAGGGGGTACTTGCAGTATCCGGGAAGAAGGTCTTGCGGTTTCCGTGTCTGCGGTTCCATGAAGGCGTGCTTGTCATCCGTGATGGCGAACTCGATGTCCCGAGAAGATCTTGGCGTTCCGTGTAGATGACCTCGGCGTTCGGGATCTTGACGAGCTTGGCGTCCTTGTAGAAGATCTTGTCGATGATTCTTCTAGCGATTTTCGGGTTCGTCTTCTCTCATCAGCCATGGGGCGCCCTTGGTCGGTTCTTCAGAGGACACCGCGAATCTTCAGGCCGAGACATGGGGTTCCTTGCCGTGATAGGGCGACGCAGGAGCACACACGCAGAGGCTGGACGGGGGTTGCCGCACGGTCGGAGGCGGCTGGCAGAGAGATGAGGCAGGCGGTCGCGGGGCGCGATGGCGAGCTCGGGGCGCTGCAGGACGAAGGAGGCGAGGACGTCGCGAGGCCCGGCGAGCAGGGCGCTGCGGCGGAGCTTGAACGGGCGGAGGGCGCGAGGTGACGGAGGTCGACCCCGGCGGAGCTGGTGGAGGGGCCGCGGGTGAGGCGGGGCCGAGGAGGGAGGTCGCTCGGCGGCGGCGGGGCGCGGAGGGAGAGGGGCAGCGCCGGGAGGGAGGTCGCCGGAGGGGAGAGGGGAGGTGCGAGCCGGCGCTCGGGGACGTGGGGGGTTCGGGCGGAGCTCGCGGGAGAGAGGGAGACGGCCGAGAGGGGAGGAGAGGGGGGCGCGACGGAGACCCGGGGAGGAGGAGAAAGAGGTGGCCGGGCTCGCGGAGGTGACCGGCGGCACGGAGGGGCGGCGCCGGCGGGGCGAGGCAGCGGACGGTGGGCGGTCTGGGGAGCGGTTGAGCGGGAGAGAGAGGAAGGAGGAGAGCGGCGCGTGGGGGAGGCGGCGGAGGAAACGGTCGCCGGCGGCGCCGGAGGGAGCGGGCGGGAGGAGGTTGGAGGGGACCGGTGGCGGCAGACGGGAGGAGGAGGACGCGGGTTGGGCTGCTCGTGGGGAGGGAGAGAGAGGAAGGGAGGGAGAGAAGGTGGGACCGGGGCAGGGACGTGGGGTCAGGGGTGGGATCGGATCGGGTGTGGTTGGGTGTGTGCGTGGGTGCTGTGTGCTGGTGTGTGTGGGCCGGGCGTGTGGGGTGAGAGGGGTAGGATTAGGTGGCAGGTGGGGATTGGGTGAGGGAGAGAGGAGAGGTGAGGTGGCGAGCCGCGAGTGGCTGGGGTGAGGTGGAGGGGGTGTGGGTAGAATAGGTTGGGTAGGAATAGGATTTAGATTGAACCGTTTTCTTCTGGGGGTGGTCGTTCGGGTCGAATCGGCCCGTTCGACTGCCCCCACTAAAAATAATTTAATATTTTATTTGTTTTAAATGCACCGTTTGCAAACCGATAGCAGACAAATAAAATAATCCGGAGACCCGGGGTTTTGTGTTTGAACAAAGACGGGGCGTTTAGAAAACATGAACCGGTTTTTCCGCAAATAATTTTATGCAAGCAAATGCAAGATGATGACGATGCTCAAATGCAATGTGGCATGATGACATGAGCATGCGGTCATGATGATGCAATGCACAAAAACAACGCGATTTTCTAGTAATGGTTTTGCGGGATGCCACACCCTAGGAGCGGGAAAGCCCTAGGGGCGCCCATAGGGGGTGTGGGCCCCCTGGCTCCCTACCGACCTTACCTCCTGCGCCTATAAGAGCCCCCTATGAGAAAACCCTAAAACATCCAGAAGAAATCCACGAAAACCTTTGTAGGGCCGCCGCCACCGAAGGGGAGATTCGGGGGACAGAAAGTCTCTGTTCCGGCATCCTGTCGAGACGAGGAAGTGCCCCCGGAGCCATATCCGTCGATCTCCACCTCCATCTCCATCACCGTTGCTGATTCCCATGATGAGGAGGGAGTAGTTCTTCCTCGAGGCTAAGGGCTCTACCGATAGCTATGTGTTCATCTCTCTCTCTATGCATGATCTTTTTGTGGTCATGAGCTTTGTAATCAATTAGATCTACCTTGCTACTCAAGTGCTTCATTATATGTCTGCTCTCCCCATGTCTGTGAAAGTGACAGCAAGCACGCCATGGTGGCACTTAGGCTTGAGTCTACATAAATAATCTTTGTGCTTTAATAGATCTATGCTTTTCCCCACGTGTGTGAAAGTGACAACGTGCATACCATGTAGGAACTTTGGCTAGATTGAATATTTGTTATGAGTTATATTTGGAGTTGGATGTCTCTATGAAATTGTGGTGTTTGTTGGAACCATCTAGTGCTCAAGGTGACAGTGTGGGGTTATCTAGATTGGGGAAGGCAGACTTTGAGGAGTGCTGTTATAGCCCTACCAATGATTAGAGTGCCCAACCGGAGAGTAGTTAAGAGTAGTATCATGAAGAGAGGATATTTATATGAGAGAGTGTTAACTAGTGAAAGTATGATCCCTAGGCCTTGTTTCTAAGAATTGAAACACTGTTTGCTACTAGATCTGTTGCATGTTTGCTTGCTTCCATCCTTTTGCCTTTAGTCTTTACCTCACCGTCAAGCTATTTTCTGGCACCGTTACCACTTGTATTTCACTATCTCTTCGCCGAACTAGTGCACCTATATTGGGTGTGTTGGGGACACAAGAGACTTCTTGTATCTTGATTGCAGGGTTGCTTGAGAGGGAATACCTTTGACCACTTCTTCCCTGAGTTCGATAAACCTTGGGTAATCCACTTAAGGGAAACTTGATGCTGTTCTACAAACCTCTGCACTTGGAGGCCCAACAACTATCTACAAGAATAGAAGTGCGTAGACATCAACTTCATCTTCCCCAGCACCTGACAAGTCTTGGTGTCCATGGACTCGTTGTCGCTGCAGACATCGCTGCTATCCACGAATTACAAAAAACAGTAGCGTGCAATAAGGACATGATTGAGATACCGTGATTATCGAGATTGATTACTTGCATAAATTAACCGATTGAGATCCCCTGATTATTCCCCAATCCCCAAATCTCAAACCAAATCAAATACTAATCCTAACTACAGATTAGTGCTAGTACTGATCCCAACTATTGATCGGTGCTAGTACTGATCCCAACTAGGGGCATTCATAGAAATACGAGATCTAACACAAGAGGATTAGCTATTGTAAAAATACCTAGCATCCACCGATTAGCCGAGCCCTAATAACACATGATCTAGCATCCAACGATGGGAATGAGGGAAGAACAAAGGAAGGGGAGAAAACCCTAGTTACCTCTTACCATGGGTCGGCTAAGATGGTGTCGAAGGGGTTCTCTGGCCTGATGTAATCATTGTCCCTATAGGGGTCCCAGTCGTGCGGGGTCTACAGGAGAACGACGAGGGCTTGTATGAGGGCGGGGGCCTCCTCGCCGGCGGCTACGACGGAAGCGGGGATAGGGGTCTGGACGGGGATGGAGGCCGCCTTCAATGCCTCGATGGGGGCCAGTACGGGGACGGGGGCCTCCTCGTCGGCCACCTTGGAGGTGACAATGGCCACCGCGCTGTTCTTCTCCATCGCTGGCGTGGTTGGGGTTTTCTTGGGGGTTTGCAGAAGGTGATGGGACAGTGGAGATGGTTGCGTGAGTGAGTGAGCGAGTGAGTGATGAGTGAGAGTGAGGAGGCCTCTATAAAGGTGAAGGGAGGAGACGTTTCGTTGCACCACCGTGCACCACGTAACCGCGTGCGCTACTGCACCGTGCACGGCCACACGCGTCTGCTACCGCCCCATGCACCGCAACACGCATACCGTGCGTCACGTTTCCCCCCTCATTTCTAACCTTGGCCACTTAGTTGTGCTCAGTTATACCCTCGAGTGTAGCAATGGCAGTTTCGTTTTAGCTAGCTAATTGAGTCATTTTATGCACAACAATTTCGAAAAGATCAAAACATAGTGTCATATACCCAAGGAGTCTTATTATGTGACCTGCCACCATAAGAAATGTATATAAATCAAGTTTTAACCTAAATCACCACTTCTCAAATCACCTAGTATCTATGAAGGTTCATGGCTTTCTACCAAAGCCTCTTCCCAAAACATCCCTCCCCAAAACATAGTTTGTCTCAATGAGGCAATAATTATCAAATTGATATATATTTGAATTGCAAACAGTTTGATGTATGCCAAGATGTAATTTATTGTATAAAAGAAGCATTTTCCATTTTTTAAATCTTTTTCTGTTTTCTATTTGAATCCCCTTGTTAGTTTTGCCCTTGGTTTTTAAGTTTTACTCAGTTTTGCCCTTGGTTTTTAAGTTGGGATTTCTATTTTCGTGCCCTTGGTTCGTTAGTTGTACTCACTTTTCCCCAGTCGCTTAACTTTTCCTTACTTTTCCCCTCGCCATGTTAAGAAACCCTCGCGGAAGTGTTAGTAGTGGAGGGAAAAATTGAGTGTTAGTTGGGTGGGCACAACCCGCATGACAACCGTCTCTACAATCAGGGCGTACCAACCAAAGTGAGGAAGAGTTATCATGAGAGAGGGAAAACCGAGTACTACCATTTTCATATCAACCCTATACACAAAACACACACACACACACTAGACCTCCCCCTCACTGCCTAGAACGTAGATCTACTGCGCGGATTGAGCCTAAACCCATCACCTAGATCCCTCTCGGCATTCTAAGCAACTTCTCCAACTAGAGATTCCAGGGTTCCATGAAGAAATCTAGAGATACCTTGATTATGGAGATTGATTACTTGCATAAATTAACTGATTGAGATCGCTCTGGTGGATCTCAATCATGTCCTTACTGCACTCTACTATTTTTTCCAATAGGTGGATAGCAGCAACGTCTACAGCAACATGAGTCCACGGACATCAAGACTCGTCAGGTGCTGAGGAGGCTGAAGTCCGTCTAGTACAACAACTTCTTTGCCGGTGACATCTACTGGTGCCCCTTCTGCACCAGGAGCCTCGCCACCGACTTCAACTCCCTCTTGAAGCATGACGAGGACGTGAAGACCTAGAGCCTATCAAAGAACGTCCACGACTTTAGAGCCAAGCACCAGGCGCTCGGTTTTTACCTTCGCAACCTCCAGAAGGTGGCCATTGAGGAGGATTGCATGCCCCTGATCAAGCCCAAGGCACCCAAGGTCAAGGGACTAGGCAGCAAGAAGTGGAGGAAGCGCCAAAGGGAGGAGGCGGAGGCCCTCCTAGCTGAGGCCATGAGGGGCCACTAATCTTGTCCTGCTGCTGTAAAGCAGCTTTGTTTGTATTATTGTCTGCATTGAACTTGTCCGCTGCTACTGCTGAGCAACCTAATTGTCGAACCTCGTTTAAGTATTGTACTATATATATCCTATATTAGCTGCTTTATCTACATTTGCTCTGTTTATATATCCTATATTAGCTGCTTTATCTACATCTGCTCTGTTTACTGAATGTATTTATGGTGCTGGTTATATTTGTTGCTCTAGATTTGCTACCAGATTGGGGAAAAACGAGGGCCAAAAGGAACCATGAATGAAGAGAGAAGCTGCTCTAGATTCGCGACCTTTTAACACAACTGTTAGCGACATAAAGGGGAAAAGGTGCTCTTAAAAAGGCCAATCATAAAAATAACAAAAATGGAATCTTCCAATTTAGGCGACAGGGCGCACGTAACTATCAAACGCACCCCACATGGTCCCACACCACGTCCCCCAAAACGTGTTCCCAACAAGCCGACCCCATGCAGTCCAACATGGCATGGCCCCACACGTCAGCATAACGCGTACCTGAACGACCGACCTCACGTGGTCCCACTTGTCAGCATGTAACGACTTGTCAGCATGTAACGGCAAGGGTCCCCAACGGGACCCGACTGAACGCGGCCCCACTTGTCAACACGTAACGACAAGGCTGACGGACAGCAAGTTTCAAACGGTGTGAGAGTTCCGTACAAGGAGATGGGCAAAAGTGAGAAAATGTTAAGCGGCTGGGTAAAACTGAGTACAACTAACGAACCAGAGTCATGAAAATAGAAATCCCTACATATTAAGGTTAAGCCAAGCCAATATGCTCCTACTCAAATGAAAGTCCTCTCAACAATCTTGGACATTTCAAAATTCTTTGATCACCATCAAATTGAGAATTCGAGCTGCGAGTGACATGGCCGATATCAATGAGGAGCTAGGACTACTCAAGGACCACAAGGAAGCATCAAGATGAAAGCCTTGATCTGGTCGTAAGACCTTAATTAGTGTGCTGACCATTGTTGTGGTAATAGACAGATGGATCATTGGGACTAGGAATAATTGTCCATGAGGACTCCTAGTCGGTATATGGGTTGCTTGCCTACTCAACTACAAATAAGAAATATCACAATCACTTATTCCACTTTATCCATTTGGAACTTTCACTATCACCATGAACCGTGTCTCTTCGCGCCTTACTTTTTATCTGTAGGACCTCCAAACACCTTTCTCTTCTTTACTTCTAAGAAATTTACTCCTTATTTATTTCCTACGCAAGTTTCCTCTATCTTTTACTTATAACCCTCCACCATATGAAATTGCATTCAATTCACTCAAGACCGATGACACCATGAGTGCGACAGAAACGCCGCCTAAAAACACTTGCCGAAGCTCCTTGTTGGGATCGATATAAAAACTAGAATTAATATTTCCGCTAAAACATTCTCTAACGAACCCATACACTTGCAAGCCATCAAGATATTTTCTAGCGCCGTTGCTAGGGATCTAAGCGCTAAGTGTTGTTTCTTGACAACACAGTTGTTGACACCATTCATGATCTCCATTGAATACAGAGGTACCACTCGATCATGAAGAACTTATTTACCTCTGTAAATTGATCGTGTTCCAATTGAAAGACATCTAGAGTTTATTGAAAGATTTTATAACTCAAGTATCGTATACGTGAACAGTTTGATTCCATTGGTGGCACACTTGACCATCACCCGAGGGGCTGAACCTGAGCTACCATTGGGAGAATATGAGAATCCATCTAGGCACTTAAGTAAGATGTCTATTCTTTGCCCCGAACTTGAAGTCCAGGAATTCAAAATATATCCTGAGCTAATTTATATGATGAAATAAATTCCTTTCGCAGGAAAAGAAGAGGAAGATCCTAATGACCACTTGACAAGGATTCATGACCTCTGCGCCACTCTTAAACTAGCAAGTTTACCAATAGAGTTTGTACTCCTTAAACTCTTCCGCTGGTCACTGAAAGATAATACTTTTACTTGGTTACAATTATTATCTAATCATACTATAAAAAGCTAGGAAAATTGCATCCGAGAATTCATGCATAAATATTGTTCATTTACAAAACTCATGCAAATTAAACGTAGCATAACAAACTTTTTCCATACAGTTGGAGATTTTTTTATCAAGCATGGAATATATTTTATGCAATGATTATGAAAGTCCCAAATCATGGTTTCCATGATCATTTACTGATCCAATATTTTTACAATGGGCTTAATGAAGGAGGAATATATGAGCTGGTCGGGTGCGGAATATATATCTGCCCCAATCAACAATACTTCTCCTTCAATCTCGTTGAATCTATGCAAGGATGGAGGAACAAGTGGTTCTACATCCTCGACGAGAAGCTAAACAACCAGTTGTATGGCCTACTTCCCTACGACGCCGGCGCGATGGTCTCCAGGAAGCGCTTGTGGTCAAACGACATTCCTTCGGGTGAAACCGAGGTTGTCGAGGCACTGTATAAGCGCGTGGAGGCTCTGCAACTGGTACGAGGCCAGGAGGTGACCGACATCAACATCATCCGCACCTTCCTCAAGCGTCGGGTACAACCCCTCCAAGATAGGGCGTACCCGATGTTTTTGTACTCTGGTGTCAACGACCCTACTAGGGTATCATTCAAGGAATTCTCCTCGATGGACCTCGGCAGGGCCCTTAGGCCCTTACTGTTCCTCAAAGCTGACGAGGCTCTACCAGAGAAAATGTTGACTGAGCCTTTTAGCACTGTCAGGGAGGTTCCCTAGGTGAGTTTTTATTTGCATGTAATGCGGCTTTGATGTTGCTGGTCTTCATTGTGCTTGAATCTGACATTATTTGTTTATATTGTGCAGAATCTCAAGGTGGAGGACATGATGCATCCCCTTCCTGAGAAGTACACGAAGGCTCCTAACGATGGGGATGCGGATGAGTCAGAGTCGATTGTCCCTACCGCTCAATCTTCTCCGAAGGAAGAAGCCCCCGAGCATATCAATGGCAACTTCCTCAAGAGGAGCCGAAGAAAAGCTTCGGATGCTTCGACGCTTCCGACACCGAAAAGGCCTGCATTCCTGATGGAGCACACCTTTGCTGAAGGTGCGACCTCTCCAATTCTGGCTATGCCTATTCGGGCTGTGGCTCCTCAGCCGCAGACCAAGAGGCAGAAGAAGGTGTCGGTATTTGACCTCTTCGACATTGCCTCGTAAGTGTCTTCTTAGCTTGTCTTTGACATGTGTTGCAATACTTCTTGACTGATAGTTGTTGTGTTGTTGTTGTGTTAGGGGGGTCCTCTCCGGATGAGTCTGTGAAGGACGAAACTGAGGAAATTGTTGTGGAGTCGAAAGCACCAAGTGCTGGTGCTACAACACCCCGAAGACGGTGGCTAACTCCGATATCAGCTCTTCGAGTTCCTCCAAGGTGAGGACTCGTGAAGTTGTTGTTCAGAAGACACAAGAACAACCCTCGGAGACGTCGGGTGAACACGTAAGTGCCCTTGATTCATCATCGATGAGCCTCCAAGTTCTTCTTCCTTTTGACTTGGAACCTTCTGATGCAACCCTTCATCCAAGATCTGAAGCGCCTTCGCCAGCAGTATCTTGGATTAGATACGGAGTTTCATTAGCTACGCAGTAAATGTTCTATTGTTCATGCTTTTTCGACTGCTTGCTCTTGATTTCTTTGTTTGACCTTCTCCCTTTGGTTTGCAGAGGAAAACAATGTCGCGCTCTGTCGACTCGACCCGGTGGAGAAGATTTGTAGCTAGGCGGAGATCAAGGCAGAAAGCACCATGGAGGCCCTCGAACGCTTCAAGCTGGAAGCTAAGGAGCGCGAGGAGAAGCTAAAGGAGAATGCGATTGGGTTTGAGAAGGCAATAGCGGAGAAGCTGATGACCGCCGTCCAGACATTGTTAGGTAAGTTAATCGAGTCATACGAGATGTTATTCTTCTTTCTCCATGCTTTTTTGTTTTTTCAGTTTGATTCGCTTCCTCGTGTTGTAGAGGAAACTGGCGTCGGTTTCGACCACCATGTCTTGGATCATGGGGATCTCCTAGCAGATGCAGTTGCTACGGTCGAAGACCGCTGCAGCTCCACCCTAGATACCCTGGCGAAGGGCAAGGAGGTCCTCAAACGCTTTCATCAGGAGACCTGAAGAATGCAGCCATTGACGACATCGATTCCTTGGCAAAGACCTTGGAAAGGGATGCACCCGCCGAGTACAAGAAGGCACAAAAGGGCACACGTGCTTCCCTTGGACTAGCGATGGCTCTGGTGTGTGGCGCACAGCTGGACCTCAACAAAGCCACCTCCAAGATGCCAGTGGCACTGGACGGCACCGAGGTAGCATTTCCTTCATTCGCCTCACATTGCAAAAGTATGGTCCTCGACTCATCGAGCTACCTACGAGATACGTGGCCAAGCAGAAATGACTGGCCACAGAGGAAGCCATGGAGGCGGGGACTACCTCAGGTGCCATGGACCCCAAGGGCCCCTTCGCCTAGCTGCCCCTCTAGTTTATTTTCTTGTTTTGTAGTAATGACATGTAATGTCTTGTACCGAGGGATCTTGGAGCTACCATGTGATTGCCTCGTATGTGAATATATGCTTTCCTTTTGCTGGTGCAATTTGTCTTGTCCTTATGGCTTGTTTCTTTATGCCTCATTGATGCGGCTCAGTATAGAGCTTCGTTGGGAGACCCGAAGAGGAAGGTATGATGAGCACGACAACAAGTTTTCCCTCAGTTCTGAAACCAAAGTTATCAAACCAGTAGGAGCAAGGAAACAACTCCAAGGTGTTGCTAGCAACTAGGAATCCTGCACAACACAAACTCAAGACTTTGCCCCAACTTACAGTGGGGTTGTCAATCTCACTGGTTTGCTGGAAACAAAGGATTAAACGTATGGTGTGGAAGGTAATGGTTGCTTGCAGAAAGTAAACAGTAACATTAGATGATGTAACAATAGTAAAGATTGGATCGGGGTCCACAATTCACTAGAGGTTTTCTCCTTAAGATAAATAACAGAACATGCTGGGTAAACAAATTACAGCGGGGCAATTGACAGGACTGAGCAAGGCATAACAATGCAATACTAGACATTAATGATCCTATGAGATTTGATTACAACAATATACATAGACCTCCACCCGACTGCATCTATGACTAATAATCCACCTTCAGGTTATCATTCGAACCCCCTCCAGTATTAAGTTGCAAGCAACGGATAACTGCATTAAGCAATGTGTGTAAAGTAAACAATACAATTGTTCCATGAACAAAAGATTATTGTTTTCTCCCTAGTAGCAACAACACATCTACAACCTTAGAGATTTCTGTCACTTGCCCAGATTCAATAGAGGCATGAACCCACTATCGAGCATAAATACTCCCTCTTGGAGTCACTAGCATCTACTTGGCCAAGATATCTACTAGAGACGGAGATCATGCAAGATCTCAAACAACATAGACATGATAGAGTCAATAATCAATAAGACATGATAGAATCAATAATCAATCTGACATAGTAATCTCAATATCCATCATATCCCCGCAAACACAACATGCATGATTACAAATAGATGATCTTGATCATGAACGGAGCTCACAAGATCTAAACATGATAGCACAAAGGAGGAGAAACAACCATCTAGCTACTATATGGACCCATAGTCCAAGGGTGAACTACTCACACATCATACCAGAGGATGGCATGGTGATGAAGAAGGCCTCCGGGATGATCTCTCCACTCCGGGAGGGTGCTGGGAAGAGCTTTAAATCCCCTGATCTAGGGACAATGGTGGCGGCGGCTACAGACTATTTCATGGAGATCTGATTGGGTGCTCAGGGTTTTGGTATTGGGGGGCTTATATAGGCGAAGAGGCAAGCCAGGAGGGTGACTAGGGGGGCCACACTCTGCCCAGGCGTGGCCTAGGGTGGGCCCGCGCGTGGGGGGGGGGGCACCCTGTGGCTCCCCTCTGTCTCCCCTCTAGACTCTGTGTTCTCCTCGGTGAAATATTCACTTTGGCTTTTGTCCCGTCCAATTCCAAGAATATTTCCTTACTAGCTTTTCTGAAACCAAAAACAGCAGAAAACAGGCAACTGGCACTATGACATCTTGTTAATAGGTTAGTCCCATAAAATGTATAAGAATACCTCAAAGTGTAGACAAAGCAAAGCAAAGCTGATACTAAACAAGCATGGACCATAAAAAATTATAGATATGTTTATGACATATCACTCATAGGGCTCTTCGAGTGTCATTCCAACGAGCTTGCTTGTTCCATTGGCTATCGCTCAGCCGAGAGATAGCAAGGCGTCACAGCTGCCACCGCTGCGCAACCACATCCGAAGCTTGGAAAAGGATATCTCCATTATCCGTGGCCACACCGATGTGTGTGTCGTGGTGGTATCACGGCAGATGCCATGGGTAGGCTAAAGTATGGAGCCAATAGATGCTAGAGGGTTCTGGGGAGGGAAGATGTAGTTGATTCTACACACAGAAGATTAAGGAAAAGGTCTTTATTTCTTCTTCCTTGGGCTACAAGTGCTCCTTGAGCTGTATACAGGGAGAAGAGAAGAACTTTACCAGCCTAACGGCTCTACCTCTAGTCGATCCCCCTTCTGAGTCCAAGCCTCTCCTTATAAAGGAGAGCCCTGGGTTCCTTTAGGGCTGACGTGGCTAGCATATTCGAGGAATATGCTTGTCCCAATATAGCAGTTCGGCGCCCCCCTTTCCCTGTCGCCCCTCTAACGAAGGCAAGGTTCCAGAGGGCCCCTCCTGTGCGCCTCGGTCTTCTGGACTGTCAACTCCGTGACCTCCTCCTGCCTCTCTGTCGCTCTGCGCCTTTGTCCGTAGCGCTTGGCTCTGCTCAGATTCTCCCTAGCTTGCAGCTAGGGTTTGACTTCAGGCTTCTCCTTCTCCTGCAAGCCTCATATCATTCGGTCCTTCCTTGCATAGCTCGGATCGTCCTTCACCTGCATCAAGATCACTCAGGCTAATCCGGCCGACTTACGTAATATCTCGGCCGGGTAATGTCTTAATATACATATAAGGGCCTCTCTCCTCCATATGTCGGCCGACTTCTACAAGACTCGGCCGACTTAGACTTTAACTCGGAAACCAGACGGGGATCGTACCTTCGTCTTTCCCCGTCTTTAACCTACCCGGGGTCACCCCCCCACATTAGTCCCCGAAGCTGGTGTGGCCCTGCTGATAACTTCGGCCGGGTCGTATCAGCTTCATCACATTTTTCTGTATTGTTTCCGAGTTATCTTTTTCTCGTCCGAGGTACCCATGTTCCTTCTCTCGTACGCCTTGTCCTACGTGTCACTCCCATCATTGTTCTTCTAGTTTTTTGTTCCTCTACAGTATTTACTGACAGGCTACAGTTAACACTGTACCTGCTGCACCGTCGCTGCGACGCCTCGTGTGCCGTTTCCCTGGGGGATCGCAACCTTCTTCGTTCCTGTGTGGCCGTTGGTGCGGTTCCACTTATCGTCGTGCGTTCGTGCCGCACACACGATCTACACGGTCAACTACTTCACCCACGATCCCACTACCCTGTTTGTGGCTCAACTATAAAGAGGGGCGCGGCGTCTGGGAATTCACTTTTCCCCTTCTCGTTCGCCTGTGCCCTTCTTCTTCCTCTCGCTTGTGCGCCCTCTCGCAGCTCCGCCGCCGCGCGCTCATCAGAGCTTCCGACGGCGAGGACTCCGCCGCGCCGTTCTGTCCGCCTCGCCTGCGCTCACCAGCTCCGGCACCGTCGTCGGTGAGTTCTTTCCGGCCGCATTGCCTAGGTTTTACACTAGATTTCTCCGTTTCGATCTTGTGTTCGTGCGGCGGTTCCTCTGCTCCTCTGCCACCGTTCCCGTGCAAAATCACGACGGGGCCTTGCAGCTCTAAACTTTCCTCCGCCGCCAGCTCTTCTTCCGGCGATCTTTCCGGCGAACCCATGTCTAGCTCGTTTAGTGGCGCTCTGGTAGAGGATGATGGCGCTGGCTCTGGGCCCAAGCGAGGCTCGTGGCAAGGCTCTTATGTTACACGCCGCGAGATTGAGTGGCTTATCCGAACTCGGAGGATTCCCGCCGAGGTCTCCTGTCGCTTACCCGGCAGCGAGTCCTCTCCGGATGTTAGGGAGGGCGAGTATGTAGTTTTTATGTCGCACTTCGCGCGTGGCTTTGGTCTCCCTCTTAGAGATTTTGCTAGAGAGTTTCTCGACTACTTCGGCCTTCAGCCGCATCATCTTCCTGCGAATGCCATCGCTTCTCTTTCTGCTTTTATCTCCGCCTCAGAGGGATACTTCGGCCTATGGCCGTCTGTGCACGTCTAGTCGAAGTTCTTCCAGATTCGTTCTAATGTAGTCCCTGACAAATCTCTGCACCCTTCCGAGAAATTTCTTACTCAATGTGGGGCAGCGTCCATTACACCTCGGAGGAAATCCGTATTTCCTCGCGTCACCGGGTTAGAGTCGTGCAAGAAGTGGCACAAATCCTTATTTTACGTCAAGAACAGAGGGACAGAGGACAAGATTCGGCTCCCTGCCTTCTCAATTGGTCCGCCTTCTAAGGTGAATTGGCTCTACAATCCGAGGAAAAGTCATGCCTTGGCCGAGGCTTTTGAGATTCGGCTTAAAGAGCTGATCCGCGCCGGGTTATGCGGCGAAGAACTGATGGCTACTTTTATTAGTAGCCGGATCTGCCCATTCCAGAAGCGGACTCACAAGCTGTGCTACATGAGTGGTCCTCTTGACCCTAACCGAGTCTCGACCGTGGAGCTGGTCAATTACCTTATCTATAAGCGTGTCCGAGCTATCTTTAAGACGGAGATGCCTGAGGATTGGGCTTGGGGATTGAAACCGTTCACCCGCGATCGTCCGCCTCCCGAAGTAAGCTTAATCAATAACGCTCTGCTATTCCATTGTTTTCGTAATGGATTCCGCTAACTTTATTTTTCCTCGTCTTGCAGAGGTTCGCAGAGCAGAAGAATGAGGATGCCGAAGTTTTGTTGCTTCAGTGGCCCGCGGACCGGAGCACCCCGGATACCGGTGAGCCGGACTCGGAGGAGTTCGTCCCTAAGTCGGATCCTGTCCCGGCTCGATCTCGTGGCAAGACCTCGGCGCACGAGGAGGAAGGTGATTCGGACGAGGTCCAAATTCTTGAGGTAGTTGCCGCAATGCCTATTTCTTATGCATTTCCGGCTTCTACTTTCCCAGCTAATCCGGCCGGTTAGGTTCACGACGCCGAGCCTATTGCTTCTCGACCCCCTGTTACCTTGGGGAAACGCGGGGCTCCTTCTAGTGCCTCGGAGGCGGTCCCCAAGAAACGAACGAAGAAATCCGCTTCGAATCCTCCCAGGCGCAAGATTATGCTTGGGGTCGCCAGGTAAGTTCCTTTTGCTCGTATTTCTTGTTTCTCTCTTTCTGTTTTTCATACTGACATTCTTTTTTCTTTCTTTATTTTGCAGCGCTCTGCTTTCTGTTAAGCCCGGCGGTCCTAGCATGACTAGCCGCCCGACTCGGCAGCCGTCTCCTCCGCCCGTCGATGATACTAGGATCCCCAGTCCTGCTCGTGCTGCCTCTCCTCCAGCTCCGAATCCATCGCCTCCTCATCGCGACGTACCTAAAACTCCTTTTGTCGACAGTGATTCCAATCGGCCCTCCGAGATTTCCATCGAACCCGTTGCCCCTTCTGTGGGTCCCAGCGCCGCTACTGAGCCTCTATCTGCCCCAGCAGTTTCTACAGCCACTCCAGCCCCGGCCGAAGAGGTCGTTATCCCGACGCCTTCTGCGACCGTGACTCCTGCTGCTCCTGAAGACACCTCCCCCATTACCGAGGTATCGCTTCCTGCTGATGCCTCGTCTAAGGAGAGAAAAGTTGTTGCCACCAAGGCTTCCTCTTCCCAGAAAGGTCTTGTCGGCTCTTCGCAGCCGAGTATTGCCGACATGCTGCGCAAGGGAACTGCGCCTACCAAGGCCTCCGTTGCCTCGGCTGCCAGCACCCAGCTTGCTCTTCATAAGAGCCCTGCGGCTGCAGTGATTACACAACATGTCCGGGGTAAGGTCTTAACTCGGACTGCTAGTGGGAATAGCCTTGGCTCGCTGGTGGAGTATGCCAATAACTGGAATGCTGCTGATCATTTTGAGGGTAATCCCATCAATCAGCCTTTTCAGCTTTCCGACATCAGCGGCCGTTTCGATCAAGCCGCCAAGTTCATCCTTGATACTAACAAGATGAATGAGGTAATTACTGCTTTGCGGAGTTTAGATTAGTTCCCCAGATGTTACTATATGCTCTAGTCCCCGAAACTTGCAAGGAAATAACTTGTTATATGCTTGGGAGTTTAATGCTGCTTTACTTAATTTAACTTTATTTCTAGGGTTCGAATATCCGGACACTTAGATCCGAGTTAAGTTTTGCTTGATTCGGATCTGATTTAGCTTCGAATATCCAGACACCTAGATCCGAGTTAATTTTTGCCTGACTCGGATCTGACTTAGCTTTGAATATCCAGCCACCTAGATCCGAGTTAAGTTTTGCTTCACTCGGATCTAATTTAGCTTTGATTATTCATTTATCGTTTTGCTCCATTGTTCAGGTTGCACATGACCGGCGAACTGCCGAATTTCAGAGGTTGCTTTTCTCGCATCGCAAACTGGAGGAAAAGTATGAGAAAATCCTTCCTGTGGTAAAAAAGGCTGGTAAGTCGATAGTTCCTTTTTGTTATTCTCGACATTCTTATTGATTTGTCTGCTAGATGCCGACTCACTTTTTTGGTGAACAGGTAATATTAATAACCTCAACATTCGTCTTGAGAAGAAAGTTAAGAGCTTGGAAGGTTAGTTTACCTTTTATCTTAGACCTTTTCCCTTTTTAACATGTGTGCTAAGCTTGTTTATTTCGTTTGGCTTTGGTAAAGCCGAGTTGCAAACCTTTGCAGCGTCTCACCAAGATTGCACGCCCATGCCTGACGTGATGCTGCATTTTTTAGAACAAAACGCTACTCATTCGGCGGAGCTAAAAGAAAAAGACGATGAAATAGCTCGCCTACGGGCCGAGGTGGAGACCCTTAAGCTTTCTCAGAAATCCGAATTAGAAAAGGTCGACCAGGAATTCTCCGAAGAGAAGAATCGGCTGGCTTTGGAGCTGCAGAAGAATAAAGAACTCCTCGAGGCTGCCGAACTGAAAACTCAGGGATTGAGCGAGGAAATTGCTAGTTTTGAGAAGAGCAAGGTCGATTGGGCCAAGGACCTTCAGATAATGATGAGTTACATTCATCGTAAGTTTCTTAGCACAGCCGAATTATATTTTTGTCTTTGTCCCTGCTGCCGCCTGACACGTTCGTGTTTTGCGCAGATCATTTTTCCGAAGCTAAGCCCGTGAGTTCTAAAGCGGTTCTTGCAGCTCGTGTGCGCCGAGGTGTTCCTGTTGCCGCTGACTCAGAGTATTCAATGGAGGATTTCTTGGTTGCCGTTGGTGCTGCAGTTGGTCCAATGAAGATTATGGGCCGGGATTTGGTGCAAGCAGCTATCCGAGCTTACCACGTTCTTTGGTCGAACACTTCTGGGACTCCTGATATCAACGAGGTCGAATTACTGGTGAAAAGACTGATGGCATCTGAGAGGCAACTAAGTCTCTGGAGGGAATCAGCCGGGCGCGCTGGCGCTGATATTGCCCTTACTGTTATCATGTCATGGTATGAAGACATTTCTCTTGATATCCTGAGAAACTTGTGCACTGGTTCCCGCTGGGTTGAGGATCCCACTTTTGTTGCTCTTCGGCAAGCTCGTGCCTTCCAACTCGTCGAGTATGCCGACGTGCACACCTGGAATGAAGGGCCGAGTTTTCTTCCAGACTCGGATGAGGAGGTCGTAGTTGAGGATGCCTCGGACAACAATTCGGCTGAGCAAGGGGAAGGTGAGGATGACTCGGCCGCATCTGACAGCTCCAGTTCAAGCTCGGACAGCAACGGCGATGCGCCGTCCTCCTCCAAAGGTACTGGGCATTCTACCGCACAGACTGATGCTCCTGAGCAGCCTCGGGCTTCCGCTGAAGTTGCACCTGGGTCTATGGAGGGAGAGGCAACCTCAGTCGAAGTTCCTCCTACGTCGGAGTGCCCAGCGCCTGACCAAGTTGCTGCCTCTCCAGCGAACAATGCTTAAGTTATTTCTTATCCCTGGCATGCCGGGCGTATGATGTAGGCGAAACATTTGTCCGCTCTCTGTATGATTTAAATTTCTTTTGCCGTGTACTGCTGTGACATATACGCTTGTAGCTGTTACCATTTGGTTAAGTGGGTGTTCGTCCGAATTCTTGCTTTGGTGGCCCGCAATTTCCTGATTTTAGGATTTATCCTTGCCTTTGTTTTTTTTCATGGTTTATCCAAGTAGTCTAGGCGTGAGCTCTGAATATCATATAATATTGATCTGTTCTGAACAGAGGTTGACTACTACCTTGGGACAATATATGGCAATCCCTGAATCACTGTTTATCGCGCCGAACTTCAATATGTAAACCAAATTTCAGAAATAATATAAGACCAATACGGAGGCGCTCCTCAGGGTAGTGCTCAACATAAAACTTAGGCAGCATATGGCAGTCCCCGAGTCGCTGCTTTGGATGCCGAGGTTCAAATATTTAATATGAAATGAAAATAATATATGGCATTCCCCGAGTCACTGCTCTGGGTGCCGAGGTTTAAATACACAACATGAAATTGAGATGACATATGGCAGTCCCCGAGTCACTGCTCTGGGCGCCGAGGTTCAAATACATAACATGAAATTGAGATAACATATGGCAGTCCCCGAGTCACTGCTCTGGGCGCCGAGGTTCAAATACATAACATGAAATTGAGATAACATATGGCAGTCCCCGAGTCACTGCTCTGGGCGCCGAGGTTCAAATACATAACCTGAAATTGAGATAACATATGGAAGTCCCCGAGTCACTGCTCTGGGTGCCGAGGTTCGATACATCATTGGTTCTTGACCTTGAGATACAATGCTACGAGTAAAATGGTCGAAGTAAAGCTACATTCCATGGACGCTTCGTTTCTTCGCCAGCTTTGTCTGCCTTGTTCCTTCCGGGGGGCTGATCATCGATTACATAATAGGCATCGTTATCCAATGCTTTGCTCACAATGAATGGTCCCTCCCATGGAGGTGACAACTTGTGCATGCTGGCCGTGCGTTGCACCAGCCGGAGGACTAAATCTCCTTCTTTGAACACCCTTGGATTCACCTTCTTGCTGTGATATCGTCGCAGGTTCTGCTGATAAATAGCTGATCGTGATAGTGTCAATTCTCTGGCTTCTTCTAGCAGGTCTACAGTATCCTGCCGAGCTACCTCGTTTATCTCCGAGGTTGTATACTGAGTAACTCTTGGCGAATCATATATTATGTCGGCTGGAAGTACGGCCTCTGCCCCGTATACCAGAAAGAATGGTGTATAACCTGTTGATCTATTCGGAGTAGTCCTGAGGCTCCATAGTACGGCTAGGAGTTCCTCAATCCAACATCCTGCCGACCTTTGCAACGGTTCGACAAGCCGTGGCTTTATTCCTGATAGCACCAGTCCATTAGCCCTTTCCACTTGCCCATTAGATGCTGGGTGAGCCACAGAGGCAATATCTAGCCTTATGTGTTTCTCTCTGCAAAACCTGGCGAAGGCTCCTTCTGCAAAGTTTGTGCCATTATCTGTAATAATACTGTGCGGATACCCATATCTTAAGATAATATCTTTGAGAAATTTCACTGCTGTGGACCCATCGCATTTTTTTATTGGTTTCACTTCAATCCATTTTGTGAACTTGTCCACCATAACCAATATGTGGGTCATTCCTCCTCGTGCCGGCCTAAATGGTCCCACCATATCTAAACCCCATACAGAAAATGGCCAAGTGATGGGTATTGTTTTTAACTCGGCCGATGGCATGTGTATTTTGGTTGCGTATCTCTGACACCCATTGCATTTTTTAACTAATTCTTTTGCTTCTTTCAATGCCGTTGGCCAATAAAATCCATGCCTGAACGCTTTGGCTACCAAGGCACGAGATGAGGCATGGTGCCCACATTCTCCTTGGTGTATATCTAGGAGGATCTCCTGACCTTCCGCCGAACTCACACACTTCTGCAACACGCTTGTGACGCTTCTTTTATATAGCTCATTGTTTATGATTGTATAAGCTTTTGCTCTCCTTACAGTTTGTCTAGCTAATACCTCATTACTCGGCAACATCGAGTCTTTTAGGTAAGAAAATATGGGTTGCGCCCATAGCGGTGTGACTTTTTCTGGTGTGATCTCACTGTCTATTTCCATGTTTTCTGCCGACATACCTATCTCGGCTTTCCCCATGATTGTGCTTACTTCGGCTGTCCTCCTATTGGGGGGTTCCGAGTTATATTGCTGATCTACTTCCATTGGCGCGTTACCTTCTGCTGAATTTGCCGGGATAAAGATAGATTCGGATTCTGGTGATGGGATTATCGATGGTTTCCTGAGGTGTTCCAGGGCAATACCCGGAGGAATTGATTGCCGGGTTGACCCTAGTTTTGACAACGTGTCTGCGGCATCATTTTCTGCCCGAGGTATGTGGTGAAATTCACATCCTTCAAAGTATCCACTGATCTTTTGTACGTGAAATCTGTATAAAGCCATATTAGCATCTAATGCGTCCCAACTGCTTGAGACTTGCTGTACTACTAGGTCCGAGTCGCCATAGCATAAGATTCGGCGTATGCCAATTTATTTTGCTACTTTCAATCCATGGACCAGTGCTTCATATTCGGCTACGTTGTTGGACGCAGCAAAATGTATTTGTAACACATACTTCAGTTGGTCTCTTTTAGGCGAGGTTAACACTATTCCTGCCCCCAAACCATTCCTTAGTTTGGAACCATCGAAATGCATAGTCCAATAATTTGGATCTGGCAATGGTGGCTCATACTGCACCTCGGCCCAGTCTACGAAAAAGTCGGCGACCGCCTGAGATTTGATTGCATCTCTCCTATCAGATTGTGGAGCGTATGTCGACAACTCGATTGCCCATTTTGCTATTCGGCCACTCGCGTCTTTGTTGCTCAATATGTCGGCTATGGGCGCCTCACAGATTACTTTGATGGGATGCTCTTCGAAGTAATGTTTAAGCTTTTTCGCCGACATATATACCCCATAGGCCATCTTCTGATAATGTGGGTAGTTCTGTTTTGAAGTGGATAACACCTCACTTAAATAGTACACCAGCCTCTGAACTGACTTACCATCTTCAAGTCGTTCCACTACGACTACATCACTCACTACTCTGTTGGTAGCCGCTACATAGAGTAACATAGGCTCTTTTAATAATGGAGAGGCCAAAATGGGTGCGGTGACTAACATCTTTTTCAACTCATGAAATGCGATGTACGCTTGTGGAGTCCAAATGAATTTATCCGATTTCTTCATCAGCTGATAGAGTGGTAGCGCCTTCTCTCCTAGCCGACATACAAACCGGCTAAGCGAGGCCAGACAACCCGTGAATTTTTGTACATCATTTAAACATTTTGGCAATTCCATTCTTTCTACTGCCTTTATCTTTGTTGGTTTGGCCTCTATACCTCGGCTAGATACAAGAAAACCGAGTAATTTTCCTGCCGGCACGCCAAATGTGCATTTTTCTGGATTAAGCTTCATTCGGAACCTTCTCAGGTTCGCAAAAGTCTGCCGTATATCTTCCAATAATGTTTTTCTTTCCTTGGTTTTGATGACCACATCATCTACATATACTTGTACATTTTTTCCTATCTGATCGTGTAGACATTTTTGCATGCATCTCTGGTATGTCGCTCCTGCATTTCGCAGGCCGAATGGCATTGTGCGATAGTAATAAGCCCCGTACGGGGTAATAAACGCGGTCTTTATTTGATCGGCCAGATTTAACGGTATCTGGTAAAAACCAGAATACGCGTCTACAAATGACAATAACTCACAACCAGCGGTCGAATCAATGACTTGGTCTATTCTAGGCAATGGAAAAGGATCTTTTGGACACGCCTTGTTCAGGTTGGTGTAATCGATACATATTCGCCATACAATGGCTACATTGGGATCATCTTTATTCTTTTCTACTAGCACCGGATTCGATAACCAATCCGGGTACAGCACTTCCATGATGAATCCGGCCGCAAGGAGCCGAGCTATTTCATCTCCTATTATTTTTCTCCTGTCTTCGGTGAAGCGGCGGAGAGGTTGCTTCACCGGTCTTGCTCCTGGCCTCACATTCAAAGAATGCTCAGCCAACTCCCTCGGAACACCTTGCAGATCCTGAGTTGACCATGCAAATATGTCCCGATTCTCACGGAGGAAGTTGGTGAGCTCGCTTTCCTATTTAGCGTCCAGGCCTACACCAATAGTAACAGTACGCTCCGGGAATTGCTCATCGATCTGAAATTTCTTCGTTTCTTTAGTCGGCTGAAAAGAGACACTGCCATGCGGGTTGGCTAGCGCCGGCATGTTCAGCTGTGCCGACTGAGCGAGGGCTGCTACCTCTTGAATCCTTCTCTTCTCTCTTGCTATAACCAATGATTCGGCCAAATTCGACCCGCTGAAGCACACTCCATTGACTTCTTGTAATCCCCTGCAACTGTTATTACTCCTTGTGGTCCGGGTAGCTTCATCTTCAGATAACTTACATGACAGTTGCCCATGAATTTGGCCAGCGCAGGCCGTCCGAGTAGAGCATGATAACAACTTTCTAGATCCACCACTTCAAACTCTAAGTTTTCTGCTCTACAGTTATCTCTTGTGCCGAATAACACATCCACTCGGACTTTACCAATGGGTTCGCAGGAAAGTCCTGGCACTATCCCATGGAAAGTGGTCCTCGTGGACTGCAGCATGTTCTGCGATATTTCGAGTTTATGCATGGTATCTTTGTACATGATGTTGATACTGCTTCCATTGTCAATGAGTACTTTTGAAAATTTCACATTGATGCTTGGTCCAACGAATGCCGGATCCAACGCGAGTGCATACGACCCTGGATTCGGCATTATCTTGGGGTGGTCCTTTATGCTCCAAGTTACCTCCTGATCTGACCAGGGCATATATCTTGGTACTGCCGGCATAACTGCATTTACTTCCATATGCCAGCGCTTCACACTCTGCTTGTCTTGTTGTTCTGTTGTGAACACGCAATAAGACTGATGATGTTCTCTGTAATCATTGCGTCTAGTATTCGCCTGATTTGTCCTTCCATCCTGGACTTGGTTCATCACTTGATGTACCGCATCTCTCCGATCCGAGTTATCGTACCTCGGGGGAGGAGGCGGTAACATCAGTTGATGTGCATTTGCTCCAGTCAATTGTGGTTGATGCTGTTGATGTACTTGATGGGGCGCTGCCTGAATGCCTATGGGGTTTCTCATTGCATTTTTCATCCACGCACATTGGCGGGTCGTATGGTTGGCTGGCTTGGATGGGTTTGACGTGTGAAATTTACACGGCTGATCTAACATAGATTCGAACGTGTACTTCGGCCTATCCTGCCACTGCTTCTTTTGTTCTGGGGTCCACTGTCTTTTTCCCTCATTCCTTGGTGTCCACTGCTGAGGACCATTCTTCTGTCGTTGAGTCGCTCCGTGACTCGGCGGATCCTGCGCTACTGCTGCCACTTGGGCCGAATTATATCTATAATCCGGCCTTTCTTCTCTTCTTCTTCCTCTGAAGTCACTGCGCCTGGATGACCCGGCCAAATCTCTTGCATATTGGTCTTGTGCTCCCGATGATCTGCCGACATTAATTCTGGTTGCGTTGGATCTCCTAATGCGTAGGAGTCCGCTATTCTGATAGTTTCTGCCAATGTGGTCGGCATATCTCTTTGCAAACGTTGCCACAACACACTGGCATACCGACATCGTTGAGCGAACCAAGCTATTGCCTGCGACTCTATAACTCCTTCACATGAGTTTCTCAGGTTACACCATCGAGTTAAAAACTCTCTATCTGTTTCATTCGGCCTCTGCTTGCACATGGCTAACTGTTGCGGCCTGTTTGGCCTCTTGTATGTGCTGGTAAAATTGCCGACAAACATTTCTTCAAAATCTAACCAACAGTTGATACTGGCCGCTGGTAGATTATTCAGCCATACCCTAGCTGGTCCTTCCAACATTTGTGGGACATACCGTACTGCCCATCGTAAGTTTCCACCCGCTATTTTCACAGCAGTGGCATAGTCAATCAACCAGTCTTGTGGCTTGGTACTCCCATTATATGTTTTCGTGCCTCTCGCTAGCTGAAAGTTCGGCACAGGTGGTTCGCCCATGATCCGTTGTCCAAAGCAAGTCGGACCTGGTGGACCCTGTTCTTCCAACAACTCGGACCGGTATAGCCGGTCCAGCTTCACTCTTGCATCATTTGATGGCAAATCTCTGTACAGAATTCTGTCTTGCATTCCATAGTGGTTATTTCCACCATGGATCGCATATTCCATCTCGGAATAACCATCATTATACCTTTCATTCACTTGATTGTGGCGAGCTGGCCTCGGTTCTCTTTCCTGCCGGGGTTCATGCCTTAGTTGCGGGTTGAGCGGCAGCTCTCTCCTTACTTCGACCGGGGTATTGTTCTCATGATTGCCTCTTGCGGGTTCTCTTCTGCCGAGATCTCCATTGCCTCGGCTTCCGCCGTCTTTTTCCACATGGCCGTCATTCCTCTCCCCACTGTTACCTCGGCTTGCATTGCCTCTGTTCTCATTTGCCTTTCCAGCCATTGCCGAATCATATGGAACAATTTGCTTGTTCCTCTTTCCTGAGGTTACTGCTTTGTCCCTTCGTGCATTATTTCTGGGTGAAGATGCCGCTGCCGCGGATAACGCAGGTGCTGCCCCTGCAGAGTGAACCATTCGCGAGGCCCCCGACCTCGTCCGGTTTGTTTTGAGTATTTCTTCATTTTGCTGGTTCGCGATGCGCACCAGCTCATTCACTCTTTCCTGCTGTTTCTGCCGGGCCTCCCCGGTCAACCCCTCTAATTCCAATGCTGCGGTATTTGCCGCTCTCAGGTTCTTTGCCGGGGTACTGTACCTCGGCAAACCCCAGTCACCTGATTCCGCCCTATGAGCATCATGCTCTTTGTTGATATCATCCATGAGGTTCTTCCCCCTTAATCTTAATTCGTCCACCCGTTCGGGTGCGACATCAAGCTTATTAGCTTTGGCATATTCTCTCAGGGTCCTGTTCAGGGAGTCCCGCAAGGCCGATACCTTTTTGGCCTCTACCAGCACCTTTTGCCTGGTTTCTTCTAACTCAGCTTGAGCATTTTCCGGATCAAGTATCAGCGCTACAGGTGTAGTAAAGTTTTCTATGGTCGCCTGAAGAATGTTCTCTGGCCTTTCCAGAGGTGGCCCTCTTACTCTTGGTGCCTTTGGGGTGGTGTCATGTACCTCCGTCGGGTTAGTCACTGGCGGGATTACCTCGGTGGATTTTGGTGCGGTCTGTCTGGGTGCGCCTTGTACGCCTGTGGCGGGTTCCCTGCTTGAACCGGCTGCTGCTGCTCCAGCTTGCACTCCGGCAGCGACCATCACCTCGACGCTGCCTGCAGGACGCGCTCTGGGCGGACGGCTTGCTGCGTTAAGAGGGGGCTCTCCTGCAACAACAACTTGGTGAGGATAAACGCCGGTGACGTCGACGCCGACGTAAACCTTGTGCCAACCCAGGCTGATGAAGACACCATTACGCGGGGGAGTTTTCCCCCTGAAGCTCCCTGCATTGTCGCTGACATAGTCACAGAGACCAAATCTATGGACCAAGCCAGAAACAACGCGCTCGCCCGTGTTGATGAAGTTTCCCGTCCGGATCGTGACTCCAGCTAGCACCGCTGCTGGCCCCACGGTGGGCGCCAACTGTCGTGGTGGTATCACGGCAGATGCCCTGGGTAGGCTAAAGTATGGGGCCAATAGATGCTAGAGGGATCTGGGGAGGGAAGATGTAGTTGATTCTACACACAGAAGATTAAGGCAAAGGTCTTTATTTCTTCTTCCTTGGGCTACAAGTGCTCCTTGAGCTGTATACAGGGAGAAGAGAAGAACTTTACCAGCCTAACGGCTCTACCTCTAGTCGATCCCCCCTTCTGAGTCCAAGCCTCTCCTTATAAAGGAGAGCCCTGGGTTCCTTTAGGGCTGACATGGCTAGCATATTCTAGGAATATGCTTGTCCCAATATAGCAGTTCGGCGCACCCCTTTCCCTGTTGCCCCTCTAACGACGGCAAGGTTCCAGAGGGCCCCTCCTGTGCGCCTCGTTCTTCTGGACTGTCAACTCCGTGACCTCCTCCTGCCTCTCTGTCGCTCTGCGCCTTTGTCCGTAGCGCTTGGCTCTGCTCAGATTCTCCCTAGCTTGCAGCTAGGGTTTGACTTCAGGCTTCTCCTTCTCCTGCAAGCCTCATATCATTCGGTCCTTCCTTGCATAGCTCGGATCGTCCTTCACCTGCATCAAGATCACTCAGGCTAATCCGGCCGACTTACGTAATATCTCGGCCGGGTAATGTCTTAATATACATATAAGGGCCTCTCGCCTCCATATGTCGGCCGACTTCTACAAGACTCGACCGACTTAGACTTTAACTCGGAAACCAGACGGGGATCGTACCTTCGTCTTTCCCCGTCTTTAACCTACCCGGGGTCACCCCCCAACAGTGTGGAAGTCGAAGACAGAACAAGCAGTCACGAGGGAGAAGTATCTCCTTGAAGAGTTCTAGCAGATTGGTGAACAGTTACAATGTAATTAACACTCGAATTTTTGTCTGCTATGCTAGTTGCTTTGTGCTTGGCTAATGAGATGCTGCTCATTGTAGTTGTCAATCTTCTTTCGTGGGAAGAAAAGGGGCATGTCAATATTCAACTGAACTGCCTTACCTAGCAAGAGCTGGAGGCCGGGGGCTTCTTCCGGATGGACCACGATTGGGCGATCATGGTGGCGACGGTGCAGGATCGCGTTCATCAGGTGCTTGAGGTATAGCCTTCGCTTCCATATTCACGGCTATGTTCCCTCTGGATGAGGCCCCATCCAGTTTCTTGGGACTTCTGGGGAAATTTTGAAGTATAGGTGTCGTGAAGGAGCCCGTGCGGCAGCAACTCGTTGTGGGTGCCAAGGCAGCATTGGCCCTTGTTCGACTGCATCGCCGGGATGTAGACTTGGCGGAGATAGCGGCGAGGCCGCCTATTCCTCCAGATGGAAAGGCGTGGAACATGCGCCCGCACTACCAGACAATTTCGCAGGATGCCGAAGACATTGTTCGACTCTTCGATGAGCGGACGAACGTGTTGCTTCGGCGTTAGTAGTGGTCGTCTCTCCTGCAAGTATTATTTAAAACAATGTAAAATTTCTATAGTTTTGATTGGGCTGTTGCTGCCCTTGTAAAGATTGTATAATATACTGCATGTGATGCTTTTCTTATGAAGTTGCATGTCCTTTTCGTTACCCTGCGAGTCCACCAACCTGAATGACAGGTCAAGGGCTATGGTACCCACGCGCCTTGCATCCGGACCCATGCGCTCTAGCCAAGAGCGGCTTTTGTGGGCGACGTGGCCTCCGTTGTCCTTCGAGGAGGATCCGCCAATGGGGGAGAGTGCTGCCCGTAAGGCACTTGATTCATCGACTGCTTGCCAACGCTGCTCGAGCTCTTTGTGCTGTGTAACTTGTCGATTGTGCTCCTTTATGAGGAGCCAGTGATAGCCCATCAACATATCAAGGGATGTGTCGATTGGTAGGGGATTGCCTCATACAGCCCCTGACTCTTTCCCACTCAGCCTCGTTGAGGTGGATCTGCTGGCGAGCCGATTCGCCCCCGTTGGCGTCTTCGGGATTCGTAGGGCCATTCCTGTTGGGATTCATATGCGGGGTGCCATTGGCGTTGATGTTTGGAGGGTGCCCTTAGTTTGCGGAATCATGGGCATGTGGATCAGTCCCGTTGCTGGCGTTGCCCTGGGTGTCATGGGCGTTGACTACGACCACACACATGAAGCAATGGGGGAGGCCGTTGCTCCCACAGCTCTCCGATCCAGAGTTGTAGTCTCCTTCGGATGGTGGGTCACATAGATCGGAGTTTGATACGTCCAAAACGTATCTACTTTCCCGAACACTTTTGCTATTGTTTCTCCTCTAAACTTGTGTGATTTGGATACAACTAACACAGACTGAAGCTATTTTTTAGCAGAATTATCTTGGTATCTAGTTTTTGTGCAGAAAATGAACTATCAGGAAAAATCCCGGAAAATATGCCAAAAATTATATTTTACCAGAAGATCCACGAAGCCAAAAGACGAGACGGATAAGGGTCCTGGCGGGCCCACACCCCTGCCAGGCGCGGGCCCACCACTAGTCGCGCCTAGGGAGGTGCAGCCACCCCAGGCACCCCCTCGGCCTCCCTCTGCGCCTATAAGTTGCCTTTCGACCTAAAAACCGAGGGGGGTTCGATAGTTTTCCAGAAAGAGTTCCGCTCCGCTGCCACCACTAGAAACCAAGATTCGGATCCAGAAACTCCGTTCTCGCACCCTGCCGGGACGGAGAATTTGGAGAGGATCATCACCATCGTCATCACCAACGCATCTCCATCAACCACCGATGTTTCCCTCATCCATGAGTGAGTAATCCCTCGCTGTAGGCTTGGGGATGGGGGGATTGGATGAGTTCTATCATGTAATCGAATAAGATCTGTTAGGGCATAGTGCCTAGTATCTCTATTAGTGCTATTTGACTTTGTTGCAACTTGTTGTGCTTAATGCTTGTCACTAGGGACCGAGTGCCATGATATCAGATCTGGACTTATTATTGAATCATTATGATAGTATTGTTTGTGATCTTATCTGCAAGTTGTGTACACATATCATTGTCCGGATCCAAAGGCCCCAAAGTGACAATAATTGGGACAACCGGAGGGGATGGCTGTGGTGTGAGGATCACATGTGTTCACAGAGTGTTAATGCTTTGCTCTAGTTCTCAATTAAAAGGAGCACCTTAATTGCCAGTAGTTCCCTAGAGGCCCCGCTGCCACAGGCTGACTGGACAGAAGATGTTGTACAAGTTATCATTGCGAGCACGTATGACTATATTTGGAGCACATGCCTAGGATTGTTTAGTACTTGGATGCTTGTTATTATTTATCTGCAATGCCCTAGATCTTGAAGTTACATGTTTAGACTCGTCCATGCAACGCCCGTCCATCCATCCCTATGCCTACCGCACTTGAATCCTACTGTTACCGTTACTATTACTATTGCTCCTATTTTACTATTGCTGTTGCTACTACCAAACTGTTGCTACTGATAAAATTCTGTGAGAAAGAACTATTTCCAGGTGCAGCTGAATTGACAACTCAGTTGCTAAGGCTTGCAAGTATTCTTTGGCTCTGCTTGTGTCGAATCAATAAATTGGGTAATACTACCCGTGAAGACTCTTGCGATCCCCTACACTTGTGGGTCATCAAGACTATTTTCTGGCGCCGTTGCCGGGGAGCATAGCTTTATTTGTAAGTTCACTTGGATCTATTATTGTTCACTGCTACTCCTTTCATCATGGGGAAGTCTTGTGATGGAAAGTTCCCTATTTTACCATCCACTACAAGAAGAGGTACAGTCCTAAACACCTCTGCTGCTCTAGATTCACTGTTTGTTATAAGCAAGCTTGTCACACCACCACCACATACACATGCTATACACACTGCTACTACTACTGAGTCTGAAACTGCTTTTAATGCTCATGATGTTACTTCTACTGTGCTTGATGCGAGTGGTTCATTAGGTCCTTTCCTAGATGCTACTATGGCTAGTCTAGGAAATACCAAAACTCCTAGTGAAGACACGGTTACACCTGTTAGCTCACCTGAGTCTAGTGAGACTTATGATATTAATGATGGTTACATTGAGTTCACTAATGATTTTGTTGAAGAGTGTCAAAACACACATGGTATTAGTTCTATTAAGAGTCACCTTGCTAGACGTACTATTATGCCTAAGCTGTCCTCTGATCCTAAGTTTGCCACCACTCCCATAGATATTAAAGATGAAGACTATGATTTCTCTCTTGATTTATCTTATTTAGATATTGTTGAGAAAGAACCTTTTTGTGGGACTGAAAATGAGAGTGTTGTGGCTCATATGAATGAGCTTTCTACTATGAGTGCTTTATTCTCTGATGATTTTAAGATGCGCAAGTACTTTGTTACTAAGATCTTCCCTTTTTTACTAAAAGGAGAAGCTAGTGATTGGTTTAATAGATTACCTCCTAGTTCCATTGATAGCCCTGATTGTTTGATTGCTTCTTTCTTCTAGAAATATTTTCCTCTCAGTGCTAGACATGCTGCTTTGCAGAGACTTTTTGATTTTAAACATGCCTTGATTCATGCACATCCTGGATGTCCATTGCCTAAGAATGAGCTTCTTGATATTTATTATAATGGACTAACTGATGATTCTAGGACCTACCTAGATAGCTTTGCTGATTGTGTTTTTAGGAAAAGGACTCCTACAGATGCTGAAGAATTAATGGCTAAAATAAGCAAGAATTATGATGATTGGACTTCAACTGAGCTAAATACACATGAGCCTATTACTCCTGAACCAATTGTGCCTGAACCAGTTCCAACACCAACACCAAAGAAGAGGGGAGTTATTACATTAAATGATGAAGTGATGAAAGAAGCTAAGAAGTATCTAAGAGAGAAATCTATTAGAGCTGAAGATGTGAAGAATCTACCTCCTATAGAAGAATTATGTAAGCCAATTCCCCACTCACCTACTATTGAGGTACACTCTCTCCAACACTCTGATGAAGGTGATATTCCTTATGGTAAGCCTCCTGATCAATGTTTAGAGGAACTTGACATTTTTATTATTAAGCAAGGTAATTTTAATAAACAAGTTCAGAATCATTTATTGGAAAACTCTAGAGCTATTAGAGAGTTGAAAGATATTTTAGAAAGAACATCAAATGATATTAAAATGCTTTGTAAACACTTTCAAATGGTTCAAACTCAACTTGACCAACTTGCTAAGGTACAAAAGGACATGTTAGTTAATGCTTTAGGAGATAAACATGCTTATGGAATTATAACTAGGAGTGGTATAGCTACTCAAGATCCTTTATACCCTGAAGGACACCCAAAAAGAATTGAGCAAGACTCTCAACAAGGTGATAGTAGTGGTAGTCCTCGTAATAGAAAGAAAAGGAAACATAAGATAGTTGAGAACCACTTGAACCTGCTATAGATCCTAATAGTATATTTGTCTCAGATGCTTAAACTGAGAGTGGTAATGATAAAAATGATGCTCCTGATAAGGAGGAAGTGGAGGAAGAACCTGAGAAGCACACTAAGAACACTAGGTACACAAAGGAAAATTTTATTGCTAATAAACATAGTAAAGAGAGAGAACCTTGGGTGCAGACACCTATGCCTTTTCCAGGTAAGAAACACAAGTCAAAGGAGGAAGAACACTACAACAAGTTTTGTGAGTGGATGAAGCCTTTATTTTTGCAAATTCCTTTGACTGATGCTATTAAGTTGCCTCCTTATTCAAAGTATATGAAGGATATTGTCTCTAATAAAAGGAAGATTCCTAATGAGGAGATTTCTACTCTATTGGCTAATTATTCCTTCAATGGTAAGTTTCCAAAGAAACTTGGTGATCCAGGTATACCAACTATTCCTTGCTCTATTAATAATAATTATGTTAGAACTGCTTTATGTGATTTGGGAGCTGGAGTTAGTGGTATGTATTTTTCCCTCTATAAGAGGCTCCAGCTAGAAAAGTTGATACCAACTGATATATCTTTGCAAATGGATGATAAGTCAACTACTATTACTGTTGGTATATGTGAGGATGTTCCTATTCAAGTAGCTCATAATTGCATGGTTTTAACTGATTTTGTTGTGCTTGAAATGCCTGAAGATGATAATATGTGTATTATTCTTGGGAGACCTTTTCTTAATACTGCAAGTGTTGTCATCAATTGTAATCAAGGAAAAGTAACATTCAATATTAATGACAAAGATCATACTGTCTATTTCCCCAAGAAGTTTGCTAAAAGCTATTGCCTAAATTCCATTGAAAATATTGAGAGCATCAAGGTTGGAGAAATATATTGTCCCATTCCACAAGAAAATTTTGAAACTATTATGATTGGGACCATTCCTATCAAGTATGAGGTAACATAATCACCTTGTGGAATGCAATGTTTTGTTTCATGTAAGATTGTTTTTGTAACAAGACTTGATCAACCTTGTTAACAAAAGGATTTATATAAAAAAAATAATGTTTCCACCATGGTTTTTCTTGCTTTCTTTTACCTTTCTCCTTCCTAGTCTTTGCCTTTATTTTGCTAGCTTTGGTTTTGTTATTTGTTTGCTTGTTAGTTTGTCTTAGAGCTCCTGTAGTTTGGATTTTGTTTGCTTTTGCTTCTTCTGAAAAAACTGTTTCAGCGAGAAAATCAATTTTCATACCCTACAAATTGGCCAAAAATAAAGTTTCTCGAAAAATCCCAGAAAATTTAAAATAAAATTTTCCTCGAAAAAGGGACAGAGAGACACCTGAAGTGACCCAGGGGGCCACCCCAGGCCACCACACCCATGGTAGGCGCGACCTACCTATGGGCGGCGCCTGGGGGGTCTGGCCCACCTGGGCCCCTTCAAGGTGCCCCCCACAGCCATCTTCTTCCTCTCTCCCGAAAAACACCGGAAAACTTGCTCAAGCTCGAGTTCTTGCTGTTCTTGCTCACGATTTTCGATCTCCTTGTTCAGCCCATCTTAAGTGCTGATTTTTGGAGGGATTGCTGCTTGGTATGTGCCTCCTCCACTTGTCCAATTAGATTTGTGATTAGTAGATTATATCTTGAGTATTTTGCTACTATAGGTGACAGGTTTTTTGAGCTTGCATGCTTGTTCTGTGCTTATAAACCTTATTTTGATGCATGTGTAGCCCTCTAGCAAGTTCCTATAGTAGTTGCTCACCGTTTATCAACTTAGAAATCACTTGGTTTGATGCTTGTCTAAAATTTCAGAAAAGGGGAAGTCATGGACCACCACACATTTGGTGAAATATTTGAGGGTGATGCACCTAGAAGGGCAAGGCTTCCAAGATCATCCACCAGTGTCAGGCCCTCATATAATGAGGATCTCATTACTCCGCGTTTTTTTGACGAGGGAGATGAGGGGGATGCGCACCCCTCCACCTTTCCTTGCCAAACTTTCTTGAGGGCTGCTGGGATTCTTAATGATTTTATGACCTTGGTTTGGAGGGCTGGACTAATGAGCCTTATGCAGGATGAGAGTGCACAATATGCTACGCTCACCAAAACATTTGTGGAGAGTTTCTCCTTTACTAACAGTGTGTTCCATCCAGATGTTTGTTTCAAAGTTTATGGCAGGTCTTACCATATGACATTGAAGAAATTTTGTGGAGCTCTTGGACTTGGTACAGCTGGGTCAGCAAAGAAGATTCCATCTTAGCCCGTGATGACCCACAAGTATAGGGAGTGTATCATAGTACTTTCGATAAATAGGAGTGTCGATCCCAAAAAGGAGCAGAAGGTGCTGAACAGTGGTATGGAGCAGGAAATCCCTGTGAATACTTAGCAAACGTATTTTTAGTGGTTTTCTAACAAGGCAACAAAACAAGGAGCAAGTAACAAAAGTAACAAACAAACGGAGCAAGTGGCCCAATCCTTTCTTAGCAAAGGACAAGCCGGTGGAAATACTTATAAGGACCAAACGTTCTCGAGGACACATGGGAATTCTGTCAAGTGCTTTCGTTTCAAATAGCTAAGTACTCTTCTCTGGTGTTTGTAAGTGTTGTGTGGGTGAACCTGTGCTAACATACCGCCCTTCCTAGGACTAATACATACTTGTGATTAAAACCCCTGCAAACATCCGTAACTATAGGAAAGTAATTAAGATAGAAATCTAACCACAGCCTTAAACTCTGAGATCCTACGCTCCCTTGTGCAAAGGTGTCCTAACGGGGGTTCAGGATTCTGTCACTCTGGCAAACCCGCGATTAGTATACAAATACATAATGCATTCCCCTAGGCCTATAAATGGTGAAGTATCATGTAGTCAACGTTCACATGACACCACTAGAAGAATAGCACCACAACTTAAATACTAAACCATTGAATAATAACTCATCACAGATTCACTACTAACAACATGACTTCTCCCATGTACTCAAGAACCAAACGAACTACTCACAAGACATCATATGGATCAAGATCAAAGATGATATGATAATGGATAACAATCTGAACATGAACAATAATCCAATGGTTCCACTCACAAGCATCAACTACAATAGTAATCAACACAGGGAAAGTTTCCCCTAAGAACTAAAGCAATATCCAACACAATTGTTACAGCGGGACGAAGTGGTGATGATGGTGCTGGTGGAGATGATGGTGTGGATGATGATGATGATCCCGATGAAGCCTAGCCTGATGACGGTGTTGATGGCGATGGTCTCCCCTCTCCGGGAAGGAATTCCCCCGGCAGAAATCTGCCCGCCGGAGAGATATTTCTCTCTCAGTGTTTTCCACCCCCAAAGGCGGCGGAAATCTATCTGTGGTCGCTCCCTGAGCCTTAGGGTTTCGAAGGGAAGATATAGGCGAAGGGGCGGAGTCGGAGACCGCGGCAGGTTGGCCACACCTGCCCTAGGCGAGGGGTCAGGTGGGCCCGTGCCTAGGGGGGTGTGGGCCCCCTGAGGCCCCACTTCGTCCCTCCTTCCGGCTTCCTTCGTCTTCTAGTAAAATAATATGTTTACGTATTTTTCTGGTATTTTTTTAATCTTCGTGAAATTGCATTGAAACGCCTTCTTTTCCATCAGAATCTAGACTCCGGCAGTCCATCCTCCAAGAATCATCCAACATGCATAAACAGATGAAAAGCCATAAGTAATACCTCATAATAAGACAAATATCAATGAATAGAGGTAAATTATGATATAGAATGGTGATGCAAATTGGGCGTATCAACTTCCCCAAGCTTAGACTTCTCTTGTCCCCAAGGGAATACTGAGCTCAGTAAACATGTACATAGGTTTATGGAGTGAAGTGTCGATAAAAGAATACGAACAAGAAGCATCACACTTACCATTACACAACTCATATAAGAAAGCAACTCACCATTATATAAGTTATCTTGCAACCAAGTACAACAGTCACAATAGAGATGCATAAAGATAAATCATAATTGGAATTGGCAAACTTTTTCTTGGTCAGAGAACTCCTGGTAAACAGTTTCACAAAAGCTTTTTGTAGAAGTTTCAAAACAGGAGCGCACTTTGCTAAAATAGGTTTTTCACAAGTGAAGGCTTTCAAAGTAATACTCAATAAATAAGAGTTTTATGCAAACAAGAAAGATGAAGAACATGATTGAATAAATCACCATATGAATGCTTGAAACACAACAACTCAAAAGCTTGCTGGAGATAGAGAGGAGGTAGTTTTACTGACTCAACCGGTAACTAGGAGAAAGGTCCCTTCTTAGAGGGTAGCAGGGATTAAAAGATGAGACTTCTCATTAATATTCAATAAAGGCACTCACACCAAGGGATACATAGATAATCAACTAAAGAGAGATACTTCCACATGCAAACCAAACTATAAGATAACCTCTCTACCACAGATATGAATCCACTAAAAAGGTAAAAGATAAAAGATAATGGTGGTGATACCGCGACACTTCCCCAAGCTTGGAACATGCCAAGGGGATGCCAAACCTGATAACGAATTACTCCTTCGGTGGTGGTGGTGTTCTCTTGTCATCATAAAACTTCCAAGGCAATGGTTCCCCATCCAAAAAGGATGTCCTTATCTCTGCAATCCTGAAACTTGCAGCAGAGCTTATGCGATCAAATCTAGCCTCATACTTATAGTTTTGATTCTGTATGTCATAGAGTTGTGCTTGCAATTGATTGGTGGTCTGACGGAGTGAGAAGATCTCTTCTCGGAGCTCAGCAACTTCTCCCTCGTGCTTGGTGATGAGTTCTGAACTTATATTGTGAATAACATCCACTTCGCGTTCTGCCATCTTCTTGTACCTGAAAACTTCTTGTTCCAACGCTTCCATCCCGTCTTCCAGACTGCCTTATCCTTTAGGGCCTTGAACTTCTTTCATCTGTACCTTCCCCTCTTTGAGGATCAACTCTTTGGGATGAATCCTCAACTCATACATGTACGGGTTGAGGACATCCGCAGAGGAATCCTCCGTGGGTGATCGAGAAGAATACATTGAGGCTCCAAATCTGAGAATTTTCCTGACAGAAACAGATCGAAATGAAAACACGATGCAAGAACTTCGGGGAACCCGGGGGTTATATATTACGAAGATTCAATGCATAAGGAAGGTTTTGACACGGAAACGAGGCAGATTCGAAGCTCGGGGGTGGAACACCCCCCTTAGGCACGGCCAGGCTGGGCCCGCGCCTGGGGTGGGTTTGTCCTCCCCGGGCTCCGTTTCCTCTTTAGTTTCGTCTCGTAACTTCCCTTATGTATTAAAAACATCAAAAATATAAAAATATTGGAGTTTCACGAACCTTCTGTTTTCATCACTTTTACCTATTCAAGGACGAACTCTGCAGTTTCTGGTGTTTGGCTTCTGATAAATTATTCTGGAGTTATCATTTGAATAACATCAACATCTTAGTTATAAGAATCTCAAGAAATATAATGTTTTAGTCTTTGACCATTCACCACCTGTGTTGTGTCATCCTTCAGAGAAGAAATTTTGATGGCACCTGAACGGTACACTTCCTTGATAACAAAAGGTCCTTCCCCTTTGGAGAGTAATTTCCCTGCAAAAAATCTGAGACGAGACCTATACAAAAGAACTTTATCACCAACATGGAACTCCCTTTTGAAATTCTCCTATCATGCCATCTTTTTACTTTTTCCTTAAAGAGCCTAGCATTTTCGTAAGCTTCACCTCTCCACTCATCTAGATTACTTAAGTCGAGCTGTCTTTTCTCACCAGCAAGTCTAAAGTCTCTATTCAACTCTTTCACTACCCAATAAGCTTTGTGATCTAATTATAAAGGAAAGTGACAAGCTTTCCCATAGCCCATGTCACATCCTCAATGGGAGTGGTGATCCGGAAGTTATCCCACCAAGTAGCTACTGGTCCTTCCAAAAGATGTGCTGCAAACCTGACCTTCTCCTCGTCGGTGCAGCCGACAGTTACCAAATCCTTGTTCACCGAACATAGCCAATCATTGGCCACCATGGTATCAGTAGTTCCTGAGAACTTTGCAGGCCTCAGTCTTAGGAATCTAGTGAGCATGTCAAATCCTGGTGGATTGTTCGGATTGTTGTTGTTGTTTTTATTCTGATTCTGCATAAAAGTGGTCATCATCTGCATCAGCTATGCCTGTGCTGTCATCAGCTGCTGCATCTCGGGGGTGACATTGTTGTTTTTTGTGTTGGGGTTGGCACGTCGAGGATGCATATGTGGTTTTCATAAGGATAAGAATGAGATACCAATAGATGCTTAACATGCACAATACATCACATAGACAATCACCAAAACAAGCATCAAAATAACATAAGGTTCAAACGACGTAAACAACGAGTTTGGAAAAGTAAACACACATAGAAAGCCACCCACATGTTGGATGATCATTGTGGCTCAATAATCAAAAGTATGGTAAATGAAGGATAAATGAGTAGTCATCACTACTCCTCCGCATTAACCTCCACATCAACAAGTGTAAGACTTGCATTCTCCATAGCGGTCTTGTATTCCTCAACATTGGTAGTCAAGGCCTCTATCTTGGCCTTAAGAGCCCTCTTCTGTGAGCGAAGTCTCTCAATCACACCCTGCTGATGCTCGAGCTCGAAGTCCTTGTCCTCCAGCACTTCCTTCATCTCCTAGATCTTCTTGTTCCGGTCTTGTACTCTCTTCTCCTGGCTCTTGAATTTCCTGTCTTGGCTCTCAAACTTGGCCTCCATTTCCTTGACTATCTTGTCTTGCTCCGTGAAGAGTTTGTCCTTCTCTCGGAGCTGAACCTGGAGCTCGTCATTTCTAAGCATGACGTTGGTCCTATCAGTATCTAGGTGCCTAATAAGTACCTCTAGGTCCTAAGGTACAGACGAATCGGCTCCATCGTCTCTCTAGCAGCATCCTCGAACTAAATAGCCTCACCCTCCTCGTCGCGTCACCCGAAGGGGTGAAAGTAAAGACCTCTAAGCTGCCTGGAGTGTCTCCCTACCAGGCGCCCAAGTAACTCCTACATGACTACATCTTGGAATTTCTCCTTGTCGTCATGCATCAGCTTGAAAGTGATGGTCTCCATGGTTGGCTCTGCTTGGCGTCCGGGCTGAGTGACTCTGAAGCCCCAAAGGTCCTTCCTCTCAAACTTGGTGAGGGGAAGCGTCATGATGCTAGGGAGTGGAAGGTTGAGCACGCTAGTGAGCTCAATGAGACGAGTGCCAAAACGAGTTCCCTTGAACTCCTCGGCCATGTTGATAATAACATTAGGCATCTATTTTTATAAGATAGAGAAAAGTTAGAATCAACATCAATAGGGAAAAAATCACAAGACAAAATATCACAAGCATATATTTTACAACAATCACACAAGTCATGGCATACACAAACCCATTACAAGCATCAAAGGTTCAACATAATTTAGATAATTTTTTGGAAATAAAACGATAAGTGTGGTGGTCCAGCTAACGAGGTACATTACAATCCCAACTCATTTGCCAAGTTGGCTAACAGGGCATCCCTAGAGGCAATCTGTCGATCTTGATCACATGACTCCATTGCTAAGTCTATGATGTCTTCTCTTAAACGTTGGTTGGTAACCTCTAACTCCTGGGTATGCTTCTTTTCTTCCCTAAGATCATTTTGGGTGTTAAGCATTCTGCACTTGAGTCTATCACCAAGCTCCGTGATGTCATTCCAAGCTGCATTTCTTGCAGAGTCAAAGAATGTCGTGTGCATTTCTGAGTTGGTGACCATGCAGAATCCTGACTCCTTGTGGTTGTCTTCCTTGTTTTTGTACAAGTGAAGTTGCACCCACCAGTACTCTACTCCTTCATCCATCACGGGGAATCCTTTGTACACAGCTGCACCATGTATCCCCATGGTAACCATGAGGTTCTTGAGGGCCTTGGGAAATTCTGTCTCACACTCCAAGGTCATGGTCATGCGTGGTCCCTTCTTCACGGCTTCGTTGATGGAGTTCATCTACAAATAGAGATGAGAAAGAAGATTAGAAAAGTTTACGAGAAGAAAAGACAAGTGTGGAAATTGTTGAAATTTTTTCCTTAGTGGTTTCTAATCTAATCCTAGGGTCATAATCCTACAGGCAACACAGTGCTCTGATACCATCTGTAAGATCCCACCTTTATAAAGGTAAAGATCCCTGTGATTGCAATGCTAGTCCCTGGATCAATTGCTAGCATCCACAGTTTAAGATGAAGTACACAGAAACAAAGGTCATTATTACATCGTCATTCCAGAGATAACATAGTCTTTTACAACTCTATAGCCATAGGCTAGTACAAGAGTTTAACTTAACAAAATAAAAATAGAAGTCTTCATCTTCATGTGCCACAGGCAAGAATGTTGAGTGTAGACTCATAACCCCTAATCATCAGAGTAACCTTCAACATCACAAGTTACAGCCATAGTGGGTCAATACATTGGAATAGTATTGGCAATTGATACCTTAGTAGAATATTAGCATCTAGTTACTACATGAATTTGGCTAAGTGTAGCTTAGGCTTGCTTTGCTCAAAATAGGTTTTACCTATCAGTTGAAAACACTAAGTTTTTGTTTGGCAAAACTTTCCCAAGGAACCACCAATAGAAATTGGTGAACCTTCACCCTTGTTCAACCACAAGTTTTAACTTAGAAAATTGGGATGAGGAGATTCTTGATAGCTGCCATGTCTTGATGCTCAAGTTGTCCATTACCGGGGACACGACTAAGTACTTAGTTTCTTCCATCTTCAGAGGTGGTGCACTTTCCCCACAAGACTTGGTTTCACCAAGACAGGACCTTTCAGAAGCCTTCCCTTAGACCAGAATGGACGCGCTCCAAACCTATCATTCCCCTACCACCAACTGTCCATTTGGCTAAGTTATTGCAACCTATATGATCCAGGCAGAGCCCATAATGCCATGTGGCTGCACTAGAAGCTTCTTAACATTTGGCTTCTCAAATCCCTTTGTTCCTGGGTGGCAATCCTCAAGTGAGATACACAAGGTAAACCATAGAAATGGGCCTTGTGTAACCACTCAACCAAAAACCACCAATCAATTACCAATCCACCCAGGTGTTTCATTCACTTAGTTGTTTTATTAAGCAAAAACATAAGTCAAAGACTTAGAAATATTTTTCCATAGCATGTATATATTCCACCCTTGGTTGCTACTAGCTAGGCTAAGCATGGCAATAGTAAGCATCTTAACTTAGATAAAATTCTAACAATTCTACAACTACTAGGATTTCCCAAGCATAACATGTAGATACTTAGCAAAAATACTCATGCAAGCCCTATACAAAATATTTCTAATGCATAGTCAAAATATTGGGACAAAAATATGAAGCACCACTTGCCTTGGTAGTTGGGGGAGTAGCAACAATCTTCACAACCACAATCACTATTAGCATCGAAATCTACACACATAAAATGATAGCACCAAATTCACATATCAAAAATATACAAGAAAAAATATATGAATGCATGCAAATTCCTTGTGATGATTTTTCTAAGTTAAACCAGACAGGTGAAACAGTATTGAATCATAAACAAAACAATTATTCACTAAATAAAATTAATTTGGCCCTTAGAACATTTTCCATACAATTGTTTATATACAAAATAAGCTTAGAAATGTCTTTGCAAAAACAACCCATTTTACAGATGCAATTTATTAAACAAAATGCATAATTGTATAGAATTATTTCTCCTGATTCCAATGATATAAAATTTACAAAATTTGAACGTGTGGATCAAAAGTTATGAATTTTGCAAATTTGAACAACTAATAGATCTAATTTCAGATTTTAAATCAAAACACAGGCCACGCGGCGCTGTCTGATTGGTTGGTACCGTTTCGCGCGGATCTCGCTCCCGGGCCATTGGATTAAAATGCATCGCACGGCTTAGATCAAATTACCCCTTCGTTTAAGTGATCTATTCCTACATGCCCGATCTAGATCTAACAGCCCACATCAAACAGACCAAAAGTCAGCGGCGCTGCGACGATGGCTGGCGGCGGCGCGGTCAGACGTTGATGTCACAGGCGTTATAGGAAGCGAGAAGGGCGGTGGGGTAGCTCACCGTATTCGTGTGACGACACTGGAGCTCAAGGTGGTCTTCGTTGGCGGAGGGGCGCTCGGAGTCGTTAGGGTTTGCTCGCCGGAGTTCGTGAAGGTGTTGGGCACGGCTATTCGTCGATGTTGCCAAGGATGTAGATCATGCCAGAGAGAAATAAGTAGCGCGTCAGATGCGGGAAGCGATGCTGGTCAAGCGAGTATCAAAGAGAGGGCAAGGCGCGCTCGGGACTAACCAGAACAGCTCGCCGGAGTTGAGTGTTTCGTCGGGCTCGCGCAGTCGTGGACATTGCCGACGTTCGGGGTTGTCCTATCACACAACAAAAGTGTTAAATGATGCGCAAGGATGGAGGGAACACGCTAGAAAGACCAGGAGACAAGGGGCGGGAAGTTCTCACCGGAATTCGCTGCCGGAGTTCGTCAGTACAACGGCGGAGTGAGCTCGATTGCGGGCAGCCTGGTGGTTCTCTGTGGTTGTGGCTTGAGGGGAAATGAGCAGAAGGAGGAGGAGGTTAAATAGCTGGGGCGAGAGAGGAAATCATGCTGGAGTTTACTCGCAATCAAGCGCGGAATCAAATCGGAGAAACGGCCGCGGGCGAGCAGTTCCTCCGACGCGTGATTGACGACGATGCTGAGGTGGATGGTGGGGCCGGAGCGTCAGTGAGTGGGTGCGCGCGGTTTGAGTGAGAAACAGAGGGAGAAGGGAAACCCCGGGTGGGATGCTTTAGCTTCTGGGCCGAAAGGGTGGCGCCGGCCTGTTTTCTTTTCTTTTATCTTTTTTCTTTTTCTGTTTCATTTTCCAGGAATCCTTTTCAAATGAATTTAAAGTGGTTTGAATTCAAAGAACTCCTAGATTTTTGTAAGGTGAAATAAGTACATAATTGGCTACAGAACAATGTTGTACACTTGGAAATACATGGGCACATTGGAATTTAAAAATAAACAATGCCTTTATCAATTGTTTAATAAAGACATAAGAGTTGTTTTAAATTCGTACTTTGTTTTGAAAATTTTGTCCAAGCTTTAGAAAACCTCTATCAACTCTAAGTTCAAATCTTTCTGGTTTAAAACAAATAATCTCATACTAGAGAGTAGCATTGGGCCATTGCCTTGCTTACATAAAATAATAGACAATCAAATGCTTTTGTTTTTGAAATCTTATTTGAAAATGATCCTAAAATGATTATGAATGCATGAATGATATGCAAACTTTGAAATCATGATTTTTGGGATGTTATTTGAAAATGATCCCAAATCTCTTCACTCCACGAAGTGGTGACACTCTAAGATAAGCTCTATCACCCACCTCATAGGTGACTTCTCTACGCTTAGGATCTACGTAGCTCTTCTGTCGGGACTGTGCTATCTTCAATCTGTCCTTCACTAACTTGACTTTCTCTTCAGATTCTTTGATTAGTTCTGGTCCGAAGAAATTTCTTTCTCCCACGCCATTCCATAGCAATGGGGTGGTACATTTTCTCCCATAGAGAAACTCAAACGGTGCCATCTCAATACTGGCTTGATAGTTGTTGTTGTAAGAGAATTCTGCGTAAGGCAGACTTTCATCCCAACTAGCTCCATAGTCTAGGGCACATGCCCTCAACATATCCTCTAAAATCTGGTTGGTCCTTTCTGTCTGTCCATCAGTCTGGGGATGAAAAGCAGTACTGAATTCCAATATCGTTCCCAATGACTCATGCAGTTGCCTCCAAAATTGAGAAGTGAATTAATTTCCCCTATCAGACACAATGCTCTTGGGTACTCCATGCAGACACACAATTCTATTCATATAGATCTTGGCCAACTTAGCACTTGTATAGGTTATCTTCACGGGTATGAAATGAGCCACTCTAGTGAGGCGATCCACTACTACCCAAATAGAATCATATTCTGACTTGGTCCTTGGCAATCCAGTGATGAAGTCCATGCCAATCTTGTCCCACTTCCAATCAGGAATAGGTAGTGGTTTTAACAACCCTGTTGGTTTCTGATGTTCCACTTTCACTCTACTACATACATCACACAAAGCAATATGTTCGGCGATGTCTTTCTTGAGATTATTCCACCAAAATCTTTCCTTCATATCCATGTACATTTTGGTGTTACCCGGATGAATGGAATATGGTGAGTTGTGTGCTTCTTGTAAAATCAGTTTCTGAAGTTCTAGGTCTTGCGGAACGCAGATACGTTTTCCATACCATAAAGTACCCTGTTCGTCTTCATGGAATCCTTTGGATTTTCCTTTGCCAATATTTTCTTTAATCTCTTCAATTTCCTTGTCCGTCCTTTGGGCTTCCTTGATTTTGTCCAACAAGGTGGGTTAAACATCCAATGACATGAGATGTCCCTCAGGCACAATCTCCAATATGAGGTCTCTAAATTGGGCACATAGATCATCTGTCAACTCTCCCTTAGTAAGGCCTTTCACAAATACCTGATGGCTTAGTGCATCCTCTACAACATTTTCTTTACCGGGGTGGTATTGAAAACTCAAGTCATAGTCCTTGATGAGTTCTAGCCATCTTCTTTGTCTCATGTTGATTTCCTTCTGAGTGAAGATATACTTCAAACTTTTGTGATCTATGAACACCTCACATCGCTTTCCCAAAAGATAATGTCTCCATGTTTTGAGTGCATGGACAACAGAGGCTAACTCCAAATCATGAGTAGGATAACTCACCTCATGAGTTTTGAGTTGTCTCGAGGCATAAGCCACAACTTTACATTCTTGCATCAGAACTGCACCTAATCCATGATCGGATGCATCACAATAAACCTGGAAATCCTTCTCCAAATCTGGCAGACATAAGACTGGTGCTGTCACTAGTCTCTTCTTCAACTGTTGGAAACTGAGTTCACATCCTTCAGTCTAAGCAAATTTCTTGTCTTTCTTTAGCAACTCCGTCATTGGCTTAGCTACCTTGGAGAAATTCTCAATGAATCTTCTATAGTATCCTGCCAAGCCAAAAAAACTACGAACTTATTTCACTGACTTAGGAGATTCCCATTCAGTTACAGCTGATACTTTTGCGGGATCAACAGCTACAACATCTCCTGACACAATGTGTCCAAGAAATCCAACTTCATTCAACCAGAATTCACACTTGCTGAATTTGGCATACAGCTTATGCTCTCTAAGCTTCTCAAGTATCAAACGCAAATGTCCTTCATGCTCTTCTTTGCTCTTGGAGTAGATCAAAATGTCATCGATGAAAACGACAACAATCTTGTCAAGGAACTCCATGAACACCTTGTTCATCATATTCATGAAGTAAGCTGGTGCATTGGTCAAACCAAATGGCATCACGGTATACTCATACAATCCATACCCAGTGGTGAAAGCTGTCTTAGGTATGTCTTGTTCCCTTATATTAAGCTGAAAGTAACCTGACCGGAGATCAATCATTGAGAACACACATGCTCCTTCTAACTGATCAAACAAGTCATTGATTCTGGGCAAAGGATACTTGTTCTTGATAGTCACCTCATTGAGTGAGCGATAATCGATGCATAACCTTTGACTTCTATCTTTCTTTCCACAAACAAGACTGGTGCTCTCCAAGATGAAGAACTTGGTTTTATAAATCCTTTCTGCAGCTGTTCTCCAAGTTGTTTCTTGAGTTCTTTCAACTCATCAACCGACATCTTGTAAGGTCTCTTAGCTATTGGTCCTGATCCTGGCAGCAAGTCAATCAGAAACTCCACATCTCTATCTGGTGGCATTCCCAGCAATTCCTCCGGAAACACATCTGGATATTCTCTCACAATTGGCACACTTTCTATGCTAACCCCTTAAGAGAATTTAGCTTACTCCCTTTTGATTCGAAGTTAGACTTGAATCTTATCCGTTTCTTTTCTGGGGTTGTGAGTGCGACAGTATGATTGGCACAATCTAGTACTCCTTCATACTTGGTCATCCAGTCCATTCCCAAAATTACATCCAGTCCTTGGGAATCTAGGATTATCAGGCTAACTGAAAACTTATGCTTTCCAAATTCTATCACTAGATCACGACATCCAAGACTTACTATCATATCCCCACCGGGAGAACTTACTTTTATTGGACACCCAATATTTTTAGTTGGAAACCCATTTCTATCAACAAATGCTTTAGATATGAATGAATGTGATGCACCAGTATCAAAAAGAACAAGTGCTGGAATAGAATTGAGTTTGAACTTACCAGCCATAGCATCAGACTCCTCATAAATCTCTTCCACATTGATGTGGTTCACTTGTCCTTTCTGGAAAGGGTTGGGCTTGGTGGTTCCTTCAACTTTCTTTTCTGGGCACTCATTTGCATAATGCCCCAGCTTCTTACACTTGAAACATTCAATCTGACTGATGTCTCTCTTTGCAGGCTGACTACCACTTCCACTTCCACCTCCACTATGGTGACTATTGTGTCCACTCTTGTGGTTCTTGTACTTGTCATTATCATGACTACGGTGATGCTTGTTGTCATGATGAAGGTTGTGGCTATGGTGGTTGTTGTACTTTCCATGTTTGTGGGATCCGGAACTCCCACTATCATCATGATGGGAACGCTTGTGAGACGATCCCGAGCTGTGTTTGTCAAAGCTGTGCTTCCTCTTTCTGCTTTCAACCTGTTTCATCTTGTTCTCCAAGATGGCAGCCTTGTCACAAAGTGATTGGTAGGTGGGGACATAGGCCACATATAACTGCAGATTCAGTTCATCATTTAGT